>JAGTTD010000014.1:9765346-10383185 GCA_018398585.1 Simmondsia chinensis
CGAATTGGGCACTGCCCAAGGCTGAAGCCCAGAACACCCAAAATATCCCGCTGAGTCGTAGAGTCCACCTCTGCTAGAAAAACTGAGCTCTTCGCTACATTCGAGGACAGCCCCGAGAGTATAGCAAAGCAGTCCAAAACCTCACGAACAACGGATACACTACCCATATCACCCCGACAGAATATCATTAGGTCATCAGCGAAACATAGGTGTGTGAACCCAGTACGACGGCAGCTCGGATGATAGCGAAAACGCTGGTCATCAATAGCACGGTGAAGCAGCTCTCGGAGACCCTTTATAGCGATAACAAACAGATAAGGAGAGAGAGGGTCACCCTGACGTACACCTCGACTGGAGCGGAAGAATCCCTGAAGCTTACCATTGATGGCGACAGAAAAGCGGGCCGTAGAGAGGCACTCGCGGACCCACCCGATCATGACCTCTAGAATCCCCATACTCCTCATACCAGCTAGGATGAAATCCCATCGGACAGTGCCAAAAGCCTTACGGATATCGACCTTCAGTGCACAACGAGGCGAGACCTGAAGGTGATAACCGCGCATCAACTCCTGTGTCAAAAGGATGTTGTAGGAAATCTGACGACCCGGATCAAACGCTGACTGAGCATCCCCAATCATCCCAGGAAGGACACCCTTCAACCTGTTTGCAATGATCTTAGTGATGCACTTATAGATCACGTTGCAATAAAAAATAGGGCGGAAGTCGCCAAAGGTGGAGGGAGTCTCCACCTTAGGCACAAGACATATTCGGGTGGTCACCATGGAGGGAGTCTCCACCTTTTTAAGACCATGTAGAGATTTTATAAGTTTACAAACTTTCTTTTCATTACCAAGGGTAAATCCCTTAAGTTGTTCCATATAAATCTCTTTGTCTAGGTCGCCATCAAGAAATGTTGTTTTAACTTCCATTTGATGTACTACCAAATCATGAACAGATGCAAGAGCAAACAATGCTCTAATCATGGCTATTTTAGCGATAGGTGAATAGGTATCGAAATAGCCTAACCCCGTTTTCTTGGTGTAACACTTAGCCACTAACCTTGTCTTAAACTTATCTATTGTTCCATTAGCCTTGAATTTTTTTTTTCTTCTAAAGACCCATTTACAACCTATTGATTTACATCTTCTAGGAAGGTCTACTGATTCCCACATGTGACTGTTTAAGATTGATTCGAGTTTGCTATTAATAGCCTCTTTCCAAAAGGTTGAATCAACCGACCTCACAGCCTCTTCATAGGTTTTGGGGTCTTCCTCTAACATATAGACACTTACTATTTCTTCATTTATGAAGTTATCTTCTGCTATAAAAGTGGTAACAAAGTCGGGCCCAAAGTTGGTTTCTTTCCTACCTCTTTTACTCATTCTAATTTTAGGAGCGTCTATATCATTGGTATGATCATGGTTAACAGTCACATTATGAGAAGACAAACTAGATGGTTGTGCATCATTAGATTTCAAGGGGAATATATGTTCAAAGAACTCAGCATTTCTAGATTCAACGATACTACCACATGCATATGAATTGTTAAATCCCTTAATCAAAAAGGATAAGCAGCACTGTGATAAGCATACCTAATAAAAATAGAATCAACAGTCTTAGGTCCAATTTTACTTCGTTCAAAATCAGGTAATCCAACCTTGGCTAGGCACCCCCACACTTTCAATTATTTTATATTAGGTGCATGGCCTCTTTACATTTCATATGGTGTTTTATCTAACTTTTTATGAGGAACCTTATTTAGCACATGACAAGAAGATAATATTGCCTCCCCTCACATGTTATCAGGTAGTCCAGAACTAATGAGCATAACATTCATCATGTTCTTTAAAGTTCTATTTTCCCTTTCAGCGATGTCGTTAGATTGTGGACAGTAGGGAGGGCTTCGCTCATGTATTATCCCATTTTCCTCACAAAATTTTTCTAAAGAATTTGGATCATATTCTTCTCCTCTGTCGGACCTAACTCTATTTATTTTCCTTCCTAGTTGATTTTTTACTTCAGCTTTGTATTTTAAAAACATCTCTTCAGCTTCATCTTTAGCACTTAAGAGGTATACCATCGAGTATCAAGAATAATCATCTATAAAGGTCATGTAGTATCTTTCTTCTCCTCTACTCATTTGGCTTTTAAAGTCTCCTAAGTTAGTGTGAATTAGTTCAAGAAGTTCAGACTGTCTCTTAATGGACTTAAAAGGTTTTTTTAGCATGTTTATCTTCTACACATACTTCACATTTATAAAGTTGGTATCACTGAAGTTAGGAATTATGTTCATTTTTTTAAGTCGTTTAATTGACTCAACATTTATGTGTCCTAAGCAAGCATGCTACAATTCAAGAGATTCAACAAGATAAGCAGAAGAGGTACCACTATTATTATTCATGCAAATAACATCAAGGACAAAAAGACCACTATTACAAAATTCCTTGCCCACAAATTCTCAATTCCTAGTTAGGACTAGTTTGTCTGAATCAAATGACAATTTTAAACTAACTTTAATGAAGAGACTACCCAAAATCAGGTTCCTACGCATTTCAGACACACGCAGCACGTTTGTTAAAGTAAGAAATTTTTCAGAAGTGAGTTTTAAAGAAATCTTCCCTTTTCCGAGGATAGGTGCTGCTGCAAATTACCCATGAAGACTACCTTCCTATCGGACATTTTCTGGTATTCTTGGAACATGCTTCGGTTTGTGCAGATATACCTGGTAGGCCCAGTGTTCACGATCCATTCATTCATAATGTTCACGAGGTTCACCTCTAAAACAACAGCTAAAATGTTCTCTGTTTCTACAAGGTGAGCTTTGTGCTTTGGATCTTAGACTGGTTCTTTTTATTCTGCAATCCTTAGCCATATGTTCACATTTTTCACAGTGATAGCAATCTCCGAGGAATTTGCTGTTTAGCTTTTGAATTTTTCCACCAGGTTTAAAATTTGAATAATGCTCTTTTCTTTTATTCGTAAACCTGTTAAATGCACTATTTCTAGCCTCTACAATGTTAGCTTTAGAAAGATGTGAATATAAATACCTCCTGTCCTTAAGTCTATTATCTTTTTTAATCTTCAAGTAGTTTACCTAACTCTTCTAATGTCAGGTCCTCCTTTTTATGCATAAATAGATTTCTAAATCATCCCAAGAAGGTGAAAGTTTTTCATTCAAAACATATACTTGTGTAATTTCACAAATTTTAAGACCTTCTGATAATAGAGTAGTTACTATGTTTTCATATTCATGAACTTGATCAATTATCAACTTATTGTCCATGAATTTGAAATCTAGCCACTTACTAACCTCATATTTTCTAGTCCTTGCATCATCACCTCCATATTTTTTCTATCGAGAATCCCATATTTCTTTTGATAAGTCTAGTTTTACATAAATATCGAAAAGATCGTCACTCATATAATGCAGCAAATTGCCCCTGCAGGTTCGGTTATCAGCAGTGAATTTTTCTTCGTAAGCCTTTTTCTCATTTTCTCCCTCAGTTTCCTTTTTGTTAAGAGTACATAATCTATATTAACTTGTTCTAGGTAAAATAGAATTTTCTGAGACGACCTCTTATAATTCTTCCCATCAAGTGGATCAATTTTAGACATGTCGGGAAGAGGTAATTTGGTTACCATATTTAAATATAGATATGTATAACAAAATCGTCTTTTAGATTGTTGTTAAGAACCAATAATCACAGCTAAACCGCAGCAAAATGACAACAAAATTTAATGTGTAAAAATGCAGGAAAGTAATAGCAAAAAGATCTGTAAAAATACTGCAGTAATATTGCAGAAAAATTACTGCTAAAAAATACAATGAAGACTGCAGTATAATATTACAGAAAAATACTGCAACGAATTTTCAAAAAAAATTCAAGCAGAATAACGATAAAATCATTATGGAAAATTCACATAAAATACCTAAACACAGCAATCAAATAATATCAAAAGTGAAGAGATTGATAAGAATACCGAAGATACCACGCCATAAAAAATACCACTGTCCTAAAAGGCAATTTCGCTGCTGCTTCGGTGCAAACTGTTGTATCGGCTGCCGTCCTCCAGAATTAACACGATTGGACTATTAATATGTAGTCGTTAATGACCGGGTAGGAGAGCCCAAGATGGGTACCAGGCCGGGCCGGGCCGGGCCGGGCCCGCTACAGTGCAGGCTGGCACGGCCCGGGTTGGCCCTTTTTTGTCAACTTTAAAAAAAAATGCACAATTTAAAAAATAAAAAGTCATTTTGTACTAAAATTATTATAATTTATTGATAAATAATATGAGACACAAATACATTTTATCCCAAGCACTAATAATACTAAATATATGTAATAAAATAAAATATATAATAAGTAATAGTAAATAAATAATGTAACAAGTACAAATATAACACAGTTAGAGCCTAATATTTAAAAGTACAAATTTGTTTATCAAAAAATACAATATAAAAGTAATATAATTTTTTTTTTTTAATTAGGAGGACTCTCAGGCCCGGGCCTGGGGGTCCAGCGGCCATAAAAAATGGGCCCGTGGCCCGCCCATTGTATGCCTGGGGGCCGGGCCGGCCCGGTGGCCACCTCTAGAAGTGAGAGTTTACATATATCTATTTAAAACCTTTGAAACTCTCCTCTTTTTTTCCTACGTAGGATAGCACTCTTACATTACTCATAAATTTTTAAAAAAATATCCTTATCTATAATTTTAAAAAATAATTATAAAACTTATGTGTAAATTTAAAATAATTGGTGTATAAAAAACTATTTATTATACAAAAATACAAAAAAATAGTTTGCTTAATGTGGGACTCAAACCCACATCGTCCTTTTCACATACTAACCACTAGGATAATCATCCTTATTTAGTTATTACTACTTCATAATAAAAATATATATGTAAAATTTTTATGTACATTGCGTTCCCTTTGTAAGGGCGTGCAAAACTGCAATTTCTCACTCCATTAATGTACGCCCTTGGAAATGCATAAGATAATGTACAGTAAAATGTGTTATTTTGCTAAATATTTTATGTGATATACCATTTTGCTAAATTTTTTTTTTAAAGGTGCCATTTTCCTAAATTAGTCTTCAAAAATAGAGCACCTGTCATTTTTCAAAAATTTGTTACTAAGAATTGACATAATCTATGAAAAAGATACCATACCACTCAAAAATCCATCAATAGTCTAATTCTTTTCTTGACAGTTAATTTAAGTTTTAATCACCATTTTGTCCTTTAAAAATGAGGACAATAAAATGTTTAATTTTATTTTTCAAACTTGGTATTCTATTTTAAGATAAAAGGTATATGATTTTTGTAATTTAAAAAAAAAAACTAAATTTTGAAGAATATACGTAAATATTATTAATTTGCTATCCTAACTCCATTAATCTTTTTGGTAAAAATTTGATATCATAAATTTAAAAGCCAAAAAATACTTTTAATAGTTCCTATGAAAAATAATTTAAAGAAATACATAACATAATGTATAACAATACTTGTCAAAAATAAATTGTCAAATTAATTTAGATAATTCTAAACTAAGTTTGAGGCATCACTTCTTCATCCCCATTTGTAATGGTAAAGAAAAGGTACACGAAAAAAATATTTGGACAAAGTAACATATAATTTAAATGAGAAAAATTTTAAAATTAAAATAGTCCACCTTTGAAAAACTTTTTTAAAGAAAATCTGATTTTTAAAATAAAAATGGAACTCCAAGAAAAAGTAATGATTTTTTTGTCAAAAAATTATGTTAAGATGAATAAAATACACATTAAAGTAATTTTTTCAAACTCTTTCAGTTTTATTCTCTAACTTTCAATCTAATTAAGAAATTATTTATTAAAAAATGATTATATTTTAATTATGTATTTTTCTAATTATTTATTCATTACAATTCGAAAACTACTTTTTCAATATCTAAGATTGTGTTTCCATTATCATAATTAATTTATATTTTTAAATAAACTTATGATCTTTTATCTAAAAATATTGAACTCTCTTTAAAAATCAAAGAAAATTAGCATTTAGTATCTTGGTATTTGAATATTTATTACTAGATATTTGAAATTTTAATATACATAATGAGATATCTAAGACTCGAAAATTTATCACTTAAGTATCCTATGTGAAAATTTGATAAATCTTTTTTTCAATCTAACCAATTCAATAAAACAAATATTGATATGGTATATGATTATGATAATATATATAAACTATATCAACGTTCTCAAAAAAAAAAAAAAAAATTAAGAATTATAATTAAAATTCATAAACTAGCTATAGATTAATGAAAACATGCACTGAGTTAGCAATTTTTTTAAAGATTGCCACTTTTTAACAAAAGATACCTATATTTGTTAAAATATGATTTCACTTTATAATTTTTCAATTAAACTCTATCTAATTTCGAAAGAATTTCAACAGAAGAGTATTTAATTGATAAAGTTTTAAAGATTTAGGAGGTTTAAAAAATGATAAATTTTTAAATTAAAAATATATTATTATAAAATAATAAATCATTATAAATGAAGAATAAAGTGTCTAATTTTCCACAAAAAAGTAGCCACTTTTGTAAAAGAAAGAAGTTCGTATTTAACAAAAATAATAATACAAAATAGTAAAACACCATTTTGAAATCACAGCAAACGCGCTTACATGTCTAAAGAATAGGGAGACACATTATAGATCCACACACGTAAATATCATCAAGTCCCAAGTGTATAATAGTAAATTTTTTATGTATCTAACCAATTTAATACAAAAAATATCTGATGCAAACCATACCATTTGACACACCTTGTCAGCTGCCACGTCATGCCATGTCACCCTGCTACATCGACCCTAGGGGCCCTTCTATCTTATAGTATCTAGAGGTGGATAGGATATTTCTTTATGCATGTATTGTGTGCTTAGCACCCCTCTCTCTCCCCCTACCGGTTTCGCTCTCTTCTCGCCCAATCTTCTTCTTCTTCTTCCTTTCCCCTTACTCTAACACTTGTAATTACTTGCTATTTTATATATACAAATACAAAGGGATAGCAATATAGCTTTCTCGTAAGCCTTGGTATTGAGATTGTGCATAGGGTTGATTGATTTGGATAGGATCCATCTTGGATCCTATCAATTGGTCTCAGAGTTGAGGCTCCTCTACCATTAATGGTGTTTGATCGGATTGTTAAAGTGTGAGCTTTGATCGGAGTCATCGGATTGTTGGTGGTGTCAGAACTCAAGCTCAAGCATCCATGGCTAACGGTACTCGCTAGCAAATGTCAATTAGAGAACTCGATGAATAGTTTGATTGAAGGAGTGATGAGCTTGATGCGAAGCTTGATCGTTGATGTAATGAAATCACGAAGAACATGGCTGAAATGCGCCGGATGATGAACAACTTGTCTTTGTAAATGAGGACCACCGTCGGATTGGTTCCTCCTCAACCAGCATCAACGGTACCTCTGGCTCCGCCATCTCTACACGGTTCGGAGCACCGATCGTTATCGCCAGCTCCACGCAGAGAGGGTCACCGAGGTAACTATCACTTCCCTACTCGCCTTACTAAAGTAGAATTCCCGAGCTTTAGTGAGGGAGATGTAGTGAGCTGGGTATACCAGTGTGAGAGATATTTTATCCTCGATCAAACCCCAGACGATCAGAAGTCCATGTTGGCGAGTGTGGCTTTAGAGGGTTCCGCCTTAGGGTGGCATAACGCCTATCAACAATTGTGTCCAATTGGAGTGGCCATCCCTTGGGATGTGTATTTGGCCGAGATTCATGTGTGCTACTCCATAGCCACCCAAAACCCATTTATCGAGCTTACTGAGCTCAAACAGACATGAAGCTTAGAAGAGTACTTTAGACCTTTTGAGTCTCTGATTAGTCGTAATGGCTTGAACGAGGAACAGTGGGTTGGCGTTCTCATGGGTGGGTTGTGTGAGAACTTGGCGGGTTGGCTTAAGTTGTTTAAGCCCAACACGTTACAAGAAGCCATCACACTTGCTCAACTCCAGGAGACAAACTATGCATATATTTAGCGGGTTACTGAGAAGAACCCGCCAAAATAGCACCCAGCTTACCGTTATTTAGTTTTGCTACCCGGGTGACCCAAAACCTGCCAACACAATTCACGTCAACTAGGCCATTGGCATTACCGGCTCCGCCAAATATGGTTCTGCCAACACAAAATCCGCCACTAGCTAGGACCCCCAGGGTCTATCTCCCGCCGACATTAATGACCTTCGAGCAAGGAACCTCTGCTTTTATTGTCGTGGTCTGTTCATGCCAGGGCATGTGTGCCCCATGTGCTGACATATACAGATGTTTTGGATTGAGGCCACCGATGACGAGCTAGGCAAAGAGTCAATTGCGCCAGAACTGGATCCAACCCCTGATCCTCTTATTTCTATACGCGCAATGCCAAACCGTGAGAGTGCAAGGCCATCACGGCAAAACGAATTATGAGTATTCTTGTGGACAATGGAAGCACCCACAACTTCCTTGATGCACACTTATCTAACCAGTTGGGGGTGTTCTGTAGACGCCAACCATCAACCTTCAGTCATAGTCACTAATTGGAAGCAGGTCTCATGTGGGGGAATATGTTGATCCTTTCAGTGGACTCTTTAAGGAGCCCTGTTTACATATGATGTTTTACTGATTCCCTTATTCGGATGCGACATGGTGTTGGGCATTCAATGGCTCTGCACCTTGGGGGAAGTTAAGTGGAATTTTGACACATTATTGATGGAGTTCAGCCTTGGCGGGAAGGTCTATTCCCTTCATGGTATTCACAGATCAGGGCTTAAGGCTGTTTCAGAGAATACACTTTCTTTGCTTATGGCTTAACTGGTAGCATTTTATGCCATCACAGTTGACCCCCCTCAACACTACTCCTTGCTTGGTTTACAAGCCTCCAACACTAATCCAGTGGAGGATCCTCATGCCTTACATATTTTACTTGATGGTTTCTCAGAGGTGTTCGCTCCAAGTATTGGGAATCCGCTAAGGGGTTCGATCATCTTATTCCCCTCAAAGAGGGAAGTGACCCGGTTAACTTGAGGCCTTACCGATACCCTGCATTCCAGAAAGGCGTCATTGATTCCCTGATTCAAGAGATGTTGGTGGCAGGGATGATTCAGAACAGCAACTCGCCGTTCACGTCACCAGTGGTCCTAGTTAAGAAAAAGGACGGTAGTTGGTGCCTCGGCATTGATTATCGTGCCTTGAATAAGACGTCGGTTAAGGACAAGTTCCTCATTCCCATCATGAAGGAACTCTTGGATGAGTTAGGAGGTGCAACTTTTTTTTTTCCAAGCTAGATTTGAAATCCGGATATTGGCAGATTCGCATGGCATCTGAAGCTGTGTTCAAGACGGCTCTTCGTACTCATTCTGGGCACTACGAATTCACTATGATGCCCTTCGGGTTGTCTAACACCCCATCAACCTTCCAAAGTTTGATGAACGATATATTCTGGCCCTTATTATGGCCTTATGTGTTAGTCTTTTTTTGATGACATTCTTCTCTACAGCATCACATGGGCACAACAATTAGAGCATTTATAGTTTCTCTTGGGTATACTCTGCCAACATAGTCTGGTCACCAACAGAACTAAGTGTACCTCTGGGGCAAGGCAAATCAAGTATCTGGGTCATTTTGTTTCGGGAGGTGGAGTGGCTGTTGATCCTGGCAAGTTGGCGGCAGTGGTTGAATGTCCACGGCCAACAACCATTAAGCAGCTTTGGGGGTTTCTTGGCCTCTCTGGCTACTATAGACGTTTTATTGCTCAATATGGAATGATAGCTTGGCCCTTGACTAACTTATTAAAGAAGGATAGTTTCGGGTGGAATTCCAAAGCTGAAGACGCCTTCCAACGCCTCAAACTTGCCTTAACATCCTCTCCTGTACCTGCCTTACCAGCCTTTGCCAAGATGTTCATCATTGAGACCGATGCATTTGGCATTGACAATGGGGTAGTCCTTATGCAAGAAGGACGCCCCTTGGCCTTCGTCAGCAAAAACTTGGCGCTAAGGCACCAGCGCTCTCAGTTTAAGAATAGGAATTGCTTGCTGTCGTCTTCGCCATCAATAAGTGGAAACAATATGTGACAGGGCGCCATTTACATCAATCAGCAGAGTCTAAAGTTCCTCCTTGAGCAACGTCTTTCTACTTCCATTCAGCTCCTTTGGTTAGCAAGTCTCATTAGGCTGGACTACGAGATCGTTTATAAGAAGGGAACTGAGAGCTGTGTTGTTGACGCCTTGTCCCGCCTTTCAAGCTCAGAGGTCCTTTACATGGCTCTATCCACCATCTTCTCTGACTTTTACAACGCTTTATAAGCATCTTGGCGCCACGACCCCACGCTTAGCATGATAATTGATGACAAGATAATACAGCCTCTTTCCCACCTACGGTGTACTTGGCATCAGGATCAACTTAGGCACCGTGGATGCTTAGTTGCAGGTGCCATTACCACCGTGCCCAATTCAGTTCTTTTATGGATGCACGACTCGCCTCAAGGCGGCATTCTGGTGTGGAGGCCACTTATAAGTGAGCTCAAACACTTTTTTACTGGCTAGGTCTCAAGAAGGATGTTCGAGAGTATGTTCGCAATTGTTCTGCCAACAGAACAAGTATGATTCAATGGCTTCATTTGGATTGCTATAGCCGTTGACCATACTGAATACCGTTTGGAGTAGCATTTAGTTGGATTTCATTGAGGGTCTCCCACCATCCTCTGGGTTCACGGTTATTCTTGTGGTAGTGGATTGTCTTAGAAAATACACTCACTTCCATGCTCTTTGCCTTCTATATACTGTCGCTGATATTGCTCAATTGTTCTTCGATCAAATATATATGCTGCACGGAGTTCTTGACTCCATCATCAACAATCGGGACCCGATCTTTGTTAGCACATTCGGGAAGGAGCTTTTCACCCACCTCGGAACCCAACTCAACCTTTCTTCATCTTATCACCCGCAGTCATACGGCCAAACCAAGTTGCTCAACAGATGCCTTGAAGCTTACCTTGGATGCATGGCAGGTGAATGTCCCCGTGATTGGCGCTAGTGGCTTCCTTTGGCAGAATGGTGGTACAACACCACTTTCCATACTGCATCCCAAGCTTCACCATACGAAGTTCTCTATGGCTAGCTGTCGCCAATTCACCTCCCCTACCTTCCAAGCGAATCCACAGGAGAGGCCGTTAACCACTGCCTAACTGCCAAGGAAGAGTCTATCAGGCGCCTCAAGCATCATCTGCACCATGCCCAGAATCGGATGAAGCAACAGGCGGATCATCAGCGTACAGACCGTGAGTTCTAGATTGGCGAGTATGTCTCGCTTAAACTGCAAATCTACCGCCAACAAAGGCGTTGCTTACTGCCAATCTCATAAGCTAGCTCCACGGTATTATGGGCCTTTCTGGATCCTCGATCGCATTGGAATAGTGGCCTACAAACTCAAACTTCCCGCGAACGGCACCATACACCACACGGCCCATGTTTCTCTCCTCAAAAGATGCTGCCAGGTTCCTACTACCTCCACTCCGCTGCCTTCAGCTTGGCCGCCAGCTCTAGTTTCGCCCCAACCTAAGTACATTTTGGATTGAAGGTTGGTTCGTACACGCCGCATTGCCGCCACTCAAGTGCAAATACAATGGCAAGGGCATTCACCCGATGACGCCACTTGGGAGTTCCTACACGACCTTCAACTTCGCTTTCTGCACTTCAACCCTTGTGGAAAAGGGCCTAGTCCAGGAGGGGATATTGATACAAACCATGACATGTCACACGCCTCGTCAGCTGCCACATCACCCCGCCACATTAGTCCTAAGGCCCCTTTTATCTTATAAATGTCTAGAGGTTGTTAGGATATTTCATTATGCATGTATTGTGTGCTTAGCACCCCTCTCTCTACCAGTTTCTGTCTCTTCTCCCCCAATCTTCTTCTTTTTACTTTCCCCTTTCTCTAACACTTGTAATTACTCGCCATTTTATATATAAAAATACGAAGGGATAGCAATATAGCTATCCTATAGGTCTTGTAATCGAGATTGTACATTGGGTTGATTGATTTGGATGGAATCCATCTTGGATCCTATCAATACCGATATAGTACATGTTTATGATAATATATATAAACTACATCAACGTTCTTAGAAAAAATTGAATGAATTATAATTAAAATTCGTAAGCTAGCTATAGATTTACGAAAATATGCTATGAGTTAGCAATTTTTTTAAAGATTGTCACTCTTTAACAAAAGATACTTATATTTGTTAAAATATGATTTCACTTTAGTATTTTTCAATTAAACTCTATCTAATTTCGAAAGAATTTCAAAGAAGTGCCTTTAATTAATAAAATTTTAAAGATTCAGGAGATTTAAAAAGGGATAAAATTTTTAAACTTCAAAATATATTATTATTAAAATAAAATAATAAATCATTATAAAATGAAGAATAAAGTGTCTAATTTTGTTTTTTAAAAAAAAGAATCCATATTTGTTAAAAAAAAAGAAGTCTGAATTTAACAAAAAATAATTATAAAATACAGTAAAACTCCATTTTGAAATCACGGCGATCATGCTTACATGTCTAAAGAATAGGGAGATACATTATAGATCTACGCATGTAAATAACATCAAGTCCCAAGGGCATAATAGTAAATTCTTTTATGAATCTAACCAATTTAATGCAAAAAATATCGGTTAGTATATGATTACGATAATATATATAAACTATATCAATGTTCTCAAAAAAATTTAATGAATTATAATTAAAATTCGTAAGCTAGCTATAGATTGAAGAAAACATGCTCTGAGTTAGCAATTTTTTTTAAAGATTGTCACTCTTCAACAAAAGATACTTATATTTGTTAAAATCTGATTTCACCTTTAGCGTTTTTCAACTAAACTCTATCTAATTTTGAAAGAATTTCAAAAGAAGAGTATTTAATTAATAGAATTTTAAAGATTCAAGATATTTAAAAAGTGATAAAAATTTTAAACTTCAAAATATATTATTATTTAAATTAAAATAATAAATCATTATAAAGTGAAGAATAAAGTGTCTAATTTTCTTTAAAAAAAGTATCCGTTTTTGGTAAAAAATAAGTTTGAATTTAACAAAAATAATAATAGAAAATAGTAAAACTCCATTTTGAAATCACGGCAATCCCGCTTGCATGTCTAAAGAATAGGGAGATACATTACAGATCCACACATATAAATAACATCAAGTCCCAATGGCATAATAATAAATTCTTTTATGAATCTAACCAATTTAATAAAAAAAATATCCATATAGTACACGATTACTATAATATATTAAATCTACGTCAACGTTCTCAACAAAAATTTAATAAATTATAAGAAAAATTCGTAAGCTAGCTATAGATTGAAGAAAACATTCTCTGAATACGTAATTTTTTTTAAAAATTGTCACTCTTTAACAAAAGATACTTATATTCGTTAAAATCTAATTTTACCTTTAGCATTTTTCAACTAAACTCTATCTAATTTCGAAAAAGTTTCAAAAGAAAAGTATTTAGTTAATAAAATTTCAAAAATTTAGAAAATTTAGAAAGTGATCAAACTTTTAAATTTTAAAATATATTATTATAAAATAATAAATTATTATAAAATGAAGAATAAAGTGTATAATTTTCTTACAAAAAAAAAGTATCCATTTTCATAAAAGCAGAAGTTTGAATTTAACAAAAATAATAATAGAAAAGAGTAAAACTCCATTTTAAAATCCCGTCAATCCCGCTTACATGTCTAAAGAATAGGGAGATACATTACAGATTCAAAGATGTAAATAACATCAAATCTCAAGGGTATAATGGTCAATTAATCACTCTAGAAACCCACTGTTTACCACTACTACTATTTAAACCCCCCTCACACATCATTATTATCTCTCCTTTTTCTTTATTTCATTTTTCCATTTTATAAAAAATAAAAATTATTTATTATTTATTTATTTATTTATAAATTATTCCCACGTCTTATTCCTTTTCACCGGAGCCCTAATTCCGCTCTTCTCTCACACCGCCTTTTTTTTTTTCTCCCTCTTTATTTTCTCCCAAAAAAAAAAAAAACAGAAATTAAATTATAAATTAAAAATTAAATAAAAATAGTATTGATTCGTTAAACTCCCTTATTTCTCTCTCCTCCTCCTCCTCTCTATGTTTCTCTCTCTTCCTCGTCGTGTTCCTCTTTAGCTTTTCCGTGTCTTATCTGTAGATCTCGAATCTCCATCGTTGGATCCATTCATCGACAGATCTGAACCGTTAGCTCTGAGAAGAAGAGATCTGAACCGTCGATATGGTGGTGAACGCGAGATCGCTGAAGCGGATGAAGAGGCGTGTAACCGCCGATCTCTACGACTTCCTCACGTTTCCTGCCGCTGACCCTGCCGTTTCTGGAGACGTTTCGCCGCCGTTTCGGTTGAAGGTGAGGGAGTTTCTGAGGCGCCACGCGCTGTTGCCGCCGCCTTCGTCGTTGTTCCCGCACTTGATGACGTGGCAGGTGCTGTTCCGTGTGGGAGAGTTGACCGAGGGGCCGGAGTCGTCGCCGGTGATCGTAGGGCTCGACGTTGTGGAGGAGGACGTGGTTAGATCTAGAACCGTCTATTGCGATCAGTGCCGAGTTGTTGGTGAGTTACTCGTTCGAGTCTCTTAGATCTGAATATCTCGCTATTATATCGCGATATTTTCAAACGGTATATTCAAATATCGCGTAAACATTAAATGATGAAATGTAAGAGATAATAAATACAGCGTATTTATATATATATTTTTTTGTGATAATAATAAATGTTTTTTTTGAACAGAGATAATAATAAATGTTTACTATTATATTTTTAAAATATATTTGCGATATTGCCAATTAAAATGCCTCGGATTAATTATAAAATAAAATATTTGATAATAATGGCTTAATCTATAAAAACAAATAATTAATAAATATTTAGCATGATATTATTATTATTAAAGTAATTACTCTTAGGATAATTGTATTGACTTTTATTTATTATAAGTAATATTATGTTTTAATAATAATAATTTTCAGCCAATGTATAACAATTTTTATATTTATTATTATGTATTATTATTTGTCTTTCAACATCCGCTAGAAAAATAAAAAAGGTAAATTATATTTTAGTATTTTTAAATTTATTGTATTAATTTTTTAGTTTATAAATTTTATAAAATAATAATTAATTCAAAAAGTAACGTTAGCTAAATAAAATAATTTAAATAAAAATATGAAAGAACGAAAATAAAACTTGTTTTGTATTCTTGCGCATCCTTATTTGAATTTTTATTAAATATATATAATTTTTTATATTTAAAATTTATTTTATAAAATTTATAGATTATTAAAAATTAATACATAGTAATATAAAATTTTATCCAAAATAAAAACACCGATGCATGACCGTGGATAAGACCAGTAGCGAGGGAAAACGTGAAGATGTGGGGCACTTATTATTTCAGTGGTAGTTGGTACGTGTGGGCCTGAACGTTGAAGGATATGTTGTCGTTTTGTGGTTACTACATTGTCGTTTTAGGGAGTGTGTGCCAAGTGTAGTTTTTGCGTGACAGCTATTGTCCTTCTATGCCCAAAATACCCCTATTTTTATTTGGAAAAATTGGGGCTTTTATGTTTGTGAATATTTTTTTAGATTTTATTTTAAACTTTTTAGTGATCTAACTTAAAAAAACACATCAACTTATTGTTGAAGAAAAATATTAATCTTAAATTATTTTTTCAGTGTTCTAACTAAGGTTGTTAAAATCAGAATTTTACTTAGAATTAATAGGGGCTTTTAGAATCGAATTGAGAATGGTAAGATTTCACAAATGTCTATTATAATTATTTTTGGTATTAATATTAGTTATATAATTAAAAAAATTATTAATAAGACTTCTACTTATATGAGCATATATAAGAAATATAATCAAATATGATAAAAGTATTATCATGCAATATAGGTTTGTCACTTTATGCTACAATAATCATGTAGATGTTGCGAATCGAATTTTATATTAAGGTTAAAATGTAAAATTAAACTTAATTTAAGTTTTTTAAATGTATATAATGCTTAATTAACTTTATTTTACTTGAAATTAATAAAGTAAATCCACTAATAATATATGCTTGGGTTTTTTACAGTTTAACTTTTTATTTGTATACGTTGGTAGAATCGAGGTCGGATCGGTAGAATCTTAAATTGTATTAAGATTCTATCCATTAATTTCATGTAATATCAATGAATCGTAAGATTTTACAAAATTAAGATTCTACTTATAATTCAGATCGGTCGGCAATTGTGTAACTGTAGAATCGTAAGATTATAAGTTTCGAACGAGATTTTAATAAACATGGTTCTAACTTCAAAACAACTTTAAAAAACAAATGCTAAGTGAAAAACTGTGTTCTTTTTAAGGTAAAAATGTTAATATAAAGCAATGGTGCGAAAGTTTGTGGTTATTATTCACAATAAGTCAGATATTGGTCTGACAATTATTTTTACAAAATAAAGGGTAATATTATTGTGAGGGCAAAATTATTATGATTAGAACAAAAGTGTAGTTTTCAAGATAATTTTATGACTCTTAGTGTTTATGAGTTACGATATTATTCTAACAATAATAATTTTTATATTACGTTCACAAAGAAAAGACAATCTGTAGAATTCCTTCTCCATACCTAATTTAGACAAAAGTATCCGAATTTTAGAGAATGATTCCTTCCAATGAATCTACTTGAGCCCACGTTCTTCACTGGGTCACTATCAAAAAGATTCAGCCAAAAAGAAAAAAAAAAAAAAGAAAAGAAAATGACAAGACCCATTAATTTTACATCATCTTTTATTTTCTTCTTATTGAGTTTTTTAGTTTTTATTAAGATTGTGGTAATGATTAATATGCAGGATGGAGTGGGCACCCAGTTTGCACCAAGCGTTACCACTTCATAATCAAGGCTGATGGAAACTCCATTGGTGGGTGTGTTAAGCCTTGTACCAAGTGTGGATGCGAAGTTCATCTCTCTGAGCCCAGGTGAGTAACGGTACTGGCTCATTAATCGTATTCTTATTGCAAACCTTACATTATTTAAATAATTATTGTGGATGAACTTGTGAGAATTGTCATGGGTGGTGGCGTTGCTTGACGGAATTGTTATTTATTAGAGCAACGATGCGACTTTTATTGGATAATACCCACAAATTTTTAACATTTTTGGCCTAACAATAACATAATTACCTTATCATTTGGGTTACTATATCTTTTGTTATTTCATGAACCACAGACGCTTGTCGAATTGCCGGTTTTTGTTATTTTCCTTCTTTTTCATTTTAGTAATCGCTATTTAGTCAGCTGTCCCTGCAAGCAAACAAGGGGAATTAGTTTCGTTAGAACTACATTTAATTAGGTTTTAACTCATTCTAATTTCTCATCTAAGCCATTTGACAAAAAGGGCTTGGTTGAATTGACTTTTCTTTTATCTTCTGTTGTGGCCAATGTAGAGTACGTTCTTAGTTCTTACTGTTTAATGACTAATTGTCCGAGCCATTTATAAAATGGGCTTCTTGGATGTGTTCATTTGATCAATTATTGATTGCCTATAGTCTAGTATTTAGATGAACTCTTTAATGCTATGTCTTTTCTGGTCAAATATATAGACTTCTTGGTTTCTCAATTTTTAATTTCATCACTTACGCTTCTCCTACTAGTTGTTTGTAGTAATTGGACTATCCGAGAGTTTAAAACATTAAGAGGAACTTAAAATAATTGTGTATTAAGTTGGAAATGATAGTTCAATGTGTTGGATGAAAGTAATTGTAGAAACTTAGAATACTTGTTTATCACGTAGAACGTGATAGTTGAGGAAATTTGTTTGATGAAAGTAAATGTGGAGATTTTAATTTTAAACAATATTCATGCATAAACAGCAGTGTACTTGTTACGTTTTGCAGGTGCAAAGTGTGCAGCCATTTGATTACTGCGGATGATGTTGAAGATTGGGTATATCACCAGCTGGAAGACACCACTCATCTTTTGCATGGTGTCATTCACGCAAATGGATATGGTCACCTTCTCCGAGTCAATGGCAGAGAAGGAGGCTCAAGAGTGCTTTCAGGGCTTCATATTATGGATTTCTGGGATCGCCTGTGTATATATCTTGGAGTCAGGTTAGAATTCTTCAATGTAGTTAGATTGTTCTTTCCTTCATGTAAGTTGCTGCAAATAATTTACTTGGATGAGAAATATTGCTTCATGAGAAATAATTTACGTAATGAAGAGTTTCATGGGCTGCTGTACAACCATTGATACAATACCTTGCGTGGTCTAATGCTACTCTTTGTATTCATTTTACTATCGCGATGGTTTGAATGGAATGCTTTTGTACCCACATTTGTGATTGAAAAAACGTACTTAGAATTTAACCTAAACAAGCTTATGTACAGTTTCTGGATGATTAGAACTGTGATGTTTGCTAAATATAGAAGGTAAAGAAGAGGGAAGATAATAAGGGGAAAAAATTGCAGAGCTATGAAAGACATTTGAGTTTAATGCGTCGAAAAAAAAAGGAAGTGAAAAGAGGAAAAAAAGGTCTAGAAAAAATATAAGAAAGAAAGGAAAAGAAGAGGGAGTATAAGGGGATAAAATGCAGAGCCTAGATACTTGAGTTTAAAGAGAGGAAAAGAAAGAAATGAAAAGAGAAGGGGGGAAAAAAAAAAAAAAAAAAGGGAAAACAAAGGAGTGGAAAAAAAGGGGGGGAAAAAATCGAGTGATTGTTGTATGAGGTGAAAGATTTACTTTTTCTTTCTCTCAATCGAAAATGTGATACCAAGTAGGTCTAATAATGCAATGCGATCAGATCATATTCCAGGCACATTACATATGCTCTGCTTTTTATTTAATGATGGTTCGTATAAGTGCTCCTGCCTATCCAGGCACATTACTTTTTCTCGCAAAATCATTTTCTAATTATATTTTAATTACGGATGCTTTAATTCATCTGTTCTTGATTCACTGTACACTCATGTTCTGTACGCTTCACCCATGTTGAAGTTACAGTTCAATAATCTTGTTTTGTTAATATGAATACAAGGAAAAGAGGAAGGGTTGGATCTGATCATAGTTTGCAAATACCATGTTTTTATAGAATAATTGCAATAAATTCGAGCATTATCGTGCACTATAATGTTAGATCTTAGTCTTGTAAATGTATACAAGTTAAAAGTCCAATAATATCTTCCACTCATGAGCAGAAAGATTAGTGTGATGGATGTGTCAAAAAAGTATGGTTTGGAGTACCGCCTACTTCATGCTGTCACCGAAGGGCACCCTTGGTATGGTGATTGGGGTTACGAGTTTGGTGCTGGCAGTTTTGGCCTTACTCTCAACGCCTACAAAGAGGCGGTTGAAACTCTATCGAGTTTGCCACTGTCTCTCTTCTTCTGCAACGGGAGGGCATTGCGCACTCACATTCAGGATCGGATACTATTTTACCAGTCCTTGTCAGTGCGTCCTCTCGTCAACGTCAGGGACCTCTTTTGCTTTGTAATGAGCCTTGTCCATGGCGAGCACACGTCGCCCCTGAACAATGATGATACTTGCAAGAAACGCCGACTCGATTCTTCTGGAGTGTTGTGTGCATGGACGAGTGGTGATGTCAAGCGTGTAGAGGAAGCTATGTTCAGAGTGCTACAGGCAGTGTTGCCTTCCAACTGGGTGAGCTGGCGGAATCTCCGGGGAGCTGTTTGTAAAACGGGCCCACCAGAGCTCCTAGATTATTGCCTAAAAGACCTTGGAGGAAAGTACTCTGCTGATGGGATGGTTGTTCGTGTTCGTTGTAATCCTGATTCGGGCATTCTCGAGTACAGGTGAGAGGATTTTCTTTCTGTCTTTCCCAACTCCTCCCTGTTATTTCACAAAGTATCACTTAGTTAACTTGAGATTTGAGCATTTATCATTTAAGTATCTTGATATTTTAATATATACAATGAGGTATCATGAGGTTTGAATATTTTATTACCCAGGTATGATATGTCGTAGTTAGATGAATTTTTATAAGAATCCGACAAGTTTTACATAGAAAATGCTAATGTAGTGCATGATTATGATAATATATATAAGCTTTATTTATGTTTTCAGTAAAAATGTCAGCTAATTATGACAAAATGGTATCAGATTTTTAATATAAGTTATCTATATATTGTCGAAATTATATATTTAAACATTCTTTTAGCAAAAAAATCATCAATGTATGAAGAAGGTGCTTATATAACATTGGAATCATGTTCCACATTGGTGTTTTCCATTGAAAAATCTCTTGAGTTTTGGTATCAAGGTACTTAAGAGAGAAATTTTAAACCTTAAGGTATCCCATTACATATATTAGAACATCAGGATATCGAGGTAATAGATAGTCAAATCTAAGGTGCCTAAATAATAATTTCCTTTAATAATATTCTTACTTTCTCTCTCCGGAAACATCTTCCTCGCATCTAATGACTGGGAATGGGGTCACAGGCTCGATTCAGCTGGCTCTTTGCAAGGAGACGAGCCCTCATTCTCAAAATCCACTTGTAGGGAGCACCTGCTGGTTGACTTAAAATTCTTGTACGACTCTATGCTTCACCCACAAACCATGTCAAGCTTTGGACCTGAACCAAAGAGACACCTCGTGATGAGTGCTGCAGCCACGCTTCTTGACTGCAAGCAGTTTGTCAAAGACTACAAGCCCAACGCCACATTATCCACCACCACCACCCCCAACACTTCTGCTATGTACGTCTTCTGTCAAGTGGATCTCCATGATCAATCGGATGACTACCCTACAAACCCACCCCCTGAACTCATCGTTCTTCCCTCTAACCCCACTATTTCCGACCTCAAGCGCGAGGCTTCTAGGGCTTTCCAAGAAGTCTATGTCATATTTAAAGGGTTCCAGGGAGAAGAGCTTGTTGGGTTGGGCGGTTCAGATGATTCGACTAGACTCGTGTTGAAACCTCTTCAGACAGTACAAATACGAGGGAGGTGCTTGATGAAGAGCGGTTTGGGTCGGTTCAGAATGGAGCGGGGCATTGAGAGGTGGACAGTGGAGTGCGCGTGTGGTGCCAGGGATGACGATGGTGAGAGGATGCTGGCTTGTGATGTATGTGGGGTGTGGCAGCATACGCGGTGCGCTGGCATCGAGGACTTTGACGCTGTTCCTGCAAGGTTCATTTGCCGTAGATGTGCAAGGAACAGAAGAGTAGCCATGTCGAGAGCCATTGCAAACTGCTGCGGTGAGACTTCGGTGGCCGGTCGTCCAGGTGGTGGTGTGGAGGAAAGTGCTTGACCGCGTTCTTTGATGTGCGTTAAACCCCTTTGATACTCTGTGCCTGCAAGCTTTCTTTTTTCCATTGGCTTGTGGCAGCTGGCAATTAGCTGTTAGCGATTGACTGTTAGCTGAGGTTTTCGGGGTTCGTCATGTACATTTATGGGTTTTTTAAAAGGGCCAAGTTAGAAAATGGAAAGAAAATTGTGTAAATATTGTCTGTGACCTCTTTCTTGTTGCCCTTTTTTTTTTTTTAAATTTATTTAGATGCTTTAGAATTTTGTAAATGTGTACATCAAGCGCTAACCAACTGGAACTTGTAGATATGGGAACAGGAACCAAGGGAGGATGCCAAAGATGGGGGAAAAAAAAGGAGCTAAATTATCGTTTTGATGCCCCTCCCCCCAAGTGTTAATCCAATCTTTTGATTATAATTATCTTTTACGTTCGCTCTGATAGAAGATAGTAGCACATCAATACTAGTTCACAGTATTTATAGGCTTACATGTTTATTATTATTATTGCTTCATTTGGTTTGAGTAGTGTTTGTTTGTATGTTTGCATTAGACGTGCCTATTTTTTATTTGACTTGAGTCGGGTTCTTTTAGGGATAGGGTTCCTTTGGAAACGGTCTCTTTACAGGGTAGTACTCTTTAGGGTAAGATTGCTTAAATGGTATCTTTGGACCCTGTTTCGACGGGAGTTTCTTTGAGGCGTTGGGTGGTTCTTCTTCGCTCTAGTCAATGAATATCACATGAGTTGGTGCTATATGCCAAAAATTCTTGTGTGTATCAATACATAGCTCATGGAATTTAAAATCGACTGCTAGCTTTACTGTGTAGTCAACTTTATAAAGTTTGCATATGATACACATTTTGGAGTTATATTCCTACTTTTCATTTAAAAAGGACGCTTATGTATTATTACCAATAAAAGAAAAGGAACATACTCAGTGCTTCAAGGGCTCCAGCCTACGCAGGGTCTTGGGGGGGCGGATGTACGCAGCCTTTCCCTTTCAGGGTGTTAACCTGAAGAGAGGCTGTTTCCCAGTGCCCCCAACCTGAGGGTGAGGACTTCCCAGGAGGTAACCCATCTTGGTACTACTCTCGTCCAAGCATGCTTAACTTCGGAGTTTTAATGGGATCGGGTGACGGCGTGTTGGTGCCCTCGTTGGTATTACTAATAATATAGTAGAATACACATTTTTCGTTTCATTTATATAATAAGCATTATGAAACATATTTTTCTCATTCACAAAATAAATAAAAATTGAAAATAATTAATAGCTGTAATTAAATTAAATATTCATATTTTATATTTTGTTAATTTATCGCGTTAACTCTCAAATATGATTACACCATATTATATGATCTTCAAGCCATGCTTATAACTAGGGATGACAAACATTTCATGTCATTTCAATTTAGGGAGTTTAGTAAAGAGATCAACTCGAGCTTCACCTGTTCATTAAGTGGGTTGAGAACAATCAATTCGGACATAATAGAATTAGAAAAGGTAATTGGCGAGTCATCCATATAATCATTTGGAAATTTTTGCTATATGTTAGTTTGCCATCTTATAAACATATCATTAAGTATATGTATAACCAAATATAGTACACAGCTTAAAGAGTATGATGAGAGGATTCTGAAAGCGGTGTGGGTAATAGATTAGAAATAGGAGAAAAGGTGGGTTTTAATTTTGATGGTTTCGACCCAACTATGGTGGCAGATATTTTTGCCCAATGATATGGGTTGGGTGTTGGGTTGTGGCTTCAGTCCCATTCCTGGTTCTTGTGCTGGCCTTCTGGTTCTTCTTCATTTGGGTTCCCTGTGTGTAATAGTTCTGCGTGCGCTGTTGTTTCCTGTCCCCGTGTCTTATCTGGTCCTGTACTCGGTGGTTGCTATGTTGTGTTTTGAGGAAAGCGATTTGATCATGTTTTCTTGTTTTGTGTTAGCTGTTTTTTGTCCCCGTTTTGTTGCGGTCGGACTCAGGCCTCGCCTAGCGAGTGGCCGGCTTATTTAGTGACTTTGTCTTAATTTATCGAAAAAAAGTACACAGCTTGAATAACATATGTAACTTACCATAGCTTAGAAACATGTTAAATGTACCGAAAACAGGCAGAACAGAAAAAAAAAACTACATCAACTTAATCAGTTAAACAGGTTAAACATGTTGATCCTGATTTAACCAATTCCAAAAACCTTGCGGGCTATTCTTAATTTCCCCCCCCCCCCCCCCCCCCCCCCCCCCCCCCCCTCCTTATTTTTGATAATTGGAGTAGAAACTGCAAAAGCACAACTTTATTAGGCAGGGCTTAAAGACAGACAACAAAAAACAACCATCCACTCCGACATAAAACCACCACCTAAACAAAAAATCATTACTCGGAACTAAAATATGGCCAACCAAAAAGCATAACGCAACAGTTCTAAAAACAAAAGCATCAAACATAAAGAAAACTAGACTAACATCAATTCAAAATCCCTATGTAAAACGCCAAATCAAGGTCTAGGACATTCCTACCACTTTCATCTTGTGCTAACAATCACCCTAGAATTCCTTGATTTTTTACCTCCATTGGTCAGGTTTTGAATTGACCTGATCATGATTTTATCAATCGTCCTCACACTGAAGACCATGCTGACGCTCAAACATCCAAGATTCCTCAGCAAAGGAGCACGAGTCTAGCTCTGAAGCGAATGATGAATCCCTCATATTTTTAGTCGCTGGAGTTTCTGTATGTTTTGGTTTGGACCCCTACCCAACAACATGCTTACTCTTTCTCTTGTTCTTTTTTCTCATGAAGGTGGTTGTGTTTTGCGAAACAGTGTGGCTCGAACTCTAAATCAGACACTTCCACAGGTGTTGAATATCATTAATATGTTAGCTTTATTACATGACAATGCAGCAAAGAGATCAGTCACAGATATCAAAACAACAAAAGACATATTTATGAAAGAGTAGATTGCAACGACTAATAAAATGTACAAGGTAGAACAATTAAGGAAAAAATGCAAGTAAAACGAAAAAAAGCAATGGGTTATTCGTTTTTCTATAGTGTTTCAAAACATAAGCAATAACCATTAATTGCATGAGGAAGGGCTAGTTGTGCTATTATTGCAATATATTTTGGTACAATTATAATGAAGATTAGCACTCAAAAAAAAAAAAAAAAAAAATTTACTAGCCGTCATGTCATTATATCGTAAAAAAATAAAAGATGGAATCAATTGCAAATAGTAAAAGAGAGAATTGTTGTAGCATTAGGTAATGGCTATGTTTAGCCCTAATCAAACCCCTAATATTTTGTTAAATTCTCTATTAAGTTAGCTTCAACCTAACCACCTATTTGCTAGTAAAATAGGATTATTGCATCTATAGTAAAAATTAATTATGAATAATAATTACTTAGGTCTTGTTTGATTATCAGAGAATATGTGTGGGATATCAACATTTATGGGAAGTGGACATTTGCTCTCATGTTTGGTTACCAAAAAATTGACAGAATATAAAAAACAGAAATTTCTTAGTAATTTTTAATTCTTTCAAAACATGGGAAATAACTTAGCCCACTATTGATAAGTTCTAATTCCTTTATTTTTACCTGGTCCCTCATTGAAATTAGTGATAATTGATTATGATGATGTTCTTGATGATTTGTAAAATAGGGTTTGGGGATTTCAATTAGTGATAATAATTTCTAAATTTTATAATGAATGAGGGCACCCGATTGGGTCCCGTGGTTTATTTCTATAGTTTAGAGAGAAAGTTTCCACGTAAATATCGAATGTTTGATATTATTTTAATATTTTTTGCTTTCGTTGTACTTGATTGTGTAATTTTTTTTCCAAAGCGAGAATTTTAGTTAAACTAGAGCTATAGAGATCTAAGCGAACCTCCTCTTAAGGGCACAAATATGGAGCATTTTGTGAATGCACAAGCTACCCACTTTGTATTTTGTAGCATAATTATTGTTCTTTCATTCCTCCCACCTATATATTTCTTTTTTTGTTTTGTTTTAAACTAAATGAAGTGACTACATTTTATCACTTCAATCTTTCACTAACCTTGATGATTCTTTTAAAACTTAGACTCAGGATACAACATCTTATACTTAATCCTTATGTAACGTAGGCTTAGGATCAACCTTTACATCCTATCCTTTTATATGATCAACCTTCATACTCGATCTTTCTATAACGCAAGCTTCAGATTAACCCTTACACCCGTACGCTTAGGATCAACTATTACGAGAAAGTGAATTAGAGCAATGAAAATCTCATTCTTAAAAGAGTATTTGCACAACCTATCAAGATTATTTAAAGCTAAAGCTATATCAATTAAGCTCAATAATCTCAATCAAAAAGAGAACAAGGGTGCCAAAACAAATACAACAAAATTCAAAGAGATGAAAATTTTGAAAGCTCAAGAACACCACAACAATTAAATCCCCCTTTTTTTTTTTTTTTTTTTGGTCTTGGTTGGATGGCTTGTATGGAACATTCGAGGGTTTTTTACAGGTCAGAGAAGTCCCAATTAGTAGTTTGAAAGGTGTTGGAAAAATGCTTGAATGAAATCGGATTCCAAAATCACTTGTTTATTTGCTATCGCTATCGTGTGTACCATCACACAACAACCAGCTTTGGCTACTGTTTTTTGTGTGTCATAACGTGCTTCTATGTGCTTACACACAACATGCCACTTTTTTTTTTTGCACAATTTAACTTTAAGACTTGATTTTGATTTATTTGTAAAATCACTTTTTGAATGTATAATTTTTAAATCAGGCCAAAAATATCATCCTAAAAAATTTCTCATAATCCCATAATGACAACATGTCTCCAATAATTCCAATTTATAAGTGTCAGGATATGTCTCAAATTCCTTGGTATAGCTGCAGAGGGTACGCTGATCGATCGGGAGGGATAGCCAATCGATCGGGGAGGTACGCAGAAGTGGGACTCATCCAAGAAGGGCCCCATCAGCAGATATCGATCGATAGGGAGGCCGATAGATCGGGACTCCAATTTCATGCGAATATAAATACGTAGCAAGGGTTACGTATATTGTATCCAAAAATTAAACTGAGCGCCGCCGTACATTGAGAGAGAGGGAGAGAGAAGTGATTTGTAATTCTTCTACTATTTTCTCGTTCAATAAAAGTCTCCATCTTCTCCCGTGGCTTTTTCCTCTCGATTGAAGAGGGATTTTCATGTAAATCGCTGTGTTCGTTCTTTTGCTCTTTTTCGTTCTTAATTTGCTTCTCGTATTTGTTATAGTATTTGAATCGGATCCAGTTTTGGATATTGTTTTCTCCACAAATTGGTATCAGAGCCCTTTTATTTCGATTCGGTACTATGACATCTGCAGTTAAATCTGAAGTTGAGAAGTTCGGGGGTCAAGGGAGTTTCAGTCTGTGAGAGGTCCGCGTTAAGGGCCTCTTGACTCAGAACGACTTGATGAAAGCTTTAGAAGGAAAAGAGAAGAAACCGGAGAATATGACAGAAGCAAAGTGGGAGGAGTTAGATGGGAAGGCACTTATAGCTATCCAAATGTGTCTTACAGATGATGTTCTGACAGAAGTTTTGGAAGTAAAGAGCGCTAAGGATTTGTGGGAGAAATTGCAGGAGATGTTGTGTTTCAAGTCAGTCTCCAATAAACTGGCAGTTAAGTGCCTATTATTCACGTTCCGTATGTCAGAAGGTACGTCTCTTAAGAACCATATTAATGAATTTAACTCTATTGTTCAAGAGTTAAAAGAATTGGATGATACCCCAAAAAATGAAGATCAAGCCATGCTTTTATTATGTTCACTCTCCACCTCGTATAAAGGCTTCGTAGAAAGCATGATTTATGGTGGTAGAAAAATCATCTCTATTGACGAGGTTAAAAGAAACCTACTAAGTAAAGAACGAGTACATAAAGAATTATCAGATTCTGTAAATAACTCGGGTAGCGGTTTGATTGTGAGAGGTAGAACTAAGGCTAGAGGGTCTGGTAGTGGAAACAAGTTCAGGTCTAAGTCTAGACACAAAAATTTGTCATGCAATTACTGTCACAAGAAAGGGCACATAAAGAAGTACTATTATAAGCTTAAGGATAAACAGAAAGAAGATAATAGGAAAGACTAGAATAAAAACGATAAGTCCGCCGAAGCTAGTGTTGTTGAAGATGAGAGTGATGCTGATGTTCTATTAGTTAACGAATCCCAGTCCAGATCCAAAGATAAATGGATTATGGATTCGGGTTGTTCTTATCATGTGTGTCCTAATAGAGACTGGTTCACCACATATAAGTCGATTCAGGGTGGAGTAGTTTTAATGGGCAATGATGCAGCTTATAGAGTTTCTAGTACAGGAACAATCTGAGTTAAGATGTTTGACGATACAGTTAGGACTTTGAGTGACGTGAGTCATGTCCCAGATTTGAAAAAAGAACCTCATCTCTTTAGGTACTCTTGAGTCACATGGATACAGGTACACAGTTGAAGGTAGAGTAATGAAGGTCAGTAAGGGTGCCTTGATTATGATGAAAGGCAAAAGGGTAGGAACCTTGTATGAACTTATGGGTTCTACAGTGACAGGGTCAGTGGCTGTTTCTACATCGTCTATGTCATATTCAGATATTACCAGGCTATGGCACATGAAATCGAATCATATGGGTGATAAGGGACCAACAGAGCTGAGCAAGAGGGGCTTATTGTGTGGTTAGTCAACTGGACTGATGGAGTTCTGTGAGCATTACATTTATGGGAAGCAGAAAAGAGTCAACTTTAAGCAGGCAGTGTATCAGACTAAAGGAACGTCAGACTATACACATTCAGACCTGTGGGGATTGTCTAGAGTTGCTTCCAAAGGAGGTTCCAGGTTTCTTCTAACGTTTACTGATGATTTTTCAAGAAAAGTCTGGGTTTATTTGTTGAAACAAAAAAATGAAGTTTAGGATACCTTTAAAAAATGGAAGGTGTTACTTGTGAAACAGACAGGGAAGCAAATCAAGAGGTTGAGGACCGACAATGGCCTTGAATATGTTGAGGGTGATTTCACCAAATTTTGTGAGAATCAAGGCATCGTAAGACACATAAATTGTACAGGTTGGCCTTAACAAAAAGGAGTAGTAGAAAGATTGAACAGGACGTTACTTGAGAAAGCTCGTTGCATGTTGTCAAATGCAGGTTTGGGGAGAGAATTTTGGGCAGAGGCAGTTAACATAGGATGTTACTTAGTGAACCGATCACCTTATTCATCGCTTCAGTTGAAGACTCCAGAAGAGGTATGGTCTGGATCCCCTATTGATTACTCTCATTTAAGAATTTTTGGCTGTCCTGCTTATATTTATGTGAAAGAAGGAAAGTTAGAGCCTAGAGCCAATAAGTACATTTTTCTTGGTTATACGTCAGGTGTGAAGGGATTTCGTTTATGTGATTCAAAGTCTCATAAATTTATGACTAGTAGAGATGTGACTTTTGATGAGTCATCACTACTACATCCGCCACACACGCCCTCCGCTATTTGTGATACGAGTTAGGTGCAGAAGTCAGGTGTTGATTAGATACAGTTAAATAACACAGTTATGCAGCAGGTTGTAGCTACTGAGTGTATACAGGCGCCTCTAGTACAAGTTACTGAAGAAAATGAAGAGGCTGAAACAGGTCAATACTATTGCTAGTGGTAGACATAGGAGACAAGCTAGAGCGCCTCAGAGATATGGTATGAGGAGATGATAGCATATGATCTTTCTATGGCTGAGACAGTGGAAGACATTGAGCCTTCCAACTATTCAGGAGCTGTGAATTGGTTTGATTCAAAGAAGGGGGTAATGGCTATGCACGAAGAAAGGGAGTCATTGCAGAAGAACCAGACTTGGCAACTTGTCAATCCTCAAAGAGGAAAGAGAGTTATTGGGTGCAAATGGGTCTTCAAGAGGAAAAAAAGGCATTCCTAGAGTGGAAGATACAAGGTATAAGGCTCGATTGGTAGCCAAGGGCTACGGTCAGGTATATGGAGTTGATTTTCATGATATCTTTTCATCTGTTGTTAGACATACATCTATTCGAGCACTACTTGCTTTAGTAGCCATGCATGATTTAGAGCTTGAGCAGTTAAATGTAAAAACTGCATTCTTGCATGGTGAGCGAGATGAAAGTATTTACATGCATCAGCCAGAAGACTTTGTTGTAGAAGGAAAGGAAGATCATGTTTGTTTGTTGAAAAGGTCACTCTATGGTTTGAGGCAGTCGCCAAGACAGTAGTACAAGAGATTTGATCAGTTTATGACTAGTCATGGGTTCTTCAGGATCAAATATAACAGCTATATTTATTTCAGGCAAACAGGTTCAGGTTCATTCATTTATCTTTTGTTATATATTGATGATATGTTGATTGCAGCTAAGATGATATCCGATGTTGATGAATTGAAAACAATGTTGAAAAGTGAGTTCGAGATGAAAGACTTGGGAGCAGCCAAGAAGATTCTTGGAATGGAAATCAAGAGGGACCGAAAAGCAAGAAAGTTATACTTGTCTCAGGAGAAGTATATTGAGAAAGTTCTAGATCGATGACATATGAAAGACGCTAAGCCGGTTAACACTCCTTTGGTAGCTCATTTCAGACTTTCCGCATTAGATTCGCTTCAGACAGAGGAAGACATCAAATACATGTCACAAATCCCTTACTCTAATGCAGTTGGTAGTATTATGTGTGCTATGGTATGTACACGTCTAGATATCGCATGTGCAGTTAGCAAGGTGAGTAGATATATGGTGAATCCAGGTAAAGAGCACTGGGAGGCTGTTAAATGGATTCTCAGGTACTTACGTGGCACTTCTGATGTATGTTTGGAGTTTGAGAGGAGTAAATGCTATTTAGTAGGGTCTGTTGACTCTGATTATGGTGGAGACTTCGATAAAAGGAGATCTACTTTAGGATATGTGTTCGGTTTGGGTGACAGTGCTATTAGTTGGAGAGCAGATCTACAATCAGTTACCGCACAGTCAACTACTGAAGCAGAGTATATGGTAGTTACAGAAGCATTCAAGGAAGTTGTTTGGTTAAAAGGTTTGTTTAGTAAACTCAGTATTGATCAGGGTACAGTTGGTGTCTATTGTGCTAGCCAGTCAGCGATTCACTTAGCCAAGGATCAGACGACCTATCATGATAGGACAAAGCATATTGATGCCAAGCATCATTTCATTCGGGATCTGATTGAAGAAGGCAAGGTTGAGTTGAAGAAGATTGATACTGCAAATAACCTCGCTGACATGTTTACTAAAGTTCTACCCAGCAGGAAATTTGAGCATTGCTTAAATCTGGTTGGGCTTTCTATGTCTTTGAATTAACCCCGAGAGGGGTGACATTTTTGGAGAAGGTGGAGAGTTTGTTTTGTGAGAAATTTGAGCCAAGGTGGAGATTTGGTAGGATATGTCTCAAAATCCTTGGTATAGCTGCAGAGGGTACGCCGATCGATCTGGAGGAATAGTCGATCGATCGGGGAGGTAGGCAGAAGTGGGACGCATCTAGGAAGGGCCCCGATCGATCTGCAGATACTAATCGATCGGGACTCCAATTTCATGCGAGTATAAATACGTAGCCAAGGTTACGTATATTGTATCCAAAAATTAAAGTGAGCACCGCCGTACATTGAGAGAGAGGGAGAGAGAAGTGATTTGTAATTCTTCTACTATTTTCTCGTTCAATAAAAGTCTCCATCTCCGCCTGTGATTTTTTTCCCTCTTGATTAAAGAGGGGTTTCCACGTAAATCGGTGTGTTCGTTCTTTTGCTCTTTTTCGTTCTTAATTTGCTTCTTGTATTTGTTATAGTATTTAAATTGGATCCAGTTCTGGGTGTTGTTTTCTCCACAATAAGAGATTTCCATTGAAAATCGAATTGGCTTGGAGTTGTGTTGAATTCTTTTTAACAGATATTTAGAAATCAAATTCAAAGAAGTTTTGAAAACATTTAGTAAGAGCACCACGTATCAATAGTGAGATAAGCTCAATTGATGAATCTGATCCTAAGTTCTAAGCATAGATGATAACATTTCCAGAAGCGTGTGGACTATGATCTCATTCTCTTGATTTTCAATCATGATTCTCTTCAAATTTAACGATTTTTCTCTCGATCCATCATTCTTGAACACTTAATGCGTATCAACATAAGTCGATTTTGATCTTTCTTGCTTTTTCATTGACAAGGTTACAACAATTCAACACAACAACAACAACAATAACAATCCCAGTGCCTCAAGGGCTCCCGCAAAAGCGGGGATAACAATTCAACATAACAACTCACTAAATATTTGTTATCATAAAAATTAAAATGTTAATGGTCTTAGGGCTAATAGGCTTCAAGAGGTAACAAGAGAATGTATACGGTTCAAATCTTTGATTCAACATATTTAACAAGGATGTATTCAATAATCAGGGGGAGTTTGACAATGCTTTGTGAAGACAATGCTAAAATTATGACTCAAGTCAAGGGTGGACATTTTAAAGGTAATCTACCTATATTTCACCAAAGTTATTTTTCCCACACGACCTTCACAAGAAAGTGAAACACACATTTATCGAATTTGCTCAAGTGAGACCCTAGAAGACTTGTTCACAAACCGAATGCCCGCTATGAGTTTTGAGAAACAAATACATAAGATTGGCATGGGCCGACTTAGAGATATTCTTTAATGGCACATTCTCATAAGGTTTTGTTGTATAAAAGACGAATAAATTGACTATTGCACCCTTTTTTTTCTTTATTCAAATTTTTTCCCAAAAGCTTGTTTATTATTTTTTTTTTTTTAAAGAGAAGGTTCTAATTACGCTTATTCCTACGATGAATATCAAAGGGGTAGTTATACATAATATTATGGATATTCATGCTTTTGTGATTTGGGAAAAAGCAATTCTTGATTTGCTCAATCCTTCATATGGGAATACAAATGTTATAATTGTATTGAATGAGGATGAAGGTACAAGAGAAGCTCCATTTATAGTGCATTGGAACGAGTGTAAATGACTAAGTTACCCTTGAACATTACACTAGGTAACATGGGTGGAGAGGTCGATAAGTCTAACCTTCAAGTGACTTTCTTAATTCTCTCTTCTTGTAAGATTCTCTCCTCTAATACTTCATAGTAAATAAATTTCGCATAAAACCTCTATAAATAGAGTTTGATCTTCTCTATTTATTAGAAAACTTTGGAATCAAGCCTGAGATATTCTCGCCACAATTATAATAAATTTTAACTTTACATAAATATTTTTAGTAGTCGTCTTTGATTTGTTTGTTCTAATCTCTTTTATAAAAAACTAGTACATATCTTTGTGTTGAAAAAATTCACACAATCAAGCACAATGGAAGCGAAAAACATCAAAAACAGCGAAAATCAACAAACGGTATTTTGATGTGGAACCCCTCTCTCAACTAGAGGGAAAAACCATGGGACCCAACGGGTGCCCCAATCAACTATGAAATTTAAGGATTAAAATCTCTAATCATAACCCCCAAACCCTATATACAATCATCAACATCAATGTGACTATTGCACAGTAAATCACCAACCCCCTCCAAGTAAAACTGCTGCACTGCCAGTTGCCAACCCTCTTCAAAGTGTAGCTTTTGCACAACGGGTGACCAACCCTCTCAAAATGTAACTTTGGAAAGAGGAAGCTACAAAAACTCTTCTCAACTCCCAATCAATCATCTCTCTCCCTGCCCGAGTGCCCCTCCGGGCATCCCTTTAAAAAATTCTTGAACTCTCATATTTTTCCTCTCTTTTTCTCTACCACACCTCTCAAACATAACTCTCAACCTCTATTTATAATTGAGTTGCCTAATCATAATCGCAATCAAATTAGGTAACTAAATCATAACAAATATATCTAAATCAAATCAAATCAATATATTAATTTTGCGATAAATAATATCTTAGCACATGTTTTGTTCTTTTTAGTTTTACTAATCTAAGTTATAGAAACTAAGTGATACAAACTTGGCTCCTCCATATCCGCCAAATACGTCCCCTCTGCTGCCGCCAAGATCTCCTTCACCATAGAAGATATCTCCAGTAACAATCTTCAGCTTCCCTTGTCTCTACCACATCACCCAAAAGGACATCCGACCTTCCCTTCTTTTTAGTTTTTACCACAGGATCCTGCTGAAAGATGGCAATAATCCCGTTAACATCCGACCTTACTGTTAACCACTTTTCCAAAAGGACATCACTAATTCCCTGATCAAAGAAATGTTGCAAGCTGGCGTCATTCAGAACTGCACCTCGTCCTACGCCTCCCCCATGGTGCTAGTCAAGAAGAAGGATGGTACTTGGTGCCTATGTGCTAACTATATGGCCCTTAACAAAAAGACTGAGAAAGATAAGTTTCCTATACCAGTGGTCGAAGAATTGCTTGATGAATTGGGTGGCGTTTCCTTTTTCTCGAAGATAGATCTTAAATCCAGTTACTGGTAGATCCAGATGCCGGCTGAGGATATTCCTAAGATGGCTTTTCGTACACACTTCGATCACTATGAATTCACCACGGTACCTTTTGAATTGTCTAATGCTCCGTCTACTTTTTAGAATTTAATGAGTGACATTTTCCACCCGTATCTTCTACAATTTGTCCTCCTTCTTTCGATAACATCCTTGTATATAGCAGAACATGGCATGCCTATATCTCTCATCTCGAGATAGTTCTCAGCGTTCTTTGCACCAATCGTCTAACTACCAATCGGGCCAAATGCACATTTGGTACCCGCCGTATTGAAGTTCTGGGACATTTCGTTTCCAGCAACGGAGTCTCCGCCGATCCACGAAAGATTGAGGTTGTCGCCAGATAGCAGCATCCTTAGACCTTGAAGCAGCTTTAGGGATTCTTGGGGCTATCCGGTTATTATCGCCAGTTCATCGCTCAATATGGAGCCATGGCCCAACCACTAACAAATCTTCTTCGGAACGAAAACTTCATCTAGAACCCAGATGCTGAAGACGCCTTCATTCGCTTGAAAGGCGCCTTAACTTCAACACCGGTACTTGCCCTTCCCGACTTTACAAAGACCTTTGTTATCGAAACTGATGCCTCCGGCACTCGAATTGGCGCCATCTTGATGCAAGATGGCCAACCCTTGGCCTTTATCAGTTGCACCCTTGCACCACGCGATCAAGGTATGTTAGTTTATGAACATGAACTACCTGTGGTGGTCTTTGCAGTGGACAAATGGGAACAATACATCACAAGCCGCCATTTCAACATTCGCACTAATCAACAAAGTTTAAAAGTCCTCCTTGAGTAGTGTTTGACATCCACTCTTCAACACTTATGGCTCTCCCGCCTGATCAACCTCGATTATGACATAATCTATAAGAAGGGATCTGAGAACAGGCTGATTGACTCTTGGTCCAAGGGCCCGATTGTCTCACGCATTACTTCCGACAAGATGGTAGAACCTCTCTCTCATTCCTGCTTCTCTTGGCACCAAGGTAATTTACGGTACAATGGTCGTCTCGTCGTTGGTAACGACGCCAACCTCTTCCAAGACATCCTTCTATGGCTTCATGATTCCGGTTAGGGTGGACACTCTAAAATTGATGCTACTGACCGCCGTATTAGGCCACTGTTCTACTGGAAGGGTCTTTGTTAGGATATCGCTAACTACATCCACCAATGCACCGTTTGTCAGAAGAACAAATACGAGAGAATGGCGCCAGCTGGTCTCCTCCAGCCCCTTCCGGTTCCCATGTCTGTATGGAGTAGCATCTCACTTGACTTCATCAAGGGGTTGCCGCCATCTGAGGGATACTCAGTCATTTTGGTGGTGGTTGATCGCCTCACCAACTAGACTCATTTCATGTCCCTCGCCCATCCTTATACGGCTGTCCATGTGGCTTCTCTGTTCTTGGATCAAATCTATCGCCCTCACGGCCTGCCTGAAACTATTATAAGTGATTGGGATCTAGTATTCACTAGCATCTTTTGGCCAGAACTCTTCTCCCATCTGGGCACTCACCTTAATCTCTCATCATCATACCATCCGCAGTCTGATGGGAAAATGGAGGTTCTCCATCATTGCATGGAGACTTACTTATGCTGCATGGTCGGCAAGCAACCTCGCCTGTGGACCCGTTGGTTTCCCTTGGCAAAATGGTGGTACAACACCACCTTTCAATTTGCCGCCCGGACTTCACCATTGGAGCTTCTCTACGGTCAGCCTCCCCCAATTCACCTTCCTTACTTACCAAGAGAGTCATCAGTTGATGCCGTTGACCGCAGCCTCACAGCTCGTGAAGAAACTATAAGCCACCTTCGCTATCACCTCTTTCGTGCTTAAAATCACATGAAGCAATTGGCTGGCAGCCATCACACTGAAAGAGAGTTTCAGATAGGCGATTATGTTTGGCTTACACTGTAGCCCTACTGCCAACGATGTGTGGAAACCGGACGATCCCACAAATTGGTGCCATGCTACTATGGCTTTTTCGGCATTTTGGAGCCCTGCTGCTTACTGCCTTGACTTACCCGCCCACTTCGCCATTCATCGCATAGTGCATGTTTTCCTCTTGAAATGCTGCTTCTCGGTCCCCACTCCCAGTGCTCCATTGCCTGATCCTTGGCCAGCAGCTACGTCCCCACCTCAACCCGTTGCCATTTTGGACCGACATATGGTTAAACGCCGCCAAGTTGTTGCCACCCAAGTTTTAGTTCAGTGGGAGAGACAGAATACTGCTGACGTTACTTGGGAATTTCTACATGACTTTCAGCTCCATTTCCCTACTTTTGATCCTCAAGGATGAGGATCCTTTCAAGGGGGCAGCATTGATACAAACTTGGCACCTCTGTATCCGACAAATACATCCTCTTCGCTGCTGCCAAGATCTCCTTCGCCATAGAAGACATCTCCAGCAACCATGTTCAGCTTTCCCTTCTCTTTGCCACATCACCCAAAATATTTCGATAGATATTTGCTAGATATTTTTACTATAAATAGTAGGGAGCTAGTTAAGGTTAGGCATGTGTTTTGAGTGTACCTTCTTCTTCTCCCCCAAAACCCTAATCTATGTCTTCTCCCCTTTCTCACTTGCAAAAACCTCTATTGTTGGAGTCTATCTTACATATATATATATACAATGGGGTAGCCATTACTGCCCCATAGCCCTATATTTGCTTGTAATTTCCATTAATTGAACTTGATTTGATCTAAGTTTGTATCACTAAGGATGGACGTAACTCTATATTCCTCTTGCTCATTTACTGACTTATGATGGTAGATAATGATAAATGGAGTGGTAGTTTAAAGAAGAAGAAGAAAACAAATAAAATAATTGGGTCACTTGATGATGTGAGCCCCTTCCTTGAATTATATTTGTACGCTTACAGAAATAATATATCAGTATGGAAAATCTACAAGATAAATTTCTCTAAAGATAAAGTTAACACGGGATAAATATGCACTCAAATATATTCTAGGGCCGCTGATACCATTTGTTATAACCACCCACAAGATAACGAACCCTAAATCGAAATAACAATCATATACGGGAGGAGATAGCGAAAAATACCAGAATTTACATGGTTCAACTGAAGCCTACATCGATAGAGGGGAGCACATTATTAGAGTTTATATGAGGCGTCTCTCTACTTTCAACCCTCTCAAGCTCTAATGGTAACATGTACAACCCCTGTATATATATCGAGCCACCACAAACCCTAGTGTGTCATGAACTTCAATAGGATTAACACAATCCTATATCTTATAAACAAGACTCAATACAGCTATGCTCTACACAGAAGCCAACATATATGTCAGAAGTATCTTGTGCGGTTTGGATAGGATCGGCTGTGACTTGAGGGAGAAGATTGTGTATTGACTTGGTTGGTTGAGAATATTGCGGAGATAATATTTCATCCTTAACATAGCTATGCTAAGGGGCTGACGGTGAGTCATGGTGATTAGGATGAATAATGGGCGGTAACGTAGTGTGTTGAACTATGGTGGTAGAAGGGTGGGTATGGTGTCACATAGTCGTGGCAGTGGAATGGCGGCGGAAATGAAAGGGGATCATGGTCGTAATGACTTAAGATGCACATAGTTTTTTTTGAACATCTTTCTGTTTAAATTATGAAAAAGATATAATTTTGGATCTTTTTCTAATTAGTTGTCTAACAACTTTTTATCTTTTATTTAAATATAAAAAGATAATAAGATCTTCTTTATCAACCAAACACAAACCTTATATCAACTAAAGATTTCATAATTTCAAACTATCAAAAAGTTATACTAAACGCAACGATATTTTCACTGTACTATTATAGTTGACACAAAAAAGTTCACTTTTATTCTATACACGACAAAGGATGGGATCTCTATCATGTTATGGGGAAAAACTTGTTCCCCGATGGGGATGGAAGATGGCACAGTAGTTAGAATGGCAGTGAAAACATGACAGTTGACATATCCTCGTCTTTAACATATGATCATTCCTATAGTTACATATGCTACCACTAATATAAAGTAAGAACAATAACAGTAATAATAAGGTACAACATAGACATGAAAAATGACTAAAAGATTTAATGTTGAATTAATTTCCAATAATTAAATTATAATCTATTTACTAGAAATGAAAGAGGAGGGATTCAATTTCTGAACAAAACGACGCTTATTATTATGCATCCACACCTTAAGCACAGTCCTCTTTATCCCTATCTCTTTGCAAAATCTCTCTACCACCCCATTCTCCACCCTTTTCATCCTCCACCCCACTTCCACTGCAAATGCCACCATCCTCTCTTTCTGCTCTGCTGTGAACTTTGTCCTCGTCCTCCTCTTCTTTGCCTCCTTCCCACTACTGGACTCTGAATTTGTAGTTGTGGGCCTCCTGTTACTAGGGTTTTCTAGAGGGTTTGGGCCCAATGGACCCACTAATGGGCCACCCTTTTCGGGGCCCAATGGACTAGTCTCCTTGCGATGGAAGTTGCGGTGGCAGCCACAGGCGGAGCACTGAAGGGATTCCATGGTGCCTTCCTCGCCTTCATGTATGAACTCGCCGCAGCCGTCGGTGGCATTGCCACCAATGGCGGCTGCGTGATTCTTGAGGCAATCCTTGTAGTGGACTGTAACCTTGTGATCGTCATGATCAGACCGAGTGTGCCTCTGGGTTGGGGCTGGTGGGCTTAAGGCCCAGTGATATTGGGTCGGGTTGGAATCCCGATGTCCATTTCCTTTAGTTGATGTTGTCATTGCTACTACTCCCTCTTTAGAGCCATTCATCTCTTCTCTTTGTTCTTCAATTTTGCTCTATTTCTTTTTGTTTTCTGTAACACTTTTGAGTGAGCAATGCATTTTCTTGGAGTGAGAGAGTGTAGTTTTCAAGTAACCTACCATTATATAGTGCATGAGATGGTACAGAATTTTCCATGCTTTATGAAAAGAGTACTTGGAGGGGGGGAAAAACTTAGTGGGGTCCATTAGTCCAATCAAAATCTCGATTACTTATGAGATATTATATGTTTATAGTTTATTTACTGTGTCAGTTTAATTCTAGTACTTACAATTTGTTTCACTTAGTCCTTATGTATAATTAATTTGTATCTATTTGGTTCTAAGTAAAAATGATGTTAAATTAGAGACGGAGCTTTTAATAGTCAGGTGACCAATAAATTTAATATAGGCCAACAAGTGGGTTTGTATTGGGTGATTACTTGCATCTAGTATGACCAGATCGTTAAAAATTATATTAATAATTTAATTTTAGTCCCATAGTAATACTAAATTGACACATACGTAAATTATAGAAGAGCTAAATTAATAGATACAAAGACATTTTTTATGAATAATCGTTAATTTTAGTAAGTACATAACATACATTAAAGATTTTTCTTAGCTTACTATGTTACAAGGTGTTGGTCGACCACACTTTCTAACAACCGCGCTCCCAACTTTGGCATATTGGTCATTTCCCCTGTTCCTTATCCATCCTCTCCGGTGGTGGTGATAGCCATGTAACACATGTTGGTATAACTTTCTTGTAATCCTTTTTTTATTTATTTATTGTTTTGATCTCCACCTTGCATACGTTGACTTGTGTCTCATTTATACAAGTTATCTGTTTTATATCGTGACTTTGTCACTAATTATCGAAAAAACATTACATTACAAATATAAAATACTTAAATAAAGATGGTGGGATATACAATATTACGTTATGTTTATTTTAATAATATTTGCGGTATTCAGTAATAATATAAATAGAAAAACAGGAAAAAGTACATGTCATTATAATTGATATTTAAAAGGGTAAGGGGGGGTTGCTTTGCTTGCACTATCAGACATCAAAGTTAATGGCCAGGACTCACTGGGGGAGGCGTGGTTGCCTAGTGGAACATATGGAGGGGCTAGGATTTTCTTTCTTTCTTTTTTTTTTTGTTTTGTTGTAACAAAGAACCCGGTTATCCGGTAACTCCTGGTCCATGCAGCGATCGATCCACACATCACAAACTTCAGTTAAGTTAGAGATTCCTCAAGGAGAGAATTCAAGAAGGAATCGAACTCCGCATTTTTTGGCATAAAGCAAATGCTTTATTCCATCACATACCTCCAAACTCAAAAGCAAAGCTCAGGTGGATTAAGGGGGGTTAGGACTTTTGTTCTTTTATTATTTAGATATTCTACGATTTATATATATATTTAGATATTTTAAGATTTATAAATTTTTTTGATATAACAAACAAACAACAACCCAGTGCCTCCCGCAAAAGGGGGGTTCGGGGGGTAGATATATACACTCTTTCCCCTTCTGGGATCTACAAATTTTATTGATATATAAATTTTATCATTCAGATATTCTAAAACTATACATTTTATCAACGAGATATTCTTAATAGAAATTTGATGAATTTTTGATGAAAGTATTAACATCCAACATAATTATGACAATGTCTATGTATTGTTTGTCAAAATTTAATGATCTCTTTGCTGAAAAATAAAGACATGCATGGAATGTAACTTCTAGTAATATATAGATAGCTAATCTATAAAAAAAATATGTAATTTTATCGCAAACTTGCAGTCTACTGAATTTTCGCTAAGAATACACTAACATGAATTAAAATATATGTTATCATTATCATATACAACATTAGCATTTCTATTGAAAATTTGCCGAAATCAATAAAAATATGTGAATTTATCATAATCTACTAATTTTTAGTTGAAAACACCAGCATGACTAATCTATATCATCAAAATTATGTACACAGAGAAGCGTTATCATGAAGCTAATAGTATAAAATTGTTATTATGAAGCTGATAGTATAGAATGTTAATAAGTTGAATGCTAGTCCCAAGAGGAACACGGAGAAGTCTGTTATTAGTGAGAAACCGCCGATGCTTTTGGGTATCCTGGAGTCGAAAATTGCCAATGCCGATCAGAAGATGCTGGGGAGACTGTGGGATGCATTTCCTATGATTGGGACTCAGTTCCAGCTATTGATGAAGGCACTAAATGTGTGTTCATGCTGCAGAACAAGAGCGCATTCTCTAGATTATTAACTACAATAGAGACTCTTGTCTGGGAGGCATGACCATTGGTGGGAATTATCATGCTAATACTCTAGGAGTAAATAGGAGTAGGCCACTAGTGGTTTGGATGGAGTGATCTAGGTCGGGGTGTTTTCTTTGTCTTGCACGATTGGTGGATCTTGATCTTATACCTTGTCTTTCTCTATTAATAAATGTTAACTAACAAAAATAAATAAACAAATAAATTGTGTACAACATCAATATTTCTAGTGTAAGTTGTTAGTGTGTGGTACATAGATGATAACATTTGCAAGTTTCATGAATGTTCAACTATTTAGGTAATAAATACTCATATATAAGGTAACTTTGGGGAGTATATTTATTTGATGTGCATTCTATTCCAGGTGTGTCAGCTCCTCTTGTTTGAATTTGATGTATTGTTTTAGTTTTCTATTCCACTAATTAGGCTCTAGGAGTTGGGTTCAACTGGTTGTAGAGGCTTTTGGAGTTTAGGGGTCATATTCTGTTTTGGATGTATGTTTGCTTACATCGACTAAAGTGATGTGATCATCTCGTTGTTTAGTTTGGCTGTTGTTTGGGAGTTTTTGTCTTTAGGTTGTTTGTTCTCTGATATGCCTCATAGGTTGCTTCTTTGGGTGTATTTTGTCGGTTGTTATTTTGTACTTTAGAGGTTCTCTTTATTTTTCTACTTTGAATTTTACTCTTTATTTTAGAGCTTTTACTCATTGTCTTAATCCTTTCTGTGGACTTTGACTTCAATTATAAAAAAAGATGGAGTATATTTATATACTATATATTAATTAGAAGTTCTCCCTGTTAGGTTTTAAAATCAATGACTAAACAGTAACCAATCAATCACAGTAACAAAACAATTAACTGGTTAAGTGAGGAAAGATCTTAGAAACGAGCAACCGCGCCGTGGTATAGGCCACTGCCCTAAAAGACGATTTCGCCGCTGCTAGGGTGCATACAGTTCAAATGGCGGCCGTCCTCCAGGTTAACGCGATCCGACCTTTAACGTGCACTCGTTAAAAGTCGGGTGGGATGCTAAGAGATTTTGCCTAGACTTAGAAAGTATTTTGAAGAAGAAGGCAGAAGAGAGCTTTGGAGAAGAAGGAGAACTTGTTCTGTAATTTTTTGGATGCCTCAAATAGCTGATAGGAAAATGGTATTTATAGACATAATGGTGGCTATTTGGGAACAGGTATGACTTCCCAACGGTTGGCCATAAAGGGATGCGACCCTTGGGAAAATCAGCATTGAAGGGAGTTCAATTTTCAGTATTGAAAGTGTTCTCCCCTAAGCAGTAATGGGACAAACGGCTACGGCTTTACGAGGCGCATTGATGGCCAACCAAAAAATATATTTCCGATAAAATAAAAATACTCGTAATTAAAAAAGACACCCACACCCACGCCCGAGCAGAGCACGGCACGGCGGGCAGGCGGCGCGCGCGTGTGTGGTTCCCACCATTCTCTCACCCATTACTTAGTTCAAGTACTTTTTGTTACATGGTAATATATAAACTACCCCTTGCTTCATTAAATTATCCATGAGGGAAGTGGGGTTTTAGCTTAGTTACATTTACAACCGTCCCCCACAAATGTCATTAAGCTAAAAGAAGGATATTAGTCTGGGCAACACGACGAGCTTAGTTTTCAATGTCAATGTCTCGCGACTTGAATTGACACCTAGTACGTCACAAGTTTAAGACCAACAGCTTGTCAGGTAACTTTCGTTTTGAACTTGACAAGAGGTTGTATAGTCTTTCACCTGAGCGCACACCAAGCTCAAAATATCTTAGCAAATCCCGCAGTTTGACGCCTTTATCGGCCATGCGTCCGTCCGGGAATCTCATAGGTGCTCTAGAAGGCAAGTCTCTAACCTTCATAGGGAGCGGCCACACCTCCACACCTACATAGGTGGATCCCTTCAAGTGTGTGTTACTTCGTACCACCAATAATGGCTATGAGTCCATTAAGAGCCAAGGCTCAACCATTCCACCTTAGTAACAATTACTAAGGCTATGGGTCCATCAAGCGTGACTCAACTCGCACCACCAAACAATGGCTATGGATTGCCCAACACTGTCAACATCATAGGGAGCGACAATAATTTATTACAGTGTACATTCGAATTGAACTATAACTTACTCATTGAACCTGTATAAACCAGGTCGAGATACATCACAGTCAATTCACATTACAGACTTTAATCCCATCCCCCTCGATGTTTCTAATACAATTTTCCGACAAAAGCCTTTTGTTAATGGATCCGCGAGGTTCTTTTCTGACCTCACATAGTCTAGTGATATCACCCCACTTTCTAAAAGATCTTTTACAATTTTATGTCTGAGACGAATGTGTCTCCTCTTGCCATTATACATTTTGTTCTTTGCAACTGCAATGGCTGCCTGACTGACACAGTGCAATGCGACTGATGGAGCTGGATGACCCCACAATGGTACGTCTGCAAGTAAGGTTCTCAGCCATTCTGCTTCATGTCCTGCCAACTCAAGAGTAATAAATTCTGATTCCATGGTAGATTTGGCAATACAAGATTGCTTAGTTGACTTCTAGGATATAGCACCTCCCCCTAGTGTAAAAACATAGCCACTAGTGGAATTAATTTCATCGTTATCAGATACCTAGTTAGCATCACTATATCCTTCTAATACAGCAGGAGATTTTGTCTAGTGAAGTCCCCAGTCCATAGTTCCTTTTAAATATTTAAGCAATCTTTTTAAAGCATTCCAATGTTCTTCATTTGGATTATGAGTGTATCTACTAAATCTGCTTACTGCATATGCTATGTCATGTCTGGTGTAGTTTATTAAGAACATAAAACTTTCAATTATCTTAGCATATTCAGATTGGCACATTGCAACACCTTTGTGTTTAGTCAAGTGTACACTGGGGTCATAAGGCGTTCTTACAGAATCAACATCAGACATGTCAAACCTTCTAAGGATTTTTTCCACATAATGAGACTGATTAAGGCTAATGCCTTTAGGGGTCCTTAAAATTTTAACTCCTAATATTACGTCCGCCTCACCTAGGTCCTTCATATCGAATTTGGAACTTAGAAAGTTTTTAGTCTCAGTGACAATGTTTAAAGCTGTGCCAAAGATCAACATATCATCAACGTATAAACAGATAATAACACAACCATTACAATCAGACTTAGAGTATACACAAGAGTCTCCATCATTCACACGAAAGTTGTTAGCAACCAGAGTGCTATTAAATTTTTCATGCCACTGCTTTGGTGCTTGTTTTAGACCATATAGAGATTTTATTAATTTACACACTTTCTGTTCTTGACCTGGAGCTACAACCCCTCTGGTTGTTCCATATAAATTTCTTCTTCTAGGTTACCATTCACAAAGGCAGTTTTAACATCCATTTGACAAATAAATTATGAATAGACGCAATAGCAATTAAAGCCCTAATAGTGGCTATTTTAGTGACGGGTGAGTATGTGTCAAAGTAATCTACTCCCTTTCTTTGTGTAAATCCCTTAGCCACTAGTCTAGCTTTAAATTTATCTATTGACCCATCAGCTTTTAGTTTATTTTTAAATATCCGTTTACAGCCAACTGGTTTGAATCCTCTAGGGATGTCTACCAGTTCCCAAGTGTGGTTATTCAAAATTGACTCTAATTCATTGTTAACGGCTTCTTTCCAAAATGTGGAGTCAATAGATTTCATGACTTCATCATATGTTTTTTGGATCTTCTTCTAGCATATAAGCACACACAATTTCTTCATTTATCTCGTTATGTTCAGTTAAGAAGGTGATAAAGTCTGGTCCAAAGCTATTTTCTTTTCTAGCTCTCTTACTCCTTCTTATTTCTGGTGTGTCAGTTTCGTTAGTATTCTCAATACTAGAAGGCATAGGGTTAGGAGTTATAGACTGAACATTAGATTTCATGGGAAATATGTGTTCGAAGAACTCGGCATCTCTGGACTCCATTATACTACCACATGCAAAAGAGTCGTTTTCACCTTTTATTAAAAACCTATATGCAGCACTATGGTAAGCATATCCAATAAAGATAGAATCAATAGTCTTAGGTCCAATTTTGCTTCTTTTAAAGTCGGGCAGTCCAACTTTGGCTAGACACCCCTACACTTTAAGGTATTTTAAATTAGGGGCGTAGCCTTTCTATAGTTCATAAGGTGTTTTATCAAGTTTTTTATAAGGTACACGGTTTAGTATATGACAGGCAGATAAAATCGCTTCACCCCACATATTATCAAGAAGTCCAGCACTTATTAGCATAGCGATCATCATATTTTTTTAAGGGTCTGTTTTTTCTTTCTGCGATGCCATTCGACTCTGGACAGTAAGGGGGTGTTCTTTCATGTATTATTCCTCTCTCTTCGCAATGTTTTTCTAGAGAAGTAGGATCATATTCCCCTCCTCTATCAAACCTTAGTCTTTTTATTGTTCTTCCTAGTTGGTTTTCAACTTCTGCTTTATACTTTAAGAACATTTGTTCAGCTTCATCTTTAGTCCTTAGGAGGTATACCATGGTATATCTAGAGTGGTCATCTACGAAGGTTATGTAGTATTTTTTACCTCCCTTACTCATTGTTCTTTTAAAATCTCCTAAGTCACTATGGACCAATTCTAGTAGTTCGGTGTGTCTTTCAATGGTTTTAAATGGTTTTTTAGCGTATTTAGCTTCAACGCACACTTCACATTTAGAAAAATCCGTATTGCTAAAATTAGGGATTAAGTTCACTTTCTTTAATTTTTTAATAGAGTTAACATTCACATGTCCTAAGCGAGCGTGCCATAAATCAAGAGGTTCAGCGATATAAGCGGAAGAAGTACTAGCATTCATTTCAGTAGCACATCTTGCGTCAAGATAAACAGACCCCCGTTACAGTAACCCTTCCCCACAAATTCACTGTTCCTAGTGAGCACGAGTCTATTAGAATCAAAAGCTAATTTTAAACCAGCTTTAATGAGAAGGCTACCAGATATTAGGTTTTGACGCATATCAGCCACATGGAGCACATTAGTTAATGTAAGCATTTTACTAGAGGTGAGTTTTAGAGAAATCTTCCCTTTTTCCGAGGATTGGCACGGCTGCTGAATTTCCCATGTATACGACATCGCCATCATTCACCTGCTGGTACTCTTCAAACGTGTTCCGATGAGCACAGATGTGTCTAGTGGCGCCAGTATCCATTATCCATTCAGTCACATTGTTCACCAAGTTCACTTCCGAGACCACAGCTACAATGTTGTCAGTTTCTATTAGATTGGCCTTGTTCTTGTTGTCTTTGGGTTGGTTCTTCTTGTTTCTGCAGTCCTTTGCTTTGTGTCCATGTTTCCCGCAGAAGTAACATTCTCCTTGGAATTTGGCCTTCATTTTGTGAATTTTTCCCCCGGGTTTGAGGTGGGAGTGGTACCTTTTGTCTTTTCCCTTGAACCTGCCAGAGGGGGCAGCTTTTGTTTCCACAATGTTAGCTTTAGAATAATCGGAATGTGAGTTTGCCTTATCCTTCATCCTATTTTCTTCTTCGATTTTCAGATGACCTACAAGTTCTTCTAAAGATAGATCCTTTTTCTTATGCATGAGTAGATTCCTATAGTCCTTCCATGAGGGTGGAAGCTTTTCAATAAGGACATAGGCTTGAGTAATATCACAGATTTTCAGACCTTCTGACAGTAGAGTAGCTACAATATTTTCATATTCGTGTATTTGGTCAATAATTGGTTTGTCGTCAACTACTTTAAAATCCAGCCATTTGCTAACAAGATATTTTCTAGTCTCCGCATCGTCACTCCCATATTTTTTAAGAAGCGTGTCCCATATTTCCTTAGCGGTATCCATTTTAACATAAATATCGAATAGACTATCGTTCATGTAGTGCAACAATGTTCCCCTACAGCTTTTATTATCCGCGGTGAATTTTTCCTCAAAAATGGTTTTATCAGTTTCTTCTTCAGGCACTTTCTTTTCATAGAGAACGTAGTCAATATTAAGTTGTTCTAGGTAGAACAGTAGCTTAAGAGACCAGCATTTGTAGTTCTTCCCATTTAGTGGTTCTAGTTTAGACATATCAGGAAGAGGAAGTTTTGTTGCCATGATTGAAGTAAATCGTCTTTTAGATTGTTAGGTTTTAAAATCAATGACTAAACAGTAACCAATTAATCACAGTAAAAAAACAATTAACTGATTAAGTGAGGAAAGATCTTACAAACAAGCAACCGCGCCGTGGTATAGGCCACTGCCCTAAAAGACGATTCGGCCGCTGCTAGGGTGCATACAGTTCAAATGGCGGCCGTCCTCCAGGGTTAACGCGATCCGACCTTTAACGTGCACTCGTTAGAAGTCGGGTGGGATGCTAAGAGATTTTGCCCAGACTTAGAAAGTGTTTTGAAGAAGAAGGCAGAAGAGAGCTTTGGAGAAGAAGGAGAACTTGTTTCTGTAATATTTTGGATGCCTCAAATAGCTGATAGGAAAATGGTATTTATAGACATACTGGTGGCTATTTGGGAACAAGTATGACTTCCCAACGGTTGGCCATAAAGGGATGCAACCCTTGGGAAAATCAGCATTGAAGGGAGTTCAATTTTCAGTATTGAAGGTGTTCTCCCCTAAGCAGTAATGGGACAAACGGCTACGGTTTTACGAGGCGCATTGATGGCCGACCAAAAAATATATTTCCGATAAAATAAAAATACTCGTAATTAAAAAAGACACCCACACACGAGCACGGCGGGCGGCTCGCGCGCATGTATGGTTCCCACCATTCTCTCACCCTTTACTTAGTTCAAGTACTTTTTGTTATATGGTCATATATAAACTACCCCTTGCTTCATTAAATTATCCATGTGGGAAGTGGGGTTTTAGCTTAGTTACATTTCCAACACTCCCTTCCAAAAACCTTCAACCATCTGCCCTGAATTTCCTAGGCCATCACTTTGTATTCCCTTCTCTTAAGCCTCAATTCTAGCACCCTTAAATTTTTAAGTTGTCACTTTACCTTTTTTTTTTAATTTTATAAAAAATACATAAGCGAATCTAAAACCCAACAAAAATTAATTTAAAAAACATATAAACTAATCTATGTTTATATTTTGGTTTGTAGTTACTGGGTTTACAAGATTTTACATAACCTAAAGTTTTAGTTTTTTTAAAATATTATTTGAATAAAAATTTTATAAAATTTCCTAAATGATTTCATTTGACAATTTTCTAATTGCACATACTATCTAATTTAATAGTATAAAAAGGGAAAAAATAGAAATCAAAATAACTGATGCCCATTGTATTATAATTTTACACCAAATAAACTATTAAAAAATTCAAAACAGAAACAAAATTAAGGATATGAATAAAGACCATATATTTTAAGAAAATGGGAAAGAAATCAACTTGTCTAAGAAGAACGAATGTTTTTTTTTCATAAAAAAAGTTACAGGTAAATTACTTTTTATTTATAGAAAGTATCTATACTCTATTTAATTCAACGAAATACAACGGTATTTCAGATAATATTCAAAGAGACTCTCCAAACTATTGGTCAAAATTAAAGTGACCTCCGAACTTTTAGTTTCACCAATGAGACACCCCAAACTATTAGTCAAAATTAATGTAATCCCTCAACTTCCTATTTCTTCAAAGACTCCCCCGAACTATAAACTAAAATCAAATTGATCTCCTAAGTTCAAAAATTATATAAAAAACATCCGAAATAATTATAAAAAAATTTGCGATTCAAGTATCCTAGTATTTGATAATATATTTCCCGAGTGTTTTGAGGTTTTAAATGTTTTTGTGATAACCTGTACTTTGATAACCTTGTTTCCAAGCATGCAATTGTAGTTTGTTAGTTTGTTTCTTGCAAGGGTGTTAGTTTGTTAGGAGCTTATGCTTAGTTACTATGTAAATACATATGTACCTTGAGTAATTGAATAATAATAATCAAATCAATTCTCTCCAATCTTCTTTTCCTCATATATTCTTCTTCCTAAATCTAGATACAATCTAAGTTGTACCAATTGGTGTCAAAGTTACTGATTCTAGGCCGCCGGCGCAATCAAATGAAGATAGAGCAAAATATTCAACAGAGTGAAGTGCTCCAATGATGCTACACTCTTAATCAAAGTCACAGAGGTCTTTTATCGTATAACTGAAGATGTTCTTCATCAAGTCTTCTCTCCTTATGGTCAAATTGAAAAAAATTGAACTCATTTCCTCTTCAATTTTTGAGGTTAAAGCACATGTAGCATTTCCTATAAGACAAATGGTTACTTCAGCATTTGTTAATCTGCATGGAAGGAATGCCTATGAAATTGTGTTAGATATTAATTTCTTTAGTTCTTTTGAGCAATTTGGAGAAATAGAGGATAGTTACTGTACTAAGGAACCACCTACATTCACTTTTGTGTCACATCAAATGCTTGTTGGAGCAAGATTCATATTCACTGAAGCAACTTCAGTCACTATTGCATTAACGATTACAACTCCCTATTCTCCATCCATCACTCAACTAAAACAAATGAGGCATATCTTGAAATCTATTGGCCCATTGTAGGATTCTTTAGTTGATGGAAAGCTCGCGGCACTCTTTTCTTCTCTGGCTTGCCCCTCTTATTTGCTTGCCTCTTCTCTACTTCCGTTTGGAATCGAGTTACTCTGCGCACATTTTTTGACTAGCTTGCTCCTCCCTAGCGTGATCTTGTTCCTTGGGCCGCTCAACACCTTAGGGGACATGAAATAGATAGCATTATAGCCCGTCTGTGCCTTTTCGTGATTGCATACCTTTTTTTGGTATGAGTGCAACCTCAAGAGTCAAGATTCAGCGTTCATGAGCGAGGAGATCACAGTTTTGGTCCCGTGCCACTTGCTTGTTGCTTCATCTTTCAAGGGTGCTCAACACCATGCCTCTTTGCTTGGGTATAGCTCCTTTCTTGTCGTTGTTTTCTAGGTTTTCTGTTATTGTGTTTTGTTGTATTTTTCGAACATCTATCTTTGAATTTTGTTCTTCGTTATAGGCTTCACTTGGGGTATGCCCCTCGTAGATTGTACATATTTTTCTTCGTTTATATATCTCGCTGACTTGCCAAAAAAATAATAGTAATGGTATAATAGTTAATTACATAACCATTATCCATTAAAAGTTTTTCTTTTCACCTGTTTATAATTTGTAAAAAAAATATGCATCCTAAACAATTTTCTAGAAGAGAGAAATTTAAATGATAGTTCCAATGGAGCAAAGTTTTATTTAGATGGCAAGTAAGGATTATCCTCTCATGCTGACGGGTGCCAATTGGCATCAATTAATACAATAAAATCAAGGAAAAGGGGGAAAAATAAGGAAAGTAAGTAGTTAAAGAAATAGTGTGCCGATCTAAATGGAGATTTTGTTGCATTTATTTTGTGAAATAATAAAATATAATTTATTTTAATTACATCTTTACAAATGAAGGTGATATATATTTCCTTTAGTTTAATTATATTTTTTAGGATAACAAATTGGATTATCTTTCTTGTGTAAAATTAGGGGTGTTCAAATACCAGTTCAGACCGAAAAATTGGACCGGACCAGACTGATTTAATTTCAGTCCAGTCCCCGGTCCTCGGTCTTCATGTTGTCCTTATTTCGGGTTTCAGTCTGGTCTGGTCCAAACCCGAAAAACTCGAGACCGGACCGAAACCAAAATTATATTGTCGGGCCTCCTATTTCTTTTATTAATATAGGTAGACTACCGCGACTTAGAAAATTTGGGCTAAAAATTAGTTGAAAAATAGCCCATATATTAAACTAGCATATTATGTATATTATTACGACTTATATGCATAATTATTTCTAGTTAATTTATGAAGAATTTTGGTGGTTATTAATGGAGAATCAAGAAATGTGAATCAAATCTAAGGGGCCAAATTATTGAGGTCGGGTTTAGCAAATATAATTTGTTATGAGCCATTGTATGGGGATAATCATTTCATATTTCTATAGCTTTTATTATTTCTATTATTTATTCTTTTTTCCCATAGATGCTTTTAAAGTTGTCCAAAATTGATAAAATGTGCTGTGAACCTATATTAGAAAAGAAAGAAATGATAATCGGTCCCGTCTGGTCCATGAAATAACCGGTCCAGTCTCGGACCGAACCAAATAAATTCGGTCCGGTCTTTGGTCTTCAAAAGAGGCCAGTTTCGGTCTACGGTCCAGCCCGATCTAGTCCGGTCCGAGTTTGGACCAATAAACACCCCTATGTAAAACTACAATTGAAAAAAAAAGAAAAAGAAAAAGAAATAGGGTAGAAAACTCAAACTGCAAGAAAAATTAGAGTGAGAACGTGGATGTGATCTAGTAGTTACTCATTTTCCTTATAATATTACTGTCGCCTTCTTTATTTCTTTTCTCTCATTTAAATATATGTAATTAAAACAAAAGGTGTATGTCACCATCTTTTATAAATATATAATTAAAACAAAATAGTTTGTTTTATAAATTTACTAAATAAACGCAACAAAATCAATTCCTAAATTACTAAAACTCCTTTCCTTAATTTCTCCCTCTCTTCCTTTAATGTTTCGTCCTTCATTTCCTTCGGACTTTATTATGCTAACAGGTGCTAATTCACACCCATCAGCATAATCCTATATTAAAAAATTATAACACTCACACAATAAATCTTGAAATTTCAAAAATATGTATATAATAAGTATATAATCTTGTCAAGAAATGTATATAATAAGTATATTTGTCAAAAATATGTATATAATAAGTATATTTATCAAAAAAAATGTATATAATAAGTTACTCAAAAAATTTATAATCTTGTCAAGAAATTGTAGTATTATAGGCTGCTTTCCAGGTGGCCATTGTAATGATGATATTCTTTGTCTTATTTTGAGTCCTTTTCTACTTTATACCATAAACTACTCCTAAATGCAACTTTTCTATTTAAACAATTTTAAAACATTCATAGTATCATTAAATTAAGATCTCAAGATGTTGCTTAGAAGGCTGGGGATAGCCCTGAAGCACAACAAAAAGCATGTTTTTTAGGTTTCCCCTAGACTTCTGTGGCCGGTCCCAAAATTTTAAGTGGTCTATACAGGTTTAGTTAAGGGTCCATTTATCAAGCACTAAAACATCAGATTTCATTAGAACTCTGAAGTTAAAGCGTGCTTGGGCCAGAGTAGTACCAGGATGATCTCATGGAAAGTTCTCATGCTGCCAAACCTATAACGTTTGGGGTCCTCGGAAAGCGCCTCTCGGCAGAGTTACAACATGAAGGGGTAAGGTTGCGTATATCTACCCCTCTCAGACCCCGCTTATGCGGGAGCTCTTGAAGCACTGGGTCTGTTGTTGCTGCTGCTGCTGTTGTATATAGGTTTAGGTATTGATTTTTTTTAATAACGGAAGTGTCTAGTCCATCTTAAAAACATCACAAATAATTAATTTTATATTATACTTTCAACTAATGTATAAGTCTCTTGTATCACATGTATATTTAGGACATGACTCTTATGAGATGGCAAGGGATGAAAGGAGAAAATAATGACCATTGAATTTAAATCAAGAGCCATGATTTCAAAATTGCTTTTGCATCTCTTATTTGAACCAATGGCCTAGATTTCCTTAATATATATATATATACATGCATTTTGAATATATCATATATAGATTATTCTTTAAGTTATTTATATTTTAGTATCCCAATTTTTTAGAAATAATAAAAAAGACCCTATGCTTTTGAATTATTAAAAAGGCCCTTAATTTTTTAACGTATTAATAAAAGACCCATCTTCAGTGTGACTACATCATTTTCCGTCAACAGAGCTGACGTGGCAACTAGTTTTTTTTTTTTTTAATTAATGCTACAGTAAAATAATAAATATACCCTTTAAGAATCATATTTTTAAACAAATTGCAAAAACAAATAGTTTTTATACAATACAACATCACGAATGTTGTGTTGATAAAGTAATAATAAGAGCACTAAAGAGTATTTTTATCATTTTATTGTACCATTATTAAAAAAGTAGGTATCATATCAATTTGTTAATAAAAAATAATGTCATCATGCTAGATGAGACTTTTTATTCGTAGGACAAAAACTCATGGGCCTATTTAATAACTTAAAAAAATCGGAGTTCTTATTTATTATTTTCAAAATATCGGAGTACTAAAATGTAAAACACGCTTATTCTTTCTCTAATTATAAACAATGATAGAGGGTAAAAGAAACCATTAACAAATTAAAGGCTTTAAACAACTAGCTTTATTATTTGAGGTCTTTTTTAGCATGTTTAATTGTGGTATATGGAGGGTCAAAAACATCTTCATGAGCCCCATCATTAAGAAGTAGATTTTCCACTTTCTTTAGGATTATTTACGTTAAAAATCCCTGTATTATATCTATTATGTCAATTTGGTTCTTATATTTTTAATTGTGTCAATTTAATCCATAAACAATTTAAAATGTGTCAATTTAGTCCTTTGGTTAAATTTAAATTAAGTTAATATCGTAATTTTGAACAGAAAAATTATGTTAAATGCAAACAATTTATTATAAATTTATTTACTCAATTTAACCCAACAATAAAAATTTTATAAAAAATTTAACATAAAATTTTCTCTAAGGACCAAATTAACACAATTAAATGTACAAGAACTAAATTGACACAATGAACAAAGTACAGGAACCTTTAACATAAATAACCCTTTTCTTTATTATATGATCTTCATTTCTAGGCAGTTGACTCTCCTTTTTTTTTTTTAAACATCGATAATACTTTGGAGAGGGAGGATGCAGAATTTGAACACGCGTCCTGAGGTTGGACAACTGGCACTCCAACTATTGAGGCAAACCGAGGACTGGCAGACAGTTCACTCATCAACTATATGTCTAGATGATTTATGAGTATCGGAAAATTAAGTAGGCACATGTACTAAAGATAAAAACAACAGAGGTGTGAATATTGTAATTGATATATAGATTACTAGAAAGATAAGATCAGAAAGTTCTTATTATCTAGGAAAAATTTGTTATTATCACGGTAATTATTGAAAATCTAGTAGAATCAACGCAAACTGCTCTCGTATCCTAAGGTTAAGATGGATGTGAAATTGATGGAAGCACTTCCACCGTGCGCCCACTAACGGCTAGAAAGGCTCAAAATTGAACCAGATAGCACATCAAAACTAGAAGGCTCAAAGAAGATCTTACAATGAAACTGTTAATATCAACAATAGGTTTGAAAAAGTGCCTAAAACATCAACCACTTGTAGGATTCTACATTGAGTACTAATAATGTAGATTGATGCCCATTTTAAGTAAAAGGCATGTCGACTATAACCTCCTAGCCTTCCGTATCAATGTTCCAACAAAATACTTGTATACGTCAGAAATGCTAGACAAAATATCACTTCCGGTATAATTGATGTGAGTCGGTAAAGCCCCCGTGACGATACAATCCTAAAATACCAAAATAAGAACTCATCTCCGACCAAAAGGTTCAGCTCTCCACGGCAAAAGATGCACAAATGGTTAAATCTGAACCAACTAGCATATTACCCAGCTACGGTCAAGTTACCTGAAACTGTATAGGCACCCATCGAGGCTTCAGTTCAGATAAATCAAGTATGTGCCTAGCACATGGCCCGCTTAACTTCATATTACACAGGTAAAGGGTTCTATATTCCATGATTCTCTCTCTAGGATCCACTTCTCTCTCTAAAATGCAAGCATTGCCTTGCACATGGTAGGGACCTCTCAGACCATAACCACTAAGCTCATCTTCATTTTGTAGGTTCGAGAGTCATTAGGTGACTAGAAGCTTGTCAGAGTTTCCATGTAAACCAAAAACTTTTCCTTGTACAAAACCAAAAGAAGTCCCAAGACAAAGTAAATGTGATACCTAATAAGGGTAAGATGAAAGAAAATGCAGCCCATATTGTTTGACTTGGATGGATTCCCTTATGCAAGAAGAGATGAGTTGACCAAGAGTTAAAGAAATCAAAAGAGAGACAGAGAAATACAATATATAATCGAGTTGCAAATAAACTTCTTATCTTGTTTTGATTTTAGGAAAGATGATGCAGCCCGTATCTTGGCAATATAGAGGGCGGGCAAGTTGGAACATGATCCGGGTGGACGAGTTTAACTTAGAAAAGGAAAGCTTGATTTAGATTAGTGGATATTGTTACTTATCTATTTTAATTTTACTTTTTTTTAAAAAATTTTAGGTGAAATGGCTCATCTATTTAAGGAAGAAGGTGAGTAAGGTTTTTATTTATTTAAATTTTCATAGATTTTATTCTCTTATTTGTTTCTTTCTTACTCTCGGATTGTGAGAATCAATAATAGAATTATTTCCCTTTTGTTTCTACTTGTTTTAACAATAGAAATTTAAAGGAAGACTATTGAACCTTCCATTCTCCTAAATTTCCTTATCGCACTACAATGAAAGATAAGATTCACAATTGAGCAGTAGTGACATACTTTGATCCAAAAATCTTACAACGTTTAACATGGATGGTAATCATGTACTTCAAGCATTTCACACTTAAACAAAACACAATATCTATGTATCATAAAGCCAAATTAATGTAACAGCTAACTCAAATCTATTATGTAACAGCTTGTATTATTTGATTCCATGCTTGGGAAGACCCAGTACATTATACACAAAAATATATTCATAGAGTTCATCTTTTGCTGTGTCACTTATCAGACTATCCATTTTCTGTGTTCATCTACGATCATTTCATCTACGAACATTAAGCAAACATGTGAAGGGAAAAAGGGCTAATTGGGAGAGAAGAAATGCACCCGGACTAGCTTATATTCTTTCCCTGCTATCCACACCCCTGTTTGTGACCACTGCACATCCTCCCAGTCCAGATTGTCAGCTATCACCTGTTTCTCCAAATACAAACCAAAAATTCAAAAATCCAATTCAAATTATTTCCATTAACTACATGCTTCTTTCGTTTTTAGATTTCCCACGCACAAAACTTGAGAGTATAATTCAATGAATTAAATCGCAGTTCACAGTCAGATGACGGTTACAGTCACAATGTTGTGAAAGTTGGGTGTCACGGACATTAACACATCATGGCCTAGTACAAAATCCATCAGCGCCTATTATGTTACATAGAGTCAAAGACCTTTATTACGTGGAGGCCTTTATTTTAATCCACGGTATTATTTTGCACCTATACAAGTCAAAAAATGAGATAAGAACTTGGAATTCTTGACTAACCTCCTATTTGGTAACGGGGTAAAGAAGGATAAAGAGGAGTAAGAGTAATGGTGGTAAACCTTAACCCTTAACCTTGTTTCTCCAAATAGAGGATAAGTTTTACCCCCTACCCCCATTTTGCTAACCCCTTAATTTTGGGGTAAAGAAGGGGAGGATAATTTTTTTAAAAAATTGCACTTATTTAACTGTAACTCCCTTTATTCTTACCCCTTTACTCAATTAGGTTAACTCATTTACCCTTCTTTATCAAACATATCCAAATAAGGGTAGAATAATGCCTTACCCTCCCTCTTTTTACACCTCTTTACCCAACGATGTTGCAGCACTCTATAAATTTGTATCCCCGCTGAAGGAATGAAAATAAGCAGCAATGACCTCGCAAGTTAAGGCCGCATCAATGCAACTCTATTTTAAAACAATGCATAACTAAGTAGGATCCAAGGCAAAAGAATTAAAATCTGAACCCAAATCAAAATTAGCCCAAGTGCCTATTTGTAAATTCAGAGCAAATAGCATGACCAGATTGCCTTAAAAGAGACTGCTTCATGCAGTGACCTAAGTGTCATATCATATGTGTGCATCCAACAATCTAACACAAGGACTGCGGGCCTGAATGTGGAGTTCAAATTAGCATATATCCACAAGAAGATTAGGGGGAAAAAAGGTTTATGGACTTGATTTTGATGAGCCGACGTGCAAAAGTTGATACAAGTTGATACAGGTATAGTCAATCCACATTCTTTCATTTCTTTGTTCTTTTATCTAAATAGCTGAGTTACCCTTTAGAATTAGAGCTTTTTTATGGTTTCGCATTCTTAACAAGCTTTACTCACAGTTGCTCACAAAAACAGAGGCCTAACAAAACTCTGCCCCTTTGTTGGTGTCATTTGCTTCCAGAATAGAGAAACACATGCTCACCTATTTTTAGAATGTCTAGTGGCTTGGGATTTGTGGTGCAGGTCATTATCTCTATTTTGATAAGTGCAAGGGCCTCCGCATACAGCAAAAAGTACTCTTTTAATTAAGTCAAAAGGATTAGGGAAGAACAAGCATGTTAAAATGTTACTACAGCTAAGGTAGCCATTTTTTGGTGTATCGGGTTGAAAAGACACACCAAAATATTCAAGGACCAATATACATGGATGAAATTTTTATGGGAGGAGTTGGTTAGGCTCACTCTCGGTAAAAAGCTCCAAAGCTTTTGGGAACACCTTTGGTTGATTTGCAGAGCAACGAGTGCTTCACATCATTAGTTTATATATATATATATATATATATATATATTTTTTTTTTTTTTTTTTTTTTTTTTTTTTTTCCTTTTCCTCCTTCAGGATGCCTATTAGATTTTATTTGCTATCAAAAAAAGTTGATACAAGTAAAAATCAAATAGGGGAAAGGATATTGTGATGGACAGATTATTAAATAGTTGCACTTTTTATATACCTATATCAGCATATCATTTAAGATTGATTTCTTTCCAGCTTATTTGTTACGTTCCTAAAATATCGGCTATGTTGAATATGGCCATCTTCTCAACATTTGATCTGTTTGAATATTATGCTGGATATTTCCGTTGTTTTACTCATGTACTTTATCTTTAGGATTTAACTTGCTATTAGGATTCTATTGTTAGTGCCTTGCAACTTTATAAACAAGGGGTGCTTTTAAACTGAATTAATCAAAGGAATGATGAAGGAAAGTATGAATAAAATTGAAAGGAAACGCAGAAATAAAAGAAAGTAAACATTGCATTCATCATTCTTGATTATTTCAAGTTGCAATCACCCCTTATTTATAGAGATGCAAGGCACTCAATGTAATCCTAAAGATAACAAATCAAATCCTAAAGAAAGTAAATGAGTAAAACAAGTGAAATATCTAGCAAAATATTCAACAAACCAAATCTTGAGGAGATGGCGATAATCAACAAAATTCAATATTTATTTAGATTTGCTTTGGATTCTCCATAAGTACATTATCTTTTGTTTACTATTTCGGCTGAATTTGGACGCTCCATAATCTGTTTACTAATTACAATTTTACTACTTAGAATGCCTATAGTATGAAAGACCTCTATGTACTTTACAAGGATTATTGAATGAACTGGACTTTTGTAATGCACATCTCCTTCCCCCTAATTTCCTCTCCTTTGTTTCATCTCTCCCAGCTATTTTGGCCATATAAGATGCTATACCAAAGGATGTTCCATTTTAAAACCAATTAGAAATAGGTGAAGTAGCTCCTAAGGTATATATTTTGAAATTCTCTCTAATGTCCCACTTGATGTGAGATCCTTTCCCATATCTCATGTTCACGAAAGTTGGCTTTGTTCTAGATACTAGTCCCATGCGAATACTGCAATTCCAACATCACCATTCGCACTTTGTGGACTAGATTTATGCTAGATATCTAGTCCAAGGCCAACACTGCAATTCCGATGTCACCACCTTGCAATGGACATGGCTTTATACTAGAGTCTCCTCTAGTCCCGGGCAAACACTATAATACCGACGTCACCATTTGAGAATTGAGGCATGGGGCTCGAATAATTTTAGTGGCAATCACTGATCTTAAAACACGCCACACACCAGTCTCCCGTAAGACTGTGGGTGACATCGGCCCCCATATGACCGGTGAATGACAGCTACGCCCCCCATATCCGATGAACAGCATCTAGGCCCCCCATATGACAGATCAACGGCATCTAGGCCCCCCATATGATCGGTGAATGGCATCAGCCACCATATGACCGGCAATCCAACGACACAAGATCGATGGCTCTGATATCATTGATACATGACAAAGGAGGTTCCACTTCCATCCCAATAGGTGGAGTAGCTTCTGTGGTATATATTTTAGCATACTCCCTAGCGTCCCACAAATGTGGGATCCTTCCTCTTTTTTGGGTTTTTATCAAACGATTACGTAATTTTTGATAACTGATTAGAATTCACCCTTTATGTGCTTCCTCAAAGGGAAAGTTCTTACCAGAATCACAGTTCACAATTAACATAAAAGAACTCCCATAAGATAGCAAATATGAAATATTTTCTATCAAATGGAATGTGTATGATCCAACTATTTAACATCCAATGAAACAAAGAAAGAATGAGGGAATGATGTGAGGTAATTAATATTCATTTAGAATAATAAAACAAAGGGTTATTTACGCCAAAGGTTCCTATATTTTGCTCATCGTGTCAATTTAGTCTACATACTTTTAATTGTGTCAACTCAGTCCTTGTACAAGTTACAATGTTCAATTTGGTCATTGAGTAAAATTTAGCAATTACTTTTAACGGTATGATCATTGGTTGGCTAAATTGGGTCAACATGTGGGATTGTATTAGGTTACTTGAATCTCACATGATTGTGTCATTAAAAATTATGTCATTAACTTCAATTTGACCATTTGCAACTAAAAATATAATGACTAAGTTGACACAGTGGCTTAAGTATAGGAACTTTTGACGTAAATAACCCTAAAACAAAGGATTGAGATAAGTACCTCGACATCATCCGGGGGCAAGGGAATGCCAATTGATCGCATGACATTCTGCGGAAGGCGCCTCTTACACTTAGAAAACCGGAATACATCCATCAGAGTGTTTTCAGTTTTTGTACTTCGCTCGTCATTTATGGAATGTGTATTCGGATATTGTGCCATTGGAAGTTTGACCATCTTCTCACCAGCAAAGCAGAGTTCGTACCTACAGAGAATCCATACCATATTTACTTTCACTTTTCATTTCATTGTAAAGTCTTTGTGTTCGATAAGAATATCTGACATTGATACAATACGTGGACAGTTCAGATTAAAAGAAAAACATAAAAAAAGTCTCACAAAATAGCCTAGTTTGACCTCCGGATGCATACATGTGCCCTGCCCTCATGCTGAAGTCTTGGTAGATCCAAAAGAGTTGGAAAAGACAGATCCTTAGGCGGTAGTCGACAAAAATTATAAAAAAAAAAAAAAAAAAAGAGAGAGAGAGAGAGAAAGAAAACAGCAAACTCCCATTACAAGGTAACAACATAGCAACATCATATCAGAAAGGAAAGCAGGTTTTCCAACTATATATGACTTCAAAAAAATAGCATCCACATACAGAATATTACCTGCTTGAATGAGTTTCTAAATAAAGAACTTCACCCTTCTTCAATCTTGAAGATGTATACTGCGTCTTTTCCAACCCCTTATCAGCGACAACACTCATACTATATTCACTCCTGAAGAGGAATCACAAATTTAAAGCGATATGAGCACTGTAACGTTTCAATCTGGGAAACTCCAAGAAGCAGACACAGAAAAGGGCAGAAAAGTGAAAAAGTAGAACCAAACAAGAGGGAAATATACCAAGGTTCATTGCATATGTTGTATTGTATGGTGTCGTCTCTGGGAAATCTTTGATGTTCCAATGCACTCTGTAAAACAGCAAAGATCGGTACAATAGTTCCATAACATTAGAGCCAAACATGTAAAAAAATAAGTAGACAATGTGCGGAGAAACCGTGAATGAGGCCTTGATTTAATGCTTGAGGCTCTATTATAGAGGGTCACATGTTAAATTCTCATATCCCCATTGCCTATCAAAAATTGGAGAAACACACACACACACACAAAAGAAACCATCAGTTCATAGTTTACCGAAACGGCAGCTCTGATTGTCATGGTATGCTTCGCAGCAACTGGGGCCATAGTAGGCCCAACTGTAGATGTTTCTGTAAGGTCGGGCTCGAGGTCAACGGTTCCACCTCCTTCCTGAAACAAAAACAACAGAAAACCAGGAGCAAATATAAGTTTTAACTAACCAACTCAAAAACAACAAAAGGGATTTGTTTCTTAATCTGATGGAGATTCTTTGGATTGATATTCAGATATTATGCGATTTAGAATTTATATCTGTTTTACACCATTGAGATTTTACTGTATTTGTATTTGATTTAGTTCCCTGATTATTACAAATAAGGACATTACGTTGAATGTTTTCCTTCAGAGTACACCAGCTTATATGCTCATCATCGTCTCAATAGCCTTCATTTTCTCTTCATGTTTCTTTATCCAGTTCAAGGAAGATATTAGAATACCCTTCCTTTGAGATTTTGGTACAAATCCGACTTTTCTACAAAATTTTCACATCATTGATTCCGACATTAATTTGAAGCAGTCCTTACTAATTCAGGTACCAACCCATTTTCTATACAGATTATCCTTGTACGATTTCTATACAACTAGCACCAGACGAAAGGGAATAAAGCAAATTACTCGACCATTTTGGGAGATGTGTGCTCGACATTCAACAAATGATGCATCGTCACAACTTATTTAAAGACCATGTTTACATCTGAGGCGTACTACCCTACCTATTTTGTTTCACTTTCATAATTTAATGTTACAACTATTAACCTAGAAAAAACAAAAACAAATTAAGGGCTTACTATCAATAAAAACAAATCTCAGTCTTTAACACAAAGCAACCCAACATTTCATCATCCCTTTCTCTTACAAGGTACTTGTGGCCATCAAAAATCACAAGTTTGAGGAATTGGGAGGGGAAAAACTCAATGTTGGGACCCTAAAACACAGGTTCCAGGACCCAAGAAATGCATATCTTGATGGTGCATGATAAATCAAAGGTTTGAGGAAATAGGAAATGCAGATTTCATGTTGCCATCGAAAATCAAAGTATGCAAAAGAGGAAATGCAAACTTCAATGCTTTCTATCTCAATTACACATTTGAGTTTACATCCATAGGGAAAAATCAGGCAATGGAAATAGCATTACCTCCTTATGCAGCTTTAGATCTGCAGTAACGGCGATAGGAGCACAGGATATTTTTGGAAGAGGATTTTCTTTCTTTTCGGGGGAGTGATTTGAAGTTCAAGAGATGGCAATGAATGTTGATGTATTTTCAAAATAATGCTATAAGAATTGTGAATAAAGCGTTTAAAGTTGGTCCCGAAGTTTGTTTGATATGTTTTGATGTGTGTTGGGATGTGTGTCGCCACACAGGGCTGGTGTGTCGACACACATTCTTACAGAACAGGGCTACAGAGGTGTGTCGACACACACGGCCCGTGTGTCGACATACAGATCAACAGAACCATCTCTGCAGAACTGTGTGTCGACACACAAGTGCAGTTTTCACCAAATTTTCGCGCGTTAACTACCGGTTTTTCGCGCATTTTCTTTGAGGCATAATTTGGGACGTTTTCTTTCACAAAGTCTTATATATATATATATATATATATTCCCCTAATATCTTTGATAATGATGATGAATCAATTGATTTGAAAGAACTTGTTCATTGTTCATGAAAAACGCCATTCTCATACATCTCTCTTTATCTCCCTTTACATACGCTCACTCTATTTGACATTAGGTTATCATTGTATCCCTGAGACTATTTCATATGCTAAAATAAGTCTTAAAGAAAGTGACATCAAGCCTCGAAACCAGTAGATCGATTTGATACCCGTTACCTGCGAATTGCAAGTGATTGATCCAACAATGTTTGGTTACCCGGTTCCCGGTACTTTTGGGAGTTTACACCATCAATGAGATGGGACAGGAAACGTATAGGGCCTGACTAAAAACGTTTCCCTCATGTCACAAGTTTCATCCGAAACTGGTTAGAGGAAGGATCTAGAGAAATATAGTGTCATTTCTTCAATTGATCATTAATTTGCTAACACTGCATCTCCCCGAAATAAGGGTTCCTAATTGCTTTACCTTTCATATGATGCGAAGAATCCTACATAACAAAAGGGGGGATTGAACAGAACGCAAGTTTACTAAAGGGGCTCAAGAGGGTAACAACTTATTACCTTCACAATGCAGCATCGCTCGATACTGTAACTACAATCAACTGCAGCTCCCCGCGCGCAAGATTTAACATTGTTCCTCAGTGTTGAAATGTAACCTTAGCCAGTGGTAAAATTCAACGATCATTAGGAATCACTAGATATTAAATGAAGGGCACCAAAAATCCAAGCAAATTTGAAGCTCATCAATTCATCATGACCAAATTAAAATAAAGAAAACTTTGAGGATGATTCATAAGTACAACAGAAAGTTCACATGAAACAATCTCACTTCACCTATGACGTAACACAACAGTTACAACAACACAGTCTACACCCAAATTGTACATTTAGCCGACAAAAGGTTCCATGCAAAGGCTACAATCCCACCTCTGATATAGTTCAGTAAGGTTGCCACCAGTAAATACTCGACTATACAAGATTTTAAATTATAAATGCATTGGCACACACGTGAGCAACATTTACTCGTGATTGTATTACATCAATTTGAGCCGCTGCATATAATCTTATGGATTATTTATGCCAAAGGTCCCTGTACTTTGCGCACTGTATTAATTTAGTCTTTTTACTTTTAATTGTGTCAGTTTAGTCCTTGTATAGGTTACATTGTGTCAATTTTGTCCAATGATAAAATTAAAATTAAGTTAATGGCGTAATTTTTAACAGTCCAAAGATGTCAAATAAAAGTGATCAAATAAAATCCCACTAGTTCACGCAATTTAAACCCACTCGTGACCCAAAGTCGATTTTACTCTAGGACTAACTTGATTCAATGTAAATTGTATAAGTACTAAATTACCACGCACAAAATACAATGACCTATCCTATAAATAACTCTAATCTTATATTATATGTAGTAGAGAAAAAATAAACATTGAGTCACAAAGACTTACTATCTTGTGGAGGAAGTACCCGTACTGTTGCACGCAGCACCTCAGTGGCAGAAGAAGGAGGAGATGCTCTTTGGCGACAATAACCCATATGCATGAGGACTGCAAGACAAGTGTCAATTAAGATTCTGGCCCTAGTAAGATTACAGGAATGCTACAAGCTTTTCCTCTTCTACGTGAGCACATACCAGCAACAAGATCAGAGTCATAAGTGTATATGTCTGTCCCCCATAGTGCCGCGTCTTTTACCTTCCCATGAATCATATTAAAAGACCATATTGAAAACAAAGACAAATAAGATGGGAATATGACATGGATGAGGATACTTTTGTACAGAAAGAAGATAAAAAACTTACCCCAGCCTAAATCAACACTGCAGAATTGTGATGATAAATACAAAAAATTTTCATAAGCATTTTTCACGTTTTTGTACAAATTTAAATATGTTAAAGCATTAAAAAGAGTATATCGTCCTTCAGAGAATCCACCAAGAAGGCTGAGGTGAGAGGCATGACATAGCAGCACGAAGGCTGGCAGAACATTTGAATAGTATAGAAGTATTCGTACATAGAATACATCATAGAACATTTCAGTCCTTCAAGATTTATCCTTTTTTCTCAAAATCCTGAAGTTCTGAGCTTCAGGAACTCAAATGGATACCTCAATAGCATCTTTTGAAAATGCATAAATGAAACACAAGAATATCCATTCTCAGTACAGGTTTTATATGAAGCCATATGGCCTTCACCAATGTATATCCCACGAAGTAAAAGTACCAGCAGAAATACACAAATGGATTAAAGCTGGGTCACTGAATTTCAGTTCCTTTTAAGTCAATATAACAAATGACATGATTTTACAGCAACTTACCCGAGGATTACTGGTGGTAAAATCCTCGGAAAATATCAGGACATCTAGAGTAGGTCCACCTGCAGAGTCTTTGATATTTTTATCAGCCTGAGCTGATTCATATTCCTTCCACAATCGTATCAACTCTTGCATGCGTTTACCAACTCTGTATATAATAAGCGACAACTTGGGTCTACCTACAACAGAAAAGTAGGCCAGCTTTATGGGTCAGATGAAAGCCAGATGTTTCCAAATATCCACATTGATCCAAGCTCGACATTTTTACGATTATTTCCACCCCTGCAATGGATGGTGTAGGGGCATGGAAAGGTGGTGGGGCATTCGTCATACTTTTACTTTCTACACTGGAGTTTCTTATCTATGGAAAAATTACCACAATATTGTTTAAAGAAATTAAGGAGACAGAAAAAGAAGACAAATCTTCTTAGAAATACCTCATCCTGGAGAGATGTGCATTTCAGATAACGAGAAATTGCACCTCGCAGTCAGCTTTTCTTGATCACCTTCATCCATAAGAAAAGTACATTTTCACAAACTTCACATGCGTTATATCACTTTAAATAAACTAAATGCCACGTATATTGAAGATGGCTCCATAAGTGTCCAGAATATGGTTACAACACAAAGGTTACGTATCAACATACATCCCCCATAATAAGGGATGAAAATTGGTAAATGAATTTCTTCACCAAAATGAATGGCAGCAGCTTACCTTGAATCCTGCAGAGAAAGCAGAAAAACAGATTAGATATGCCTAAGGCCACGAGAAAAAGAAACAAAAAATAAAAGAATGATCTAAGTTCTTCTTGAATTTCCTATGCTGCATTTCCACTCAAACCCAACCGGCAATAGGTAAGGAAAAACTTTATCTTGGTTCTCAAGATGTTCCTTGAATTCTCAACTCACGAAGGAGACAACATTGACCTTGACTTGAGGGAATAATAACTGATTAAGTGATATGTTATTTGTTGGCTGTGATCATTTACATTGTGTTACATGCAATATTATGGTTTGTTAGTTTGTTAATTGCAAGGGTATTAGTTTGTTAGGGAGTTATGCTTAGTTACTCTATAAATAGGTATGTACCTTAAGTCATTAAACAAGAATCAAAATCAAATATTTCTCATCTATCTCTTCTAACTTCTCATTTCTTTCTTCTATTTCTCTCTCTCATCTTACTCTAACTCACTCAAACCCTAACTCTAGGATCGTTACACCAAATCGGTGTAACACATTGCAAGCATGCTTCCATTTCATTCATCTTTCCCAGTTAAACAGAAACGGTAACTTTTTGGCATGTTAGAGTGGAAGTAACTATGGTACCCCTGAAAATATATATTCACAATTAATGTATTCAAGCTGAAGTGGAGTTATCCTTCATTACACAGCTAGTACTACCACCATCTATAAAGCATGCAATTGAAATAGGGTACCAAAGAAGATACCCACCATGGCCAAGAAAGTAATAAATAAATAAATCCAAAAAGAAAGATTCCTGAGATATTTGTATAATAACATGGAGTAGTAAAGCATAAAATCTTGAAGATGACAATAGAGAAGCAGCTAGTCAGAATGTTGAACAACCTAGAACTAAAAGTTACAAGTTAATTTAGCATAGGACAATACCCTTCTACAGCCTCACTCGCGTCTACACGCTCCCGCTCAAGATCAGGCTCGGGTTCTGAAACTCCACACCCACTAGGAGCATAAGGTTGCCTATTCACTCTATGTAGTTCTTTCCATTTAGAGTGACTAAGCAGGGCGTCCTTCCCCATCTTCATGCCACTCTTTGAATCATTACGGGTGTCTCTCTCTTGCTCAACTTCTTTAGTCTCAATCCTTCTGCCCCCCTCACCCTTAGAACTTTGATGATATAGCTCCCTTGCTTCAGCCACCGCATCTCGTTTCTCAACCTTGTGCTCCAAATTCTCCTTGGAACCCCAAGATTTCGCCGGGTTTTCCAAACTCACAATTGAAAGAGGTGATTTCCATGGAATACCACCCAGGGAATCTCTAACAGTCGTCGAGGACTCGCGATGCACCGAATGTGGGAGTGATTTCCTATCCCCATCACGAGACTCAACCCTACTATTTTGACCCATTTCAAATGGTAGACTGCTAGGGTTTGACCCATTATCATCAAGAGAAGAATAGCTAGAGGAAGAGGATGAAGGATTCCCATCCTCGTGTGCCTTTCTTGGTGCACCACTCATCTCCACTTATACAACAAAATTCCCAACCAAAACGCCTAAGTTTATTCCACAAAAGTGCATATATTTACCACAACTACAACAAAAACAAGTGAATTAACACTAACCCACCAAGAATCAAAGAGCATTCACAAAGAAAATCAACCACTAGAACAAAATTCAAGCTCAAATGTGTAACAAAGAAATGTAGAAGCGCAAAGAAACTATGGCAAAATACAAATGTAAATGCGGTTTATATAGAGCAATTAGAAGGAGAAATGAATGGAATACCTTGTTCGAAAAGCCCTAGATGTTGGATTCCATGGAGAAGAAGCGCAAATTGCCATCCTCAGTTTGTTTGTGCTCCTTCGCTCTCCTTAGTTTGCATATCTTGTACTTGCTTTTTCATTTTCAAAAATTTAGGATAAAATATAGAATTATTTACGTTTTAGTCCATGATATTTTTTAAAATAATAAAAAATTCTTACCTTTTTGAATGATTAAAAATACTTCTGAATTTTTATTTTATTAATAAAAAGGTCTTTTTTAAGAGTGATAATATCATTTTTTATTAACAGAACTAACATATTAATTACTTTTATTAATGTTATAATAAAATGATGTATAGTATGCTCCAAATCTCTTATTATTACTTTATAAGCATAAAATTTAAAATATTATGTTATATAAAAGTTATCTATTTTCGCTTAATTTATTTCAAAATATGATTATTAAAGGATATTTTTGTCATTTTACCATAACATTAATAAAAACACACCTATCACATTAGCTTTGTCGATAAAAAATGACATCATTACGTCAGAGATAAGCTTTTTTTATTAATATGATAAAAACTTAGGGGTCTTTTTATTAATATGACAAAAATTTAAGGGCTTTTTTAATAACTCAAAAAGGTAATGTCCTTTTTATTATTTATAAAAATATCAAGGTACTAAAATATAAATAAACCTAAAATATACATAGAGTTTTGAATTTTTTATTCTTAAAATTACAATATATTTCCAGCACTTTTAATTATATACATCATATTTTAAGCTTATAATTAAACACAATAAAGCTCTTTTTAAGCTTATAATTGAATACAATATACATCTTGCACTTTACGGCCTTGTTTGGTTGGTACATAAGGTCAATTCTTATAGAAAGCTGAATTTTACTAGAAATTCAATTTCTATGTTAATTTTTAGATACTATTTTAAAAAATATTTGGTTGACAAGGAGGGAGGTAGAACTTTCACTGGAATATTAGTTAAAAATAAAGGAATTTGAACTTAACTGAAGCTAGGTAAATTACCTTCTTTTTAAAGAAATTGAAAATTGTTGAAATAATAATGCGAATAATACAACCACAACGAAAATGTAGCCAAAAATACTGCAAAAAAATCAGCAAAAAATACAACAAAAATGAACAGAAAATCTATAAATTGTGGAAAACTAATGCTGGAAAATACTGTAAAATCACATATTATTAAATCTATAAAATCAGTGAAATATTTCAGTTAATTTTAGTAAAACACTGTTGAAAATGTTAGCAGAATGCTGCTGTAAAAATTCATTGAAATTTCAGTAAGGTTGCATTAAAATAATATCTAAACACAGCAATCAAATAATACCGGAAAAAGGGAAGTAGAGTAGAATATGGAAGATACTGTGCCGTGGGCAATACCACTGTCCTAAAAGACGATTTCGCCGCTGCTCCGGTGCACACAGTGTTACCGAAAGCCGTCCTCCAGGATTGACATGGTCCGATTATTAACGTGCACTCGTTAATCGTCGGGTAGGAGAATCCAAGAACCTTGCCCAAGCAATTTTTAGAAAAAAGAACATAAATGAAAACGAAATCAGGGAAAACAGAACGGCCAGAAGAAGAGAGGAAGAAGATGAGGAAGCTGTTAATTTGTTGTGTATTTGCTGCAGCCTTATGCACTGTATTTATATTAACACCAACGGTAATAAACCGAAGAAATAGCATAAATGACAACGGGTATAATTCTTATTGCGAAACGGAAGCCATGAATGTATATCAACAACTTTTAAAAACGCACGGAATTAACAAATGCAAAATTCGGTAACAAATCTACAATAGCTAATAATGGTCTTCGAAATTTATTTCCCGTAAAAATAAATATACCCGTTAATAAAAGGATCACCCTCGCCTGAGCACAGCGCCCAAGCACGTGTGGTTCCCATTCTCTCACCCATGACTTAATTCAAAGGGTAGTTTTAATATATACATATATAAACCGAAATGACTTCCCCTCTTTTGTCTATGTGGGATGTAGCTTGGTTTTTGCTTGTATTTTTTTCCAACAAAATTTCTGAGGAATTCTATTTTTCGCATTCTGTCAACTCGTGTCAACAAAATTTAGAAGACTATTATTTTTAAATTAGATAAGGAGTGAATTATAATTAACTAGAGCATTTATATGGATGCATCAAATATCAAAATTAAGGGGCTGTTATTTTTAAATTTGATAATAAATTGTAAACGTAACTAATTTAAGCATTAAATTTAAAGTGATCATTTGAATATAATAACACGGTTTATGTCATTGTTTTTTAAACTTGAATGCGATTGTGGATGAGTTTTGAAAAGGAATATTCTCATCATTAGAGGTGTTCAAAAAAATCCGTAACTGAAATATTAAATTGAAATCCCAAAGTACTGACCCGAAAATGCGGTTAACCATACCAAGTTTCAGTTCGGTTAACCAAACCGAAAAATTTTGAAGTATTTCTGGACGGTAACGGTTAGTAATTTTATCTATTTCGATTAACCGAATAATTGAAATAATATATATCATGTACATATTTCCACATATTCATAACATTATATTGTTTACTAAGTATATTTTTCTACCATATAAAATATTCTTTTATAATACATGATTAACTTTATCTTTTTTCCTAGTTCATATCATATCATAGAGTATTTGTGCCTCATTGTTATATCACAGATATTAATTAAGTACTATATTGCTAAAATTTAGTGCTACTCACTTGCTCACATATTGGTTAAAATAAGATATTATATATTTAATTTTTAAAATTGTATTATAAACTCATAATTTGTTGAATTTTCTCACATTTAATATATTTTTTTGACATTAGAAACTATTAAGGAGATAGATCGTATAACATAAAAGAGGTGATGTATTACTTTTTCGGTTACCGGTTAACCGCCATAACTGAACCGAATTACCGATTTACCGCTGTGTTTTCGGTTATGATAACAGTTAGAGATTTTTGAGTATTTTGATTATGTTTAACCAAATCAAAATATATTTCGGTATGGTTAACTGAACCATGAACACCCCTGACATGTTCGGTCATACAGTAAAATAATTAACTTCTAGGAATTGTATTTTTTACTGTTATTTTCTTCAGATTTAATTTTTTTTGAAGTCATGAGTGAGATGTTTAGTTTACAAGATTTTTGTTATATTTTAAATAAGAAATACTGTTTTCCCTTTTTTATTTAAAAGAAGAAAAATAATCTATCTATATATTTATGTTAAAGTTTCTACCACAGCTAGTTAAATACGGTGCGGAAACAAAATAAAGTTTAATACGTACGTTTATTATTCCTCTTTTCTTATTAAAAATTTGGTCAAAAATTGGACCAATAATATGTTGACTCTTAGAGAACATATATTCATACATTTGTGTTTAAAATGGTCACATTCTCAAATACGCAGTCTAAAAATTCACATAAAGTTTTACAAAATCTGAGCCCATGTATCCGATAAAACAATTCAATATCCACTTACACATCATTAGAGTATGTACAAGCCAAAAATAACTATAATTGTACTTAATCCAAGGCAAAGTCGAAGTGTCGAACGACAGAGAAGAAGCTGCAAGTCCGAAACTAGAAGAGGCCGAACTCTGAATCCCAAATTTTGATTGAGGTAAAAGTTGTACTTGTGAGTGATGATCAGACCAGAGGATTGAAAGAGTAAGAAGATTGCAATTTTCAAATTATTTAAGTGGTTTGATCCAAAAAAAAAAAAATTTTGTTTGAGTAGTAACAGTGTTAGTGGTTACGCACGGAGTTGAGAATCAGAGAAGATAAAGAGCCTCACTGTCATTCAAATCTCTTTTGTCCTGATTTTTTTAAATTTTAAAATATGAATTTACTTTTTTCTTTTGAGCAAAAATATGAATTTACATTAGGGTGATGGTTTTTCTCAAAAATATGATATTTTATTAAATACGTACAATTCAAAGCATACCAACAACAACAACAACAACAACAGTCCCAGTGCCGCAATGGCTCCCGCGATAAGCAGGGTCTGGGGAGGGTGGGTGTACGCAGCCTTACCCCTTCCGTGTGGAAGAGAGGCTGTTTTCGAGGACTCCCAACCAGAGAAGCATGTCGTCATATTAGTCCGGCATCTTGTAAACATGAAAACAGCAAAACATAAAAGCAGATCTTAGCACAAAGTAACCAAACGCTGCACAACTCCCTAATGGTTACTGCTACTCCCAAAAATATGTAAGCATGAATATTATACATCAATAATATGTACGCATAATTTATGCATATATTATACGCAAATTTACTAGTAACAATGATTACTGCTACTCCCAAAATCCTACCTCTCTCAGCAACTCAACCCCCACCCGCCTCCATAACCCCATTCAATTAAACAATAAATTAATTTTGATATTTCTTGAATAATGTAACTTGTAATAAAAATTAAATAATATATTAAATTCACACTATCTTAATTTTCTTATTTGATAATACAAATTAAACAATATATTCAATACATATTGTTTTATGTTAATAGTATCAAAATTTTATATATGAAAATATTATTTTTTATAATTTATATATCTATCTTATCTATCTTATATAGTTAAAGAATAAATACTTAAAGACTTATAATGTCAAATATTGTGAGCTAATACACGAAATATATTTTTAAAACTTCAAGAATATGATATGAATATTAAAAAAAATTTAATATTCTATACAATAACATAATTACATATAACAAAACTAAACTAATAATTAACATATGAAATATCATTCCATTATATACTTAGTTAACTATATTATAAATCTTAATTATATACTTAGTGCATAACTACAAAGAAATCATAATATCTAAATCCAAAATATTTTTACACAGATTAAAGAAAATAATAAACAATAACACAATATTTAAATCGAATAAAACATACTACTCCTACCATATAAAATAAAAAAAATACATAACAGAGTATAATAACATAAGTTATATATAAGGTGTGAAGATTTAATTAACTATAAAAAATAAACAACATAATAATGACAATGTTACATATTTTCTAACTCCGTGCAACAGATGAACAATATCATAACAAAATACTTAAATTTCTAATCAAATATATAATAATACATATTTATTTACGTTTTAGTACTTTAAAATTTTTGGGAATAATAAAAAGTACCATTTTGTCACATTAATAAAAAAAAGGCCCATCTTTGACGTGTTGATACCATTTTTAGTCGACAGATCTAACGTGATAGCTGCGTTGATGCAACGATTAGAGTTGCATCCAAGAATTGATAAAGAATATTGAAGAATTAGAGAAAGAGGAGGGAGAGAGAGAGAGAGGGAGGGAGAAATTAGGATTAGGGTTAGGGTTTAGAAAGAGAGAGAGAGAGAGCCAAGAGAGAAGGGGAAGAAGGGGAAAGAGGAGAGAGAGAGTTATTTTCTTGATTATCTCCAAATTGCCTTGATTACAAGTATTTATACTTCATAATTCACATTTCAACTAATCCTTTTATTATATTCTATTAACTACTAACACATGTATCATTATGCCCTCCCCTTTTGAGACAATCCTTGCCCACAAGGAATAAAAGGCGAAATAGAAGACACATCTCAAAATAGTCTTCCCATGTGGTGTCGGCGAGGGGATGGTCCGTCCAAAGTACCAGAATCTGTGTCACAGTAGCAGTGCGACACTGGACCAAATGGCGATCAAGAAAAGCCTCGAGCACCCAACGGGAATTCGAGAGATTTGGGGGCAGCATAGCGAAAAGAAGTTGGTATGCCACACAAGGCACAATGCTCCGAGTTCCATGTGAATTGCATTTGTAAATGGTCAAAGTCCCAACCAATCATACCGAGAGTGGTCAACCACTAAATGCCAAGGACCATATCATAGCCTTGTAAAGCGATAAACAATACTTCACTAACATACTCATGATCCTGTGCGATCCAACGAAAATCAGAACACATATTCGACCAAACAATACGATGTCCATCGGCTACCACAACCGAAAAGACCGGAATGGAGGTGATCACACACCCTAACCAATGAGCCTTCGCAGAATCTAGGAAATTATGCGTATTCTCAATATCAATAAGGATGAGAAGTGGTTGATGACAGAAATATCCCATAATCCACATAGTACTACAAGACGAAACGCCAGCCAAATCATGACACGATATGTGTGGAATCTCCTCAATCGAAGGCTCACCCGGATCTAACAGTAAATCCCCCGGATCCACTTCCGCATTGCTGACTGTGCCGTAAATCATCTTTAATTGAGGAGCCTTGACCTTACAGATATCATATGACCCGGTGTGAATGGTTCGTTACAAAAGAAATAGAGGCCTTTTTCTCAATGATCTTCAATCTCGGCCGCCGAGATTGTACGACCCTCACGATTAAGAGTGCGGGGACCCATGCCCGAATCCGAAGAAGAATGGACAACCGAACCTTGTGTCGAGGAGGAAATGGTAGGACCACCTAAAGTACGAATGGAAGTGGAGCGAGCATATCCAAGCGGAGTAGAGAGTAAAAGAGCCTCCTATAACCATGCTAATTGCATAGCTGGCAGTAACGAAGTAGGTTGAAGCATGAGGATCGGGTATTGAATTAATTCTTTCAAGATGGTAACAAAACATGAAACCAAGTAGGACTCAAATAGACTTAAACGAGGCACCAAAAGCACAAATTGAGATTGATATTCCAAAACATTACTAACTTACCGCAATTTCATCAAATAAGCCATATGATTTTCGTTAATGTTACCAGACCTCTAGATCATCATAGCCAAATAATCGGTCCAAGAAATCTCCTCAATAGGACGGTTTTACGTTTTAATAAATGCACGGTGCCATTCTAATGCGTCCTTTTCAAGAAGCATTGACGCAAGCTTATAAGGAATCAGGAGTATTATCAATACTGAAAAATTGTTCAGCCTTCCACACCCAATTTTTAACCATGTTACCGTCGGCAAAGCGTGGGAAATTAATCTTTGATAAACAAGTATGAAATTGATAAGGAGAAGTAGCGGAGGATGATATACCAGAGCCGACCACCGAGGCGGCTACCGAAATAAGAGGCGGATCCAAAGGTCTGCACAAGATGCCATCACCAGGATGAGATTCAATTGGATAAGGTTCCACAAAACTATTTTGACTTTGAATTTCCATCAAGATCTCCAAAATTTTTCTTTGTTCTTGTTTAATCGAAGAAATGTCGGATTGAACACAACCTTAGAAGATCTAAAACCGTTCATAAATGGTGATAACTCCAAAAGTAACATCCGAATAAGTGACACATGGCCGCCAGGGTCGATGCCGCATCTAGGACCAAGATCCCCCCTCGGAGGACGAGGCAGCTAGGGACGAGGCTGCATCTAGGGCCGAGATCCCCCCTCGTAGGATGAGGCCACCAGGGACGAGCCCGCATCTAGGGCCGAGATCCCCCCTTGGAGGCCGCCTCCGGAACTCTACCTTCAATCTGAAAAGAAAGAAGCCCATCTCGTCGACAGGGCACCTCTCAGAACCCAAGCAGAAGAAGGCCCCCGAATAGAGGAAACAAGGCCACCCGAATGCCAGTGCATCTCACCCTGAGATGCACTCCCGGATGACACTTCCGAAACTCTGGCTGCACCTGTAAAGACATAGACGCATCAGGCTGACATGAATCATTCCGGCCCCCAAACAGTCTCGCGAAAACACCTCGACGAAGCATGCACTCGGACTTCGGAGGGGCATCTCACCACGAGATGCCCAGTCCCCCGAGAGTCGGCCAAGCAACGAGGACTACCCAACATCGTGACTGGGACCGATAACAACCCCACTCTCTCTCCTTTACTTTCTCTCTCCTCTCATTAACACCCCACACCCTCTCTCCTCACCATCACCTTCTCTCTCCTCACCCCTCTCCCTCCTTCCACATCTCTTTCTCTCTCCTTCCACCTCTCTCTCTCTACACACATGAAAACACACTCTCTCCTGGCTCCCGTCTCTCTCTCCCGTCTTCACTCTTAACCGGCTTCTGTCCTCTCTTTCCTATAAATAAAGAAGCTCTCTCTCTTCCCCAAAGAGGACTCTGGAACTCCTCTCTCCCTCTACCCAAAAATGCCCCGTGAGGGTTGAAGCCGAGACGCCTCAGGATGCCGGGACCCGACCAACCTCGTGCAACTCCGACGCCACCGCCTTAAGCGGAAGGCCACCTCCGAAGTCACCGCATGCGATGCCCCGGCGGCCCGACTCTCCCTCTCTACATGGTATATTCTTTCTCTCTTTTACCCGGAACTCTACCCCGAGTTGCACAAAGTATAGTACCTTCTTTACTCAACTCGAGCTATGTATGTCATTGTATTTATTTATTTATTATTTATTCTCGCAGTTTTTGGGATAAAACCTTGACTTAAGTATCAAAGGGGCACCATGGGTGCCTCTGACCCTTTTGCTCATCTCGCAGGACAAGCCAGGTGCTGGTCCCGTCGCCTTTCCCAAAGAGCTTGAGACTTGGCTCTCCTAACCAAGAACATCAATCTACGGTACCAAAACACATGGTGCGCTGTAACCGTGCCTTGGTTTCGTCGAGAAGAGTCTCCAAATGCCTCAAATTGGAAGCACCGCGAGTACCTTCAACCATAATTCGAATCAAACGCAGCACGAACCTAAATCTGATACCAATTGATGCAACAGTTAGAGTTTCATCCAAGAATTGATAGAGAATATTGAAGAATTTGAGAAAGAGAAGAGAGAGAAGAGAGAGAGAGAGAGAGCGAAAGAAATTAGGGTTAGGGTTTAGAAAGAGAGAGAGAGTCAAGGGAGAAGGGGAAGAAGGGGAAAGAGGAGAGAGAAAATAGAATTTCGCGATAAATATTCTGATTAGCCGACCAAAACTTAACGATCTCCTACAATTTAGTCATGTTAAATCGATTTTGGTCAAATTGAATTGGTTTTAATCGAATTTCACCAAAGTAGACCGATTTTTGCAAGGTTTGACCAAGTTTGACCAGCGTTGACCGACCTTGACTGACTTTGACCGATCTTGACTTGCTTCACTGGGTTTGAGTGAGTTAGCTAGGTCTGACCAAATTCAAGCTATAATGAGATTTTGCGAAAATTCCAAGCATAGCTACTTGCCAACACAGACAAAAAAAGGGGGCAACCACCCGAAATCGAGCATTTCAGACCCATGGGCCAACATGCCCCGAGACGGGTTTGGGCGAAATACATTGCCCCCATTCAGCATGGGGAAGAAGCCCACTATTGAGAACCGATAAATATAGGTCAAAGCCTTACTAGAGGGCGAGTCATTACAAGCTTTTCACTCTTGTATTTGACAAACAAAAAGCAATAAAAGAAAAGGAAAGAAGAGAAGTTCGAGACAAGCCTCCCCATTAAAAGAACGAGATTGTGTTTGTGAACCACCTAATGGCGAGAAACGAGCTAGACAATATTTGACGTTGTTAACGGAAAAACGAACTGGGACGAATAGCGATCAAAATTAGCAAATTGTTAAGTCTCTTATAAGGAGCGACACTATGTCGGCCTTTTTCAATACTGGCTAAGATGAGATGAATCGCATGATAACATCTGACGAGAAATGCCTGTGTGGATTGTGTTGAATTGAGTGGTTTAATAGCCTGTGATTTCTAATTTGACATGTTCTAATGAATTACATGAGTACTTTCTCTTCCAAAGATAGACATTTGCATCGTAGATGAAGAGAAGCAAAAGTGACAAACTCCGCTTGAAAATGCTCGGTAATCGACTTAACATGTCTTTCCTCGGTCAGGTATGACTAAATTTGATTAAGTTTGGCCACGCTCATAGTCACTAAAATGTGTTTGATCAAGCCTGACCATATCTCACTAGTATTGGGCACGTTAACTTCTGTTAACTGGCCCTTGATGCATTAACTGGAATTGATAGGGTGGAATGGTTGGAACTAGCCAATTTTGAGAGTCAAAGACAAAGTCAACTGGCCCTAGTTATCGTAGATTAATTAGGTCAAAATTGATTTTACTTAAGCATCACTGATTTTTATGAGCCATTGTGAATCTACTTTGATTACTAGGTGCGAATCATTGAATGCGGTTTATTCTCCCTAACTATGGAGCTAGTTTCTTAACTGAGCATCTGCCCACTCACTATGGATACATCCACTCCTAAGGGATTGTCCGAACAAGGGGAAAACCTGAACATCTTCCCTCTTACCTAACCTCTTATATTGACAAGCATGTAGGTATATGTCAAATCCCCTAGTTAGTTGAGATCAAATCTCTCTCGACCAAATACCATTTGATAACAACCATTAAACGGCGCTCGTATAAGAACGTAAGAAAAGAACGTCCAAGAACTGAGATGTATCCTAGTCCGACTCACATACCGGACGACAACTATTTATGACTGCATACAGCCCAAGCCGTGACCAAATACTACAATGGCTACCCGGAATCATGGGCCCCAAGCCCATAGGGGATCATGCCTCGATCTACACAGCTCGTCCGAAAGTCGACCGACAACAAATTACCCATCATTATGGACCATGAGGTAGCTACCCGGAATCAAGGGTCTCGAATACAGGGGCATTATGTCCTGAGTTATGACCAGACCAAACATCCCCCCTATTCGGGATGACGGAGAACTCTTTTAAAATAAATATTAAAAAAAAAACTATTCTACTCGCTTTGCTGTTAGTAGGCATGCTTTATCTAAAACCAAAATACCCTTAAAGAGCGATAAAAATGGTCTAAAAACACACCTGTCTGCCGGCTAATTCGTTCGTGGGAGTTATAAAGGACTTGAACCTATATAGCACAGCAAAACTTAGAAGTGGCCCTTAGTGAATGGGTTGCTAGGATAGGGGACTTTAGTCACCCATCATGAGTCTGAATCCGTAATTGAGGGGACTTGGATGTATGATACGCCCCCATGGCGAGTTTGCGGATGGGAGGCGTAGCGATTGACGTGATAAGATTGAAAGGGAAAAAGTAATAAATGCTACCACCACATTCGCCCTGATTCACGGGCCAATAAAAGGATTGCAGACTCGGGTCACCCCTCAGGGGGAAGCTTTTCAAACTCACCATATTTTCTTTTTGTTTAAGTGTAAAGATCGCAGGTGGGCTTTCAGGCCCTGACACCTTACAGGTATCCCAAGTACTATTACATATCACCGTAAGCCCGCATGAGGCAAGTGAAACGTCAACACAAGCCGCAAACCCGGGCCAACGCTTGAAGCCGTAAGCCCCATCCGAGGCAGGAGAGATGCCGATGCTTAAAGCCGTAAGCCCCACCTGAGGCAGGAGATACGCCAATGCTTGAAGCTGTAAGCCCCGTCAGAGGCAAGAGAAATGCTGATGCCTGAAGCCGTAAGCCCCGTTCGAAGCAGGTAGACCTCGTCCAAAACAAGGGATGGACATCTCGGGACCGTACCCCCAAGGCAACCAAACAACGGAAGTACGTTATCGCGGCTGTAGACTATTTCAGCAAGTAGATAGAGGCCAAGCCCACTGCCCAAATCACAAACTAAGCCCTCCAACACTTCCTTCGCAAAAGAGTCATCACTCGATACGGGATCCTGCGGATCCTGGTCACCGACAGTGGCATCCAATTCAGCTAGCAAAGGTGCAATCCATAATAATAAAAAAAAATCAAAATCAAAAATCAAAATAAAAAAATCCGGATTAAAAAAAAAAAGACGACCAAAAAAGCAAACCCCATAAAATCGAATGAAACAGTAACAAAACATAAGTATAAAGTATATATACATAAGTGATCAAATCAACAATCATGGTCGGCAAATACATCAAAAGCCAAAAAATGTAAACGTTTATGTCGCAGGACCTTCCAAAACCCTTGGCATGAACTCTTAAGCCGTGAGGGCCGGCCACAGCGAGCTCACCTCATCGATCTCGCCCACGGCCCACTAAAACGGTTGGCGTTCAAATCGTAAGTCCTTCCAAAAGGGGTTTATGCACTTAAGCCGTGGAGGCAGTCCGTATTGGGTAATCAAACCCACCGGTCTCGCCCACTGTTCTTAAAACCGGAGGACTTGTCTTCGGCACACAGACCGTAAGCCCGTTGCTCTGTCCGCTGCACTCTAAGCCCGTTGTTCCGTCCCTGTAAAATTAACCCATGAGGGCAGTCCGCATTGAGCGTGCGCACCTCGCCGGTCTTGTCCATGGCCCCTTAAAGCCCGTGGATTTGTTCACGGCAATAGATCGTAAGTTCGTACGTCAGTCCACGGCAGGCTAAAGTCCGGATGGCTCTGTACACTGGCAATAAGCCCATAGGTCCGGATGGATCTGTACAACGGCTGGAAAAAAAAGCCCATGGATCCATCCACGGCAACACATCGTAAGTCCTTAGGTCCGCCCGCGGCAGGCTAAAGTCCGGATGGCTCTGTACACTGGCAATAAGCCCATAAGTATAGATGGCTCCATACACTGGTTGGAAAAAAGCCCGTGGATCCGTCCATGGCAACAGACCATAAGTTCGTAGGTCTGCGGCAAGCTAAAGTCCAGATGGCTCTATACACTGGCTGGAAAAAAGCCTGTGGATCCATCCATGGCGACAGACCGCAAGTCCGTAGGTACGTCCGCGGCAAGCTAAAGTCCGAATGGCTCTGTACACTAGCAATAAGCCCATAAATCCGAATGGCTCTGTACACCGGCTGGAAAAAAGCCTGTGGATCCATCCACGGCAATAGAGTGTAAGTCTGTAGGTCCGCTTGCAGCAGGCTAAAGTTTGGATGGCTCTTTGCACTGGCTGGAAAAAAGCCCGTGGATCCGTCCATGGCAACAAATCGTAAGTTTGTAAGCCTGTCCGTGGCACGCTAAAGTCCGGAGAGGTCGGTGCCCCGGCAAACAAACCGTAAGCCCGTGACATCATCCGCAGCAGGATGACAAACCCATGGATTCGTCCACGATGATTGAAAACCATAAGCCTGTGGCATCATCCGCGGCAAGATAACAAACCCATGGATTCGTCCACGGTGAACGAAAACCGTAAGCCCTTGGCATCATTTACGGTAGGATAACAAACCCATGGATCCGTCCACGGTGAACGAAAACCGTAAGTGCGTGGCATCATCTGCGGCAAGATAACAAACCCACGGATCCGTCCACGGTGAACGAAAACCATAAGCCCATGGCATCATCTGCGGCAGGATAACAAACCCGTGGATATGTCCACGGTGAACGAAAAGCGTAAACCCGTGGCATCATCCACGGCAGGATAACGAGTCCGTGGATCCGTCCGCTGCAAACAGACCATAAGTCCATAGATCCGTCTATGGCAGGCTAAAGTTCGTGGATTCATCCGCAGCAAACAGACCATAAGTTCATAGATCCATTTACGGCAGGCTAAAGTCCGTGGATCCGTCGGCGGCAAACAGACCATAAGTTTGCTGATCCGTCCACTGCAAGCATAAGTTCGTGGATTCGTCCACGGCAGACCTAGACCGTAAGTCCGTAAATCCGTCTACTGTAGGCTAAAAATCCGTGGATCCATCCGCGGCACCCATATCGTAAGTCCGTAGATCCGTCTGTGGCAAGCTAAGCCAATGGAATCATTCACGGCATAGACCCTAAGTCCGTGGATCCATTCGCGGCGAATAGACCATAAGTCCGTAGATCTGTCTACGGCAGGCTAAAAGTCGGTGGATCCATCCGCAGCAAACAGACCATAAGTCCGCAAATCCATCTATGGCAGGCTAAAGTCTGTGGATCTATCCGCGGCAAACATACCTTAAATTCGTAGATCCGTCTCTAACAGACGTCAAGCCCTTGGGTCCGCCCAGCAAGCTAACACGGTTTTGGCAGGTATTGCGCCAATACTCTTGAGCGGAAGCCCGCTCAAGGAGGAGAAAACACGTGACCTGTAAGCCCATTCAAGGCCAGGAAGAAGTCAATGTATGAAGTTATACGCCTCCTTGAGGCAAGAGAGAATCAATGTAAGGCGAAGGACTGCATGCCGTGATGCAAACCGAAGGGTCACGCACGTTGCAACGCGAGCCGAAGGACCACACGCGCCACGCAAGCCAAGAACCTCACGCAACAGTGCATCCCGAAGGTTCGCACACCGCAATACAAGGCGAAGGACCACACGCGCCAACGCAAGCCAAGGACCACATGCGCCAACGCAACCCAAGGACCTCACGCAACGGCGCAACTCGACGGTCCATACACTGCAACGCAAGGCGAAGGACCATGCTCACCAATGCAAGCCAAGGACCTCACGCACTGGTGCAACCAGAAGGTCCACACGCCGCAACGCAAGGCGAAGGACCACACGAGCGGCAACGCAAGCCGAAGGCCCGCACACCGTTACTACACAAGCCGAGGGCCCGCACATCGCAACACAAGTGGAACATCCGCATGTCGCTACTACACATGCTGAAGGACCACACGCACGGAGAGGCAAGCCGAAGGCCCGCACAGCACTACTACACAAGTCGAGGGCCCGCATGCCGCAACCCAAGCGGAAGGCCCGTACGCCGCAACAACCCAAGTCGAGAGCCCGTACAAAGTAACGCAAGCTGAGAGCTCACACGCGCCAACGCAAGCCAGAAGCACACAAAGGGCACTACAAGTCACAGACCCACAAAGGACGAGACGAGATACCGTCCTGTGAAGCAATAAGCCTCCTCGAAGTATGACAAATACACATACTTAGTCAAAAAAACAAGCAAGATACCAGAGAAGAGCAAAAAAGCGGATAGGCATTATATTGATAAATGGCGAAATACATCCCGGGTACAATAGTTCCTTCACATTCAAAATACATCAAAGACAAAGACGAAACCTTCAAACAAAAAAAAAAAGAGAGGGAACTTCCGCAAACCAAGTAGCAAACGAGAATCATTTGCCAACTGGTGGGGGACTAACTGATAACTCCAAAAATAACATCCGAACAAGTGACACGTGGCCACCAGGATCGAGGCCGCATCTAGGGCCAAGATCCCCCCCCCCCCCCCCACCCCGGAGGACTAGGACGCCAGGGACAAGGTCGCATCTAGTGCTGAGATCCTCCCTTGAAGGCTGCCTCTAGAACTCTACCTTCGATCTAAAAGAAAGGAGCCCATCTCATCGACAGGACACCTCCCGGAACCCGAGCAGAAAAAGGCCCTCTAATGGAGGAAACGCAGCCACCCAGATGCTAATGTATCTCACCCCGAGATGCACTCCCGAAGGACACTTCTAGAACTCTGGCTGCATCCGTGAAGACACAGACGCATCAGGCCGACAGGAAGCATTCCGGCCCCCGGACAGTCTCGTGATAACACCTCGACGAAGCATGCACCTCAACTCTTGAGCGGCATCTCACCCCAAGATGCCCACTCCCCCGAGAGTCGGCCAAGCAATGATGACTACCCGACAACGTGACTCGGACCAACAACAACCCCAAACTCTGTCTCCTCTACTTTCTCTCTCCTCTCATTAACACCCCACACCCTCTCTCCTCACACACATTCTCTCTCCCCACCAGCACATTCTCTCTCCTCACATTTTCTCTCTCCTCACCCCTCTCCCTCCTTCCACTCTCTTTCTCTCTCCTCACTTACATTTTCTCTCTCCTTCCACCTCTCTCTCTCTACACACACAAAAACACACTCTCTCCTCGCTCCCATCTCGCCCCATCTCTCTCTCCCGTCTTCACTCTTAACCAGCTTCTCTCCTCTCTTCACTATAAATAAAGAAGCTCTCTCTCTCCCCCAAAGAGGACTCTGGAACTCCTCTCTCCCTCTACCCAAAACATGCCCCGTGAGACACGCCCCATGAGGGCTGAAGCCGAGACGCCTCAGGATGCCGGGACCCGACCAAGCTCGTGTCAACTCCGACGCCACGGCCTTGAGCCGAAGACCACCTTCGAAGTCATCGCATGCGACACCCCAGCGGCCCGACTCTCCCTCTCTACACAGTATATTTTTTTTCTCTTTTACCCGGAGCTCTACACCGAGTTGCACAGGGTATCATACCTTCTTTACTCAACTCGAGCCAAGTATATCGTTATATTTATTTATTTATTATTTATTCTCGCCTTTTGAGATAAACCCTGACTTAAGCATCAAAGGGGTCCCCCATGAGCGCAGCTTGTGGGTCCCTCTGACCCGTTTGCTCATCTCGCAGGACAAGCCAGGTGCCTGTCCCGCCGCCTTTCCCAAAGAGCTTGAGACTCAGCTCTCCTAACCAAGAACCTCAATCCACTGTACCAAAACACACGGTGCGCAGTAACCATGCCTCGATTTCGTCGAGAGGAGTCTCCAGACACCTCAAATCGGACGCACCACGAGTACCTTAAGCCATGATTCAAATTAAACACAACATGAACCTAAATCTGATACCAATTGATGCAACAATTAGAGTGGCATCCAAGAATTGATATAGAATATTGAAGAATTAGAGAAATAGAAGAGAGAGAAAGAGAGAAATTACTGTTAGGGTTTAGTAAGGGAGTGAGTCGAGAGAGAAGGGGAAGAAGGGGAAAGAGGAGAGAGAAAATTATTTTTTTAATTACCTCCAAATTCCCTTGGTTACAAGTATTTATATTTCATAATTCACACTTCAACTAATTCTCTTATTATATCTTGTTAACTACTAACACATGTGTCATGCGTTTTTATTAATAATATAGTAAAATAACAAAAATATCATTTAATAACCATATTTTAAAACAAATTAAGTGAAAATAGATGGCTTTTACATAATACAACATTTTGAATTTCGTTCTTATAAAGTAAGAATAAGAATGTTGAAATGTACTTTAGGTCATTTTATTGTAACATTAATAAAATGCAGTTGCCATGTCAACTCTGTTGATAAAAAATCACGTCATCACGCTTGAGAAGGTTTTTTATTTAATACAAAAAAAACTTAAGGGCCTTTTTATTAATTCAAAAAAATCGGGGTCCTTATAATTTCTAATAATGTTGGGGTACTAAAAAGTAATTAACCCTAATACATATCAAAATGAGTAAGAATACTATATTACTAATATATTATAAAAGATAATATATAATACAATTATACAAAAATGTTAAAATTTTCGCATTAAAAACCATCAAGTTGTAAAAATGTTTGTCGGGAATTTACGGTTGCATAACTTAGATTTTTCAAATAGTATAGAAATAAGTTTACAATGTATATATATGGATTTTATTTGAAAAACAATATTAGAAGTCCAAAGTTATTTGAAATATAAACATCCGGCCATGTAAAGTACTGGGAATCGCTAGTTAATATAAAAGTAATTCAACTATTAGAGGTGTAAATGAGTCAAGCCGGCTCACGAGTCGAGTCAGCTCGTCATAAAGCTCGAAAAGCTCAGCTCGCTTTGAGCTCGAGCCGAGCCGACTCGTTTAGATTATCGAGCCGAGCATGAACCTAGTGAAGCTCAAGCTTATAGGCTCGCGAGCCTAAATGAGCCTTTTTTTAGTATAATATCCTTGCTTATATATTACCGAATGAAGCCATATTGGAGCCTAAATGAGCCAAGCCCTTGCTTAAACGAGTCCAAACGAACCTATATTGAGCTTAAATGAGTCGAAATATTACAAGCCTAATTTAAAACTCACCGAGCTTAGATCTAGCCGAGTCGAGCCCGAGCTATTGATGAGCTAAGCTCAAGCTTGAACTTTCAAAGCTCGGCGAGTTTCAAGCCAAGCCCGAGCCAAAGCTTAAAGCTAACGATCCGAGTCTCGAGCCTGGCAGGCTCGGGCTCTGCCCCACTCAAATATGTCCCTATCAACTATATCTCAATATATCAAAAAATAACCCAACTATATTTACCAATCAAAAAATAATAGAACTTAACTTTTCTATTAAAAAATAACCCAACTCTATTTCGTAACCAAAAAATAATCCAACTATATCTATTTTTGGATGAAATATTCTGTTTTGGTTGACAGAGGGGTTAAACGGTAGTCATTTGCTACAATTTTTTTTTCGGTGGTTAAAAGAAGAAAAAAGGTAGTTGGAAGCTAGATCACATAAAATGTAGGTGGTTATTTAAAAAAAAAAAAAAGAAAAAAACCCTTATTTAAATCCATAAAAAGAACAGAACAAAAGCTCCCTATATTTTATATGCAGGTTGCAAGTTCGAGTCAACGAATTGCAAGTATTTCTTCAACAATTTTTCTTGTTATTTATATATAATTGAAAGCTCCTTAACTCTTACTCTTGGATTGTAGGTTCGAGTTCCGTGAAAACTAAGTATATTTTCTTAAAATACGTAAAATGTTACACAATGAAAGAAAAATATAAAGAAAAGCACTTTTCCCATGTTTGGAGTACAGATAAAATATGAAGGAAAAAGATTGAATGAAAAATTTATAAAATTTATAATAGATTTTGAGGAAAACCATTTTTCCTCTTGAAATTGAAAGGAAAATGGGAAAAAAAAAAAAGAAAAACCGATTGATACCAACCTAATATGCAATAGACTTAATCTCAATTTCATGTTTCATTAACATGGTCCGCATTGTTTGTCAAATAAGTTCATTGATACATTTAAGTGTGTCCAATACATATAAAAAACCATAAACTAAGCATAGTATTTATCATTTATAGCTACGTGATCCATATAATAATCTTCATGATATCCGAGTGAACAAATTTGACAAAATTTAGTTTAAGTGTTTGAAATTTGTTAATGTATTTTTTAGGTACCATAGGAGTTATAATATTTTTAAGGTACTCTGAACTTAAATATATATTAGGCATCTAAGTAATACAAGATTAAACTCAAAGTATTTAAATTAGTTAAAATATATTTTTAAGGTTTTGACATATTTTTAAGGTATTTAAACTTTCAAAAACAAAATTTTTTAACCTAACTTATAATATATATATATATATATATTTTAAACATGTGAACTACTTTTTAAATATTAATACAATAAAAACAGCAACAAACCCAGTACCTAAAAGGCTTCCACCAAGGCAGGATCAGGGGGTGAAAGGCATACAGTCTTACCCCTACAGAGTGATACCTTGAAAGGAGGTGAAAGGCATACAGTCTTACCCCTACAAAGTGGTACCTTGAAAGGAGGTTGTTTTTTACAATCCCCTATCCGAAAAAGCAAAAAGTAAAGATAGTTAAATATTATATATATTTTAAATATTTCAAACTTTTTAGTATTTAAATATTTTTTAAATATTCAAAATGTTTTTGTAGATTTAAATGTTTTTAAATAATTAATATATATGTATTAAAATATTAGGTATCTAAATAATAAAAGATTAAACTCAGAATACCTAAATTATAAACTTTCAACGGAACATTATTAAGACATCTAACCATGAAACTTCTCATGACCTGAATGATACAAGAAAAATATAGCTTATTAGGTTATACAATAATTAGTTTTTCCATTTTATTCATTTATTCCCCCCCCCCCCCCCCCCCCCCCCCCCAAAAAAAAAAAAAAAAAAAAAAAAAAAAAGGAAAGCAAGCGACATTTCTATTCAATTCTCTCCAAAACAAAATGTGTACATCAAAGTCACAACCAAACTTATACTACAAACCACCGTCAACAAAAGAATCAGGATCAAATCTACCCTTATGCTGTGTCAAACAGTATCAAAAAAGCTTCAAAAACATTTTAAGTTTAAAAAATTTATTCTCATCCAAACTATAAGCTGAAACTCTTTCACCATTTGCATTGCTGTATTTTGGCTTCCACCATGCTTCCTCTCGTTCCTTTCTTTCCATATGAGGTATGTTGTTGATCCAATAACTAATCTCTTGATTTCACTCGCCGTCAATCTATTTTTCACAAATGTTCAAAACCATTCTATAACTCTCCAAAGGTTGTCATATGTCGGAATCCCACACCATTCTCAAATCTTCTTCCAAACCAACTTTAGCCAAGAACAAGCAAAGAAAACATGTCCTCAACTTTCTTCACGCTCATTGCAAAATTCACATCTGCTCACTAAGCTCATGCCTCTACACTTCATCACGTCATCAGTCTTGAGATGTTTATTGACTGCTAGCCAAAATATAAAACTATGTCTCGGATACCCAGATATGCACCAAATAGTTCTTTTTAAGTGACATTTCTTCCTCTTCTCTCGAATTGATTCATATGCCGCGCCTACTTGGAATTTTCCTTATCTACTCCAATCTTCTAACCGACTTTCAGCCATATGTTCATCCCCCATCTGCTGCACCAACTCTTTCCCACCATTAACAATCATCTTCCATGCACTTGAATCATTACATTTAGTTCGAACTCCCCATACCGAGCACCTCTTCGTATAATAGGCATGAATCCACTGCACCCAGAGCACATCTTCTTGGCACAAATATTCTGCAGTTACTTCAAGTAATGAGCTTTATTCCATTTTTCAATCTGTTTGAAACCCAAGCCACCCTCTTTTTTAGGAAAAATAATTTTGCTCCAGGCTCAGGGAATAAACCCTCCTCTCTTCTCAATATCACCTGCCCATAGGAATCGGCCCAATATACTCTGTAGCTCTTTAACGACCATCTTCAGCAAGTAAAAGATATTAAAGCAGTATGTTGACACTCCAAAGATGACTGATCGAACAAGCTCTACTCGTCAGTCATATGATGACATCTTATTAGGCCATGCATAGATCTTTGCTTTTATGCGGTCAATGGGGGGGCCATATTGTGTTATGCTCGGACTTGAACCACGAACGTAAACTAAGTAAAATGCGGATAGATTGAGAATATGAGATGAGAAAGAAGGGAAATTAGATGAGAAAGAGAATTTAGAGTTTAGATGAGAGAGAGAAAGGAAGGGGATGAGAAAATAGAGAGAGAGTTCTTAAAATGAGAAATTGATTTCAGATTTCATTCATAATCCCCAACATTACAGTTTTCACCTATTTATAACAAGCTAACAAGTAAATGCAATGTATCTAACCTTCTGTAGAAAAATCTAGAATGTATTCTTAACTAAGTAGAATTTGTATGTAATAATATTGGCGCCAAAATCAGGAAATAACAGCAACAGCAGTGCGTGAGCAGCATGACAGCAACCAACCTGCAGCGGCTAATTGAATTTGATGCTCAACTGGTTTTCCCGCCCAATTGCCAATTTAAATTCTAGCCTCGGAATTTCGGTTTGTAACATTCCCTTCCCCTTGAGAACATTCTTGTCCTCAAGAATGGAAATTTTTTAATCAACTATTCCCTGCAAAGTGACTCTGGACCCGCAACACTCGAATGACACTGCGTGCTTCACGTAATCAAAAGATACTGGGTTGTAACTAAGCATCCAATCAACCCCAAGCACCATGTCGCATCCGCCCAAAGGAATGACTCTAAAATCATGGGTAAACTGATGTTCGTGCATGGACCACCGGAAGGCTCGGCATTTGTATTGAGTAAGAATCGAATTTCCGTCTGCCACAGTCACTGCCAAAGGATTAGTCTTTACTACTTCATGACCTACTTTCCTCACCAATTGCAGATCAACAAAACTATGGGTGCTCCCACTATCTATTAAAATGACAATCGATCTTGCGCCAACTTTCCCTTAAGCCGGATTGTCTTATGCATTCCTTTCCGGTTAAAGCTGTCAAAGAGATCTCCATTTCGTCTTCAAAGAAGATTTCCTGGTCGGAGTCTGCATATTCCACATCAACCCATTCTCCATCCGACTGTCCTTCAATATCAACCCCACTTACAGCCATAAGAAATTTAGGATTGCATTTATGGCCTATCTCGTATAGTTGTCGACACTTGAAGCAAAGCTTTTGAGGCCTCCTCTCAAGAGCATTTTTGTCTAAGGGTCGGGGCATCCTAGTATCATCTTTCTCCCTTGGATGTTGTTGTTGTGAACCTTCACCTCGATATTTCGGTCCTTCATTGGATGGTAGAAATGTAGCTTCAAACAATCTTGCCTTGGTATAGGCTTGAGACAAGGTAGTAGGATCAAGTGCCTTCACCATATTCTTGATTTTGGGCTTAAGTCCACTGATGAAGCTCGAAACATAAAAGGACTCCGGGGCTTGAGGGGTAACAGTTAGCATACAAGCTCGGAGGTTCTCAAACTTTGTCATATATTCTTTCACGGTGGTAACTTGAGTCAACTTGTTGAAGTTTTTGACTATATCACTCAAATCGTCATTACCGTAACGCTCACACATTTCTTCTACGAGTTGGCCCCAGGAGAGGTTCGGTCTACTCTTCAACAAACTATAGAGCCACACCTCATGTTCACCATGAAAATGCACTGCCGCTAGTTGGAGTTTTTCGTCTTCAGGTATGCTATAATATGTGAAATACCGGTCACACCTTCTCAGCCACGATTTCGGTAGTTTCCCATCAAAAGGATCAATTTCGACCCTTGGCTGCCTATGATTACCACTCCTACCACCAGATATCATGTCATTACTCACTGTTCTATGCTGGTAATGTCCGGAGGTCTGTCCAAATGATCGAGCTCATCAAAATCAACATCACGTTGCAAACCTGAATTCTGGTGCCTACAGATGCGGTCGGTATTCGAAGCTTCAGGCCTGCATGTGCCTGTCCAAAGTCTCGATTCTGATTGTCAACTTCAAATTCATGTGGTAAAGGTTGATTTGCTGCGGATCTGATGTTAATTGAAGGCCCAGCCATCGGTTGCACTAACGGTGATTTGCCTTGGTTCCTCGCCAGATTTTCAGATCTGTTTTCCTCGACTTGCTGCTGATCGGTCTCTTGTTGGTGTAAAATCTGACTTGCCCCATCAACACTTGATTCCTTTTGTTGATTAATCTGATCTTGCATTTTTTTCGATTTTATCTCCAATTTTTTGCAGCCTCTCTTCCCTAAACGATTCCTTATCTAAAATCATTTTCAACATTTGTTGAATGCTATTAATGCTCTCGAGTGACCTCTGTTCTTGCTGATCAAACCTAGCTTTGAGCTCGATTTGCTGTTGGTCAAACTTAGCATTAAGCTGTTCTATCTTGTCATTCAAATCTCGGTGTTGATCACCTGGTACATTAGCTCCCGAATTCGTAACTGCAGCCACAAAATTCAATCCAGAACCAGGTGCATTGGCACCTCCTGCACCGGATCTGGTTCTCACGCCTTCGGCCATGATTTACCTGATTTTGCACACGTATCTGATTGTTGATCTGAACTGTGAGCAATACTGGACAGATCGTGTACTGAAATCTGCACTTGATCAACCAATTCAGTACCGACTTGAATCTGCAGCTTCAACCGCAAGCTCAAGATGATGTTAAACTGAATTCTTGATCAGTTCAGTGGAAATTCCGCAGCACAAGATTCAGATCTTCAATTAATTGAGCTGAATTGCATTTTTGATCAATTCGGTCTTCTGAAAAAAAAAATTTGAATTTTTTTTTTTTTTGATTGCGCACTCGATCGGATCGAGGCTCTGATACCAATTGTTACGCTCGGGCTTGAACCACGAACGTAAACTAAGTAAAATGCGGATAGATTGAGAATATGAGATGAGAAAGAAGGGAAATTAGATGAAAAAGAGAATTTAGAGTTTAGATGAGAGAAAGAAGGGAAGGGGATGAGAAAATAGAGAGAGAGTTCTCAAAATGAGAAATTGATTTCAGATTTCATTCAATAATCCCCAACATTACAGTTTTCACTTATTTATAACAAGCTAACAAGTAAATGCAATGTATCAAACCTTCATTAGAACAATCTAGAATGTATTCTTAACTAAGTAGAATTTGTATGTAATAATATTGGCGCCAAAATCAGGAAATAACAGCAACAGCAGTGCGTGAGCAGCATGACAGCAACCAACCTGCAGCGGCTAACTGAATTTGATGCTTAACTGGTTTTTCCGCTCAATTGCCAATTTAAATTCTAGCCTCGGAATTTCGGTTTGTAACATATTGATTCACTTTAAGTCGGGAACCCGAGATCGGCACCCCAAGATAACGGATAGGTAAACATTCCTCGCTTACTTCTGCAAAACAAATACCGGACTTCATATGATTCGCCTCCAAACCCGAGCACTGTCATAATTCTGAGAATATCTTCCAGAGCAATGCAACTGATTGTTTGTCACCTCGAGCAAATAAGAGCAAGTAATCCGCAAAAACAAGGATGGCTCATCTTAAATCTCGCACATTTCGGATGAAAATGAAATGACTTCGGCTCCGTAGCAACCCTCAACTTGCAGGACAAATACTCCATACACAATATAAGCAAATAGGGGGAAATCGGATCAATTTGACAAAGACCTCTATCACCCTCAAAGAAACCCACCATATCCCCATTCATTTGTATTGAGTAGGATAGAGTAGTAGTACATTCCTTCACTGGCTTCACAAACTCTTCAGGGAACCCAAGAGATCAAGTAAGAAATCCAATCCACCGGATCATACGCCTTTTGAATATCAATCTTCATAAAGCATCGTGGTGATATTTGTTGTCTACCATAGTGTTTAATCAATTCTTGCCCAAGTAAGACATTGTCAAATATTGCTCTCCCTTTGATAAACGCAGCTTGACCTACATTAGTTATGCTCCCCATCACCTTATGTGACCGAGACGCTAAGAGTTTTGAAATAATTTTATAGATGACATTACAAAATGCAATCAGCCTATCACCTACTTCCTGAGGGTGTTCACACTTAGGCATTAAGCAGATCAATGCGGAATTCAAACATTTAAGCAATTTCTCATTCTCAAAAAAGTCCCTAACAGCATCAAACACATCTATACCTATTATATCCCAGGAAGCTTGGAAGAGCAGAGAAGAAAGCCCATCGGGCCCCAAAGCTTTTGACGGGAATCGACCAGACTATTTCCTTCACTTCTTGAAGAGGTATAGGGGAGCACAACCCAATCATAACTTCTGTTGTTATTGTGGGACCACTATCAATCACCCTCTTCTCAACTAGAGCTCTGCTAGATCGAGCATTGCCCAATAGTTCCTTATAAAAATTAAGAAACTGCTCTTGTTTCATCTCCGGCTTCTCCATGGTTGCACCATTGCGATCTTTAATGGCCCAAATCGCACTTCTCCTAGCCTGAGATTTAATGCGAGCATAGAAAAAATTTGATCCAGTGTCCATTAAATTCATGTATTGAATTTTAGTTCGCTGCTACATGTATAAATCCTCTGCATGTAGTAAGCATATAAGCGGCTTCTTTGCCTCTAACACAACTCTGATGGGGTTCTGGCACTTGCTCTTGCAGCCTATAGAGTTCTTGCACTTGCTCTTCCAGAAGCCCACTCATCTTCGTTAGCCAATTCCCAAACTTTTTCCATTTTATTTTCTCCAAACCAAACAAAGAGGGGGAAAAAAAATCTTGGAAATTAATTTTTTTTTTTTTTTTCCTTATCTTACAAACAAGGGGAAAAAAAGTTGTTTTCCCCTATTTTCTTTCCCTTTAACCTTTTTTCCTTAAAATTTTTTTTTATTCAAATTTTCTTAATTCCAAATGGAGCTTAAAGTTTTTCCCCAAGCCTAAAAATAAAAATAAATTCAAGATTTTTTAAAAACTAATCCCTCATAATAAATGCTATATTTATCTTACTTTTAGTGCACATGTTTGAATTCCACAAAAAGCAAATATTTTTTTGACAATTTTTTTTTAAGAAATTATGATCATTAAAAACCTTAATTTTTTAAACCTTAGTTATTTTCTCTATCCTCTCTTCCTCCTCTTTTGCCCAAAATAGTTCATAATTTCACAGTCGCCCACCCGGTATAGTTAGTTGATTTTATTCCTCACTTATATGGACATTAATATAATTTTATTTTGACATGTATCTTATTTCTAATCTTTTAAAAAGTTGTTATATATAGGTGAATTGTATAGAAATGCCTGTCTTGTTTTGATTTTAAAGAAAATAAGATTCACAATAGAGCACAAGTCATGTACTTTGATCCAAGAATCTCACAATGATGTTGTAGGATTCAGGGTCTGTGTGGTGAAGCTATGAAAAAATTACTTTTTTGATAACCACTTTTTGCAAAAAACACTTTAGTAAAGATGTTTTAATAAGAGTATTATTGTCTAAAAATTTTTAATTTTTGCTTATGCGTTTGCTTTAAAGAAGAAACAATATTTTTCTACTTTTGCTTCAAAGGAAAAAAACAACTAATACTTCTATTTAAAAACAACTTTTTTTTTTCAAAGCCGGACATCTTCAAGTCTTGAAAAAATATTTTTCCCTTGAAAAAAGTTTTTTCCCAAAATATAAAAAAGTTTGGCCAAAAGTACTTGGGGCCTTTTGACATTGTTGTGAAAAAACTGTGTTTTTTTAGAAACACTTTTTGTGAAAGCATTTTTGTAAAAAATGTTGTTTCAAAGAAACAATTAGTGTTTGGCATAACCTGTAAAGAAGCACTTATGGTATTATAGGTAGTGTTGGGCCAATATTTAAGAAAAGTGAGTTTTCTATTAAATTACCAGAAAGAACATTAATATAAGTCTTTTGTAATTAAAAAAATACCCCAAAATTATTCCAAATAATTAATATGTTTTTTAAGTATTAAAATATTTTTTCACTATCTAAAACATTTTCTAAATATGCAAAATATTATCTAAATGTGTTTAAAAATATATTCAATATTTTAAAAATATTTTTATATATTTGTAAGATATTTGATTTTTAAAATTTAAAATATTTTTCAATTTTCAAAATTTTTTAAATATCTAAAATTTATTATTAAATATTAAAATTTTCACATATTTAACATATTTTTTAATATATAAAATATTTTTTAAAACATATTACTAAACTTTAAGATATATAAACAAGGTTTTCTCAATGGTACAATTTCAGCTTCTGCTTCTGTTTAAAAGAAGAAGATCCCATGAGGAAATACATACATGGGAATGAAAATTCTCCAAGTTAGCATAGCAAGGATATCAAGAAGCAGCGCTCATAGGATGCAACCCTGTATGTTGAGTATATTTTTACCTCAAAATTGACATATGTAAAAAAAAAAAAAAAATTTGGGAAAAAAAAGAGAAAAACAAAAAATAAAATTTGGAAAAACAAAAAGAAAATGAGGTTATATGAAAATAGTATTTGAAATTTAAATTTTGAATTTGGATTAGTGTTTTCCATAAATAGAGGGGTAGAGAAAGAAGAGGATTGAAGAGAGTTGAATAGAAAAATGCAAGGAGTGTTGGAGTTTCTTAAAGGGGTGCCCTGGAGAGAGAGAGGGGGTTTGTGATTGATGTTGATTTAGTTCACCCGAGCATGAAGGAAGTTATGCTTGAGTGCGTTGATTGAGTGCTGAGAGAGTTTTAATATGGGATCTGCAAGTTTTAATTAGAGTGGATGAGATACCCAAAAGGGTCCTGTGGTTTTTCCCTCTAGTTAAGAGAGGGTTTCCACGTAAAATCTTTTGCGTTGATTTTTTTGTTGCTTTTCGCTTCCATTGTACTTGTTTTGTGATTTTCCCAACATTGTAATTTAAGCATCTCACGCTTAAACACATTGTATACGCATCATAAAGCCCATTTCATGTAACTGCTAACTCAAAATCTATTATGTAACAGCTTCTATTATTTGATTCTATGCTTTGGAAGGACCCAGTACATTATATACAAGATATATTCATGGAGTTCATCTTTTGCTCTTTCACTTATCAGACTATCCAATTTTCTGTGTTCGTCTGCAATCATTTCATCATGCAACATTAACCTAACATGTGAAGGGAAAAAGGCTAATTGGGAGATAAGAAATGCACCAGGGCTAGCTTATACTCTTTTCCTGCTATGCACACCCCTGTTTGTGACCACTGCACATCTTCCCAGTCCAGGTTCTCTGCTATCACCTGTTTCTCCAAATACAAACCAAAAAATTCAAAAATCAGATTCGAACTATTTCCATTAACGGCCATGCTTCTTTCATTTTTAAATGTCCCAGGCACAAAACTTAAATGTATAATTCAATGAATCTTATCGTGGTTCACAGTTAGATGACAGTTATGGTCTCAATGTCAAGACGGCTGGGTGTAATAGACATTGCATACATATTGTAGCACAGTTCAAAAGACCGTTGTGTAATTTATAAGCATTATTGAATGAATTGGATTTTTGTGATGTAGGTTGAATAGTTAGGGCTGGTTTGGTTTGCTATATAAGGGGAAGCCCCTTAACATTGTAAAACTAATTAAAAAGTTGAATAAAAAATTTCTCCATCTTATCTGACAGAAATTTAAATTGATTTACAAACTTTTAAATTTAGATTTGGCAGGAATAGTGATTATCAATTACAACTTTTGGCGCCAAATTTTGATTTTAGCTATTTTTGTTAAATTTTTGTTATAATTTGATATTAAGGCTACAAGAAATTTCAGGAAGAGAAGGAAGAAAAAGACCAAGAAAATTGGCACAACATTGCACCAAGGTGACCCCGATAATGATAAAGCAACAAGGAAGAATTGTCAATCCATGAGGGCAAGGATTTGCTTTGAGGGGAGGGTAATGTTATACCCTAACAAGTTAATCTTAAAATTAGATAAATCTAAATTTAAAGTTAAGTTGATTTACTAACTTTTAAATTTAAATTTGGCAAGAATAGTGATTATTTTATTTTTAGCTAATTTTTTATGTTTTTCTGTTAGATTTCTTTTATAATTTAGATTTCTCTTTTCCTTTCCCTTTTAATCTATATAAAGGGAAGGGTAGAACTAGTTGGGTTCATGACTTTAGATAAGAAATAAAATTACGAATAATTTTCTCTATTTCTCCCTCAATATCTCATTCTCTCTCTCCCTCACCTTCTTATATTTTCTGTTTTGCCGTTTTCTCTATCTTTGTGATTAATATATGAAGTTTGACCTGATTAATAAATTAAGTTTTGACCTAATTATTATAACTCATAACAGATTCTATCTCTTACTCTCACCCGACTCTCTCTCCTCTTTCCCTAAATTTTCTTCTGTTACATCAATTTCTCTACAATTGGTTTACAGTGGCCGCCATTGACGGAGCATCCGTAAGCAAGCCTCGGTGGTGATTCTCAGTTTCGGCAATCCACACTGGTTCAGCCGGCCGTATCATTTTGTAATACAAATCTCCTCCCCCTAATTTCTTGTCTTCTCTGTTTCATCTCTCCCCTCTATTTTGGCCATATACGATGATATAAACCAAAGGATGTTGCATACCAAAACCAATAGGTAATGGGTGGAGTAGCTTCTATAATATATACTTTAGCAATCTCTCTATTGTCCCAATTGATGTGAGATCCTATCTCGCATCTCGCGTCCATGCGAATTGGCTTTGTACTAGATACTATTCCTGGGTGAACACTGCAATTCCGACTTCACCATCCGCACTTTGCAGATTGGCTTTATACTAGACATCCAGTCCTAGGCCAACCCTGCAATTCCAACGTCACTACCTTGCAATGGACATGGCTTTGTACTAGAGCCTCATCGAATCCTGGACAATTACTACAATACCGACGTCACCATTTGAGAATCTGGATTGAATAATTTTAGTGGCAATCATTGATCGTACAACAAACTACAAACCGCTCTACCATAAGATCATTAGGTGACATCAGCCCCCATATGAGCAGTTCCCCCCCCCCCCCCCCCCCCCCCCCCCCCCCCCAACATATGACTGATAATCCACAGTGTAAGATCAATGGCTCTGATACCATTGATACACAACAAAGGAAGTTTTACTCCCATCCCAATAGGTAAAGTAGTTCCTATGGTATATATTTTGGCATTGGCATTCTCCCTAGTGTCCCACCGATGTGGGATCCTTTCTCTTTTTTGGATTTGTATCATAGGATTACATAATTTTTGTTAACTGATTAGAATTCACCCTTTATGTGCTACCTTAGCAGAAATGTTCTTGTTAGAATCACAGTTCACAACCAACATAAAAGAACTCCCATAGGATAGCAAATAGGAAATATTTTCCATCAAATGGAATGTATATGATCCAACTATTTAACAAACAATGAAACCAAGGAAGAATGTGGGAATGATGTGAGGTAATTATTTGCATTTTACAATAATAAAACAAATGATTATTTACACCAAGCGTCCCTATATTTTTGCTTACTGTGTCAATTTAGTCCACATACTTTGAATTGTGTCAACTTAGTCCTTGTACAAGTTACAATGTTCAATTTGGTCCTTGAGTAAAATTTAGTAATGAAACTTTTAATGGTACGATCATCGATAGGCTAAATTGGGTCAACATGTGGGATTGTATTAGGTCACTTGGATCTAATATTATTGTGCCGCTAAAAATTATGTCATTAACTTAAATTCAATTTGGCCATTCACAATTAAAAGTATAAAGACTAAATTGACACAGTGGCCCAAGTATAGAGATTTTTGACGTAAATAACCGTAAAACAAAAGATTGAGATAAGAAGTACCTTCACATGACCCAGGGGCAAGGGAATGCCAATTGATCGCATGACATTCTGAGGAAGGGCCTTCTTACATTTAGAAAACCGAAATACATCCATCAGAGTGTTCCTGGTTTTTGTATTTTGTGCATCATTCATGGAATGTGTATTTGGTTTTTCTGCAATTGGAACTTTGACCATCTTCTCACCAGCAAAGCAGAGTTCATACCTATACAAAATCCAGACCATAGTTACTTTGATTATTCATTTCATTGCAAAGTACTTGTGTTCGATATGAATATTTGACATTGATATGATACGTAGATAGTTTAGATTAAACGAAAAACATTAAAAAAAAAAAAAAGTCCCCAAAAATAGTGTAATTTGACCTCTGGCTCCATACATGTGCATGATCCTCATGTTTGACCAAACAGTTGGAAAAGACAGATCCGCGCAGTACAAGTTGACACCATTAATCAATATTATAGCCTTGAAACCTTAGACGATAGTCAACAAAAATAAAAAGAAAAAAGAAACCAGCAAACTCCCATTTCAAGGAAACAAAATAGCAAGATCATATATAAAGGAAAATGGGTTTTCCTACTAGATATGACTTTAAAAAATTAGCATCCACATAACAGAATATTACCTGCGTGAATGCGTTTCTAAATACAGAACTTCGCCCATCTTCAATCTTGCAGATGCATACCGAGTCTTTTTCATGACCGTATCAGAGACAACACTTATACTAAACTTACTCCTGAAGAGGAATCACAAATTTGACGTGATATGAGCACGGTAACTTTTCAATCCGGGGAACTCCAAGAAGCAGACACGGGAAAGGGCAGAAAACCGAGAAACTAGAACTAAACAAGAGGGAAATATACCAGGGTTCATTGCATAGGTTGTATTGTTGATTTAATGCACCCTGTGAAACAAAACATGTAAGGACATAAGTAGACCATGGAAGAATAAGCCACAAATGAGGCCTTGATTTTATGGTCGAGGCTTTACTATAGAAGATCATATGTTAAAACCTCGTATTCCCACTTGCCTAGCAAAAATTAAAAACATAAAAAGAAACCATCAGTTCATAGTTTACCGAAGTGGCAGCTCGGGATGTCGTGGTATGCCCCGCAGCAACTGGGGCCAGAGTAGGCCCAACTGTAGATGTTTGAGTAAGGTTGGGCTCAAGGTCAATGGTTCCACCTCCTTCCTGAAACAAAACCAACAGAAAACCAAGAGAAAATAGAAGTTTTAACTAACAAACTGAAAAATAACAAAAGGGATTTGTTTCTCAATCTGATAGAGACGCTTTAGATAAATATTCAGATATTATGTGATTTAGAATTTACATCTGTTTTATACCATTGAGATTGTATTTGATGTAGTTCCCTGATTATTTCAAATAAGGACATTGCACTGAATGTTTTCCTTCACAGTTTGCACCACGTCATCGTTTCAATAACCTTCATTTTCTCTTCGTGTTTCTTTATCCAGTTCAAGGAAGATATTGAAATGCCCTTACGTTGAGATTTTGGTATGAATCCAACCTTTCTACAAAATTTACATTTCATTGATTCCGACATTAATCTGAAGCAGATTTCATTTACATAAGAATTCATGATACCGACCCATTTCCCATACAGATTATCCTTGTACAATTTCTATACAACTAGCGTCAAAAGGAAGGGCTAACGCAAATTACTCAACCATTTTGGGGGACGTGTGCTAGTTATAAATCAACAAAAGATGCATTGTCACAACTTGTTTAAGGACCATGTTTTCCTGTAAGGGGTACAACCATACTGATTTTGCTTTATTTTCATGATTTAATGAAACAACTATTTAACCTAGTAAACATATTAAAGGCTTAGTATCACTAAAAACAATCTCGCTCTTTAACACAAAGCAACCCAACGTTTCATAGTCCCTTTCTCTCAAACGGCACGTGTAGCCATCAAAGATCACAAGTTTGAGGAATTGGGAGGCGAGAATTTGATGTCGGGACCCTAAAACACAGGTTTCAAAACTTGAGAAAGACAGATCATGATCATAGCTAGTAAATCCGCATATTATATGCGTATACGTATTAATATTGTATAATACTTGCACTTACGTATTTTTTCCAAAAATATGGAAAAATTGGCGTTTTTAATATGAAACATGTTATACAAATTTTATAAAACATATTAACGTTTTTTTTCCAAAAATTGGTGGTCACTTAAAAACTTAAATTCAAATTTTGAAATAAAAACTAGGTCAAGCCCAATCCACTACTTCTCTAGTTCTACTGTGCCAAAATAAGGTTTCAATATATACAATGGAGTACCATAGGTTTCAAAAATTTATCACTGAAGTAATTTATATTAAAAGTCAATAATTTTTTATTACAATTCGTTGAATTTTTGTTGGAAATATTGACATGATTTATGTATATTATTGTACACATGTATTACATTTGTATTTTCTGTACAAAATAGGTCAGATCGTAACAACATTCATCAAATTACGACATAAAGTACCTATGTGATAAAATTTTGAAACTTTCTCATTGTATATATTGAAACGTCAAGATACATGTGTGATAAATAGTTCAATCGCATGGTACATAAGTGATATTTTCCCATTTTTAGCTTTTAAATGCTTTAATTTTGCAAAGTTGTATATTTGAAATGTAATCGTTTTAAACATGAATATATCTAAATACCTTTTTTATGAATCAACGCATTTTTCACCGGATTGTTTACCAAACTTTTAGAGTGAAAAGCCGAATAATACACGTGCGTATTAAACTCCGTTTTATTCCTGTACTGTATTTAACTAACTATGATCATGATGATGCATGATAAATCAAATGTTTGAAGAAATAGGAAATGCAGATTTTAACGCTTTCTGTCTCAATTACAGGTTTAAGTTTACATACATAGGGGAAAAATCAGGCAATGGAAACAGCATTACCTCCTTATGCAGCTTTAGATCTATAGTAACAGCACTATGAGCATTAGAGATTTTTGGAAGAGGAATTTTTTTTTCCCTTTCGGGGGAGGGCTTTGAAGTTAAGGACATGACAATAAGGTGAGACAGGAACTGTGTAGGGGCTGACTGAACATGTTTCCCTCGTGTCACAAGTTTCACCTGAAACTGGTTAGAGGAGGGATCTAGAGAAATATAGTGTCATTTGCTAACACTGCATCCCCCAAACTAAGGGTGTCTAATTGCTTTACATTTTATATGATGCAAAGAATCTTGCAGAAAAAAAGGGGATTGAACAGAACGCAAGTTTACTAAGGGACTCAAGAGGGTAACAACTTATCACCTTCACAATGCAGCATTGTTCGATACTGTAACTACAATCAACTGCAGCTCCCCGCGCATGAGATTTAACATTATTCCTCAGCGACGAAACGTAACCTTAACCATTGGTAAAATTCAACAATCATTAGGAATCACTGGATATTAAATGAAGCGCACCAAAAATCCAAGCAAATTTGAAGATCATCAATTCATCATGACCAAATTAACATAAAGAAAACTCCCAGGGTGTTAGGGAAATAAGTTGACCTAGCTGCTTCCCTTGGCGGCATATTGGTTGCCGGGTAATGGGAGTACCGCTAGCATAATACCGCCTCAAGAGCTTACAGCACGCCCTTGGCAAACACCCGCCAACCTCGTCTACCAATGGCATACCTCGCTTCCTCCGAAAGGAAGGTTGCCACCCACCCAGCCAATCTACAGCTGCCGCCTGTCTTTATCTACCATACTAAATAAACCCCTTTAGCTATAAGAGGGGAGGGTGGTTAGGTAAGCGAAAGAGGGTTCACGGCTCCAGGTTATCGCCAATATACATCCGCCAGCTCCTCTGCCTTCCCTATAAATACTCACTTCTCCCCCACTCAGGTGAGGCTCCGGGATCTAATTTCCCCTTCATGCCACGCCACACCACCTCACCCGCCACTACGCTCACACTTTCCCAGCCACGATACTTGCCAACACTCTCTTTATCATGTTGGTCCTTCTTCCTTTCCCCAAAAATAGTGGACCTAAATTAAACATGTAGGAGCTAAGCTTAATTAAATATATAATATCCACCCTTGCCCCTGGATCTTTCTCACAGTCACCGGACGTCTCTCGACTCCCTTCACAACGACCACCGCTTGACTCCTTCCTCTCTCTCTCTCTCTCAACCCCACGGCCTCACCTTTAACCGCGGACTCTCTCTCTCTCTCGCTTGATCATCACTCTGTCCATCTCTCTCTCGACCATCTCCTTCTCTCTTGGTTTTCTTGGTCTTTTAGCTTCTCTAGTCAACCCAATCTAAGTATTTTACTATGTTTGTCTATTTCTTGTTCATTTTTGTCATTATTCTTTTGAGATATACTGAATTGAGCGTCGGAGGGGTCCCCCGCAGGCTAAACCTGCGGGTCCCTCTAACCGTTTGTTCATTTTACAGGTTACACCAAGCTTGGTCCCGTTTCCTTTCTCATCAAGAGCTTGAGTTTGGCTCTCCTTCAAAGAACCTGCTCAATACATCCCGAAACACGAGGCCATTCATTTCATAAGTACAACAGAAAGCTCACATGAAACGATCTCAGTTTACCTATTTAGCAACATAACAGTTACAACAATACAGTGTACACCCAAATTGTACATACAGCAGACAAAAGGTTCCATGCAGAGGCTACAATCCCACCCCGATACGGTTCTGTAAGGTTGCCACCAGTAAATACCCAAATATATAAGATTTTAAATTATAAATGCATTGGCACACATGTGAGCAACATTTACTCGTGATTGTATGACATCAATTTGAACCGATGCATATAAACTCAAGGTTTATTAGCACTAGAGGTCTCTGTACTTTGTGCACTGTATTAATTTAGTCTTTTTACTTTTAACTGTATCAGTTTAGTCCTCGTACGAGTTACATTGGGTTAGTTATGTCCAATGATGAAATGAAAGTTAAGTCACTAACATAATTTTCAAAAGCATAAAGATGTCAAATAGAAGTGATCAAATACAAAACCACTCGTTCACTCAATCTAAACCCACTCAGGACCCAAACGTCAATTTTACTCTAGGACTACAATGTAAATTGTATAAGTACAAAAATTAACATGGTGGACAAAATACAAGGAATTATTGCATAAATAACCCTAATCTTATATTACATATAGTAGAGAGTAAACATTAACTCGCAAAGACTTACTATCTTGTGGAGGCAGCACCCGTACTGTTGCACAGAGCATCTCGGTGGCAGAAGGAGGAGATGCTCTTCCGCGACAATAACCCATATGCATGAGGACTGCAAGACAAGTGTCAATTAAGATTCTGGCCCTAGTAAGATTACAGCAATGCTACAAGCTTTTCCTCTTCTACGTGAGCACATACCAGCAACAAGATCAGAGTCATAAGTGTATATGTCTGTCCCCCACAGCTCTGAGCCTGCTACCTTCCCCATGAATCACATTAAAAGACCACATTGAAAACAAAGAGAAATAAGATGGGGTTATGACATGGATGAGGAAACTTTTGCACAGAAAGAAGATAATAAATTGTCCACATAGCCTAAATCACCACACAAAATTTTGATGATAGAGACAAAAAGTTTTCATGAGCACTTTGACATGTTTTCGAACAAATCCAAATATGTTAAAGCATTCAAGAGAGTAACATCATATTTCAGAGAATCCGCCAAGAAGGCGAGGTGCGAGGCATGACATAGCAGCTCCAAGGCTGGCAGAACATTTGAACAGAATACAGTAGAGACATATTCGTATGTAGAATACAGTATTGAACATTTGAATCCTTCAATATTTATCTTTTTTTTTCTCAAAATCCTGAAGTTCTGAGCTCACAAACTCAAAAGGATACCACAGTACCATTATTTGCATTAAGTGAAACACAAGAATTATTCCTTCTCAGTACAGGATTTATTTGAAGCCGAAAGAATGTTCACCAATGTATATGCCATAAAGTAAGAGTACGAGCAGGAAAATACAAATCAACTTAAAGTTGGGTCACCCAATTTCAGTCCCTTTTAAGTCAATATAACAAATGACTTGATTTTACAGTAACTTACTCCAGGATTACTGGTGGTAAAATGCTCATCAGGTATCAGGATCTCTAGTGTAGGTCCACTTGCAGAGTCTTTGATATTTTTATCAGCATGAGCCGATTCGTATTCCTTCCACAATCTCATCAACTCTGGCAAGCGTTTACCAACTCTGTACTTAATAAGCGACAACTTGGGTCTACCTACAACAGAAAAGTACGCCATCTTTATGGGTCAAGTGAAAGCCAGATGTTTCCAAATATCCACATTGATCCAAGCTTGACATTTTTACAATTACTCCACCCCAACAACGGATGGTGGAAGGGCAGGGAAAGGTGGTTGGACTCGTCATACTTTTTACTGTCTACACCAAGAGTTTCTTATTTATCAAAAATTACCACAAAATTGTTTAAAGAAATTAAGGATAAAGAAAAAGAAGGCAATTTTTCTTAAAAATACCTCATCCTGGAGAGATGTGCATTTCAGATAACAAGAAATTGCACCTCGCAGTCAGCTTTTCTTGCTCATATTCATCCATAAGGAAAGTATATTTTCACCAACTTCACATGCATTATATTGAAGATGGCACCTTAAGTGTCCAGAATATGATTACAACAAAAAGGCTACGTATCAACAGGGCCTAGAGAGTAAGGAATCCCTAAGAATAAGGGATGAAAATTGGCAAATTTCTTCACCAAAATGAATGGCAGCAGCTTACTTTGAATCCTGCAGAGAAAGCGGAAAAAGGGATTAGATATGCCTAGGGCCATAAGGAAAAAAAAAAACCACAAACAATAAAAGAATGATCTAAGTTCTTCAATTTCACATGCTGCATTTCCACTCAAACCCACCACTGCAATAGATAAGGAAAAACTATATCTTGATTTTCAAGATGTCAGATTGAAGGATTTCCTTTCCTAGAATTCTCAACTCACAAAGGAGACAACATTGACCTTGACTCAAGGGAATAGTAACTGATTAAGTGATGTGCTATTGGTTAGCTGAGATCATTTATACTGCAAGCATGCTTCCATTTCATTCATCTCTCTCAGTTAATGGAAACGATAACCTTTTTGGTGTGTAATAGGGGAATTAACCATGGCACCCCTGAAAATCTATATTCAAAATTAACAGATTCAAGCTGAAGTAGAGTTATCCTTCCTTCCGCAGCTGGCACTACCACCATCTATAAAGCATGCAATTAAAATAGGGTACCAAAGAAGATACCTACCATGCCAAAGAAAGTAATAAATAAATAAATCCGAAAAGAAAGATTCCTGAGATATTTGTATAATAACACGGAGTAGTAAAGCATAAAATCATGAAGATGACAATAAAGAAGCAGCCAGTCAGAGTGTTGAATAAGCTATAACTAGAAGTTACAAGTTAATTTAGCATAGGACAATACCCTTCTCCATCCTGTGCCTGAGATCCGAAATCCACCTCAGACTCAGCAACCTGCATACCGCGTCTAGGACGAGGTGTCCTCTTCTTCCGTTGAACTCCAAAGCTGAAGGCATCTCTTTTTGTTTCTATATCCTCTTTAGCTTCAGTGCCACCTTCATCTGAATCTTTATCATAGAACTTACTATGCTTTTTTGGCCTCTTTCTGACTGCATCACTGTCTCTTTCTTTACTCCTCTCTTTACGTCCCCTCCTTACATTTCTCAAGGAATCAAACTCTTTCAATTTCTTATGCTCTATGGCATAATTTCCTACTTTTGACGTTCTGTCCGCTGTCTTCTTCTTATTGTGAGAACTTTCTTTCTTTATTCTGCTCGGCACTACTGAATCTTTCTCTCTCTTTTTCTGTCCTTCCTTGTCTCTCTCAATCTTTCTGCCCCTCTCACCCTTAGAACTTTGATGATATAGCTCCCTTGGTTCAGCCATCACATCCCGTTTCTCAACCTTGTACTCCAAATTATCCTTGGAACCCCGAGATTTCACCCGATTCTCTGTACCCACAACCAAGAGAGATGATTTGCATGGAATATCACCTTGGGAATCTCTGACAGACGTCGAGGACTCGCGATGCACCGAATGTGGAAGTGATTTCCTATCCCCATCACGAGACTCAACCCTACTATTTTGACCCATTTCAAAAGGTAGACCGCTAGGGTTTGATCCACTAGCAGCAAGAGAAGGATAGCTAGAGGACGAAGATGAAGGATTCCCATCCTCGTGTGCCCTTCTTGATGGACCACTCATCTCCACTTATACAACACAATTACAAACCAAAACGCCTAAGTTTATTCCACAAAAGTGCATATATTTACCATAACAACAACAAAAATGAGTGCATTAACACTAACCCACCAAGAATCAAAGAGCATTCACAAAGAAAATCAACCACTAGAACAAAATTCAAGCTCAAATGTAACAAAGAAATGTAAAAGCGCAAAGCAACTATGGTAAAATGCAAATGTAAATGCGGTTTATATAGAGCAATTAGAAGGAGAAATGAATGGAATACCTTGTTAAAAAAGCCCTAGATGTTGGATTCCATGAAGACGAAGCGCAGATTGCCATCCTCAGTTTGTTTGTGCTCCTTCCCTCTCTTTATTTTGCTTCTTGCACTTGCTGCTGCTTTTTTTTTCCAAAAATTTTAGGACAAATATAAAAAGATTTTTTTATTAAAAATTATCTATATTTTAGATGTAGTTAACGTTGATGTATTTTTAAAATGTATAAAGAGTAAAGTGTTGAATGTTGTTTAATATGTGTATGAACGTGTTTAAGATTATCCCATTACATGTTGTAAGTATTTAAAGCATGTTAGGGGTGTGTGTTGACATATGGGCCATGTATATCAACACACAAACCAACAAAACCACAGGAGGGCTACTGTGTGTCGGCATACATGGCCTGTGTGTCAACGCACAGCCCTTAGAGAAGCGCACGGAAGAAATATGTGTGTCGACACACAGCTTCGACACACAGGTCGGTTTTGACAGTTTTCTATGTGGTTTTTTTTCCATTTTTTGGTTGTTTGTTTGGCAACATTTTGGGACGTCTCCTCCTTATATATGCAGTATATTCCCCTAGTTTTAATATACTTTTGAACACAAAAGATTGAGAGAAAAGATTAGAAGAACATTGAGAGAAAACTTGAATGTGTGAAAGTTTTTCAAAGTGTTTGTGTTCTTGTGTGTTCTTGTAAAAGTAAAACATCAATTTTTGTACATCTCACTCAATCTCTCCCTTTACACACTCTCACTTTATATTTAGTTGTTGTTGTATCCTCGAGGATATTTAGTACAACGAAATAAACCTTAAGGAAAGTGATTACATAGCCTCAACACCTGAGATCTTTTGGTTACTCGGTTGCAAGAATTTTGCAAGATATTGAAAATGGCTTCTTGACTTTCCATGATTTGATGACGAATCATGTGAGATTGGCGAAAGTGATGAATTGAGAGGTTTGGAATCTTTTCTTGAATCTTTCATTTATATGAATTGCTATGGTTCAAGGTATGTTTTCCGATTCTAATATGTCAAAATTATGAAGTTCTAAAATGCCTAAGAAGTAGTGTCTAATGCATTGGTTTTATGCAAGAAAGTAATCTTACTTGTGGGGTTGTAATCCCTAAATTTAAGAACTCATGATGTTTGATTTAGGCATTGTTTTGATGTGTTATGTATCATGAATGTTGATCAATGATGAGTATACATGTGATTCATAAGATAAGAAGAAACGAAACTAAAGTCAGTGGGTGTTTTCTTTGAAAATTTCATATGATTATTTTTACAAATATGATATTGGATGCAGAGAGAAGAATCTCTCTTGAATTTGCGCGAAAGCCTTGACGTAAACTGCAACTATGGCAAGTAATCTATAGTGACTTGTTAATTTCATTGATAGCCATGAAATCTAATAAAAATAGACGGAAAATGAATGAAATATTGAGATTCATGCGAATTGTTGTGCAGTTAATGGAGTTTACATGTGAAATCAAAATCAAATCAAGAATTCATGATAATTTTCAATTCGGGCACCATTTTGTTGTGGCTTGCATCATGGATTTAAGATCAAGTATACTTGAATCAAATGGGTAGTAATTATATAGCTGCATATATATAAACTAAATGACATGAAGTTTGCTTTGGGGAAGTTCAACCCTGTGTCGAGAAGTTAATATGCGGTGTTAGCCATTGAACTATGTAAAATCATGTGCACAGTTTAACAATGAAAATAATATATTAATTATGTTAAAAACATGGTGGTTAAAATCTGGTAAAAACCGTGAAGATATGACGGTCAAAGTCATGCATTAAATTGGATGATGAAATTAAATTATGAATACATACTTGTTATAAGTTGATTATATGGAAAACTTGTTTTAGGTGGTTTTTAAAACCAGACGTCAAGGCAATGCTAAAAGAAATATCCTTGTTTAGCATGGTTGTTGAAACCAGCCGAGACGATGCCAAAATTAATAATAATAAATAAGTGAATGAAGTATGTTGATAATGATACTTGTGGTTTATGAATTGAAAGAACGACGGGTTAAAATGTATTCATAGTTTGGAACAAATGGGAAATTGTTCATTGTGTATGGTAAATTTGTTGTTATATGAATTTGTAATCTGAACGATATTTAGATTGAGGTTTAATGCAGGTATGTGAATAACTATGTGGAAATAAGCCCATAATAAATATGGGCATGTTGATTCATACTTGCTTTGACGGTCATTGATTTAATCTCCTGTACGTATTATTCATTGACGAAATTTATATTAATAAACAATGGAGTAAACAATAGTAGAGTTAGAAAATCATGGAAAGCAATGTTTATATGATCACGATTATGAAAGAATTTGAGTATAAGTATTCATATGTTAATGGAGTCAAAATATTAATGCATGTTAGTTAATATAACTAATACATGCATGTCCATAGATATGAACGTATAAGCATGTGTGTTCATGTCAATAAAATTATGGATGTATGATTTCATTAAATTGAGGCTGATGCATCATAAAAATGATTTGTGTAACCACATATGCTGATGTGTTTATGCGGTCCTTATGTCCATGAACATAAACGCAATTGTGAATTTTACGGCTTTGTTATTCATGAACATAAATGTTGTTTGTATGCTTGATAAGTGAGAGTGATGTGAATTTGAATGGAATTAGTGGGTCATAAAATATATGGTTACTTTACATATGTTGATCCCTAATGTGATTGATATAAAGAAATTCAAATTGGAGTTCATGACTAAGAATGATGAAAGACATTGTATAAAAGCACTTGAAAATAATAATTCATAATTTCATAATTAACCACGTATCTCAAGTGGGTTTTCCAATATTATTGGATGCAATATTTCAATGGAAATCGGCATGCGTGTAGAATTTTCATTACTCATCATGATTAATACGGTTGAAGTAAAGGTTACTTGTACTCAAGGGCATATGTGTATGATGATTGAATAGTCTGTTAAAATGAAGTGTATTTATAAAATGAATGTGAAGATGCTCAAGTTGAGTCTAAGTTATATGCAGTTGTTGCATGAAAAATAAGATTATTGTGTGATGTTATATTCACATGTTAGGATATTGTTAGTCATCAACGGGATAAAATTTAAAGAGTATGGAAATACTGAATTCAGATGACTCTTATATTACCCATAAGGTTTGATGCATATAAATGGCAAGTAAATTCGTATGACTGAATTATGGGTGAATTGAACATCTTAAGATATAAATGTAAATGAGCACAATAAAAGTGACTTCGAGTCTTTCATTGATCCTGAATGATGCATTGTGATAATGTCAAGCAAAATATTTTATGATGAAAATCATGTTTGAAAGTATATTCCTGAAAAGACTCTAGAACTTTGAAAGAGTAAAAGAGTATAAAAAGAGAAGTCACAGCGATCGGACTTGTATATTTTTAGAGGAATGAACTAGAGATAATATGAATGTCAGAGTTCAATATTGTTGTGTCATAGATAGTGATCCTATAACGAGATTATGAAGTCTAGCGATGTTACGCTCTGAAAAGGGTAATTAACGAATCCGAAAAATGTATTTGGCCAGCTTAAAAAAAGACAGAGGATTCGTTGTATGTATGTATGTTGATTACATGTTGAAATTTGGTATGAATACTTAGAACCAAATGAAAGAGTTTGGAATTTGAAAAGGTTAGATGTAGCCTTGGTTGTTGGACAGCTAAGTGTATAAAATTAGCTATATAAGTAAAGGTAACTGGCATGTAGTACATAAGGTACTGGAATGACCGTGAGTTGTGGTGTTATTTTAATGAGCACTAGAAGAATACTTGGATGCCAGTTGAACATCCAATAAGGTGGACTGCGCTTCTAAAGTGAGTAAATGGTATAAATGGTGGGGTGTTGTTCCTTGGATTTCAAGAAATTGACACGTATTATTAATTCCGTCGTGGTTATATAGTTTATTGCTCTGATTTCTGCTTGTAAAGAAACAGAATTATTAACGGATCTCGTATTTAAGATACTTTTGTGGCCTAAGCCAGTATTGACTAGATCTGTTCATTGTGATATTGAGATGTGCTTTCAAATGTATAAGAATGAGATATATCACTGAAAGTTCGGACACATTAGTGTCAAATATAGCTAAGTGAAATAACTCATAAAAGATTGAGTGATCACTGTGGACTTCGAAATGTAAGTCAGAATCTAGCAGATCTCTTATTTAAAAACATTGCTAGAGACTAGATACTAAATAAATGAAGGGATGATGTGAAACCTGTCATTATTAGTCACCCATGATATGCCCTCAACTCGACGCCTAGTATGATGCTAAGTCTTGGGTTCAATGAGAGACTTGTCATCTATGTGACTACAAGCACTAATCAGAATTTTCTATCCCGAGTGTAAAGTGCTTGGTACCTACGTCAGAGATTCTAAGAGGATGAGACAATGCTCTTAATGGATCTGGTTTGAGAACTTATTGAATGATGCGTCGTAGGGACATGATCAATGAGGTCCACTTTAGTGTGTGTTGAAGTTTGTCCACTTTAAAAGGGTGATTTTTGACTACGGGTTTGGCCCTGAAATACTCACGAATAGTACAAGACACAAGGCCACAGATGTGTTGATTTGGGAGTTGTAGAGTGCATACTGGGAGTACGCCTTGTGCGTGATTAGATAGTCGGTTAGTCAAATGAGTTGTATGGTTCAAAGCTTGGTCTACCATTTTTGATTCGATTAACTATATGGTCTTTACACAAGCAGGGGGTTCAATCGTGAGACACTCTCGTTGATGCATAATAAGGCCTTCCATATTTGAGATGTTAATTTTGAGATTGATTGTATTTTAAAAATGGTGGGGGAATGTTGATATATTTTCAAAATGTACAAAGAATAAAGTGTTGAATGTTGTTTAATGTGTATAAATGTGTTTAAGATTGTCTCATTACAAGTTGTAAGTATTTAAAGCATGCTAGCGGTGTGTGTTGACACATGGGCCATGTGTGTCAACACACAAACCAACAGAACCGCAGGAGGGCTACTGTGTGTCAACGCGCATGGCTCGTTTGTCCACACACAGCCCTTACAGAAGCGCACGAAAGAAATATGTGTGTCGACACATAGATTTACAGTATCCTGTGTGTCGATTTGTGTGTTGACATACAGTTTCGACACACAGGTCGGTTTTGACTATTTTCTGTGGTTTTTTCCCCTTTTTTGGCGGTTTGGTTGGCAACATTTTGGGACGTTTTTCTCCTTATATATGCGGCATATTCCCCTTGGTTTTAATATGCTTTTGAATACAAAAGATTGAGAGAAAAGATTGGAAGAACATTGAGAGAAAACTTTGAATGTGTGAAAGTTTTTCAAAGTGTTTGTTTTTTTGTGTGTTTTTGTGAAAGTAAAACATCAATCTCTCTACATCTCACTCAATCTCTCCCTTTACACACTCTCACTTCATAGTTGGTTGTTTTTGTATCCCCGGGGATACTTCATATACCGAAATAAACCTTAAGGAAAGTGATTACATAGCCTCAACACCTGAGATCTTTTGGTTACTTGGTTGCAAGGATTTTGCAAGGTATTTGAAGATTTGTTAACAGCTTTAAAAAATTACCTAACTTTTTTTAATTTTTTAAAGTCACATTTAAACCTTTTAAAATTTTTTAATATCATATCTAATGTTAATACCATTAACATTATTAGATTTTGTTGACCTGAAAAAATAATTTTAATAAATTCCAATTTACATTCAAAATATTTTTAAAATATTTTAAATATCTAAAATATTTATAAATATTTAAAAGATAAATTTAAAAAAAAATTAAATGCAGCGTCAGTAAAAACTAATGGATGTTAATTGCCTTACATTAAAGTGTGACATTTAAAAATTTTAGAAAGTTTAGATGTTGACTTTGAAAAATTAAAAAATCTAAGTATTTTTAAAACCACACCTAAAATTTAGGTAATCTTTAGTAAAAAAATCTAATATAAAAAGATCATAGTATATTTTTTACACTTTTAATTTTATAAAATAGTCTCTTAAATTTTATTATGACACATATAACATTGTAATTTAATTGTATAGAGTTAATTTGGATTTAATAACAAGGTAAGAAATTTTTTTTTTCAAAAAAAAAAAAAATTAGATAATAAAGAATAAGTTGTTGTAAATTTTGAGTTTAATAATATAATTTAAAGGGTTATTATTTGAAATAAAATATGCAAGGAATACAGTTTGTCTAGTATCAAAATTTAGGAAACTACTATTTTTTCATTAGATAGTAATAAGGGAAGTACAATTAGTTTAACCCCTAAATTTGATGTGTCAAATATTTAAATTTAGGAGGCGCCCATCATAGGGGCGTCTCGATTGTTGATATCTCCTACCCATGTGGTTATCGCCTCGGAATCAGGAGTTCGATTGTCGCTGAGGATATACTCATGACTTAGCTGCTTATGAGGATTTTGGGCTTCTCATGAGCCGAGGTTAGCTGGTGTAACCCAGTCCCTCATTAAAAAAAAATAAAATAAAATAACTAGGAGGCTGTTGTTTTCTAATTTAGACAATAAAGAGTACACGTAATTAATTTAAGCACAAAATTTAATGTGGGGTATAATGTTGATTTGGATTTAGTAATATAGTTTGTCATTATTTTTTAAACTTGAATGTGTATGTGATGTGTCTTATTTTTATATATTTTATGTCCTATTCATATGATATTTTTAACTACTCCGTGTATATTATGGTGTGATTTATTTGTATTTAGGCTTGACAAGCATTAGAGCGAGGACAACTTGAAAAGCAGTGAAGAACGGGTGAAATGAATAAATTTGAAGACTATGTTAAAAAATTTGACCACAAGTGAGGAAAATACCATCCAGGTCAAAATTAGGCTAAAAAAAGTCTCTCCTTGGGCACGTGGATCAACCGTCCAAGTATTTTGACAACCAATGAAGCTTAAAACAAGCAAAAAAGTTAAAAAAAGAGTATCTATGACCCAATATAGTCCCACGGATGATACCACTGAAATCACATAGACCTCTTCCAGAGCTTCATTTTGATATGTAATTTGTCCCATAACTTCTCACGGATCAAAAGTTACACAGGTTTTAAGTTACATGCGTGCACTACCAAAATGGCCAATCGATCCCTGCGAACGTCCCCTAGGGCATGCCAGCACGCCACAGGTATAAATAGGGGAAGAGAGGCATATTTTGGTACTTTTTGCTATTTTCACGCATCTACTCCCTCCCCAAGCCACTTTGAAAGACGGAATTTTCATGAAGGTTGAAGCATAAGTGTTCGGAGTGGGAATGAAAATTAAGGTCACGTAAACATCGATCAAACGAGTCTTCAAAACCATGAGTTTATGTCCTCTTTTTCTTTTGAATTAGTAGTGTCTAGAATTCTTACGAAGGAAAAGACTTACAGTTCAGGAGTAAAGGAGGGTAATAAAACTTAGCCCCCATTATTCCCTTTAACTCTAAAAGAAAATTTGCCCTTACCACCATTATGCTTACCCACCTTTATCAGTTGCCACCATTACAGTTACCCCGCTTAATCCGTCACAAACACTCCCCCCCCCCCCCCCCCCCCCCCCCCCTCCCGGGGGGGAGGGTCGAGGTTGAAGTAAGATAAGAGATGTAAATTAAGTTAGGACAAGAAAGATATCCTTGTCCTATAACGGAAGTCCATTTTTCTTCACATGGAAGATGAGACTCTTAACTCGAGTCATTTTTACTATTCCCTCGTGCAAATAGATAATAGTAACACGGTCAAATAAAATTTTATCTATAGATAAATCACGATTGCGGTTGTATTGAATGTTAAGTAACAATATATTGCAATCACGTTGAGCTTTTTAAGGGAATGTAAGTTTCTTTTAGTTTTTGCAAATATTCGTATGAATAGCCATGTATTCACTAGACTCCTTTATTTTTTTTTTAATTGTTTTAGGTCCTGAATGGCTCTATGGGTAATGTAGCATTGATGCTCAGGTACAGATTTGTAGAAGCGATTAACCTTATGGAGGTATAACGTAGTAAATTTTGAGTTTGATAAAAACGAGACTTCCGTCCAATGGTATAATGCTACGAATGAGACTTCCATCCAATAGTAAAGTACTAGCACAGATAAAAATCCTAAAGCAAGAGGTCTTAAGTTCATGAGGTGGATAAGATGCTATCGAGGAGTTTGACAAGCTAAGACCAGTTCTTTAGAGAAGATTGAGTTGTACTAAATAGATCAGCCATTGCAAAAGAGTATCGTGAGATTTCCTTCTAAGGGGAAGTTCAAATTAAACTGTATGTTTTTGCAAAATTTTATTATCCAAAGATTCATGATTACTAATTTCCTAAATGAGGTGGAGAATTCTTCTATAGGGTGAAACTTCAGAAATGAGCAAGAATATGATAACCCTGATTTTTGTGGGTTATATTGTATATGTTAGAATATAAAACTATTTTTAAGTCTTCATCTATCAGCTTAAATTTTTAGGATAATTAATTCTTTGACAGTATTAAAGAAGACCTTGTTTTACCAGACTAAAGAAAATGTAATTTCATGAAAATACTCAATGATAATGTAGATTGATTAGCTTTGGAGCGAAAGGATTTGTCTGATTCTTGTGGTCATTCCCTTAGATCACTCATGTGGAGGTGTACAGTTCTTGCATCTTTTGCAACTTGCTGATTTGATTTAATGTCGGGCAATGGTTGAAATTAAATTGGGCACAAATTTGATGTATACGTTAAGATATCTAAAGCCAAAATTTGGTGCTTTTTACTACAAAGAATTGACACCTGCGCATGATTTTAGTAATATCTCACAACCTTGTGCAAAAATTTAGTAAACGTCACTCTAAAATAGGTGAAACAAATTTAATACATATACATACATATATACATATGTATATATATATATATATATATATATATATTTTTTTTTTTATGTTGGTAAAGGTAGGGGAGGGGGGTCACTAGTGGGGCTCGAACCCTGGCGCTCTCACATGGCAACCGGGCGCCTTACCATTAGGCTACGAGCTAGTTGCTCATATACATATGTATATATATATATATAAATCATATATATCTCTTATCATTCGGCTGAGTAACAGAAAGTAGTCCACATACACATTTCATTTTTAGTTCCTTTTAAAGGAACATATGATCACATCTTCATCCTCCAACAACAAATGCTCAGCTGAAAATCAAAAGGTCAACTTAAACAGACTGCTTGACTACCAAAACCCCTAAAGTGTATTAAGTTTATACTGTTACTTCAAAACGTCAAATTAAAAAAAAAAAAAAAAAAAAAAAAGAAGTAGCCAAAATAAGCATCACTTGCATTTTCCCTCGTAAACATGGCTTCCCTCATTTTAGCACTCCGTTTCTAAATTTTGGTTTTTGAGAAACCAACATGCAAATATAGCAAGAAACTTCTTCACTACTGAAACTAGAACATAAAGAACAAATGTGAGTTCTACACTGTCCCCTTGCACTTCATTTTTGCTTAATCTCTCTCCCTTTGATATACAAGCTCCTTGCCATTCTCCATGAACCCACCCAAAGACAAAAAGAAGAACTTACGTTTGAGGCAGCTGGCATTCAAAATCGAATCAACAAGATTCCGAGATCCCATGTCTTTGAACCACGTCCTCGAGCATAGTCATGCTACCTACTAATGGTAGCTTTAGATGTTGCCATGCATCATATCCTTCAGGTGACGGTGTAGATGATCTCGATTTGTAGCATCACTCTCAATACCACCTTCAAATTTGTGCTACCATCTTCCAAATTATATACTCCATCTGTTTATTCAATCATAAAGAAATATTATTAAGAGAGCAAGAATGTATGAAGAGCCAAAGATAACGTGTTCTCAAACATATGAAAACTAGTAACACAAAGCCCACCAATCCCTTTACAAATAAGCCAATACTATGCCAAGGAAGCCACAAAGCTCTTTGTCCAAAGAGCTCATGAAAAAACCACCTTATCCAATAAGAATTCATTGGTGTATATATACTCCATTTGTTCCCGAAACAAATATCATTGAATTTATAAACTAAATATTTAATTACCTCTTTGCAGTCGAGCCGTGTATCATAATGACTCTGGACTAGTAGAGGGTCGAATTCTCGAAGGCATTTGCATAGCACCTTGGGATAAAGTGCCAGACCGCCAACGAAAGGAATCCTTGGGCGTGATGGACATTTGGTTCAACGCATCATTAAATTCATCAGGACAATCATGATCTTCAAAGCTCTCTACTAACCCGGCATCCGAAGACCCTCTTCTATATGCATCTATGTTGTCATCATCATCATAATCGTCATCATCTTCATCGCTAAATCCTTCATCATCATTCTCATACGTTGTTCTGACCATTGCCCAGTATATGAAGTTTGGCCGGATGAAGCTGCAGCAAGATTTGTGGAGTCAACAACTTATGTATGGTTTAGCAAGGTGCATACTTTCCATGAAAAATATATAATCCCTATAAATATCATCTTTCTAGTAATGGTTACATTTTTCTATTAATGTAATACTAAGTTGACACATTCAAATAATTCCAAAATAATTATAATATTCCAAAAATTAAAAGCGGTTGCACAAAATATTAATTCATTGAAAACTTTTTCTAACATTTCTAATATTTAACCACTAGAACAGGAAAGGTGATGATGGGAACCTGTCAGCCTTTTTCAATAAGCAAGGATCAAAGGGGAAGAACATGTCAAGTCTTTCAATCCCACCGAAAGCTTTCGAAAACTCGGACTCCAGCATATCAGTGAAGACAGCAGCTCCAGTTTCATCTAGAAAATGGGCTGCTTTTGCTTGCCGCACAAATTCTTCCACAATGGAAGGCAGGCATACCTGTGCTTAAAAAAAATGTGAACAGCCGCACATCAGGTCACGTTCTATGAAAGATCTTACACTATAGGAAGTAGTAGAGGTGTAGATGAGCCGGGTAAGCTTGGGCTTTCCTTAAGTTTGCTGGTGTCAGAGACTTCGAGCTCAAGCTCAGCCCAGCATGAGCTTAAACATGGCTGTGCTCAATTGAACTTGAACCAAAAGGCGAGCACAGCCCGTTTAGGTCCTCACCAATGCTAAAACTTGACTCATTAAGGCTTCAAATAGGCTCATTATGCACATTAGGCTTAAAATTAACTTCATATAGCCCATTTAGTCCAGTAAAGTGCAAAGTCTGAGCTTCAACAGGATCAGTTGAGCTCAAGAACTTAGCTCATTTAGGCTAGTGAGGTGCCAAGTCTGAGTTTCCCTAGTCTCAGTTGTGGTTGCTCAGCTCATTTTGAACAAAAGTAATAAAATGAGCTGAGTTGTGAGAGCTCGCAGGCTCTTGTCTAATGTACACCTCTAATTAGACAAAATATTTCAGAACAGATGGTGCTGTTTGTGTAAATTGGTTAACCTTCAATGGCTCCAGCGGACACTTCAAGAATTGCCTTAAAGGCATGAGAGAGAGTTGCGACTTGAGACGAGGAATGTCCATTATTGCTCTCATACGGAAACATAGTACATACATCACGGCCTACAAAGGAAAATAGTATCAGTAAATACTAATCAATTGCTGAATTCTGTAGAACTCCCAGCACATACATGGATTTTACCGCAGAAAAGAAAAGTGTCTTTATAGTTATAAAGTATGGGCTTGACAAATATCAACGGACATTCCCTACACAGTAAATAACTTGATCTAATATAACAACTACTCGAAGAAACAGTCACCAAGTAAACTGAGTTTTTCTTTTTCTTTCTCTTGGGATCAGAACAAGCACTTTTGACAAGTAAGCGGGGTTTGAAGATTAGACCCTAGAACCACTTGTCCTAAAGCCTCAACCATGGTAATGCTTTCACCATTACCAAACCGAACTATCAATGCATGTTGACATGCAACACCTGTTTAAAATGTAAGAAAAACGGATAAACTAATCCCGTTACAGCAGTTAAAGGTGCAAAATGAATCATATCACAATTCACAAGTGTGGTAAACTGTAAAGTAAAAGCACATTCATTGCTTGCAGTATCCTTTTTTCGGTAGGTTACATGTGTTGGGGATTTGAAACTAAGACCTCTAGTCCTAAGGCCTCAACCTTGATTGTTCTTTACAACTAAACTAAGGCCTCTCAATGGCATTCTGTGGAATATCACAAGCAGTGTTACCCAAAGATTTCTGTACCTGACATGCAGCATAGAAAACTCTATGAGTCTTTGGATTTATGACACAATTCTGAATCTGGCAATAATCTGAACACCACTGGACAAGCCTGAAATTTAATGACTATTAGAGATTTATAGCACCTTATATTCCCTATTTTCTTTTCCTTTTAAATAATAATGTTTCTGAAACAATGATAATAAGAACAAATTAACAGCGTTTATTACCTTTCCAGCATGCCCATGATGAAAGAAGTTGACAGAAACCTTCCACGGGATAAATAACTGGCCAGGTAAGCGACAGCACTCATCCTAAACAGAGAAAATTTTTCAGGCCATGATATGCGAGCAAACTGCCTTTAAAAGAAAAAAAAAAAGGGAGGATCTAACAAATAAAGGTCATTATATAATAGATCTGAAATAACCATTATGCAATTAGACGTTATACGATAATGCTTTTGTAATGGCTTCATAATGGATGTATTGTATTTTGTTGATGAAATAAGGTCGAGGCTCTAGGATAAAAAGTCTAAATTCAAGTCCGTCTAATCTCGCTTGCTTACCCAAAAAAATAATTTTTATGAAGACATATCTACAGGTGGTTTATAATTTATAAACTATCAAAAGATGTATAAAATTAATATTTTTAGGGCTTTGATGCAAACTTTTGCAAATATAAGGCTTAAGAGTTCATTCCCTACATTTGTGACTGTGGCACTGAAGTTCTTTGAACAAGACAACCTAGATGATCATTATCCATCAAGCTTCTACCCCGTAAGGTCAAAAATGATCTTGATCAAAGACAAAATAGAAAGACAAGAATAGCACCCTTAGCACACTAATGATTAAATGTTCATGGAGTTTTCTAATGGCTGCCCATGGACACTCCTTAACAAAGAGTATTCTTCACGTAACTACCCATTCCCCTTGCTGAAAGGTTGTACAGAAGTGGTTAGTTGCTAAAAATTATTCTTTGATACTTTGATAATAAGTGCCTATGGGTACCCATTAGACAAACCAAATGTTCATAGCTCATTCAAGTCCATCATCAGTATGCAAGAAGAAATCAACAAATGAATGGCATGACCAAAAATGAATGATTACCTGGTAAGCGGGGGGAAGCTACTGCAAGTGAAAATATCAGCAAGTAACTTGGCAAATCTTGCACCACAGTTTTCAGGATCAAGTGAACAGGCATAAAATACTACGAACTGCAGTTCATACCCAAATATAACTTCAGATGGAATTCCATTTCTTGATCATGATATCCATCGAATAGATGCCATATATGATAGAATCACATAGATATGTAAAGCTGTTACCTGTGCAAATTTTGACTTGTATGCATTAAGGATCGTTATCTGAAATGACTGGAGGAGATATTCAAATACCTAATCACATAATTCATGGAAGAAAATGGAATACAGGTCAGACAATATCTGGGATGAAATGAAAATATGTTTTGAGTACAGCTTCATCAGAGAGTACCTCAACCAAACGCCCGCTTTCTTTACAGGAATTTAAATGGTCGAAAACAAGCACCAAGAGGCTATCCAATTTTTCAGCATACGGATTCCCGCCTAAACTTAAACTTATGGATGTTCCAGGAAACTGCCAATATCAAATCGAAAATAACACAAGTCCAGTGAAAAAAAAAACAGTTAGAGTTGAACCACAATTCCATTTTAAGAAATGTAGGATCCTAAGGAAACCAAGATAATATATAAAATATAAGAAATTATCACTTAAGTACCCTAATGTTTGAGCATTTATTACTTAGATACTCTGACATTTCAATATATACATTGAGGCTTAAATATTTTATCACCTAGGTATCCTATGTCAAAATTTGATTAATTATGGTCAGAATATGATCAATTTTATATACAAAAAATGTTGACATAACACATGAATACGATAATATATACAAGTTAATGCCAATGTTTTCATCAAAAATACAACGACAACAACAACAAACCCAGTGCCTCAAGGGCTCCCTAAAAATACAACAAATTGTGACAAAATATTAATCGAATGTCGATGTAAACTACCTAAAAATTACCATAATTATGCGTCATTTCTCATTTTTCAGGAAAAAAAATCATCAAATTCTAATAAAGATACTAATATATTGTTGAAATCATGTTCAATTTTAGCATTTTTTAATGAAAATCTATTAAACTTTTGACAAAAGAGTACTTGATTGATAAAATTTTAAAAATCTTCAGAGTACCTAAGTGATAAAATGTTTAAAACTCAAGGTACCTTATTATATATATTGAAATGTCAGAATGCCTAAGTAATAAATTCTCAAATCTCAGAGTATCTAAGTGATAATTTCCCATAAAACATTGAACCAATATGAATGATAATACCTCAATTCCATCTTTTTCTACATCAACTAGTATCTCCTCATCTTCCAGCTCCATCTGAAATATGCCTTTCATAGGAGCATCCGCTAAGATGTCATCCCATCCTATCTCCACCTACAAGCAGCAAACTATAATTTCAGAGAAGGTAATGAAGCTCTGATGCTGACCAACATCACCAATAAGCTACCAAAACCGTTTTGAAACAGAGGTTTCAATTCCTATTTTCTGAAAGGCAACTTATACATACATCCAAATCTATTAAACGATCCACCAATGCCATAATGAGCATTCTTCTGCCAACAAGTTCCCCAATGACACCGCTCTCCAACTTTAACATGTTATCCACATATATCACCATCACCTGAAAGCACAGACATGCATAAGTTAAGAAAACAAAGTCACAAATCTCATGCTATATGAATGCGGTATTAAATCTCAAAGGATGATATAGATTTCAATTCAGAAGAATTTACTCACAGGTTCTTTCTTATAAATAGTTGGCATCCTCTGAATGATAATAGGCAACAGCCTTGATGGGGCAAGAGGAATTATCTCAGCAATCTCTTTTAGAGCTGAATGCACCCGGTCAAGCACTTGGTCCTTCTTCGTCATGCCACGGGGCTGCTTCAATAGTTCTAATAGGTAAGGTGGAGGAGTGAAGTTGCTCACAAGCATTTCTAAGCATAAATCGACATATTTCCCACCTGATGCAGCCTGCGCCACCATTAAGGGTAAGAAGCATAACCTCGTTTTGTTGTGGTTGATAATACAAATTACATACCAAGGATATAATCAGCTCCATCAATGCATCCATAACATCAGATCCATAATTCCACATGCTCATACCAAAAATCTGCACAATAACCCACATAAAGTAAACTCTTCTGCAAGTTCAGGAGGTACAACACTTCCTCAAGAAGGCCACCAACATCCAAGGAAGGGAAAATAAGTTTTGAACGCAAAACACCATGCTTGGGGTTTGGATAGCCTCACTGCTATACCAAACCCAACTACTCAACCACATAAAGTAATTACAAACCAAAAACAAACACGTCAATAAAACATTTAAAACTGGTGAAAGAAGCATGGCCACTTACAGAAGAAATAAGAGACTCATGGTGCGTGATATCTATGTAAGCAACTGCTCCCGAAAGTGCCTTCAAACTGGTCTGCAAGCAATACGAGAATTCATTTCAAAATGTCTTCATCCATTTAGAAAGGGTAGAAGGATGGCACCAACTACGCAAAATCCTAGTAACATAAATAGCATTACCACAAGCAGGGCCACTTCATCAGGCGCTAGATGGCCAGTGTTATGCAGAACCCCAATCAGCTGATTGTAACTGTCATTTTGTCCCTACAAAGCACATCATCAAATCTTCTTGCATCAATGGATCTTTCTTAGCAACAGAAGTTTCTTGCATTAACTACTGGTAAGTTCTATATGATTAAGTCCTCATCTTCAACTACAAAAAACTTGGATAACATAGCATGTCCATTAGTAGTTTTCAATTATGTTTCTCTTACTTTAATTCCCTTCCTTTCTCTTTTCTTCTCTCCACTACTTGACTTGACGACTTTCTTAGCACCTATATCCAAACACCCTCCACAGAGCAGACAAATTATATAATGAACACAAGGCAATAGGTTGATTTTGGATTCCTAAATTTCATGATCTCTATTGTTAGAAACCCCACATGTGAGTTTAGTAACAATCCCACATAGGAGTTGTAAGAGAAGATATCAACATAGAAGTTTAGTGAGCTATTCCATCTAATACCAATTAGTATTAGAATGAAACTCCACTTGGGCTTAATGTGGATCTCATATACGCCAACTCCATGCTTCAAGTCTAAAGCCCCATCGAATTTAACATCTATCTCCAATATCCACAAAATAAAAATAAAAAACTAACAAATATTAGGACTAGCACAGTTCATCATCTCAGACACAAATTTCAGGATTCCTGTACCAAACCAGTTCCTCAATTTTAAACTATGTTCTGCATGCCTAGAAATAACAAAACTAAAAAAATTCAATAGTGGGATATATCCCATAACGAAACCAATAACAAGACTCATTCCTCCTCTAAACCTAATTCTCTATTTTGGAGGGGAAACCACCCACTACAATAATGAGATAATATCATATAATATCGAACTTGTTAGGGAATTTGGGTCATAGGGGTGTAGTCCTTCAAAATGGCAAAGCCTGTCGGACAGAACCCTCACGTCTCTTGTTGCAGCTAATGCTTTAGAATTCTCTGTCCACCGCGGACGAGCCCGAGGCTGTCTCTCTTTTTATTTTAAAGAAAAAGTATACAATATCTCAACTTATGACATAATTAAGTATCAAAATAGTTGCTGAGTCATTGTTTTACTATCAGCGTCCAACATAATCAATACTCAAAAAACTCACGCTAAACATGACTCCAATAAGAAATTTCGGAGTCATGTTTACCGTTTCTTATTTGGAGTCAATTCTAATGTGTTAAAAAAAAGGAAATTCTAATTATACAAATTGCAATTGCAACCAGCCTCTCTTCCACCCAAAAGGGGGAAGGTTGCATACATCCACCCCCAACCTTGCTTAGTGCGGGAGCCACTGTGGCACTGGGTTGTTGTTGCAATTGTAACCAGATCGATTCAATCATTGATTTTTTGACTTTCTTGACGGAGCCCATAGAAGAAGAAACAAATTAAAGAAGACAAAAACATACCAAAGAAACAGATTTGAGAGCTTCTCTAACATGAGAAACGAGCTCGGAGTCAGTAAAATCAAGGTCCTCCATCTCACGATACTCCGCCCTATTATTCGCTAGTTCTACTCCCATTGAACACTTCTGTCTCCTTCTAGCAGTGAGGGAGAAACAGAGAGAGACAAACGCCTCGCCGGAAAATTGCGAGCAGCGGCGGCGGAAGCAGTGGTGGCGGCGGCGGTGTGACAGTGGGAGAAAACCCTAACTTTTGGTTTAGCCAAGTGTCGTGCGCCTGTTATTCCAACCGTCAACAGAAACACTTTACCGCGTAACCCATACGGCGTCGTATAAACGCTTCAACATGAAATGGGCTGGGCCTTGAAATAAAGGCCGTGCATTGATTCGTTACGGAAAGTCATATTTTTTTAACATTTAATTTTTATGTTAATTTTTTATAAAGTATGTACAAAGTATTCAGTTGATAAAATAAGAAATATAAATTATTTAGAAGATTAGTTAAAAATAAAGGAATAAAACTTATCTAGGCTATTAAATTCCTTTGATAAATTAAATAATAAAATTTTAATTCCATTACAATTCTAATTCCACTAGAATTGGAATTGAAATTGCAATTCAGAGTCCAATTTCAATTTTAATTTCATATGCCAAATAGAGCCTTAATTTCAATTAGTGGTAGCCATAGGCTGGGTTGGGCGGGGCCCGCTTCCAGCTCCAGCCCGGGCCGGGCCTGGGGTCGCACTTGGCCGAGCGAGCTTCGGCTCCTTTGTTTTTTTAATTTTTTATAATATATATAATATATATGTATGTATAATATAATATATAATAAATTTATATTACTGCTTTATAAAATTATAAAAAAATATAGTCATTTTGACCAAAAAATAATTATAATTTATCGATAAATAACATAACATACAAATATAATATAACATAATTATAATTATAAATATATTTTATAAAATAGAGTATATGACAACTTGTTCAAAAATACAACTATAACACTATAATAGTGCAATACAAAATTACAAATATATTTTATAAAAGAAAAGATATTATAAAAAATAGAATTATAGCAATATAAATAACATAGTATAAACTTGTTTCGGTTGGTGCAATACTTGCTGTACTAGTGCTACGGTCGTCTTCTTCATCTCTTGATAAACCCAAGTTCAGTCGGTCTTGGTCCCTATCTGTTGTAGCTGTTCAGTCCTTCAAGCACACTGATATTTCTAAGGTGGCCAGTGATAGCTTCACTCGCTTTGATCTAAGCAATCTACCACTTGCACTAAAAGCACACTCCGATGTTACTGAAGACATCGGACATGTTAATATATTGTGTGTCATTGTGAAAAGAACGGAATATTGGGTTTTATTTGAACATCATGATTACAAAATATGAAAATATGGATTCGCCTCTGTTGGATTGAAGTCGGGCATAGGCGAATACATGTACAAATTTAGCTCATCATATGACGTGGGACTTTGTTCGGGCTTTAATCGGTTCAACATATGCCACGCATATGATTTTCCTTTGGATGAGGATGAAAAAGATGATGTAGAAGAAACATTTATCAGAAAATAATCTTCGAGCATACACGAAAAATAAATTACTTAAATTTTCAAAAACTCCAGCAATAAAAGATGCTACATCAAAAGCTGGATTCATTTTTTTGTAAAATATTTGTGTAAATAATTGGAAATCTGTAAGTTTACAACGTGGATAAAAATTGGTGGCAATACAATATGCCAGTGGTAATTCAGAATAATATTTAAAAAAATTTTCCCTCATGGTAGAAATAGAGCCCTGCATAGGGGTGTCGATAGTTCGGTTAACCGTAACCAAAATACTCAAAAATTTGTAACCGTTACCGTAACCGAAAAAATTGGGTAACCGACTTTCGGTAAACCGGTAATTCAATTCGGTTGTTGAAAAAATAATACAATGCCTCTTTCATGTTATATGATCAATCTCCTTAAATGTTTGTAAATGTCTAAATATAAGAATATTCAACAAATTATGAGCTTATAATCCAATTCTAAAAAAAGTAAACATATAATATCTCATTTTAATCAATAGTGGGGGAATGAATAGCATTAGATTATAGTAAAGTAGTACTTAGTTAATATTCAGGATATAATAGTGAGGTACGAGTACTCGATGCTAGGACATGAATTGGGAGAAAAAGATAAAGTTAATCATGCATAATAGAATAGTCACCTATATCCTAAAAAATATACTTAATTAAAAATATAATATTATAAACATGTAAAAAAAATATACTATTTCGGTAAATCGGTTAACTAAAGTGGACAAAATCACTAACCATTACCGCCTAAACACCTCAAATTTTTTTGGTTCGGTTAACCGACCCAAAAATTCGGTGCGGTTAACCGTATTTTCGGGTTGACATTTTGGAAATTTAGTTCGGTATTTTGATTACGGATTTTTTTGAACACTCTTAATTCAAGCAGCAATATTTACCAGTTTAGATATTGTTTGTGTAATTGTTGGATAATAATATCTAAAAAATATGTCATAGCCTCTTTAAAAATAAACAAAAAATTTACATACTTCATTAGCTACATTGTAATCTATAAATTCAAAACTAAATGATTTTGTTGTACAAATTCAATTAAGACATCTTTGTATGGAATGAACCTTTCTAACATATCAACCATGGATGACCCCTTATTACGTGTGTCTAATTTAAACTTTTTACAAAAAATGCCATGGGTATTAAAATATTTTTTGCCTCCATTACTATTAAATGCAGTATATAACAGATGCAACGTAAACGAGAACATTTCTCATCTAACATGGCCTCATATATCTAATTATTTGTTTAATAAATGCATCATTGTTAGTAGCATTATCAAAAGTAATGCTGAAAATTTTGCGGTCTATCCCCCATTCACGGCATGCGTTCATAATGGCACTCGTGATTACATGAACACCGTGGGGATATTCAAGGGGCCTTCTCTAATGGGGAAAAGCCTTCCATTTTCGTCAAATGACCTGGCCTCTCCTGGCTCTTTCACCGCCCGGGTTCCTTTTCCTCCCTATGCTATGCTCCCTCGGCACAAGCCTACCACGCTTTGCGCCTGCGGTGTTTTCGCCAGACGATCTTTGCCAGTAGTGCCATCCTCCCCGCCGGCAGTATGGGTGGGTTGTCCCTCGCTATTGCGTTCTGTTAGGCTAGGAAAAAAATGAACTATTCGTTTTTGCATAACATAGAAAGAATCAATCCAATGTGCCGTTATGCACATGAAAGGTACATCGGATTTCGACTTCCACGTGTCCGACGTAAACGAGAACATGCTCGTGTTTGCTTTTAAAATATCTTGAAGGTTATTTTTCATATTTATAAATTCTCTAAAGGCATCCCGCTTCAAAGTATTATGAGGAACCCTTAGAGCGGCGAGGTCTAACGCGCCTGTACAGAACTGGACGAATCTAAGGTCTTCATCGGTGGCAAATGGCTTTTTAGCTGAAATGACATATCTTATTAATTCATGTCTGTTAGTTTCATTTGTAAATTTAAAGTTAGCAAGCGAACCAATCGCTTGCAATACGACAGTGTTGGGAAAAATGTGAACTAGGTCAATAACTCAACCAGAACAAGTAACTGCCTTAAGCCCATCATGGTAGTAGATTGGCGACACTAAATATACCGCCACCTGCCCTAGTTACAGTAAACCACGGTTCCGCCAAGATATAGCGTACACGGTATCCAGACCGCACATCTCAATCCCACACCTAGGCTCCCGGTACCACTTGCTTCCTTACTACCAGAAATTTGCTTATTGACGACGGGACAACACCATCGCTATTAGCCTTTTTCCCGTCGTAAAAGATATTTTACGACGGGAAATTATACCGTCGCGGACCGTCGCTATATCCTCCGTCACTAATGCTTTTTGCGACGACAATTTAAAACCGTCGTAAATACATTAGCGACGGGACAAAAACCGTCGCAAATTTGTTTATTACGGGAGATAAAAACCGTCATAAATCCATTAGCGACGGGACAAAAATCATCGCAAATACGTTTATGACGGGAGCAAAAAACCGTCGTAAATCCATTAGCAACAGGACAAAAACCGTCGCAAATGCGTTTACGACTAGAGCAAAAAACCTTCATAAATGCATTAGCGATGGGAGCAAAAACCGTCGCCAATATATTTGTGATGGACTTAAAACCCATCACAAATTCGGTTATGATAGGAGTGTACCAATCCAAATGCAATAACGACGAAAACAAAAATCCACCACAAATTCATGTGGGATGGGAGTAATCCAGTCGCAAATATAATATTTATACCATCTTTGTTCCTTATGACACGTTCCAAAAAAAAAATTCCATATGACAATCTTCATTGTATTGTTAAGTGTTCCTACTAACACTTGTCATAATCAATTTTCATGTCAAAACTTCATTATAAGAGAAACTACTATCAAACATATTCATCAAAACGAAAATGAAATTACTTAAAAACATAAATCAAAACATCAATAAGCCAATTAATCTATCAAAAGAAGAAAATTCTTCATCAATTAACTAAAGTCATCAAATGTGAATAATGTCCCACAATCAAAAAACAATATTCTATCATTGATGCCAAAATGATAACCAAAATACTATTGACAAAGGTAGTAAAACACTTAAAATCATTCTACAATATATATGTAGCTCCAAAGCACCATCCATTGCCTCACAAGCATCATCTACCTTGTAGTATTATCCTACATAATACAAAAAACAAACAATCAATACACAAGAAAAAATGTTAAAGATAATCTAAATTGACATAATAGGTTAAATGGCACTACTATAATAATACATTGATGTATTTATGGCAAGAGAAAAGAAATAATTGACTTGGCTACAATAATGACTAGTGAATTCTTTACCATTCTCATCTCTATGAAACTTTTCGTACCACCAAATTGACACATCAAAAACTAGAAGCAAAAGCTTAAAATAATCAACACCACGAAGATAGCAAGAGAGATATCAACCTCAAAGAAACGCTTCATACTCAATAACAAAACTGGGTTGAAGTGATAAGATCATTAATCAACTCCCTAAACTCAATATACATACAACTTCAATATCGGGCTGTCCATTGTCCGCCGCATTTCCTAGAAATGTTACAACCAAACTTTAAAATCCAGAAAGGGGGGCCCGCCGGCTGAGGGGGGGGGGGGGAAGCCAACCTAAAATACTAACCCCACAAGCACAAATCAACATGAAACAAATATATCACCAAAGAAATTATTGATTTCAACATGAACTAATCAAATTATATTTTAGAAGTGCCATTCCAACATTAAAATTAAATCTTAACACTTTCCTTTGTATGAATTTCTTCAAACAACATATAGAAATCGAACCCAACAAGCGGTACCAAAATCCCTTTTTTCCCACTTCAAACATAAGATATTAACCCAGATATCATAATTTCTAAGGAATTAAAAACATGAGTAATATCTCAAGAGATGATCAAAATACCATAACATATCTAAAAATCATACATCCCAAGTTCACTCTTTAACCATAATGGCTTCTCGATTCAATACTGCAATGCCACAAGATAGATGAAGAAATCAATGAACCAATCATATAATAAAAAAAGGAAGTATTTTAGTCAATTTATATTGCAATAGTTTCAAAAATTGCAATAGCTTAGTGAATGATTCATGGCTCCACCTACCAAGGCTCTTGATATGAAGTAGTTTCACTAGCGTAGACAATTTTGAAATCTTAGATCCCAAGTACAAAGGCTTTTTAGATTCTTCTAATAAGCGATAAAATGTTTTTGCTTTATAATTTGGCACCTCTTCTTGCACATGAACACCAGGATGATCATTATCCTTACAACTTCCATTTATGATACCAAATTCAGGATATAAATCATCCAAAAGATCATCGATTTCGTAATCACTTTCGTATCCTTCTTGACTCTTGATCACTATTATCAATAGAATCAATTTCACCCTCATTAAGCTTTTCCCCTTGATGATACTAAAATGTGTAGTTCTTCAATATTCCATGTGCCTCTAGATACTAAAGTATTTACACACTTCACACAAGGGCATCGAATTTCATTTCTTCCTCCATTCTTTGAGAAAGCATAATCAAGGAACTCTTGAACTCCTACTCTATAAGATTCATTTTCTATTCGGTCATCTACATATGCCATCCAGTCCTAATTGGGTGCCATTTATGTATAAGTATAGAATAACACACCGATGGAAATACCTAAAAGATTTCAAAAACAAATAGAGTCAATATTATAAAAAATCTTACAATAACAAAACATTTCATTCAATATAAAGACATGACTTCCAAAGTTTACTACAAACAAGTAAACCAAATGGAACCAAATACAAGATTGTTATGATTCTCATAATAGGGGCATATGAATTGGAGAATGAATGTAATAAGTGATGCATGTTAGCCTTTAATAAGTCTTGTAAGGTGTGAGATTTAGTGCCTAAGTGCTTAGTAGCTAGAATCAGTTAAGTCGGTTGGTTATATGGTTCAAGTGCATTGTATCTTTAGATATTTTAGGCTTAGCCATCAAAGGTGATTAGTAGTATAAGTAGCTTGCTCAAGTGCAATAATGATTCATTCAATGAAAATATCAAAATATCTCTTTTGAAATGAACACTCTCTCTCTCATCTAACTCTCTCTATTTCTTATCTATATTTCTCTAACTTCTCGTCTAAATTCACTTCTCTTCTCATCTAAACTCTCATCAATATTCAATTTCCTTAGCTTATGCTTCATGAACCAATCACAAGCATAACAAAGATGCACTCTAAATAAATTCATTGAGGCAAATCAACAAACACCTTACATGCATGATAAGTCTAAATTAGTATATAGTTTTTTATATTATTTTAATATATTTTTAAACATTTTACATCAAATTTTTTATCGCTTTTGCTAGATTTTGCTCTTTTTCGCTCATTTTGCTGCTTTATCGCAAAACATCAATTTTGTACTAAATCTTGCTAGTTTTATCATTAATATCAATAAGTAAAAGCAAAATAAATCAAAAAAATTACAAAATAATAACAAAAAATTATACAAAATTAACAAGAACACCTAACTTACACCTTATTTCACAAGTTTTGCATCAATTTTCAGCTAAAATTTAAGCTTTTATCCTCATTATTCATCTTTTATGCATTGTACAATACAACTAAACATTACTTGAAGCTATTTTAAGCATTCTTTTACATAAAAATAAAAAAAAAATGAAAAAATATAAAAAAATCACAAGTTGCAGAGCAACTTGCAACTGGAAGGCAACATTTCAGCTCAATATTTCTTAATTTTTTTTCAATTAAATACAATGAACCAAAGCATAAATAAGTTATTTAAATCTTCTTGACATGTTACAGCAATATGTGGGTGGAGGATTTCATAAAAAAATGAAGAAAAATGGAAAATAAATTAGCTTGACAAAATCTGTTCAAGAAACTTGCACAGTTCACTTCAATTTGCAATTTGGGGAGGCAAAATGGACGAATAAAGTGAAAGAACCTCTTATACTCTTCATTAACATGTTGAAGTTGATGTAAGGACTGAATTGGGTGGTGCAAAATAAAAAAAAAATTGAAAAAATCAACAAGTTACAGCCAAATCTGCAGTACTGAGCCGTGCTGCAGGAAGCTCCAATGGGAGTTGATTTTTGAGATTTTTTCTAAGTTTTTTATTCCAAGCTCTACTTGTATAAATAGGGGGTGTATTGGGGTGTTTGTTGATCCAATTTTGAGTGCTAAAAACACACTATAGTCAGGTCTAAGAGAGGGTAGAAGTTAGCTAGTCGTGCACTGTCAACAACCTTTGTTTTCTGTGTTTTTGGTATATTTTGCTTTTTTTTTTTTTTTTTATGTTCATGAAATTTGTGTTTGTTATGTATTATGTTAAGTTTAGCATGAACTAATTTTGTTAATCTAAGGCTAAGATGTAGCCTAAGTCGTAATATCCTCTTATTTCTTAATTCAAAGTATTCAATGTTTATGTTATTGTATTGTTAAAGTGTTTATCATTGTTCTTCATGAGTTTTAAATGCTTGATCACCATTTAAGGCCCATAATGATTCCTAATGAGTCCGAGAGGAGATTTATAATGAGTGCTAAGGTGATAAGCACCACAAATTGAGCGAATGCTCGAGAGAGATTAACGCGATTTGTGTGGTTTTTAAGTGAAAATCATAGCGTTTTAAAAACTCTTTTCTTATTTAAATTCATACACGAGAGTGATGGGTTAATATGTTAAAGGATATGCTAAATGTTGCTCGAGAGAGAACATTTAGTAAATTATTTTCAACAATCAACACACAGTAACAACTTGAATATCGATAATAGAAAAGGCATATTGATACAACTAAGGTGAAATCGGATGCCTTAGACTTTATAAACTGATAAAAACCAAGAAAAATTGACTCTCTCTCTCATCACGTTTTAACTTTTATTTCTTTTTATATTATTTTACTTTATTTCATATCAAAATCCTAAATTTTTCAGTCTTTCAAATAGTATTAAAGCTACTAATTTTGGTATACATTCAATACAATCCTCGTAGAATGATACTCTACTCATTTCTATATTACATGGTATGACTAGTGCACTTGTTAACATATACGCAAAGTTTGCATCAATGCACTATCTAGAACAACATGAATTTGTGATACTCATAAGGATATGCCGATTAATCCATAAAAACATCACAATCATATAAAATAACCATCCCAAATATGTCACAACGACAACATCAACCATGCCTCTCGTATGGTCACGTGCCTCTACTGCCCTCCGCAATTCCACAAGCACTTGGCAGCCATAAACTCTAAATTTAAACTTAAAAAACAAAGGGCAAGCGATTAATCATTATAGGTATAGATAGACTAGTGCTATGAAATATGCAATAGCGTGGCAAAAGTTGCAGGAATTTAGCAACCATAGAATAACTAGTACAATGCCCATATAATGAATCATTGAAATATCTGTTATATCCATTTCTAATGCTCATTTTTCCACCAAACTGACCCTAAAAAATCAAAACCCGGATGAAAACACTCAAATTTCACCCACACACCCTTCTTGCTTCACATCAAAATCACCAACAAAACAAAACACAAAAAAAAAAAAAAATCAAATCGGGTTTAAGTACTTAGAATCAAAACCCCAACTTCAAAATCTCCACCCCTTTCTGCGTTTGGATATGAATCTCAAAAGTCAAAACCTAGACAAAAAAAACTCTCGATTTCACCCAAAAAACCTTGTTTTTACATTCAAAGTAGAATGAACCCTAAACCCATTTGAAACCAAAAAACAATAACCACAAAATCAAAACTGAAATGCAACATACAATTACAACTACTGGATATTCTGCAAATAGGTACTTTGGAAAAACAAACAGAAAAGAAATAAAAAAAATCCAAAATTCAAAGTAGAATGAACCCTAAGCCCATCTAAAATCAAAACACAACAACCACAAAACCAAAACTTAAATGCAACATTCAATCACAACTACTAGATATTCTGCTAATGGGTAGCACTAATTTGGGGGGAAAAAAAAAAGGAAAGTAAAGAATAAATGAAAGAATCCTAAATCAAGAGTAAATACGAATAAAATAAACTAATCAAATGGGGAAAAAGAGGAACCTGAAATGAAGATGATCACCTATGGAGAGAGAGAGCGAGAGAAAGTGTGAGTAGTGACGAAGCAAGGCGTGTTGAAGAAGAAGCAATCTGATATAGTACTGTTCATTAATTAATATTTTATTACAAATAAATTTTGGCTATTGTTAAAAATTATAATTTTGGTAGGAAAAATTTGTAAATTTTTGTAAATTTTTATTTTCCCTCTTTTAAATACGACGGGTAAAAACTCATAATTTACAACAAGTAATAAGTGTTGTCGTAAATTTTCACATGGTTATATGATTTTATGACAACTAGTATTTTCCGTCGTAATTTGCCTAATATTTACGACGGTTTTTGTTGTCTGTCGTGAAGAGTCATAGCAAATAAGCAAATTTCTGGTATCATAAGGTGCCGCCTACCATAGGCCTCGGTACCGCCAACCCTGCCTACCGTCAACATACTAATGGTACACGCTCATCTACCATTACTGTTAGTATCCGCCTAACATGAAGGACCACAGTACCGCCAATCCCAGCTACCGCTTAACTTGCTACCGCCCACCTCCACCAGCGCCACGGTACCGTCCACCCAAACTTTCGCTTATCCACCCACGGTCTGCACTCACCATCCTTCTACTATCAAGCACAAACCTAGGCGGTACCACCACCCCTTTCAACCAATCGTCACCAGGCGGTACCACCTCCTTATCACCCAGGCGGTACCACCACCCCTTTTAACCAATCGTCACCAGGCGGTACCACCTCCTCATCACCCGGGGGGTACCACCACCCCTCTCAACCAATCATTACCCTGGCGGTATCACCTCCTCATCACCCAGGCAGTACCACCTCCCCTTTAACCAATCAGCTACCTTCACCTCCATGTTATGCAAAGTTAGGCGGTACCGCCCCAACTTGGCATTACCGCCCAACACCAACCAACTCCCCCTCCCCTATAAATACCAACCTCACTTCTCTCATTCGGGCAGAGGCTCCGACAGGTTCCGACAGGCTCCTCCCCTCTCTCTCCCTATAGTCCAGCCCAGGGCCTCACGCCTCACCCTCTCCTCAAGAGACCTCACGTCTCTCTCTTTATAAGGACCCGGGTTTGCTCCCTCCCCTCCGCGGTTATCATCCGACGTGCCTCTCACTCTACAAGCCGACCTCTACTTACCATGTATCATTTACCTTACGCCTATTTATTTATTACAGCTACCACTTCCCCTACTGACATAGGTATCGGAGGGGTCCCCCGCGGTCCAAATCACCGTGGGTCCCTCTGACAGCCTTGCTCGTTTTGCAGGAGAAATCGGGTTAAACGCGCCAGCAGCTACTTTCTCAAGTGAGGGTTAAGTCCCGCTCTCATCCAGAACCTACAAATATTTGTTACTCGGGACATTTGGGTTTAGCTCACTGACTGAACCAAATTTAACCGAAACAAAGGCGCCGTCTGTGGGAAATGATAGCTTGCTAGCATTTAACCTGGTACCTCTTGCAAGAAACCTACGACCCTCATACAACTGGGGGCCGTGGTACCCATTTCAGGTAATTTATCTTTTAGGAGGTATGGGCACTTGGATCGGGTTTTTAACATGGAGCATTGGCGATTACCTTAGGCCCAATACCAATCCCAAAACACTGTCCACCAAGTCCTTTTTAAACTCAAAATGGTAATACCTGAACTCGCCACGACCAAGTGCCAAATAAAGTAAAACAAAGCAAAGTACTAGTAATAAAATAGAAAATAAGAAACCAACTACTATTGTTATTTCGTTTTTAGATTTCAAAAAATTCTAGCTTATTAAAACACTAACCCAAACATTAGTAACAACAAAATTAGCATAAAACACCGTTATATGTGAAGGAGGCAGGATCCTTAACCCAAAAGCGATCCAAATAAAGTAAAATTTGAGCTAGGAGGAAGATTATCGCCTAACAAAAGGGTGACGCCCTCCAAGGTTCCCTTCAATAAATAACGCTGTCACCACTAAACTCAGCGAATGCCTAGGGGGCACCAACGTTAATTCACAACACCACCAACCATTTCCATTTGGCGCCACTAACAATAGAATGTGGCAAAAACTTGCTGGTAGGAACTTTACCACTAATCTAAGGCTTAAGCCACCACAAAAACAAATTTAACAATTTTATTATGATGCCCCGCTGAGAAACTTGGCTGCACCTTCAAGCTTGACCAGTCATAGTCGCCTCTAAGCTTGGACAAACGGCCTGGCCAACCCTTTAAACAAGTAGCTCACCTGAAGCGAAGTAAAAGTCGTCACCAACAAACTTAAACAACTCATTAAGATCAACGACGAGGCTCACCAAACTTCGCCCGTCCATTGGCACGGCTATGTGGTTACGCCAATATACCTTGTTGTCACCCCTTTATCTTTGATTAAATGGTGCCGCCAATAAGCGCAACTAGGCACTACCGTCAAGCTGCTTATCCGGATATCACTGCCCACAAGGTAGCAGTAAAGCACTTGAGACACCCGTCTCGAATCATCCACTCCCTAATAAAGAAGTCAGTACTTTTAGAGCTGAGGATGAAGCCTAAAAAAGACCCCTTACCTTCACGATATGAAGGGCACGTTATTCTATAGACTTGTAAGGCACCCCTTGGCGCCTAACAAAATCTACCACTTTTTAATGAGGCATGCGACATACTCATTAACAAATGTGAGCAATCGCATTCTTGTCAGCGGTGTTATACACCCAAATAGAATCCCCATTTAAGCCGCCTTTTGACAACTACGGAATCTACCAGCTAGGGGCTTAACATTCCCTATGTGATTTTACGTTCCTTACGTGATTAACGTTCCCAATGTGATTTATGCTTAATCCAGTCCCTAGCCGGGGGATGGGGGCTTAACTCTTCTATGTGATATACGTGAATTATGTGATTTATGTTTAACCCAATCGCTAGCCGGGGGCTGGGGGCTTAACGCTTCTATGTGATATATGTGAAATGTATGATTTACGTTCCGCATATGAATTACGTGGTTGAGGTCCCTTATGTGATCCATATTAACCTAGCCCCAGACAGGGGACTAGGGGGACTGAAGTTGTTATTCGCGGCAACTCTCACCTAACGCGAGAGTCCGCAGTTATTTGTGCCCCACCTAACATAGGGTCTGGTGGTTGTTTTGCTCCACTTGAAATGGGAGCACGGAGTATTCGGGCGCGATAACTCTCACCTAACGTGAGAGTCTGCGGTTATCTTAGGTCCCCTCACACACAGGGGGCTAGCTGTTGTTTTGCTCCACTTTAAAAGGGAGCACGGAGTATTCGGAAGCGGTAACACTCATATAACGTGAGAGCCCGTAGTCATCTTGGGTCCCCTCGCACACAGGGGGCTAGCCGTTGTTTTGCTCCACTTGAAATGGGAGCACGGAGTATTCGGGCACGGTAACTCTCACCTAACGCAAGAGCCCGCGGTCATCTTGGATCCCCTCACACACAGGGGGCTAGCCGTTGTTTTGCTCCACTTAAAATGGGAGCACGGAGTAGTCGAGGTAACTTTCACCTAACGTGAGAGCCCGTGGTTATCTTGGGTCCCCTCACACACAGGGGGCTAGCCGTTGTTTTGCTCCGCTTGAAATGGGAGCACGGAGTATTCAGGCGCGGTAACTCTCATATAACGTGAGAGCCTCCGGTAATTTGTGCCCCACCTAACATCGGGGTGAGCGGTTTTTCTGCTCCAACCCGTATTGGAGCACAATTTACACTCCATCCGACCCAAGGAGTACGAAATAGAATAAGCTCCAATCCAGCCCCTGGCTGGGGGCTAGGGATTAAAAATATTCACAATACACTCCAACCCAGCCCACAGCGGGTGCTAGGAGTTAAAAAATATTCACAATACATTCCAACCCATTGGTGCTAGGAGTTAAAAGCATTCATAGTGCATCCCACCCCAGCTTAGAAGTAAGAATTAGGAAGCCAAATGCACAGTTATTCATAACCTGACTCAATAGCCAAGACTTGACAAAGCCTCCAATCAGGAATACAATTCCTAGAGGCTATACCAAGAATTTGCAAATTAGAAGGAGCAATGTCCACATTAGCAAGCAATTACAAGTACCTCTTAGTACCCTACCATGGAAACAATAGCAAACACAACCCTTAAAAGGCTTAAGCCCTCTAAGCCTTAAAGCAAATTCCAAAAGCTAAAACACCTCTTTTAATGATAGCGTTGGCCTCAAGCCAAAATACCCCAACAAGTGGGTAAGGTAACGCCTGACTAAGGGAGGGTATGACTTGGTCCCTCACTCTTCAAGACATTAAAGTTACTCAAGCCCTTTACTCACATAAAGTTATTCACACATATATACACATTCCAAACACCTTAAACAAAATACTGTTTATACAAAGTAGACAATAAAACACCCTTTTGAGGGTACGCATAACATGAGTATATTTACAATAAAAATAGACTAAACACTAAGAAAACGATGCCAAAACCAAAAACAGTACTTCAATCTTCCCGGTCACTCTCAGTATTGGACCCATCTTCCACCTCGTCTTCCATCTCTTGGTTCACCTCATCCACAATCTGCTGAAGAAGGCCGTTTTTAAGCTGAGGAAAAACAACTTGCACCTTCTCTCAAAATTTGGCCAAAGCCTTGTCTGCCCCATCCCAGTACCATTCACTCTGTTCCTCAGAAAATTCAGAACTGGCACGGTAATCCTCTACCGCCACCTTCTTGGCGCCAGCCAACCGAGAGGGAATCTCAGCAAGAAATCTTTCAAGCTTACCTTGAGATTCTTGAACGGATACTTGCAGTTCAACATTTTCGATCTTCAACCCTTCAATCTCAGCCTTCAGCTTTTCAATCTTAATCTTTAACTCTTCATTTGTCCTCGCCTAGCATTGCTCAACCTCTTGAGAACGCTTCAATGCAGCTAAGGAAGATGCCAATTCGTTCCGAAGGCGTTGAAGGCTGGAGTCTTTTTCCGATAAAGCCACCAATGCTACCCCTACCGCACTAAATCCCTAAAAACACAAACATAAAACACATAAGCCACAAAAGAATGGCAAAAAATAACAAACTAAGTGAAGAAAAGTCTTTTACCTGAGAAATAAGAGACGCCAACTCAGGTGAAGGGACTCCGTACTCTCTCCCCAGATCCCTAGACGAAAACTCCTTTAAACGTTGACTAAGGGAATCAAAACTGCCGCCAACTGATGTGAAGGAAGATGGCTCAAGGCCCCTTGGCCTCTATCCAGGCCCACGTTCACTACTTAGACCTGCAACAATGTGCCTTTCAGGGATGTCTGAAGATAGATCCCGTTCTGCCAAAGGAGAATCTTCCGTTCCCAATTCAGGCTCAACATCGGTAGTAAGATCCTCTTGGGATGCAAGAGCTTGCCTGCTTCTTAAACGACGACGCTTATGTGAAGGCACCTTCTTAGCAAAAGATGATGAAGGTTGGCGTAACGACGTTCGAGTTGCTTCACGCTTCTTTAGAGCGGCATGCCTCCGTTGCCCCTTCTTACCGGTACGGAGGGAAGACAGACTTTGAGTGTCTAACTCCTCGAGTTCTTCAGCTAAGGAAAAGAGGAAAAGGTAAGTACAAGATCCATCAACAAAAAGAGAGAAAACAAGCACATATACAAAAATGTGTACCTGGATATGGTTTCTGGCTCAATCCAGCCTTTGCTAAAACAATCTCCTGCTCTAGCATCTCCCGTGTGGCCAGAAACTTACCTCGTTCCAAGTCCCCAGTAAAATATTCTTATATAGCACGTTCCTCCAGGGTTAAAGTATCCAATGCTAGTCAAGGAGGCTTGTATACCAGTTGCCATTTCGTCGGATAACGGGGGTGACTTGGAGGCTTAACCCAAATAAACTTAGTTAAACAATGTTTTATATTAGAAGGGAGGCTCTTGATAAAGATAGCCCCACCTCGGCGCTCAAAAGACATCCCACTATTAACTGCCTTCGTCTGTAGTAGGACATCAAACACATTATGGGTGGGCTGGAACCCATTTACAAAACAACCTAATAAAAAATCATAAATATTCCTATAACTGTTTGGAGTAACTCGACCCAGGAAAATTGTATATAAACATAAAATGTTAGCTACAAATTGGGGAATAGGAAACCTCAAACCCGCATCCAAAGCATCCACGCTAATCCCAAAAAACCCCGGAGGTGGAAATGAAGGACATTCGTCCTCCTTGGGACCTCAGATTTCGAAATCGTCAGGGAAAAAATACCTGGAACGTAGCATTGCAACCCCCTCTTCGCCTGTCGTTTGCTGCATAAAAGAGTGAAGAGGACAAGCTCGAAACACCTTGGCAAACTCCTTGGCAAGCCCGGCTTGTTCCCTCCTCCAATGGGCAATAGGAGGGCGTTCGGGAATAGACTCCAAGACAGCCCCCTCCACGATTTGTTGCTCTAAAGAGGGAACGTCTTCACAAACTGCGGGGACGTTACCTTCTCCAGCATAAATAACTATATCCCTCGCGAATTGCTCAGTTCGAACCTCTTGTTTGCGCACCTCTAAAATGACAACCATTTTCTCGTATATCAAACAAAGGAGGTACGAAATCAAGATCCCGAACAACAGCGAAAACCGTGAACAATCAGGTAAAGGAGCACGGTGAAACGAAAAACGAATTTTTTGGAGTAGAGGAGAAACGAGAACGAAGAAGAAGAAAAACGGAGGAATGAGAGGGATAAATTAATGCCTCAGATTAAATCCCTAAAAGGATGGCTCAGATTGAGTTAAAAGCTGACAGATGGGACGCAAAGCTACCACACGTCATTCAGTACCGCCATCACATTGTTGCTCGCGTGTTCCCAAGAAAAGCCCCTCAACTACCCTAACGCCAACTCCTTATCCAACCTGGCGGCACCACCTGCTCGCACCATTAAACCGAGACGGCTAGAAGTAAGGCACCACCTTTTTTAATATTATACACTCCACGATCAAATGTGACCAACTTAATATTCGCCTCTAGCTGAACATAAACCCGCTCACATTCGACCGTAGAGTGGGGGTCTAACTATTGGGAAAAAAGTGAACTAGGTCAATAACTCAACCAGAATAAGTACTTTCCTTAAGCCCATCACGGTAGTAGATTGGCGGCACTAAATATGCTGCCACCTGCCCTAGTTACCGTAAACCACGGTTCCACCAAGATATAGCCTCCATCATAAGGTGCCACCTACCATAGGCCTCGGTACCGCCAGCCTTGACTACCGTCAACACACTAATGGTGCACGCTCATTTTCCATTACCGTTAGTATCCGCCTAACATGTAGGACCACGATATTGCCAATCCCAGTTATCGCCTAACTTGCTACTACCCACCTCCACCAGCGCCACAGTACCGTCCACCTAGACTTCCGCTTATCAACCCACGGTCTGCACTCACCGTCCTTCTACTATCAGGCACAAACCCAGGCGGTACCACCACCCCTTTCAACCAATTGTCACCAGGCTATACCATCTCCTCATCACCTAGGTGGTACCACCACCCCTCTCAACCAATCATTACCTTGGTGGTATCACCTCCACATCACTCAGGCGGTACCACCTCCCCTTTAACCATTCAGCTACCTTCACCTCCATGTTTTGCAAAGTGTCACGATCCTAGGAAGTAGGAGCCGTGTGGAGCGCGTTGTTCACTAAGGACAATGATCAAGCCCGCACTATAGATCACTTTGAGCGCACAGCGGTCTAAGAAGTTCGGACCTTCCGTGTCCTGGGACATCGGGTGTGCGAATGTGGCGCTGCAACTCCCACTCAAGTGCATGACAAACAATCACACATGAACACAAAGGTTGAAAAGAAAGCAATTTGTATTCATTAACACAGCATACAACGGATATGAGGTTTACAAGTTGAATGGACTCTCCCCCATATATATACAAAACATGACTCTATAGCCCTAACAAAAGGAAACATCAAGGGGGTCTCTGCAATCATACGCCCCTATTTTGAGGAGGACAAAAGATAAAAAGAAACTAAAAATTTTCTAAGCTACTATATACATAAGGCTATCCTAGGACCCACGAGGACAACGTTCAAGACGCCCCATTGAGTCAAACAAAATAAAGAAAAACCGACAGTGTCACAAACCCTACGACAGACCTTGGGCCCGCGTTGGGACGCGCGAGCGCGGTTGCTGGGACCTTGCGACTTGACAAGGCGTCGTGGACACTGGGCATGCCTAGGACCATGACACAAAGCTAGGCGGTACCGCCCCAACCTGGCATTACCGCCCAGCACCAACCAACTCCCCCTCCCTTATAAATACCAACCTCGCTTCTCTCATTCAAGCGGAGGCTCCGACAGGCTCCTCCCCCCTCTCTCTATAATCCAGCCCAGGGCCTCACGCCTCACCCTCTCCCCAAGAGACCTCACGTCTCTCTCTTTATAAGGACTCGGGTATGCTCCCTCCCCTCCGCGGTTATCATCTGACGTGCCTCTCACTCTACGAGCCGACCTCTACTTACCAGGTATCATTTACCTTACGCCTATTTATTTATTGCCGCTACCACTTCCCCTTCTGACTTAGGCATCGAAGGGGTCCCCCACGAGTCCCTCTGACAGCCTTGCTCGTTTTGTAGGAGAGATCGGGTTAAACGCGCCAGCAGCTGCTTTCTCAAGTGAGGGTTGAGTCCCACTCTCATCCAGAACCTGCAAATATTTGTTACTCGGTACATTTGGGTCTAGTTCACTGACTGAACCAAATTTAACCGAAACAGACAGTTTGCTAGGTTTTATCTGCATTTAATTCAGGGTGGCTTCTTTGTAGGTATCTTTTTAAAGTGACTGTCCTAATATTAAGTGGATAACTAAAAACTCTTGGAGGATCACATAATGTACAATATGCTTTACTTTGTTGACGATCTAGTATAAAGTGTTTCCATACATCGCTAGTATTACGTCTACTACTGCTCATAGAGGTGCGGGTTTCAGTTTCATCATTAGTGGGTGTGGATTTGGGTTTAGAACATCCGACACCACCCGATTCAGGACAATCCTGCTCGTAGAGGTGTTCTTGTTCCCAATCACAAGTGTTTGGGTAGGAAAGTGACAGACCGAGTTCTAAAAAAATACATTCAGGGGTATTAATCTCAACTTCTCTACCCATTTTAGGGATTTTAGGTAGTCGAGAAGAGCTAGAGCTAGATCGACCAGCTCCAGATAAAGATGAATTATGTGCCATGATATTGTTAATTTATAATCATAAAATACAAGTAAGAATGCAAGGAAGGTAAATAGAAATATCAAATAAATAAAATTTCGCCGAAGCAAAAACTGAAATTTGAACTTCTACAAGCTTCTATGAGCAGAACACAATTGAAACTTCAAACTTGAGAGATTTAGATAATTGTATATAAGTAGAGGAGAGAGAATTGAAAAGATTGTTGCATAGTGAAATGAGAAAATAGGGTTAGTATTTGTAAGAAAAAAATGAAAAATTTTTTTAAATTAAAATTGTCACCCAACTTCTAGTTGTTGGGTGAGAGACATTGGGGGCTTCTGCCCCCAAGTAACCGGGCCCGGGCCCAGCCTCAACGGGGTGGGCTGGGTCGGGTTCCGGGTTGACCCGATCCGTTGGTCACCTCTAGTTTCAATAAAGCTAGGATTTGTTTGGAATCTACTCATGTTGATATTTGGGTTTTTTTATCGTACTTTATCAATATCGAGCATGTTATTTTCTCACTTTTTTTGATGATTTTGGCAAATGTAATCGACTATATTTGATGCATTATAAGTCTCAGGCATGTAAAATTTTGGTTAATTCCTGGAATATGGTGAATACTCCATTCAGTTTACAGGTCAAACAAGTTAGAAGTGACAATGGCCAAGAGTTCTTTTATAAACTGTTGCAAGAATTTTACAGGGGGTCAAGGAATGAAGATTCAAAAATCTTATATTGGTACATCTCTAACAACTTGGGGTAGTTGGACATAAAAGTAGGCACCTTCTTAAGGTGGCATGCGCACTTGGAATCCACGTTGATCTTTTGACCAACTTTATTGATGAGTGTGTCCTTATGGATGGATATTTAATTAATCTTACTTTGACCCTGATTTTGTCTAATAAGAGTCCCTATGGGATATTGCATAGTAAAAAGCTAAGTCATGGACAACTTGGAGTGTTTTTAGGAGTTCTGTTGTGCTCATGATCATAGAAAGAATAAATTTGGGTTATGAAATAATCAATGTGTTTATGAAATAATCAATGCGTTTTTGTTGAGTACATTTTTTACTTTAAAATTAATATGTGTAATTCTAAAATATGAAAAAGGGAAAAAAGAAAAATAAAAAAAGGAGAAAAAGAAAAAGAAAAAGAAAAATTCGAAAAAGATAGAAAATGAAGTTATTGTTATAAAATAAAATACAGAATATAAGAAAGTGAAATTACTTCTTTTTCATGTATTTCTCATATGTATCTCCTCCATTTATATACAACTGCATCAATTTATAGGCAAAATAATGCTACTGTTCCAAATCATGCAGCATTCATTCTAGCAAAATTCAAAGGCGGGTCCCATTGTATATTAAATACATTAAATAAGGGGGGCCTGCAAGTATATGCCATAATTAGGTCAAGGTGTAAGTAATTGCATATCCAATTATTATGTTAAGAGTATACTGGTCAACCATAAAATATTCTAATATTTACAACACTCTCCATTGGTTGACCATATACTACAAATGTGCCTCGTTAAAAAACTTGCTAAGAAAAATCTAATCGGATAAAAACTGAGCTAGGGAAAAAGAGTATAATATTCATAGTTCCCTTTTGGATATATATCTTAAAAGCTCTTAGAGACAAAAACTTTAAAAGAGTATAATGTCCTAGATATATGCCTTTTAACATAGTCTCATTAAAAACCTTGTCAGGAAAAAAAAAAAAAAAAAAACCAATGGGAAAAAAAATGTCGAAGGGAAGAAAGAGTACAATGCACATATAAGTCCCCCTGAGGAAAGCATGTCAACAAAGGACATCCTTGAATCACCGCATAACAATCCTGTGAACCAGTTTCTCAAAAGTTGAAGTTAGTAACGCTTTCGTAAATAAGTTCGCTAGATTCTTGCTTGAACGAATTTGTTGAACATTTATTTCACCATTCTTCTATAGATCACGCGTAAAAAAGAACTTTGGTGAGATGTGTTTGGTTCTATCATCTTTAATGTACCCTCCCCTAATTTGAGCAATACATGCAGTGTTTCTTTATATAGTATTGCCGGATTCCTCTTGATCGTTGGAAGATTGCAAATTTCTTGAATACGTTGATTCAATGATCTCAACCATACACATTCTTTGCCTGCCTCATGAAGTACAAGAATCTCAGCATGATTTGAAGAAGTTATTGCTACTGTTTACTTCTTGGATCACCAAGATATATCGGTATCACCATATGTAAATAAATATCCTATTTGTGAGTGACTTTTGTGTAGGTCAGACTGGTAGCCAGTATCCCCATATCCAATCAATTGTAGGTTAGATTGCTTCGAGTATAATAATCCCGTATCATTTGTACCATGAAGATACCTAAAAATATGCTTAATCCTATTCCAGTGTCTTCATGTTGGTATCGAGCTGTATCTTGCTAATAAATTAACAGAAAAGGCTATATCTGGTCTCATACAATTAGCAAGATGCATTAGTGCACGCACTCAGATATAGTACTTCAGGACCAAGGAATTCTTCATCATCTTCTCGAGGACGGAAGGGATCTTTATTTGCATCAAGAGGTTGGGACTACTATTGGGGTACTCAATTGATGTGCCATATTCATATAGAATTGTTTAAGCACTTTCTCTGTATAAGTGGATTAATGAATTAAAATCCCATCGGATAGGTGCACAATTTGTTGTCCAAAACAAAAATTTGTCTTTCCAAGATCTTTCATCTCAAATTCTTTATTTAGATATGTAATAGCTTCTTCGAGTCAGGGTTTCCTATAATGTTTAAATCATCAACATAAACTCTAATGATATTCAACCCAGAATTTGTTTTCTTAATAAAAACACGGACTGATGAGATTGTTAACATATCCTTCTCTCATAAGATATGTGTTAAGGTGATTATACCACATTCCCCTTGACTGCTTTAATCCATACAAGGATCTTTACAATTTGATTGAAAAAATTCACGAGGATTTGAGCTATATACCTCTGGTATTTTTAGTCCTTCAAAAACTTTCATATGTATGCCATTGTTAAGTGATCCATAAAGATAAGCTATTATAACATCAATAAGATGCATGTGAAGTCTTTTAAAGACTGCCAGACTTATTAAGAATCTGAATATAATCACATCCATTACTGGCAAGTATGTCTCTTCATAATCAATCCCCAGTTTCTATGAGAAACCTTGGGCCACAAGTCGTGCTTTTTATTTGACCACCTCATTCTTTTCATATCTTTTCCGCACCCACTTATACCCTACGTGTTTTGTATTTTCAGGCACTTGTACTATAGGCCCAAACACTGCACGTTTTGCCAGTGAATCTAATTTTGCCTGCATTGCGTCTTTCCATTTTCGCCAGTCACTCATTTGTTGACATTTTTTAACAGACCTAGGTTTAAGATCATCATTTTTGTTGATCAAATCAATAGTAACTGTACATACAAATATCTAAACAATAATTGTGTTATTTCAGTTCCATGGCTTTCCAGTATGAACATAATTTATCTAGATTTCTTGATTATCGATATTTTCATTGCTATCACTCATTTTAGAAACCCGGCATTCTTGAGAAGCGATTTTGTCATTTGTATCATTTTCCTGTATTTGTATTATTACCTCTTTAAGAGGATTGCGAGTGATAGATGGACCAACTTATTTTGCGCTTTTTCTTCCTTGTGTTTTTATCTTCAGAACCGAATAGCCTATCACGCCTTTGACGTGCAATAGATGTATTGGCCAATATTTTAGTCGTTTGCTCCCTTGGAAAATTAATCCGTGCAGGAGCATTCATAACTAGAATATGTGACTTGGTCACTCTCTTTGTATTAACCGATGCATCTGGCAATTGGTTTTCAACCTTTTGCAAATGAATGATTTTATGAACTTCCAGTTCATATTGATTTGTATGAGGATCAAGATGAGATATTGACGATGCATTCCACAAATTTCACAATTTTTCAACTTTTGCTTTTCTCCCCCTAATTCTAGAAACATTACTTCATTAAACTATAATCGGCAAACCGTGCTATAAAAAAGTCTCCAATCAATGGTTCCAGATATTTTGTAATTGACGGGGATTCAAACTCGACATAAATTCTAAGTCTTCTTTGTAGACCCGTCTTTGTACTCTGGAGTGGAGCAATTGGAATATACACCGCACAACCAAAAATTCATAGGTGTGATATATCTAGTTCCTGTTCAATGACAAGTTGTTGCGGGGAGTATTTATGATAGGCAGTTGGCCTAATACGAGTAAGTGCTGCAACACATAATATAGCATATCCCCATGTAAAACTAGGTAATTTTGTTTTCATGAGCATTGATCTGGCAATAAGCTCAGAGCGCTTAATCAAGAATTCCACAAGATCGTTTTGTCTATGTAGGTGGGCCACTGTATGCTCTATCATATTTTCAGTTGACATACAATAAACATCAAATGCCTATGATGTAAACTCTCCAGCATTATCAAGACGAATTTTCTTGATTGTATTATTCGAAAATTGAGCTCGTAATCGAATTATTTATGCAAGGAGTCTCACAAATGCCATGTTATGCATGGATAATAGGCAAACATGTAACCAACGTGTTGAGGCATCTATTAATGCCATAAAATATCAAAATGTTCTACATTATGAAATAATGTGCTCACATATATCTCTTTGTATTTTTTCCAAAAATGTAGGAGATTAAATCCCAATTTTACTTGGGGATGATCTAGTAATCATTTTGCCTTGAGCACAAGCAACACATGAAATTTTGTTTGGTAAAAGAATCTTCTAGTTCTTTAACGAATGCCCATGAGAATTTTCAATGATCCTTCTCATTGTAGTTGCACTTGGATGACCGTAGCGATCATGCCATAAAGTAAAAGTTCTATGGTCTATTAACTCCTGGTTAACCACTGTATTAGACTTAATTGGATTGATATAAGTGTAATATAATCTAGAAGAAAGTGCTGACAATTTTTCTATTATATGGTTCTTTCCCGAGATAAGCAATGTAATATAAAGATATTCCTTATCGCTTTCTTTTAAAGTTTCAATATGATAACTGTTGCGACAGATATCACAAAAGCTGATAAAGTTTCTTTGTAATCTCCTAGAAAACAATATGTCCTCTTCTGGAGCATTCAATTAAATTTGAAACACCCGATATTTATTAAGATTTGTTTCAGCTAATTGTAGCTAAGAAAATTACATTTTTGCTTTTAAGGATGGAGTGCGTGGTTGTGTTGTCTATTAGACATAATTCTCTACCATTGACTTTAACCATATTTCTTCATATATGAACACAGATAGGTGTTAAGATTTATAATAAAACATCATAATATAATATAGAATACAATAGTATGTTTGAAACTGGAATTTATCATTACATTTGAACTTTTCTAGTTACATTTCGTCCTTCTTTTAGGACAACAAGAATTGCATATTTTAAAAGTAACAATTTAACTTACATATATATGTAATTATAAAGTATAATAATCTTTTATATACATACATAATCTAGTGAAAATATCGTGCATATATGATGATTTAAGTAGAAAATAATCTAGAAATAATCAAAAAATTATCATCCAATAAGTAAAAAACGATTACACTTTACATTATAAAAATGGCTAAATTTTAACGGTCATAAACAGTAATCTAACGGCTAAAACCGGCTAGTTTCAACGGTTATGAACCATAAATTTACTTCTATAAATATATCTTACCACATCATAAATCAAACTGCTCAAAAATTTACATCTCTTATTCCTTAATCCTATTCTACATCAATATGTCTTCATTTTCATGTTGTGTTTTTGTTGTTATTATTATAGTAAGTTTCTTTATTATGTTTGGTGATTTGTCAATTTTACATGATTCTATAGAGCTAGATTATCTGTATAGATTGTTGTGGTTTTATGTTTGATCCTCTATCTTGTAGGTATGGGGATTAATTATATTTTTTATTTAGTAAATCTTTTTGTAATATTATTTTTTTTATTGTAATATGCTATAACGCAATAAAATTTTGATTTTTTTTAAAGGCATAGAAAAAATATTAATACAGTTACACATGTAACAAAATATATCATATTGATGATAAAATATTAGATGGATGCTTCTGCAAATAATTTGTTTATAACTAAATTAATATTATTTTGGGCAAAATATAGCAAGACCCCCTGAACTTTGCAATCAATCATAACATACCCCCGGCACTTTCGATTTAAAAAAAATAACCCCCTTGAGCTTTGTAAATTAACACAACACACCTGCTGCACTTTTAATTTCATAAAATAGGCCCCTAAACTTTACAAATTAACACAACACTCCCCATGCACTTTTAATTTTATTAAATAGCCCCTTGAAATTTGCCATTACACAAAACACACCCCATGCACTTTTAATTTTGTAAAATAGCCCTGTGAACTTTGTTAACACATACAACTTACCCCTGAACTTTATTACTAAATATAACTCACCCCTTAAAAATTAATAATTTTAAAATTTTAAAAATATACAAAATTTAAAATTTTAAAACAAATTATGAAAAAAAAATTTTTAAAAATTTGAAAAAATATAATAATATTTTTTAACTTTACAAAATATAAAAATTTATGTTTTTAGATGAAAGATAAGAGCTTTGTATCAAACTAAAAATGGGCGATTTTTTGTTTTATAAAAAGATAAGAAATTATGTTTTTAGTCATGATATATGAGCTTTATATTTCTAGATAAAAGCTACGAGAATTTTTTGATATTTATATAAAATAATTATTTTAATTATTATAGTACATATATTATAAATTTAGAAGATAATAAAGTATTTTTTTAATTTTTCATAAAAAAAAACTATAAGAAAAAATATAATATATTTTTAAAAAAATAAATTCTAAAATAACATTAAAAATTTAAAATTAAAAAAATATATGAAATTAAAAATTTGAAAAAAAATACTGAAAAAATATTTTTTTAAAAACATTGAAAATTATTATTATATTTTTTCATACTTTTTCTAAAAAATATATTTCATAATTTATCCAAATTTTTTAATTTCATACTTTTTTATTCTGAAATTTATGAATGTCTAAGTGGTGTGTTTTGTTTAGTAACAAAGCTCGGGATGTATTGTGTTAATTTGCCAAGTTCATGAGCTATTTTATGAAATTGAAAGTACAATGGGTGTGTTGTGTTAATTTGCAAATTTTAAGGGGCTATTTTTTTAAATTAAAAATGCAGGGGGGGTGTTTTGTTTAATTGCAAAGTTTAGAGGCTATTTTTTAAAATTAAAAGTGCAGAAAGTATATTGTGTTTAATTGTAAAGTTCATGAGAGTCTTACTATATTTTACCCTATTATTTTATTAAAATTTAACATAATGCAGTACATAATAAACTTTAGAGCAAATATTTCACTCTAGTCAAAGACTCCCATCTCCGATCAAATGATTAATTCTCCCACAAGCATCTTCAAATAAATCGGACACATCTAAATTAAGTTGAGAAGAATCTTTAACAAAATTTATTTCTGCAAGTTTTTTTTTCCCCTTTTAACAATGCTTGGTAGAGTTTCACAAGATAGTCCACGTAAGACAGATACGTGTTCAATGACCTTTTATACCACATTGATAGTAATTTGTTTCAAAATCTTTTAAAAAATTTTGTTCGGGCGATTTTTTCTTTTTATTCTTCTCCTTGCAATCTATAGGCTTCTTGAACTTTGATCCATTCTGAGTACCATGATTCCATTTATTTTGACCATGACTACAACCTCGCCCACGGGCACGTCCGCGACCATGTTCATATTTATGACTTGACAATGTCCCCAATTGTCATATGATGTAGCATTTACTTTAGGAAATGCTTCCGATCCAGTTGGTCGTGACTGATATTTTTTCATCAACAGTTTATTATTTTGTGCGGCGACAAGTAGGCTTGAAATTAACTTCGAATATTTTCTAAAATTTGCCTCTCGATATTACTGTTGCAGGAGCATAGGCATAAAAAGTAGAGAATGTTTTTTGCAACATATCTCCATCAGTAATATTCACTCCATGCAATTTCATTTGGGAGGTAATTCTAAATACAGTGGAGTTGCACTCACTTACTGTTTTAAAATCTTGCAGTTGTAGGTGAATCCATTCATAGCGAGTTTTACCAAAAACTATAGATTTATGGTGATTAAATCTTTCTTTTAAATTTATCCAAAACTCATAAGGATCCTTCACTTAAGATATTCGGATTTTAATCTTTCATAGAGATGATGCCGAATAAATATCATTGCTCTGGCACGATCCTGCAGGGATATGCTATTCCTTTATTTAATTGTTTCTCCAAGATGCATAACATTAAGATGAATCTCTGTATCAAGGGTCCATGGTAAATAATTTTTGCCAGATATATCGAGAGTAACAAATTGAAGGTTGGTAAGATTTCACATTATGAAAGATAATGATAAGGAAGAAAATAATATCTTGATTCTCAATGGGTTAGAGACTCGTGCTAGTAACGAGTTATAAAATAAAATATAGAATATCAAAAATACAAAATATTAGAAAGTGAAATTACTTCTTATTCATGTATTTCTCATCTGTATCTCCTCCATTTACATACAACATTATCAATTTATATGCAAAGTAATACTACTCTTCCAAATCATGTGGCATTCATTGCCAGCAAAATTCGAAGGCCGGTCCCACTGTTGTAATAAATGCATTAAATACGGGGGCCCGCATAGTTATTTTGCACCTGCCATGATTAGATAAAAATATAAGCAATTACATATCTAATTATTATATTAAGGGTATTAGTCAAGCAAAAATATTCTAATATTTACAGCAGTTATATAAAAGTAAACATAAAAAAAGACAAAAAAGAAAATAAGGCTTGACTTTTTGCCGAAATGTATTGAGTTTGAATTTTAAATTTGTATTAGTTTTTTTTTATCAAATGGAGGGTATTGAGAGTGCGAAGCATGCAGAGTAAAGAGAAAAGGAGAGAAATGTACAGAGTGAATGGGTTTGTAATGGGGTTCCCGGGGCACCTAGGTAAGGGGAGATACTAAAGGAAAATGATGTATGAGTTTTGTTTATGAGGTTTTGTTATCACTTGATGTTGAGTAAAGGTTACCAAAGCATGAGAAAGAGTGTTGAGAAAGTTTTTGTGACTTTTTCTTTCCAATGTTACATTGTACAAGGGTTGTTGGCTTATCGTTCAAAGCCATGTTGCATGAGGGCTGGTAGTTTACTGGCTATATTGTGTGAGGTGGAAATTTTAAATTATCCAAAGCCAAAAATAAAACAAGAACAAGATGAAAGAAGATTCCTTTATAATTTGAATGAATAAAAATGTACAACCTACTACCGCTTAAATAGGAAATTACAAGTAAATGAAAAGACAAACTATTACACTAGAATCCTAAGTGTTTAGCCCGTAAGTAAACATGTATAAAGGCCATTGAAGGGCTGGTTACACAAGCAAGAAGAGGGGGAGAAAATATGCTTGAATGCTAGGCTATTAAATGGTACATGCCTAGGGAATATACAATCCTAGATGCTATGTAAGAAAGAAAAGTACAAAAAAATAGATGAAAAAATACAAGAAAATAATATTAGTATTTGACATTCCCCCTCAAGTTGGAGCATGAAGATTCATCATGCCCAACTTGCAAAGGAGCGTCAAATAGCTTGAAGAACCTAATGCTTTTGTAAAGGCATCTGCAACTTGATCCGTCGAACGAACAAATGGTATAGCAATCTCTTTAATCAACAACTTGTCACGAACAAAATGGTAATCAATCTCAATGTGCTTCGTCCTCTCATGAAAAAAGGGATTTGAGGCAATATATAAAGCCGATTGATTGTCACAAAATAAAATCGAAGGATCGTTAACGGCGCAATAAGATCAAAAAATAAGCGCTGCAACCAAACAATTTCAATGAAAATGCTGGCCATGGAACAATATTTGGCCTCAGCTGAGGAATGTGAAACAAAGATTTGTTTCTTTGATTGCCATGTAATTGGCGCCCCGCCTAAGAAAACAACATAACCTGTTGTAGAGCGCCTAGTATTAAAACAATCAGCCCAATCAGCATCACAATAACCACTAAGCGCAAAATCACTATCCGAAGGTAAAAATACACCCTATCCCGATGTACCCTTTAGGTACCACAAGACACAGATAACAACATCAACATGGGGCTACCTAGGATCATACATAAACTGACTCAAAACACAAACAGCGTAACTAATAGGATGAATAATGGTGAGATACAACAGTCAACCTACCAATCGCTTATTGACCCACATCAGTAAAAGGATGACCAACTCTATCAGCTAACCCATGGTTTTGAACAATCGAAGTGGAAGCTGGTTTAGCATCCAACAACATGGCTTCACTAAGGATGTTTGGAACATACTTTCTTTAACTTAGCATGATTCAAAAAAAAAAAAAAAAAAAGTACTTGATGGGTCCCAAATATTTAATTCTGAAAGATTTATTCAAAATGCCCTTTACTTTCAATATATGCTCCATATTATTACCCGTAATTATCACATCATCCATATATATTAAAACAGCTATATAAACATTCTCTTGGAAAAATATGAAAAGAGAATAATCTGATTTAGATTGTTGGAAACTAATTCCTATTAATGTAGAAGTCAATTTTTCATTCCAGTTACGGGAGGCTTATTTTAGGTATTAGAGAGATTTATGAAAACGACAAACTTTTCCTTCATGTTTACGTTCAAAACATAAAGGAAGTTTCATGTAGACTTCTTCACTAGAATCTCCATGAAAAAAGGCATTATTTACATCTAACTAATGTATAATCCAATTTCGGGCTGAAGCAATTGCTAAAACACAATGAACAGTTACTAACATAGTGACGGGAGCAAAGGTATTGTGATAGTCAATACCTTCCACTTGAGTAAAACCCTTGGCGATCAAGCGTGATCGTTCAATGGACCCATCCAATTTATACTTTGCTTTATAGACCCACTTGAGTCCATAGATTTCTTACCATCAGGTAAATTTTCTAAAGTCCAAGTGTGATTTTGCTCCGAAACCTATATCTCCTTTTCAATTGCATCTTTCCAATGCTTGAACTATATGGCTTGTTGAATTGTTTTTTGCATCTTTCTGAATTAGCCGATGGAGTGATACTAAGAGTATGGGTTATGGAGGAAGGTACATCACAAATATAATCTTGATACTTCACCGGAATAGATCCTACGCAATCACTTCTTCTAGTAACAATGTCAGGACTAGGATCGGGGCTACTCTCCCCATCCAAACCAAGCTGGTAGTCAACGGGACCATAGGCAGTACCACTGTTAGCACCAATGTCGGCTGGTGTGTGCTCTTGTGCCTCAGCCAACAGTGAGTTGACTGGGGTGTCCTGTGCAGAACCGGTCCCTCTTCATTGATTACGTGATTCCTAACAATTTTAAGTAAATTACCATCTAATGTTGGTTGAGTATTATCAAGATGGGGGAAGGAAAACCATCTTCGTAAAACCTAATGTCATTGTAATGAAAACCAGGCACGTAGAGGACATCATTGAGAATGAGATTTTTTGAGATTCGAACTTCCTCCATACGAGAAAAGGACATACTTGATTCATTTGGCAATCTAACAAGCCCAATGGAGTCATTAATAGTGACATCAAACATCAAATACAAGGATGAGACCATGTGATCGCTAGCCCTGGTATCAATAATCTAACTAAAAGAAGTGGTAGCAACCTGACTTGTTAGATTTATACTAGGAGAAGCTATAACGGGTCCAAGTAATGCTAAAGGATGCTGAGACTGACAATGGGAAAGCCTCGACACTGGGCTTTCACCAACCAGACTGTCATCGATCAATTGAGTGGCTGCGCCTCCTCCCAAAGCTTTGTTTCCCCATTCTGGAGGGTAACCAATCAACTCAAAGCATCGTTCCTTCGTATGACCCTATTTCTTATAATATGTAAAAGTGAAACGGTTAAAGTGACGAGAAAATCGGCCCGTAACGGGCTGTGTGCCTCTAGCCGAGACTGCAATGGCCCCTTTGCTAGGCAACGCTGCTGCCTCAGGGTTGATAAAGGTGCCGGTAGCCATACTTTGCTGCTTATCTTCTTGGCACAACACAGAATAAGCATTGACAACCATGGTCAAAGACTTGGAATTCATAAGTTGGGACCTAATAATAGAGACAGACGAATCAAGGCCCATGAGCAAATCTAATAACCTCTCTATATCCCAGATCGCCGAAAAGGCTTGGCCAGATCTGCCAATGCAAGGAGAAACGGCTACCAAGGTATAAAGCTTATCGTACAAAAATCTTAGTTTGGTAAAATAGTTGAAAATGGATGCATTTTTTCTGTTTTAATTGCGAGATTTCACGCTTAATTTCATAAATTTGGGGAGCATTCCCTTCTAAGAAATGTTCTTTTAAGTCTAATCAAATGTCACAGGAAGTCTCAAAATAAGCGATGCTAGCGTTAATTACTTTTGAAACAGAGCTGGTAAACCAAGTGGAAACCATCGAATTGCAAGCACTCCAATTCTTAAAATCCAGAAAATTTTCATTTAGTTTAACAATACTTCCATCAAGGAAGCCAATTTTGCATTTAGCTTTGAAAACCTTAAAAATCGAGCGTCTCCATGCAGGAAAATTCAGCCCGGTTAGAAGGTCTTGAACAAACATAAACCTGGATGACCTGAGGGATATAAGTAATAAGGAGAGCTAGCATCTAGAACTCCCCTCCAGACGACAACCGGTGCCTCAACCTGATTTAAATTTTCTCCTGACATTATGAAAGAAGACAACATAACAACACAAATTAAAACAAGGGACAAAGTAAAGGAGATGCTCACAAAAGCTGTGGGTCACTGCTGGAAGAAGAAGAGAAGAACCGGGTCTACAAGATCAAGTTTGCTCTAATACCATGTAAAATTTAAATAATTCAAAGCCAAAAATAAAACAAGAACAAGATGAAGAAATATTCCTTTCTTGATTTGAATGAATAAAAAATGTACAACCTACCACCACTTAAATAGGAAATTACAAGTAAATGAAAGAGAAATTATTATACTAGAGTCCGAAGTGTTTAAGCTGGTAAAAGGCTAAGTAATGTGTATAAAGGCTATTGAAGGGCCGGTTACACAAGCAAGAAGAGGGGGAGGAATTGTGCTTGAACGCTATCTTGAATGCTAGGCCATTAAATGGTAGATGCCTAGGGAATATGCCATCTTAGATGCTATGTACAATGAAAAATACAAGAAAATATATAAAAATATACAAGAAAATAATATTAGAATTTAACATGAGAACTAGTGGCTTGCCACTCAACGCTACATTGTAATATGGGATTTTGGGGTTATAGTTAAGAGTTTTGGTTTCTAAAATTTTATTGTGGAAGAGCTCCTGTTTGGGTCCCATGGTTTTTCACCTAATTGAAAGAGTTTCTATGTAAAGTTTTGGTGTGTTGATTTTCATTATTTTTTTTATAGATTTTTCGCTTCCATTTGTGCTTAATGTGCAATTTTTTCAACAAATATAAGGTTTGTAGTTGAAAAATAAACAAAATTTTCTATCACAGGATGTAATTTTATATGATAATATTTTTCCATCACCGCATGAAAAGGAATCGAGATTATCAAGACTCGACCGACTCCATTTTTGAAGACGGCAATCAGCGTGTGTCATATGGAATCAATACAATATAATAGATGACTGAACAGGTATCATACCCGCTTGGGGTCTCATGGAAAGCTCAGAGATCTTAACCATAATAACCTACTCGAAACTGCGATAGATTCGACTGAGTCGTGGCCGAACAACACCCGTGAAATATTAAGACAATATTTGTGATATACCAAGTTCTATAGCCATGCTTGTATTGAACCACCAATCGCTAACTCCAATAGGATGTACCCTATCTCAAATTTTTCATCTAATGCATGATTCACATTTGCTCATTCCATGTTTTTCGGGGCCATTACATCTTGTGATGAGCCAAAAGCCCTCTTTTTTTTTTCCTTTTTTTTTTTCAGGTCGTAAACAAGTGTAAAAAATAAAATACAAAACATATGATACTGTTGAGTGATATAAAGCCCGGCTAATGGAAAAGGGGTATACACAAGTTGAAGGGGGAGACAATCATCACATATTTGCTCCGATAGTGGAACTTGTGATAGTTCGTAGTCTTCTAGCAGGGCTTCAACTTATAATTTGATTCTTCATCCATTAGATGTCAACAACGTATTTTTACATGAGGATCTTGATGAAGATGTCTACATGAGAATACCAGACACATTACGGGCTTGTTGAATCAGAATATCACTATATTGTCTAAAATAAGCATCTCGAAACTGGAGACAGATGTTCACCTTATTTGTCCTTAACATTGGTTTTCAACGGTTTATGTGTGATTATTTGCTTTTCACTTTCTTTAGTGGATGATTTTTATGGTTGTACTTATTTATGTTGACGATGTAATTGTTACCAGAAATTGTGAATGCAATATAATTGAGTTGAAGGATTGGTTGCATAGGGAATTCAAAATTAAGGACCTAGGACACCTAAACTGCTTTTGAATCATGGTTGCACGAGCACTTTTCAGGATTATGCTTAGACAACACAAATATGTACTCAAACATCTTTCATGAAGCTAATATGATTGGTTGTAAACCGAGCCCCATGCTCATGGCCTAAGATCATCAATTGGGTGATGGGTGTGGAGATGTGGTGGATAATCCTAGCTCATAGCGAGTTCTTGTAGGATGACTTTTGTATTTGACTATCCCTATAGCTAGACTGTTCACATTATGAGAATTTATGCATTGTTGTAGGGCAATATCATCTCGTAGCTGCTACAAAGGTCCTATGATAACTTAAGAGTGCTTCTAGACGAGGTATCTTTTTCCTTACTACTTAGGATGATCATTTACATGCCTATTATGATGCCAACTAGGTTGATGTCCTACCATTCATCGCTCTACCACTGCATTCATTGTTTCCCTAGATTCATCTCCTATGTCATGTAAGCCGAAAACACATATTGTTGTTTATTGTTCCTTAGCTGAGCCTGAGTATAAAGCCATGACAATTACAAGTGAGTTGATTTGGTTACGCCTGTTATTATGTGACATGGCTGTTTTAGTAGATATACCGACGCTTTTGATTTGTGATAATCAAGCAGCCCTATCCATAGCCGCCAATTCGATCTTTCATGAATGAATTGAACACATTGAACTCGATTGTCATTTTGATCTTTCATGAATAAATTGAACACATTGAACTCGATTGTCATTTTGTTAGAGAACGGATTCAATCCAAGGAGACCAAGTCGTCATTTATTCATTCTATTGGGAAACTAGTAGATCTTTTCAACAAAGTACTTGAGGTTCCCACATTCGCACTTTAACAAGGCAAGTGGGTATCTTGGATCTCTACGCTCCTGATTCATATTCTATATTTTGTAATTTTCGTATGTACTAATTATGAGGCCATTTACTACCATATCAAGTGTTCCTAAAATTAGTATGCCATTAGTGGGAATTCTTATTCCTCCCTTCTCTTATGACTAGCTAATAGCTGTTAAATTTCATCGAGCATTTAGGCCCGCCCAACCCATGAAGTTAGAACATATAAAATTCACATATAAGTCCAAGTAGGTTCCATAAAAAATACAATTGACGTTAGTTGAAGTAACTAATTAGACTTATATGTTGATCACTTCAATCCTACAACTCCTATATAACATTCACATTTGACTCGCATGTGGAGTTCTTGGTAGTTTCCCTCACATGTGAGTCTAAAACAAATGCATCCCTCGCCTTCTCCGATTCAATTAGAAACTACATCCAACCGGATCCAATAATAGCCTTCATGGGATCCAAGGCACCCCTGGAGTGGCTAAAACTCATGTATAGAATCAAGAAAAGAGTAAAACTTTGATAACAGGATAATTGGCATACAATATAAGTATATAGTTGTACCACAAAGGATTTAGTTTAGATTCTACTATGACATTCATACACACACATACAAAAATAAGTAGGGTCAAAAAAAGATCACTAGATTATCACATGTCCATAATTCTTCTATGTTTCCCCATATTATGATCTTTACGCATTTTTGGCCACTCTCACTCACACAGCGCAGGGGGGCACCAAGCATCTTGAAATGAATCCCAGCCTCTTCTTCTGCTCCCAAAAAAAAAAAAAAATTAAACTTATTAGTCCTTGAATACAACAACAACAACAACAATCTCAGTGCCTCAAAGGGTCCCGCAAAAGCGGGGTCTGGGGGGATAGATGTACGCAGCCTTCCTCCTTAAGGGTGTCAACCTGAAGAGAAGCTGTTTTCGAGGACTCCCAACCTGAAAGTCCTTGAATAATGGATAAAATAAATTATTATTTTAAATCAAAGTGACCACAACTCCGAATATTATAAAACAAGTCCCTATAAATTGTTACTAATGTATATTTTTTTACACGGTAAAGAAAAATATTAGGTGCCCTTTTTAAGGAAGGGCCTTCTAAATGTATCGCCATATACATCAGTAACAAGACGAATATTTGGTGGGTTCCGAATACAAATTGATAATGTGAAAATGTCTGATTCGAAAAATTAAAGTTAACTAATCATCTTTTTATTATATATGATGGTGAGTTTAAGTAGGTAAGAAGATTCGAACTTCGGTATTCATGTTTCACAACCTTAGTGATTTAACTATTGGACTGGAGACTATTAGCAAATTAAGTAACAAGTATGTTTATGATCCACATAAAAACACGACGGTTCAAAAATATCTAGCAAGGCCCGACAATAACCCCATATGCAATCCAAGTAATAGCTTGGAGCCTCCAAATTTTTGGAATTGTAATTTTTAAGTATCAATTGTTAATAGGGCAAAATACAATGAGATTCCCTGAACTTTGTAATTAATCACAACACACCCCCTATGCACTTTCAATTTTGAAAAATAGCCCCTGAATTTTGTAATTAAACACTACGCACCCCCGTACTTTCAATTTAAAAAAATAGCGCCCTGAACTTTGCAAATTAACACAACACACCCCCTACACTTTTAATTTCATAAAATAGCGCCCTAAACTTTGTTATTGGTCACAACTCATTATCCGAACTTTGTTACTAAATATAACATACCACTTAGACATTTATAAATTTCAAAATAAAAAAGTATGAAATTAAAAAAATTGAATAAATTATGAAAGAAATTTTTTTAGAAAATATACAAAAATTTGAAATTTAATACAAATTATGAAAAAAATTTGGAAAAATTTTAAAAAAATATAATAATATTTTTTAACTTTAATAAAAATTAGAATAATAAATTTAAAATAAAAAAAATCTATCAAATTAAAAATAAGGAATTTTCTAGTTTTAAACAAAATATAGAAATTTATGTTTTTAGACGAAAGGTAGGAGCTTTGTATTAAAAACGAGAGATTTTTTAGTTTTATAAAAAAGATAGGAAATTATATTTTTAGATGAAAGGTATAAGCTTTACATTTTTAGACGAAAGGTAGGAGCTTTGTGTTAAAAACGAGAGATTTTTTAGTTTTATAAAAAAGATAGGAAATTATGTTTTTAGAAGAAAGGTATAAGCTTTACATTTCTAGACAAAAAGTAAAATGATTTTTTGATATTTACAGAAAAAATACTATAAGAGAAACTATAATATTTTCTTAAAAAATAAATTATAAAATCAGGTTAAAAATTTAAAACTAAAAAAATATACAAAATTAAAACTTTGAAAATAAATACTGAAAAAAATATTTTTTATTTAAATATCCCATAAATTATTCAAAATTTTTAATTTCATACTTTTTTATTTTAAAATTTATAAATGTCTAAGTGGTGTGTTATATTTAGTAACAAAGTTCGGGGGTGAGTTGTGAGTACTAACAAAGCTCGGGGGCTATTTTATGAAATTGAAAATACAAGAGGTGTGTTATGTTAATTTTTAAAGTTCAAGGGGCTATTTTTTGAAATTAAAAGTGAAGGGATTGTGTTTTGCAAAGTTCAGGACATCTTACTATATTTTGCCCTTGTTAATATTATTAAGCTTTATTGTTAAAATTTTTATAATTTATTGTACATACAAAATTCCATTAAAATTTTTATCATAGCTGGCCTCGGTATGAAGCAGGCAAAGTACAGATTGCGAGGCCCAATACTATCCAATGGGATCACAAGTGAAACTACGAGCAAAACTTTCCGGCCCAATTAAAGCCCCGTTCGATTGAAAGAAAACATTTTTAGGGAAAAAAAAAAAAGGCTTTTTTTTAAATATTGTCAATCAAAAATATTTTTATTAAAATTTTCCGTATTTTTACCTTTAAAAAAAAAAAAGAGCCTTTAGCTCTTAAATTAGTACATAAAATTTTGAATGTCAAGTTGAACTAAATATCGATACACAAAATGAAATTACAATTTGAAAAAATAGTATTTTTTTTTTTTTTTTTTAAAGTTGAAGTGCATTTGCTGTTGATGAAGAAAAATAGTTTTCATGTAATTAAATATTACTAAGAATTTAATTGTTGTATCAACATACAAAGAATTTCCCTTATCCCTTAAAATCAAATGTTACTTAAATAAGACTTGAGGTCTGTTGAAATTAGTATTATGTATTCATGTCCTCGTATTTGTAATTATATACTTTAGTATCAGTATTTATTCTTACCATATTCTTTATGTAATTAGAGAGTAGGTAGATATTTATTTCTCTAGATATTTAGTCACTTCCTCTCCCTCTCCCAACCGGCCAACTAAGGCCATTACTACTAGCTTTTACTTTGTTTTTCTTTTTTGTAAATATTTGCTTGAGAAGATGATTGGGTGTGTCCTTCATCTAGTATAAATAGGTTGTCTTGTTTCATTTCTTTATTATCCAATACAATTTTCTTTTCCCATCATTTTACCTTAAGCTTTATATTGTTATCTTAAGTTTTACATGGTATCAGAGCAAGTTCCGTTCTTACATTAAGTGGCGTTTTTTTCCTTGCTTCCTCACTGCCGCAGCACTCATTGGAGTGCTTTTTGTGAGTTGTTCTTTTCCTTTTGCTTCTTATGCTTGTTTTTGTGTTTTAGTTTGGTAGAATATGGCGGGTGTTAACAATAACGAGACTACTCAAGCAAATAATGATCAAACAATCATGCTGGCTCTCCCAACAGGGGGAGTCATTGATGTTAACTCACCGTTTTACCTACATTCCTCGGATAATCCCGGCTTGATTTTTGTCCAAAACACTTTAACAGGACCTAATTATCGTTCTTGGAGAAGGGCTATTTTAAAGGTTTTTAAAGCAAAGAGAAAAATTAGTTTTCTTGATGGTAGTATTACCAAACCGGATGAAGATTCACCGGACTTTGAAACTTGAAGTGCATGTGACTCCATGGTTGCAACTTGGCTCTCAAATTCTGTGTCGAAAGAGATTATGAGAGTATTACTTATTTAGAAACTGCACATTATATTCGGCTTGATTTGCATGAGAGATTTTCTCAAGGTAATGTCCCTCGTATTTACGAATTAAAACGCGAGATCTCGCATTTGAAGCAAGAAAATTTGCCTGTTTCAACTTATTTCACTAAGTTGAGATCCTTCTGGGATGAATTATATGCACTAGTCGAGATACCGCCGTGTACTTGTGGACACGCCAAAGCTTTTTTGCAAATTCGTGATATGGAAAAATTGTTGGACCTTTTGATGGGTCTTGACCCCTCCTTTTCAACTGTGCGTTCACAGCTTATGAACACTAAACCTTTATCCTCTGTGGGAAGTGCCTATTCAGTGTTGTGTCAGGAAGAGAAGCAACAAAGCGTGGCAGCGGGCTCGTTTGTGACGCCCGAAGCTGCGGTCTTGACAGCGAAGGGGCCAGGAGGTTCCCCAATGGGAAATAATTCCCGTCGCACTAACCGTTTTACCTGTTCTCACTGTAAGAAACAGGGACACACCAAGGAGAAGTGTTTTGAATTGATTGGATACCCCCCAGGTTGGAAGAAGCAGGGGCCTAAGGCGGTCGGGACAGCCGGAAGCGCAGCAGCAGCCGCGGTTCACTGCGGCAGTGAAGAACCGACCGGTGATAGCCCCATTGTCGGGCTTTCCGCTAGCCAATATCAGCACCTCTTGTCGCTACTTGGAGAAAGCTCTGTCTCACCTAGTATAAATCTGACAGGTCGAGTTTTCATTTCAAATCAAAGTTGGATTATTGACACCGGGACTACTGATCACATGGTTTCTTCTCTATCACTCATGTTTGATGTTGTGCCAAACAAGGTCGTTAAACCCGATAAATTACCAAACGGGGCAACATTGACGGTTTCTCACATTGGGAAAGTTCGAATTTTTGATGATTTTATTCTCCATGATGTGTTATACGTACCGGATTTTTATTGCAACTTGTTGTCAGTGAGTAAACTCACACGTTATGAAAATTGTATGTTAACCCTTTATCCTGATTTTTGTTACTTTCAGAACCGACACTCGAGGAGGCTGATTGGAGCGGGTAGAATGAGAAATGGGCTATATTTGCTCGAGACGCAGCCGGTTGCTCCCTCGGCTCACGGGGTTTAGAATAATTAAGAGGCAGTTTTGTGGCACTGCCGTTTGGGTCATGTTCCTATCAACAAGCTTTCATTTTTTCCGCATTTAAACATTAAAAGGACTAATGTTATTTGCGATACTTGTGATCGTGCGAAACAAGCACGATCTCCTTTTCCTTTGTCTGTTTCCAAAACTCGGGTTTGTTTTGAGTTAATTCACTGTGCTATTTGGGGCCCCTATAGAATGGTTTCTTTGAGTGGTGCACGTTTTTTTCTTACCATTGTTGATGATTATAGCCAATGCACGTGGGTGTATCTTATGAAAGAGAAATCCCAAGTACATGGGATTCTCATGAATTTTTGCCGTATGGTGGATACTCAGTTTGGTTTGCAGGTCAAACAGGTAAGAAGCGACAACGGTCAAGAGTTTAAGTATGGGCCGTTGTTAGACTTCTATGCGAGACATGGAATCCAATACCAGACTTCATTGACCGCGACACCTCAGCAAAATGGAGTTGTTGAACGCAAGCATAAGCATTTGTTGGAAGTTGGGCGAGCACTTCGATTTCAGGCAGGGCTTCCTAAAAGGTTTTGGGGTGAGTGTGTTTTAACGGCTGCCTACTTGATTAATTTGATGCCTTCTTCATTGCTTGGTCATAAGAGTCCTTACGAATTGTTAATCGGCAAACCCCCATCATATAATCATTTGAGAACTTTTGGATGCTTATGTTATTATCATGTTAAAAATCGCACCAATGACAAACTCGATAAACGTGCTTCACCAGGAATATTTGTAGGGTATCCCCATGGTCAAAAGGGGTATAAAATTTATAGCTTGGATGAACGTAAGATCATTGTTTCTAGGGATGTTCGATTTTATGAGGACAATATGCCCTATTTAAAAATTGATACTTCGGAGCATAAGCATGAAGGGCATAACAAGGTCCTAAGGAACGATTTTTTGACCACGGACACGGCAGCACCGGTCCCGACTGGACCGGTACTGCAGCAGCACCAGTATGTGACAGAACCGGTCTCGACTGGACCGGTTCTGCATCTGCAGCAGCAGCAGCAGCAGACCGACCCTCTTCTGGCCGGTCCAGCAGAACCTGAACCGGTCCTCGGAGGACTAGAGGACAGTCTGGCCGAAGGGCCAGCAGCACCGATAGAGGGAGTTCCCCTCAATGAAGAACGGGTCGCAAGAAGAAGTGCTAGAGTTCGGTCTATGCCCGTCAAATATCAAGACTATATAACAAAGGTTCCGCCTTCTATAGCCCATTCTCCCGCTCCCACTCCGTTAGTCAACTCTGGTATTTTATATCCCCTCTCAAACTTTGTTTCTAACGTACAATTTTCTAACGCTCACTCGACACTTTTGAATGCCATCACTTCATGTGATGAGCCGAAAAATTTCAATCAGGCCGTACAATATGAGGAATGGAGGGAGACCATGGAGAAGGAGATCAAGGCACTTGAACAAAACAACACATGGACCTTGAGGCTTTGCCAACTGGAAAGAGAGCTATAGACTCAAAGTGGGTCTACAAAGTCAAATATAAGTCAGATGGGACAATTGAGAGGTACAAGGCCCGTCTTGTTGCCAAGGGATATACTCAAGTAGAAGGTATAGACTTTCATGATACTTTTGCTCCTGTAGCTAAACTTGTAACTGTTCGTTGCGTTTTAGCCGTAGCCACAGCTCGAAGTTGGATAATCCAACAATTGGATGTAAATAACGCTTTTCTTCATGAGGACTTGGATGAAGAGGTTTACATGAAATTACCACAGGGTTTTGAGCGTAAACATGAAGGCAAGGTTTGTCGCCTTCGTAAGTCCCTTTATGGACTTAAACAGGCCTCACGGAACTGGAATCAGAAATTCACCTCAACCTTAATTAAACTTGGTTTTCAACAATCCAGAGCTGACTATTCTTTATTCACTTTTATGTGCGGGTCAACATACACTGCTATTCTCATTTATGTTGATGATGTCCTTATAACTGGAAATGACTTGGATCATATTGCAGAAATCAAAAATGTTTTGAATGAAACATTTGGGATAAAGGACTTTGGGTCCAGCAAAGTACTTTTCAGGGATTGAGGTCGCCTGTTCCAAAAAGGGGTTGATGTTGAGTCAAAGAAAATATGCCATTAACATTATTAGTGAGACCGGACTCCTAGGAGCAAAACCTATTTTTACACCGATAGTGCAGAATCATGGATTAGCAGATGGGGTAGGCAAGCCAGTGGAAGATGGGGGTCAGTATAGGCGGCTAGTTGGGCGGTTATTGTACTTAACGATCACTCGTCCTGACATTTGCTATGTTGTTCGCATTTTGAGTCAGTTCATGCATGATCCTCGTGTGCCCCATCTTGATGCCGCCATGAGGGTCCTTCGTTATCTGAAAGGGACTACGGGTCAAGGAATATTTTTTTCATCTACTTGTGATCTTAAACTCCGTGCTTACTGCGATGCTGATTGGGCTGGTTGTCCCACCACCAGACGATCAACCACAGGTTGTGTTGTTTTCTTGGGTGATGCGCCTATTTCATGGCGGTCTAAGAAACAAACTGTTATTTCCCATTCTTCTGCAGAAGCCGAATACCGATCCATGGCATCCACAACTAGTGAAATAACTTGGTTACGTCGACTGTTAAATGATCTTGTTGTTCCCACTAAGGAACCAGTTTTGCTCTTTTGTGATAATCAGGCAGCTCTCCATATTGCTTCTAATCCCGTGTTTCACGAAAGAACAAAGCACATTGAAATTGACTGTCACTTTGTCCGAGACAAATTACTATCCAAGGAGATCGCCACAGCCTACGTTCACACCGGGGAACAAGCAGCGGATATCTTCACTAAAGCGCTTGGCAATTCGACACATGGTTCATTTCTCGGCAAGTTGGGCATCGTGAACTTGCATGCTCTAACTTGAGGGGGAGTGTTGAAATTAGTATTCCGTATTCATGTTCTCGTATTTATATTTGTATACTTTAGTATCTGTATTTATTCTTAGCATATTCTTTATGTAATTAGAGAGTAGGTAGATATTTATTTCTCTAGATATTTAGTCACTTCCTCTCCCTCTCCCTCTCCCAACCGACCAACTAAGGCCATTACTACTAGCTTTTGCTTTGTTTTTCTTTTTTGTAACTCTTTGCTTAAGAAGATGATTGGGTATGTCCTTCATCTAGTATAAATAGGTTGTCTTGTTTCATTTCTTTATTGTCCAATACAATTTTCTTTTCCCATCATTTTACCTTAAGCTTTATATTGTTATCTTAAGTTTTACAAGGTCAATTTGTAAAAAAGTTGTAGATGTACTTTTGTTGCTGGAAAAATAAATTATCCACATGTTAGATATGTAATTAAATTAAATTATATTTTAATAGATAATTTATTTCAATGATAATCTAAATTATTTTTCAATTAGAATTTATCAAAGATCAATATAACATATCTCTATTTTTACTATTCTCATCTCTCTCCCTCCGAATTTCTACTTTATTTTCCCCTCAATTTCTACTATCAAATTAGGATAACTATTTTTTGACTGCATCAACTTTTTATATAAACACTTATGTAAAAAGCATTTTTAATAAGATATTTTTGTGCGACAGTTTATAATTTTTGTTTTTACTTCTATTTTAAAAGAAAAACATTAGTTTTTATTGTCGTTTAAATGTAGAAACTAACCAGTAATACTATTTAAAAAATACTTTTTCTAGATTAAACACCCTTAAATTAAAAATATTTTTTACTTTTAATAAAAAAAAAAAGGTCCTCAGAGATAGAGAGAGAAAAGTACCCGCTTGGAAGAGTGGAGGAGGTGAGGGGGGATCTTATAAAGATCCTCGTCAACCGCCTTGGGTGCCCTTCGTGCTCCTGATACGGCGTCGTTTTGATGCTGACGCTCATGATGATGCTTGGTGACGTCATGCACTGTAGATTGACGTGTCGCAGGGGGCAGGTCCATGACGTCAACCACTTTGCCTTGCTTTCTTGACTCCTTCACTCCTCTCCTCTCTCTCCCCTTCACCTAAAATAATATGTTATTTTCAATGATTTTTATTTATTAAATTTCACAGGACCTTTAGACCCAATCGACGGAGTTGGTACACATAAAATCAACATATAAGTTCAAGTGGAGTTTCATCCTAAAATCAATTGGCAATAAGTAAAGTAATCTGCTAGACTTATAAGGTGATCTCTCAACACTCTGATACCATGTCAAGGAACTATGTATCCCAAAAGCCCCAGGATTGATTTTATACTCTGACATTATTAACTAACTACATGAATTCAATTGTTTATTTTTCAAGTTATTCAAAATTTTTAGTTTATACATCGAGTTCCTCAAATTTCAAAAGAAACTTTACCCAGACGTTTTAGATAAATATTCGGTTAATTTTGCTAGAATCTAAATGAAATTTCATTTTATAATGAAGAAACGACACATGATTATATCAATATGAGTCGTTACACTAGTTTTGTAAAGATTGGCAAGATTATGCTAAAAAATCACCAAATTTCATTGAAAAATGACTAGATATTTGTTAAAGTTACGTGTTATATTAATATCTTTTTAAAAAAAATATCATATTCTGATATAAGATATACATATAATTTCTAAAAGATGTTCCATATTATAGCATAGTTCAATAAAAAAATAAACTCGTCTAGAGTAAGTGAAAACGAAGCTCAGCTAAGAGATGTTCCATATTAGCATAGTTCAATAAATAGATAAACTCGTCTAGAGTAAGTGAAAACGAAGCTCAGCTAAAGATAAGAACTCGCATCGAGTTCGATTTCGACAACTAAAAGGACGATGACCATAAAAATAAAAGTCCGGATCAAAAAAAGAGGTTTTCCCATCTTAAGAATACTATGTGGATTACATGACCTGAAGCAACAACAAAATTTAAGCATACCTAACCCCAAATTCCAACATTAAAGAGTATAAAAAAGCTCAATAAATTAATCTGAAGAAATTGAACAACAAAGTGATGCAGCCAATGGGGTTGGAGAAGTTTGTCATTTTCTAGGATACTTTATTAGTATATTATAGATAATTATTAATATTTATTTACACTTATCTTTAAATCTTTTAAGTCTTTTAAATTCGATAAGCCTTCTCCTCTATTTCAACAAGAGAAAGACCAAGATTAAATTAGCATTTTATTTTTAAATTTATTTTAAGAATTTCTAAGTTCTCTCTCTTTCTCGGATAGTGAGAAATTGAACAATTATTTCCTCATTGTCTTATTATTTTTATAATAAAAAAAGAGAAGATCGTTAAACCTTTCCATTTTTAAAATTTTCAATTTACGTGTAGCACATGAAATATACTATGTACCTTGTCAATCAAACTCTATGGTAAACTAATCAAATACGTAAACTCGGGTTAAAAGTGAGAGCGATTATAGAAGACCCAAGTGACTAATAAGAGTTTTGCTTTGTGGTTGTTGGACTTAGTCAACCAATATTGTCAATTCTTCCCTTCACTGACGGGTCCAACATGAATATGACTTTCATTTTGCTTTTTATTTATTATTTTTAATTATGCGGAAGACTAAAAATTGGAATTCTAAAAATATGTTTTCCTTGATACATATTTTATTTTTAGTTTTCACTTTTTAATCAAAAAGTTAAAAAAGAAAATAACATCACACATGTCCTTCTTATCTAAACACATGTTACCAACTTATCAATCAACCCGTAAATTAAAACAGTTAATTTTTAGATATATTATACGCCTAAAGAAGTTCGGTTAGAGTATAAACAAATCTAAATAAAATTTTAAGTCTAAAGCTCACCAAAGTCTTCAAAATTGTGAAAACCGAAATGCAATTAGAACACATAATATCTACTTATAATCTCAAATGCAATTACATTCTAAAATTAACTGACATTAAATAAAATAGTCTATTGCACTTGTACAATGATCTCATTTGTTTCACGATTTAAATATAGTATTTTTTAATATATTTACATACATATTATTTAACAAAACCTAGCGCGAGTTTCACCAAGCTCCACCACTCGAACAAATCAACATCCAGCATTCAGCCCCAAGTAGAAATAAAAAAAGTAGGTCCCATCCACCATAGAATACAAAGAAATCGTGCAATTATTTATTTGACAAAAAAATAGAAATTAATGGACATTATTTTATTTGCATAAATGAGAGGTGGCAGGGAATTAAATGCATTCCGTGCATGAAATGATAAGTTGCTATATCGTCTTACACTGTTACTTCACGTGACATCAGGAGGCCGGTCACTCTACGCTCCATTATTATACCATATATTATAATTATATATTATATTTTTTATATAGAAAAAATGTACCATAAAAAATCACATTGAAACCCTGTATACATAATACTTATTTTATATATATATAATTTTTTTTTGACACTAATATTTATTTTATATATAACGTAACATCTTGAAAGAGAATAATATGTTCATCAATACCAAAAGAGACAAACGTTCAAAAAAAAACAAAAAAAAAAAGAAATCAAAAGAGATGTAGAATTCATATCGGGGCAACTAGTAAAATAATTTTAAATTTAAAAATATTAAATTATTTGGACGTCAATCAAATATTTTTGTCATGATAATATCTTTGTTTATTTCTTAATTTCTTTCAAAATAATGTTTACTTTTTTGTAATTATTTTAGTTAAGGTGATAATTGTAAGTGAATAATAGTCAAAAGACTTTACAAAATCACTTCAACATTAAAAATTGTATTTCAACAATAACATTAATTTTTTATTTTTTTTGCACATATGATTTTATATCATGGCCCCTTATCCTTTGAAGTCATACCATATGACTGTCACATTTATTAAAAATGGGCCTACTAATGTTAAAATAATCATTTTCACACTTTATGTGCACAAAAATTCCACGCACTTGAACCTCTACCTAATCCTATCTTTCTCTTAAGAATTAAAAAAACAAATGTAAAATATAATTTCTAGAAAAGGCGACATAAATATTAAAGTCATCTAATTGTTATTTAAGTGTTCAAAAATCTAATTGTCATGTGCATCGAAAATATATAAATATAATGAATAATAAGATAAAGTCTTACGCTAAATAAGAGTGTTGTAATAGATACGTAACTTGGCTGCAAACTAAGAAGTCACAAGAGAGGAAAACAAGACAACTTCCTGTGATGTTGCAAGAGGCGACAACTAGGGGATGAGACATAGACCCCACTCGAAGCTACCAAGGCCATGGCCGACTAATGCATCTCAAAGGGACGGCTTTGCTTCAATGTTGGGATCAGGCGTGGTAAGGGTTTACCCTCGGAGGAAGAGGGAGCCGTTGGGGAAGATAATGGTGGCAGAAGAACCTGTGGCAGGGTTCGTTGTGTCGAAACAAGTATTGTGCAAAAAGACCACATGAGCAGCTACTGTATAGTTCGACGATGAACCCATTGCCAAGTGCTAAGATTATCCACAACACGGAGGAGAAGTAGGAGTGAGGATTTGATCATAAGTGCGCTCGAACTTAAGTTGACAATAGGGGAATGAAGTCTTGACAAACATGACATGATGATCAGGTAGACACGCCCAATCCTAGCATCTAGACGAAGATACCCTTTACAATGTTAAGCATAATGTAGAAAGACGCATGGATTCCATCTAGAAGCTCATTTGTTAGAGATGAGCAGTGTGAAATTAGAATATCACCCATCGCCAAAAACACGAAATTAGTCAAATAGTTGATGATTAGTAGCTCGAACAGGCCATGATTGGCCAAAACACGAATAGGAAGGTCGTTAGTGATGAAAGAGATTGTGTAGAGTCAGCCCAAAATTCACCGAGCATGTTGACCTCGATCAACATAGTGTGGACCACTTTCAATATATGTCGATGCTTGTGCTTAGCAACACTATTCTATTGTAGAGTACGTCAGCACACATTTTACAGTGAAAGCCTAAATTTACTCAAAAAAAGGTGATAATAAAGGTATGTATTTACTACTCCTGTCATTTTGACAATTATAATTTGAGAATTGAATTGCAATTTAACAAAAGCCTTAAAGTGTTTGAAGACATCAAAGCCCAACTTCCTAAACTCCTCGAGACATGGGGCGGATGTGACATAACTGAGTAGAGGAAGCTCTAATGTTTCTATAATCCAATTCCTAATTCGTAAACCTAGTGGAGAAAATGAGCTTAACATAGAGTCGACCATCAAGGCCAGAAATATGGAATAGGCGGACAAGGAAGGCTCCGACAATGAAGCCAATAAGGTGATAGTTAATGAGAAGGGACGCGATATATAAGAGAGACAATCATCAAGCTTCATGCGGGGACTACCAAGGGTAATGGGTGAAGGTAAGCCAAAATGAGAATCGCCAAGGAGAGTAAATCCTACAAACTCTAAGCTTGGTCTCGACAAGGGCAACTATCCATGCCAACTAAGGGAAAAGAATTGTTCAGTCGAGTTGCCACAATTGGTAATACCAACGAGTGAAAAGCCGGGGGCGTAAGGGAAACTCGGTGGACAAGGGGTAGTAAAAGAAGAGTGCGACGTGATAAAGGCGATGAAATCGAGCGATGTTAGGAGACTCCATGGGAGGAGGGAGTGAGAGACAACATTGGGAACAAACACTCCTAGGACCGTGGTCGGCCCCTAGTGGCCAAGCCGACACCTAGAGCGCACTAGCTATTGTTAGGATTTGGCAAAAATTATTACAAATCTCCATGGGCGCTACACCATGTTAAGAATAAGAAAGGAGAAATATAAAATAGAACTATAAAATATGCCACATAAATATCACCTTAATATATACACTATGTTCGATAATACTTTCAAAACATATGATCTCACAAGAACCTATTACTTGGTCTAAATTAGAAATCCTCAATTCAAATAAAATATACCCCACAACTGATCAAGAAATTTCATAATTTACGTAGTTACTATTCATATTACTAAGGAAAACATAAGAAAGGACCTTTTTTGAATATCTGTCTCCAACCCTAAATCTCTTAAGACTATCCATGTAATCGGTACATATTACTTTAAAAAAATTTTCGCTAATCCCCAATATGATTTTTCTTTCAACATGACGAAGTTCGGAAAGAAATGACTCAACTTATTCCATTGCAGGAAAACTTCACTCATTTTGAGCTCGAGCAGAAATAAGGCGGCTCATTGTGTTAAACGACGAAAACCACAAGTGGGGCAAGCTTCCGCTTTCAGGATTCCTGCGCCTAATTAAACGAATTTGAAACTAAATTAAATCCTAGATGGGTCTGAATGATTCATTTATATAATCCTCAATCAGTCAATCTAAAGCAAAAATTCATCTAAAAAGATCCTATATTAGGCCCAAATGACACCTAAAAACTCAGGTATAACTAGAAATTGGAGGAGGAAGGTTCAAGATCAACGAAGTAAAAGTGAGTTCAAACTTGATACATCGTATTCACAGAACACATTAAATCAGATAATTTAATCTTTATTTTGTTTTTATTTGTATTACTGCTTCACCAACGCTACAAAAATTCTCCCAAAATTATACTAGAGTTAATTGTATATGTCATTTTCCACTGAGATTTTTCAATAGATTACCAACTCTAATCTAAACTTTTTTAATTACAATCCTTTTGTTAACACTCAATATTTTGCTAAAAATCAAATGCTATACATATGGTGGTAGGACCCAAAATGAAAAGACAAAATTGACTCAGGCAAACCAAAATCAATACAAGATGGGAATTTGCACACTCGAGTTCAAGATAAAGATAAATAATATTGATTGAAAGCAATTTGACAACTATTATTATAATCTATTCTTTAGCTCATATCTCACATATTTTCAACGCTTGATCTTATAATACATGAAGAGTTTTAACGGAATGCTAATTATGTCAATAGAATACATTAGAAATACCACAATACAATTTTCTAAAACCATAAAAAATACAATGGTTAAACGGAATCTAACTAATACTGATTTGATTTTTAAATCATTGAAATTCGTCGAAAGTAATAATTGTAAGAAGTTATCAGTATCAAAATAAAAATTATTATTATAAACTAATAATATAACTTATAAATAATAAAAATAAAAAATGATCATAAAAACTATAAATTCTACTTTAACGATAATAATTTTGTACTATTAGTAATATTAATATAGTTTAATAATTAATTAATAAGTAATCATTGCTGTACTTGGTTAGATGCAATCCCATCGTTCCACCAACCAGCGACAAGTTGACAAACGATACAGAAGTAAAGAAAAACAAAAACAAAAACAAAAATGGGTTTGTTCTGAAGTAAGAGTGTACGTGAAATTTACAAATCACTTTTGTCCAAAAAAAAAAAAAAAGAAAAGAAATTCATAAATGACAAAAATTCATTTACACAATTACAAATTTCTCATCTCTTCTTTTAAAATTAGCAGCTAACTCGTTTATTTATTTTTATAAAACAGACTTGGAATAAAAATGAGTTGCCATATAAAACTATTTGAGTCATTTACCTAATAATTTAGCATGTATTTTATATCATTTTGTGTTTGTAACATTTGAGTTTAAAAAATAATAATCAAATATTTTAGGAACAGTATTTTAAACTTTCATTTTTATTTTCAGTCTTTTATTTTTTATTTTTTGATCGGAACAAGGCCCGAAGGCAAAAATCATTCATTTGTTAAGTCGAAAGAGCATATATGACCAAACGTTTTGAGGGGGTGAACTCACTATTGATGATTACAAACAAAATTAAAATGACTACTAGCAACAAAATGAGCTACCATATTACAAGATCTAGGAACCCAATAAAAATCTATCAAGACAAAATCAACTTTACAGTCTTAAATCAAATAAGAAAAAACATTAAATAAAAAATAAAAGCTCAGAAAAAAATGTTTCCATTCATGCTCTATTTCTTACCAAAAAAAAAAAAGATAAATAGAAAACAATATTAAATAACCCGGTAGGGCTATTCGGTCTTTTTAAGTTCTATATTTAATTCATAAAAAAAGCCAAAAAAATAACCCGGTATACAAGTAGTTAAAACTTTCAAACAGATTGAAGTGAAGCTTCTATCCTTAAAATCATAATTCTACTCCATATTATGTTGCAAATTGTCCTGCAAGATTGCCACTAATTTTTGCTAGTACTAAAGTTTATGTCCTTTGTTTTGTTCAAAAATTAACTTTCAAAATAGTTGGCCAGTGCATAGAAAGGCACCAAAACCAAGAGTAAAGTAACACAACACGAGGTAAATGAATTAATAACTACCCTTAAAGCGTAAGAGAATAGGTAAAAGTTTACGAATAATTTTATACTTTAAAATAAGGGAGGAAAGAGTACCAGTTTAGGAGGAGGAGAATGCTTGGAGTAGGGAGGATCGCACTCGCCGGAGGAAGAACTGTAGCGCAGCAACCCAGCTTGACGCGCGCATTCAAAGTACTGAGTTATGGGCAACTCGTTGACGTTCTCCCAATCCCCAAACGCTGGTATTTGCCCACTCATATTAGTGTTCCCTTTTCTCCTGTTATTATTATTCCACTCATATTCCTCCTATTTACATTTACAATCAATCAGATTACTCAATTTCGAATTCAGATATAAAACACGAAGACGTCGGCAATAAAACTATGATATTGAGGTCCAGAAATAATTTAATACGCAAAAGAGAGAGAAAGGAGAGATACCTGATCCATAATAGAGAGGAAAGCAACCAGGAGAAGAACCCAAAACACCAAACAGTGAACAGATTTCAACTCTGAAAGAGTTTAATTTTGAGCGGGGCAGGCTCAATATAGAAGCAGGATGTAGTGGTAGAGAGAGAGAGAGAGAGAGAGAGAACAGCAGAATCCACCGCAGAGGATATTTCAAGCAAATATAATGGATATATAGACAGAGAGAGAGAGAGAAAGAAGTACAGTAGAGTCGAGGGAAACAGTGTTTCAAGGGAGAGAATGAAACGCTGAACAAACAACACTTACTACAGTCAATCACTTTAATGGGGGGTACGGGTTGGTGGCTTTCTTTGCAACAAAATTCTTCCCTAAATTCTATTTAAATGTATTCACCCAAAAAAAAAAAAAAAAAAATCCATTTAAATGTGTAAAATTTTAAAAGGCATGAGAGAAAGTTCATAAAAATAGTACAAAAAATATGGTAATTAGGGTGTAAACGAGCCGAGCCGAGCCCTCCCTTGTTTGAACTTGAGTTCGATAAGGCTTATCGAGCTCGAGTTCGAGCCGAGCTCTTATCGAGCATTTCTAGCCCTTGTTCGAACTCGATTCGATAAAAATATAGTGTGTTCAATACTCGGCTCGTCTCGTTAGACTTCTCGAGCCGAGTCGAGCTCGTTATCGAGTCGAGCTCGTTATCGAGCCCAATCATGTTTAAAATCGAGCCAATCTTGCAATGAGTCGAGCTCATTAACGAGCCGAGCTTTTTAAGTTATTATTGAACTATTTTTGAGCTAATACCAACAGTTATTGAGCTCATAACAAGCTCTTATCAAGCCCTTATCAAATTATTCGTGAACATTAGCTAGCCGAGCACCCTTTTATTCGAACTCGGCTCGTTAAGCTTATTGAGCCTACTCGAACTCGATTTGATAAGTTATCGAGCCCTCCTAATGAACACGAACGATCCCTAATCGATTTTAAACACGAGTAATTCATTGAACGCTCTATTCGTTTACACCCCTAATTAGGAATTAGTTTGCAGTGAACTGCAAATTATGTCGTATTCGTGACAATTTCGTGCCCCTTTCTCTGGACTTGTAGCAAAGTCCTTTAAATATTTATTTTTGTATTTCCTAGTCAAAGTGTATTATTTTTGTGTCTTTTGTTGGATAAATTATATATTAGTATTTGAGATTTTAGTATATTAATATTTTAATTCACAAGTTTTGTACAATAATTTTTAAATATAAAAAGTTACATATAATTAATAAAATAGCTCAATATGATGTAAAAAAAGCAGGGTCTATTTTATATTCTTATACATTACTATTTAAATTATTTTATTAAATTTATATAATTTTTTAATTTAAATAATTATTTTATAAAATTTATAAATTAAAATATTAATACTTTAAATTTTGAGGTAACAGTACATAAAGAAGCCTACCTTTTTTTTTTTTTTTTTTTTGGTTTTCAGCATTTATAGGAAGGATGTAACTGTGACTAAACGTGATACCGAATTTAATAGGGAATGGGCAGGATTTGCTTTAGATTTATGATGTTTTAATTTGACTCTGTGTAGCTTAGGGATCTATGTGATTTCGTTTTGATTTTTATTTTTTTTTATAATTATAGATCTATGCAATATCATGAATTTACAATTTTTAATTCTTAGATCTATTAAATGAATTTTAAATTTTAACCAACAATACCAGCTCAGAAGAGAGAGATTAGGAAGGTGATGGTGGATCTCTTAGTATTTAAATCAATGTTAGATTTTTAGTTAATTGGGTTATGTTATTTCATAATTCAAGCTAAAATGGGTCAAACTTTGGTTTCAAATTAAATTTATGTTGAGGCTAAGATAGGTCGGATCATTTTGAATTTTGGTTATATTAGGTTTGGAAGACTATATTTAGGGAAGAATTTTTCCCTTTGGTGGTACTTGGACCCATAGGGTCTAAATAAATAAAGTTAATCACTCCCTTGTTCAAATCGAAACAATCAATAAGTTAATAAGCTCAAGTTCAAGGTGATATTGCTTTTGTGTCAAGCTTGCTATCAACCGAAACTTACTACAAGCTAAGCTATTGGAAATATTATTGAGCCAATCATCATTTTACTATCAAGCAAATGTTGAGTCATTATCGAGTTTTTCGTGAGTTAATAAAGAGTTCTTACTAAGCACTAAACATTGATATGTCAAACACTCTCTATTTAAACTAGACAATTTACACTTAGGCTCTGCTTGACAAATGAAAGTGGAATTGGATTGTGGAATTCCAATTCCAATTCCAATTTTGATGGAATTGGAATTATTATAGAATTGAATTCCGCCGTTTGCTTCATCAAAGGAATCGAAAGTCAGAATTATAATTACATAATGATTTGAATCATCAAGGATTTTCGGTCAATTGAATTAAGTATTTCAAGTTTATATCAACTATAGTTGGATTTTGGTTGGAGTGATTCATAAAGCGTTCAAGTTATTATGTTGAAGCGATTCACTTTGAATTTGAGTTATTTGAGTTACGAGTATCGGGTCAAATATCGCATCAGATCATTTGGTTTCAAGTTATCTCGAGTTTTCAATTAATCGGGTTAGGTCTATTTGGGATTCAAGCTTGTTATGATCGGGTTTGAGTTCATTTAGGTCATTTCAAGCGTGAGTCATCTTAGTTTTGAGACAAATGAGTTGTATCATTTTAAATTTCGAGTCATTTTAGGCTGAGGTTGAGATTGGTTGGTTTATTTTGGATATGAGTCGTAATATGTTTTTGGCCAATTCGGTTGGGTCATTTCTACTTCGACTCAGCTTATCTACATCACATTCAAGTTGAGTAGTTTTATTTTTTGAATTTGAGTCATCTTGAGTTTCGGGTCAATCGGATTGGGTCACTTCGGACTTTGTGCTACGGTAATTTCGATCATTTTTAGTTCAAGTCATTCGAGTTCGAGTTGGATGATTTTGAGGTTCGGGTCAGATTTTAGATTGTGTTTAAGTCTATAGATTTTGAGTCATTTTAGATTTGAGTTAATTAAGTGGGGTCATTTTGGGTTTTGGGTTTTAGGTCAACGGAGTTAATATGAAATTGCAAAGTCTAGCTCTCTCTCTCTCTAACTGCTCTCTCTCTCTCTCTAGCTAACGTTTACCTATCACATCTGCTGTCACCTTCACCTAACGCCATCAGCCACCGTCGTCGGCAACCTCGCCGACGCGGCTGGTGCACCATTGCCGGGGATGCAACAACGACAGCGCCACCGCAGCGCCGGAGTAGTGACGCCTGTGCGAGGTACCATATCCCCCCCCCCCCCCCCCTGAAACCCAGTACCCCCACCACCACCACCGGTGCCCCGCCGAACTCGACCCGGCCACCCCCTCAGCCACTCAAACCCCCCCCCCCCCCAAAGCCACCAACGAACACCGTGATGCACCGCCCCCCACCGATTTTCATCTCCCTCACCCTGACCCCCTGACACCCTGACCCGACCCCCTGACCTACCGCCACCCGTCTCCCCAGACCCACCACCACTGGAACCCGGCCCGACCAGACCCAAAGCGCATACCAACCCGGGCCACCTGGACCACCACCAACCCCCCATCCATCTCACCTCCCACCCCCTCCGTCTTCCCTGACCCACCACCACCGTCGCCCGTGCCTGACCCACCAGCACCACCAACCTCATACCCCCTGACCCACTAGCACCATGACCAAGCCCTCCCACTATCCCCACCAACCCGCCACCCCACGACCACCAACCCGGAGCAGCCGCGAGCCACCGCCTCACAACAACCTCACAGCCGACCGACCTAGGTAAGCAAAATCGGTCGGCCCCAGGTAAGTATTAGCCGGGTCAGAGTATCTACTATGCACCAGCCCCAGGTTTGATCTTTCCTTAATCACAGTAGAGTAGTGTTTTAATTTTCCATTGTTGGGTACTTTTTACTGGGTTCTTTCTCCTTTCATTATTTTGATTACTGTGATCTTTAGCTGTGGTGGTAATTTCGTGCGTATATGTTATAATAAGCTTCTTGTCTATGTTGATCACTTACCCGCGATAGTCACAGCCAATGGATGAACATTACCAGTGATGGAACTCAGAGATTGAGGCCATCTCCAAGGAGGCTGGGCGGGGGGGGGGGGGGGGGGGGGGGGGGGGGGGCGGTCGAGGCAGAAGGGGACGGGGAACTTGAGACTAGAGACTCTAAATGTCGGGACACTAATGAAAAATAGTTTCGAGGTGGCCCAAATGATGATGAAGCGAAAAATCAATATCCTTTGCCTGCAAGAGACTAAATGGGTTGATGCGAAAGTCAGGGATGTGCTGGGGTACAAGCTCTAGTATGCGGGCATGGTCAGAGGTAGGAATGGAGTTGGTATCGTTATGGATAGCAGCCTCAAGGATAAAGTAGTCGGAGTATCAAGGGCTGGTGATAGGATCATAAGTATCAAGTTGGTCCTAGATGAAGAAGTATTGAACGTGATCAGTGCCTACGCACCTCAAACTGGACTAATAGAGCATGAGAAGACAGCATTCTAGGAGGACTTAGACACAATGATGCAAGGCATACCCCAAGCCGAACAAGTAATGATTGGCGGGGATTTTAACAGGCATGTCGGTGCGACAGAGGACGGTTACGCTTCTTACCACGGAGGATTCGGTCTTGGAACCAGGAATGCAAAGGGGAAAGCCGTACTAGACTTCGCGGTCACATAGACCTAACGGTGGCCAACACCTTCTTCAGAAAGCGTGAGCAACACATCATCACGTACCAAAGTGGTGGGACAAGAACGCAGATTAACTACATACTATTAAGGAGAAGGGTGCAAAGAGACTATAGGGTTGCAGCGCTACCCCAGAAGAAGACTTATCTACACAACATAGGGTCCTGTGGGCGGATATAAAGGCCAAGAAGAGGGCCAAAAGAGTCAGCAACCCGCGTAGACGCATACCTGTTGGAGGGATTTGAAAGGGGAAAAATGTAAGGTATACAAGGAAAGAGTGGAGGCCGAGCTCGGGTGGGACTTCGAGGGAGATATAAACCAAATGTGGAACCAATCGGAATTGGGGTCCAAAATTCCAATTCTATTGTTTAGTTCGCCTGTTGGAATTGGAATTATAATTTCATTACCCAATTCCATGAAATTGAATTTTAATTGAAAATTATACTTTTTTATTCCCTGGGATGAGGGTAATGAATTGCAATTTCATATTAACATCATTAACCTAAAATCCAAAATGACCATATAGGATTAACCCAAGTATAAAGTGATTCAAAATAGAAAGACTTAGATACAACTTAAAATTTGACTAGAACCTTAAAATTACCCAACTCAAATGATTTGAACTTAAAATGATCGGAATCAACTTAGCTCAAAGCCCAAAGTGACTCAACGTAATTGACCCAAAATTCGAGATGACTCAAATCCAAAAATTGAAGTTATTTGACTAGAATGTGATGTAAAAAAGTTGAGAGGAAGTAAAAATAACCCGACCAAATAAACCCAAAACTTAATATGATCTGAACCCAAAATGACCCGACCCATCTCAAACTAAGCATAAGATGACTCAAGATTTAAAATAATACAACTCATTTGTCTCAAAACTAAGGTAACTTTAGGTCGAAATGACCAAAATCAATCCAAATTCGATTTATTTTAGCCTGAATCTGGAAAAGACGTAACCTAATTAATTCATAATTGGAGATAATTTGAATACCAAATGATCCGATGCGATATCCGACCATATTTGACTTGAAACTTGAAAAACTTAAACCCAAAGTGAATCATTCCGACCAAAATAACCCAAACGCAATGTGAATTACTTTGACCAAAATCCAATTCTAGCTGATTCAAAACGCGAGCTACTCCAGCTCAATTAACCAAAAACTCATGATAACTTAAATTATTATAAAATTATAATTTCGACTTTCAACTTTTTAATTCAATAAGAATTCTAGCAAATATTTAAGATGTTCATGCTGAGTAAGCGGAGACTAAATATGAAGTAGAAGCCAAAGAGCACGCAACTCCATGTGTCAAATTTAATAATAATAATAATAATAATAGAGAGAGGTGGGGAAGGGTCTAAGTAGCAGTCAACGAGTGGGGATGGTAAGGAGAAGTAAGAAGAAGAAAGAGGGTAAAAGGCACCTTTTTCTATAACCCCTACTCTCACGCCGTTGCAGGTGGAGCTGTGGGCCCCCACTCTCTCTCTTTTTCTTCTAATTAACAGTGTGGCAAAATATGACCCGATCTGATAATCCAACTCATTTGATGTGCTACCCAACTTGACTTTACCCTAAAATAGTTTAAATTTATTGGGACTAGAAGAAGTAAGGCTGCGAACATCCCATCCCTCCCATATCCCGCTTATGCGGGAATCTTTGCGACACTAGGTCTGCCGTTGTTGATTGGGACCTGAACCTGAAGATGAACCGACCCGAATTTGACTTGACCCAAGCTGACCAGAAACTCGAAATAACCTGATCCAAGTTTGACCCGACCCCTGATAACCCAAGATCTGAACCAAACCTATCCTATAACCCAAAATGACCAAAATAGAAGTCCAACTTTTCATATAATCTAAATAATAGGCTAATTATACTTATTTATGTCATAGTTTTAGTTATAATTTTTAAGGTCGAATAAATATATTATCAAAACATCATGATGAATTAAACTGAAATCTTATCCCACCCATGGATGACCTAACCTGAGGTTAACCCGACTTGAGGTTGACTCGACCCGACATCGACCTAACCTGAGACTGACCCGACACGAGGTCCACCCAAACCCGAGGATAACCCAACTTGAGGTTGACTCGACCCGACATTGACCCAGCCTGAGACTGACCCGACACGAGGTCCACCCAAACCCGAGGATAACTCGATCTAAGCCCAACCTAACATTAACCTGACCCGACCCGACCCAATTGCCAAGTGTAGTGTTGGAGACATGAATGCAAAAGGACGGCACCCACAAATGGGTTGGGTCTTTATTGTGTTTTATTTGTGTTCATATTATACGAAAGGCTCTAAAAGTAAAATCGTGTTGAATTTGAACAGTTAGTTAAACAACTTAGGGTGCTTAATATTTATCCTATTTAATTATTTTTATTTATATTGGTGAATTTTTTATCAAATATTAATTTATTAACTTACAAATATTTTAATAATAAATCTTATAATTGATACTTTTAATAAATATATGCATGTCTATGATTTTTAAAATAAATTATCAAATTAATATTTGTAAATATACTTCAAATTATCTTACACACGGTAGATTATCAAAACTATATAATAAAAGTATTATACTATTATTACATTATACAAAACAACAACAACAATAACAGTAGCCATAATGTCTTAAGGGCTCTCGCATAAGTGGAGTTTGAGAGGGATGGATGTAGGCAGCTGCTGAGAAACTGTTTTCAAGGACCCTTAACCTTATAGGATTGACAATAAAAAGTTACCGATCTTAATAATACTTTCGTCCAATTACGTTTATTTTAAAATTTTAATGAAATTCGGTATCTTAATGGCTAGAAAATAAACCTTAAAACCTCAACCCACAAACCTGCTATCTTCGATGATGTTATTATATGAGGTCAAATTTGAACTTGAATGGGGAAGTGAATGCGAAATCTGAATGAATTAAGAGAGGCCCCTTTTTCCTGCCAAGTTGCCAGCTTACACACAGTATGGAGTAGTTAATGTGAATAGCGTTCTGGGTCAACCCCCCACACCTACGCTATTTTTTTGTATTGCCTTTTCAATCATTTTTAGCTTAGTATTTTATTTTTTTTTTAATTCTTACAATAGTAATTGAGACTTTTTAAAATTTTGTTGTGTTTATATTAAACTGAAACTAACAAAAAGTTATTATTATGATAATACCAGTCATTTTTTATTGGAAAATATTTTGGAACTATTATTGACTTCTTGTGGATGAAAAAAAAGGTAACTTTTCAAACTAACTTGTTCTAAACGCTTGGGGAAATGGGTATTTTTTTCAACGAGTTTTTCAAAGAATCCATTTTATACTAAGATTATTTACAAAAAAAAAGTTACTTTTAAAAAATTATAATTTCACTTAAATTTTACAACTTTTTAATTTTTTAGATAATCACCTCAAAAAAGTCTAATTTTTCCAATCAACCATCTTAAATTACATCATTAATTATTCGTTAGGACTAGCGGCTTATATATAAATTTTTGGAGTGCTCGTAAAGCATGCCTTAAAATATCTAAGATGACAATAAATTTCCATCCACCTATCCTACCTAGATCTGAATCCCGTCTCTTTTAAACTTGTGATAAAACCAAGTTGGGAGAGAGGGGCACGTGAATACGTTGCTACTTCAACTTAGGTTTTTATGTGCACTTAACAAATGAAAAATGTAAGCCAACATCTATATAGAAGTCACGTAATATATAACGAATAGTTAACAACATGATTTTAAGATGGTTGATTGAAAATATTTAAGACTTTTGGAGCTGATTTTCTCAAAAATTAAAGAGTTTATGGTTGTTAAATGAAAAGTTATGTCAACAATTTTTCAAAATGATTTTCTTTAAAAAGCCTTGTATAATACAAATACATATTTTATCTCCGTTGGTAAACCACAATTGAACAGCTTGCTACTGTAAAGGGGCAAGTAGGTTACACAGACAATTATTTGGACAAAAATTAAAGCAAAATCAACACCATTTTCCGGGTAGAGGCAAAAACACTATTCGTCCACCAGAGGCAAAATCAACACTATTCGTCCATTACGGATAAAAATAACATTATTCACCCAGTACAGGCAAAATCAACACGATTCGCCCAGTAGCGATAAAAAATAACATTATTCGTCCAGTAGAGGTAAAAATAACATTATTCGTATAGTAGAGATAAAAAGCGATATTATTCGTTCAGCAGAGGCAAAATTAGCACTATTTGTTTAGTAGAGGAAAAATCAAACATTATTTGCCCAGTGGAGGCAAAATCTCGTCTAGCAGGGGTGAAAAACAACAATATTCACCTAGAAGATGCAAAATCAATACTATTCACCCAGTAATGATAAAACAACATTATTCGCCCAGTAGAGGTAAAATAACATTATTCGCCCAGTAGCAGTAAAAAATAACACTATCCGCCCAGTAGGAGCAAAATCAACGCTATTCGCTTAGTAGAGGCAAAATCAACAATATTCGCCCAATAGATGCAAAATCAATCCTATTCGCCCAATAGAAGCAAAATCAACACTATTCGCCCAGTAGAGGCACCAACACAATTCGTCTAGTAGAGGTAAAACCAACATTATTCGCCCAGCAGAGGCAAAATCAACACTATACGCCCAATAGGGATAACAAATATTATTATTCGCCCAATAGAGGTAAAAATAATATTATTCGCCCAATAGAGGTAAAAAAATAACATTATTTGCCCAGTAAGAGCAAAATCAATATTATTCGCCCAGTAGGGGTAAAAAATAACATTAGTAGCCCAGTAGAGGCAAAATCAATACTATTCGCTCAGTAGGGGTAAAAAAAACAACATTATTCACCTAGTAGAAGTAAAAATAACATTATTCGCCTAGTAGTGGTAAAAAACAACAGTATTTGCCCAGTAGGAGGAAAATTAACACAATTACCCAGTAGAGATAAAAATCAATACTATTCGCCTAGTAGGGGTAAAAATTCACATAATTCGCCCATTTAAAGACCAAACAAATTAAACTTGTCCATTTTCACTTCTTTTAAGATACATTTTAAAAATAATAAAAGAAACTTAATTTGTAAGAAAAGGAAAATGACACTTATCCAAATGCTAAAAACATCATCCTATCACTATAAATAGAGAAAAGGGGGAATGAAAGAAGGGGGAAAAAAAGGAAAGGATAACGGGGATCTCGATAATCTTTAGGTAGCTTTAATTTAACTCCTTCCAAACACCTACTAAACACCACAAACAGGGAATATCAAGTCGAGTGTATAGCTAGAGCTTGAGTTCAGCTCATCCTAACAGAGTTCACCTCATACAGAACTTCAAAATGATGAATACGCACACTAACTAAATTCATCACAAACAATTTCTCCTAAATATCACAATAATAAGTTATTCGTTTTACTGAAAGGATTATTTCTTTAATAAAATATTTAACTGTATATTATTATTATTAACAAATTTATTTCATCACAATGTCTTTGTTGCGTTGAGTGCTTGGTACTCCCATAGTAAATTATATGTGGCGGGGTCATTTACCAGGCACTAATGCACCGGATCCCATTAGAACTTCAAAGTTAAGAGTGCTTGAGCAAGTGTAGTACCAGGATGGGTGACCTCATAGGAAGTCCTCGTGTTGCCAACCTATAAGGTTGGGAGTCTTCGAAAATAGTTTCTCGGCAGGGTTACACCCTGAAGGGGTAAGGCTGCGTACATCCACCCCCCAGACCTCGCTTAGGCGGGAGCCTTTGAGACATTGAGTCTATTGTTGTTGTTGTATCCTCTCGAGGGGCTTGTGGGACATGTAAAGGCATATAAAGTTCATTATTTTAATCACCTATCTTGGCAATATGGCAAGTATGACATCTCTTGGAATGCATTACAACATCTTCCTCAATTCTCGGCCAGTAAAAATTCACTTTAGCAAAATATACTATGTCGTCTATTCAAAAATTGACGCGATATGAGAATAATGTAAAATATCTTGTCTATTCATTTAGGATTTGTGTAGCTTGGATTAGATTAAGATTATTTAGAATTATCTTTTTATTTTTCTCAAATTTCCTTTCAATTTAGTTTTTTTATTCCTATTCAACTGATTTTGCTTAAATTTCCCAGTTCTATAAATAGGGATCTTAGTTTGTTCTAAGAGGCAATTTCTTTTTAATTATTCAATAAAATATTTTATTATTTTCTTGAGTGCAGGGATTCCTTTCGGTGGATTTCGAATATGTTTGTTTTAGCAAAATTCGATCGAAACTCGTTCGTGTGTTTTGTTGAATAAATAACACGTACAAAGAAAAATACAGCGTAAAATACTAGAGAAAATACTGCATAAAATACTGCGTAAAATATTGTGTAAATACTGCGTAAATACAATCCAAAATTTCAGTTAGATAAACTAAAACTGCGGAAATAAAAGGCAAGAAACGGTAGCGAAAACAACAAAGATAATACTGTAAATTCTGCAGAAAACAGCAGTAAATTTCAATAAAATACCGATGTCAAATGTAGTAGAATAAACCTATAAAATCAGTAAAATACAGTTGTAATATTCAGTTTAAATTGCAGTTGAATTTTTCCTGTAATTTGCGGTGATATGTAGCAGTGAAGTAGCGAAAAAACGCAGCGAAAAGCAGCGACTAAAATATTTAAACACAACAATCAAATAATACCGGAAGGAAGGGAAGATGATTAGAATACTGAAGGTACCGTGCCGTGGGAAATACCACTGTCCTAAAAGACGATTTCGCCGCTGATTCGGTACAAATAGTTGTATTGGCGGCTGTCCTCCAGGACTAACACAATTCGACAATTAACGTGCACTCGTTAATGGTCAGGTAGGAGAGCCCAAGAACTTTGCCCAGATATTTTAAGGGAAGGAAGGATTGAAGAGAAGAAGATATGATGAATACTGTTCATGCTCCTAATGTACCAAATATAAGTTCTATTTATACTAAACTCAAGGCTGTTGCATATGAATGTGGACTTTAATGGCTCTGCAACGTTCAAAAACTGATTCTCCTGTCTTGAAAGCTAATTTTAATTTCCAACAGACAAAAACATTTTTCACTTATAAATATTGATAATTAAGATTGGTTTTAGCCATTGATGACAGCAGGAAATCATGTTTTAATTAGATCTGATTCTGCATCGGCTAGCAAGATAAATTATTTTCCGTAAAATAAATATACCCGTTAAAAAAAAGATTATATCCTCAAATTGGGATGTACTTTTCCCACAATATTTAAGTTTAGCTTGTATCATTTTTCTAACAATCCCCCACAAAGGATACAAGCAAGAGAGAAAGATAGGAATAGACTGGGCAAAGGGAGTTCAGTTCTTCAGTGCCGATGTCTTACGACTTGAATCGTTACTTAGTGCAACCCAAATTTAGGACAAACATCTTGTAAGGTGACTTTCGTCTTGAACCTCGCAAGGGGTTGTATAGTCCTCCACTTGGACACATACCGAACTCCAAATCTCAGCAACTCCTGCGGTTTGGCGCGTTTAATCGGCCATGCGCTCGTCCTGGATATTCATAGGCGCTCTAGAAGGCAAGTCTCAAATTCTTCATAGGCAGCGGCCAGACTCCCACACCTATATAGCTGAATCTCATCAAGTGTGTGTTACCACATACCACCAAACATATGGATATGGATCTATTAAGAGCTAAATCTCAACCTTACCTCTTGGTAACATACAGACAATGTCCATCATGTGCAATTCTAGCTTGCACCACCAAACATATGGCTATAGACCCGTCTCCGCACTGTCACACCATAGGGAGGGACAACATTAAACACAGTGCATTTCTCGAATGAAACTATGACTTCTTACATTGAACCTGTTAAGACTAGGTTGGATACATCACAGATTATTCATGTATAGACTTTAATCCCATCCCCCTCGATGTTTCTACAATCATTTCACGACAAAGGCCATTTGTCAACGGATATGCGAGATTCTTTTCAGACTTTACATAGTCCAGTGATATCACTCAACTTTCTAGTAGATCTTTCACGATCTTGTGCCTGAGACGAATGCATCTCCTCTTGTTATTATAAACCTTGTTCTTAGCCACAGCAATTGCAGCTTGACTGTCACAGTGAAGTGACACTGATGGGGCTGGAAGCCCCCACAATGGCGCGTCTCCCAATGGGCTTCTTAGCCACTCGGCTTCATGACCTGCTCACTCAAGAGCAATAAACTCAGATTCCATAGTAAACGTAGCAGTACAAGATTGCTTAGATGATTTCTAGGATATAGCACCTCCAGCTAGTATGAACACATATCCACTAGTGGAATTAATTTCATCATTATCAGACACCCAATTGGGGTCGCAATATCCTTCTAATACAACGGGAAACTTACCATAGTGAAGTCCCCAATCCACAGTTCCTTTCAAACATTTAAGCAATCTTTTTAACGCATTCCAATGCTCTTGATTAGGGTTATGTGTGTATCTACTGGGTCTACTCACATCATATGCAATGTCAGGTCTAGTATAGTTCATCAGAAACATAACACTATCAATTATCTTGGCATACTCAGATTGGCACATAGCAACGCATTTATGTTTAGTTAAATATACACTAGGATCATAAGGTGTTCTTACAGAATCAGTATTAACCATGTTGAACTTTCTAAGTATCTTCTCAACATAGTGAGACTGGTTTAGGCTTATGCCTTCTGGAGTTTTCACAATTTTAACTCCTAAAATCATGTTTGAAATTTAGAGCATAGAAAGTTTTTCGTTTCCCTAACAACATTCAAGTCTGTGTCAAATATTAGCATATCATCAACATATAGACAAATTATTACATATCCATTTGAATCAGACTTAGAATACACACAAGAATCACCGTTGTTTACAAGAAAATTATTAGCTACTAGCGTGCTGTTAAATTTCTCATGCCACTGTTTAGATTCCTGTTTGAGATCATATAGAGATTTTACAAGTTTACAAACTTTATTTTCATTAAGAGGGACAACAAAACACTCAGGTTGCTTCATGTAAATCTCTTCGTCTAGGTCACTATTAAGGAATGCTGTTTTAACATCCATTTGATGCACTACTAAATCATGGATAGACATAAGGGCAATCAAAGCTTTAATTGTGGCAATTTTTGCGACAGGTGAATAAGTATCGAAAGAGTCTAACCCCTTTTTCTAGGTGTAGCCATTGGCCACTAACCTCGCCTTAAACTTGTCTATTATTCCATCATCTTTCATTTTTTTTATAAAGACCCACTTACAACCTATTGGCTTACAACCTCTAAGAAGGTCTACCAATTCCCATGTGTGATTACTTAGAATTGATTCTAGTTTGCTATTAATAGCTTCTTTCCAAAGGATAGAGTCAACTGATCTTATAGCCTCATCATAAGTTTTAGGGTCTTCTTCTAACATATAGACATTTGCAATTTCTTCATTTATGAAATTATCTTCTGATAGGAAAGTGGTAACGAAATCAGGTCCAAAGTTGGTTTCTTCCTAGCTCTTTTACTCCTTCGAATTTCAGGAGTGTCTATATCGTTAGTAGTATCATGATCAGCGGTTACATCATGAGAAGGCAAACTAGTAGGTTGTGCATCATTAGATTTCAAGGGAAATATATGTTCAAAGAATTCATCATGTATAGATTCCATAATGCTACCACATGCATATGAGTTATTAGATCCTTTAATCATAAAACGATAAGCAGCACTATTATGAGCATACCCAATAAAGACAGAATCAACAGACTTAGCTCTAATTTTACTTCGTTTAAAGTCGGGTAATCCGACCTTGGCTAGACACCCCCACACTTTTAGGTATTTTAGATTAGGCGCATAACGTTTCCACATTCCATATGGGGTTTTATCTAGGGTTTTATGAGGAACTCTATTAAGTACAGGACAAGCAGATAATATCGCCTCCCCCCACATATTGTCAGGTAGTCCAGAACTAATAAGCATATCATTCATCATACCTTTTAAAGTTCTATTTTTCCTTTTTGCAACACCGTTAGATTGTGCTTTGCTCATGTATTATTCCGTTCTCCTCACAAAATTTTTCTAGAGAAGTTGGATCATATTCTCCTCCTTTATTAGACCTAACTCTTTTTATTTTCCTTCCTAATTGATTTTTTACTTTAGTTTTATATTTAAAAAAATTTCTTCTACTTCATTTTTAGTATTTAGAAGATATACCATTGAGTATCTAGAGTGATCATCTACAAAGGTTATGTAGTATCTTTTTCCACCTCTACTCATCAGACTTTTAGAGTCTCTTAAATTAGTGCGACTAGTTCAAGAAGTTCATTTTGTCTCTCAATGGGTTTAAAGGTTTTTTTTAGCTTATTTGGCTTCTACACATGCTTCACACTTATTAAAGTTGACATCACTGAAGTTAGGGATCATGTTCATTTTCTTAAGCCGTTTAACTGATTCAACATTTATATGTCCTAAGCGAGCATGCCAAAATTTAAGAGATTTAACAATAGTGTTATTCATGCAAATAGCGTCAAGGACAAAGAGACCACTATTACAAAAACTTTTGCCCACATATTCTCCATTTCTAGTCAGGACTAATTTGTCTGAGTCAAAGGATAACTTCAACCCAGCTTTGATTAAAAGACTACCCGAAATCAAATTTCTACACATATCAGACACATGCAGCACATTTATCAAAGTAAGAAACTTTCCAGAAGTGAGTTTTAAAGAAATCTTCCCTTTTCCAAGGATTGGTGCAGTTACAGAATTGCCCATATAGACCACCTCTCCATCAGGCATTTTCTGGTATTCCTGGAACATGTTTCTGTTTGTGCAGATATGCCTGGTAGCCCCGGTATCCACTATCCACTCAGTCATGTTGTTTACTAGGTTCACCTCTGAAACAACACCTACAATATTCTCCGCTTCTATAAGGCGGGTTTTGTTTTTCGGGTCTTTAGGCTGGTTCCTTTTACTTTTGTAGTCTTTGGCCATATGTCCACGTTTTCCACAGTGATAGTAATATTTGAGGAATTTGTTGTTTGGCTTTTGAATCTTTCCACCAGGCTTGAAATTTGAGTGATGCTTTTTTCCTTTGTTCTTGAACCTGTCAGTAGTACTAGGCCTAGTTTCGACAATATTAGCTTTAGATTGGTCAGAGTATGCATACCTCTTGTCCTTAAACCTATTTTCTTCGTCAATTTTTAAGTGGTTCACTAACTCCTCTAATTTCAAGTCATTCTTTTTATGCATAAGTAGGTTTCTATAATCCTTCTAAGAAGATGGAAGTTTTTCAATTAAACCATATACTTAAATTATTTCGCAAAATTTAAGGCCTTCTGACAAAAGAGTAGTTACTATATTTTCATATTCACGGACTTGATCAATTATTGGTCTATTGTCCACGAATTTAAAATCTAACCACTTACTAACTGCATATTTCCTAGTCCTTGCATCATCACACCATATTTTTTCCGTAGAGAATCCCAAATCTCTTTTGCCGTGCTTAATTTTACATAAATATCAAAGAGCCCATCACTCATGTAATGCAGTAAGTTTCCCCTACAGGTTCGGTCGTCTACGGTGAATTTTTTTTCATAAGCTTTTTTCTCGTTTTCACCTTCATGTGCCTTTTTCTCATAAAGTACGTAATCAATACATGCTAGTTGTAGAAAAAAACGAAATTTTTTGGGACCACCTCTTATAGTTCTTCCCTTCAAGGGACTCAACCTTAGACATATCGGGAAGGGGTATTTTGGTTGTCATGTTCAAATATAAGTACGTGTAACTCGTCTTTTAAATTGTTGAATAAATAACACGTACAAAGAAAAATACAGCGTAAAATACTGTGTAAATACTGCGTAAATACAACCCAAAATTTCAGTGAGATACACTGAAACTGCGGAAATAAAAGGCAAGAAACGGTAGCGAAAACAACAAAGATAATACTGTAAATTTAGCAGAAAACAACAGTAAATTTCAATAAAATACTGATGTCAAATGTAGTAGAATAAACCTGTAAAATCAGTAAAATATTGCTGTAATATTTAATTTAAATTGCAGTTGAATTTTTACTGTAATTTGCGGTGATACGCAGCAGTGAAGTAGCGAAAAAACGCAGCGAAAAGCAGCGACTAAAATATTTAAACACAGCAATCAAATAATACAGAAAGGAAGGGAAGATGATTAGAATACCGAAGGTACCATGCCGTAGGAAATACCACTGTCCTAAAAGACGATTTCGCCGCTGCTTCGGTGCAAACAATTGTATCGACAGCCGTTCTCCAGGATTAACACGATTCGACTATTTACGTGCACTCGTTAATGGCCGTGTAGGAGAGCCCAAGAACTTTGCCGAAATATTTTAAGGGAAGGAAGGATTGAAGAGAAGAAGATAAGAGGAATACTGTTCATGCGCCGAATGTACCAAGTATAAGTCCTATTTATACCGAACTCAAGGCTGTTGCATATGAATGTGAACTTTAATGGCTCTGCAACGTTTAAAAACTGATTCTCCCGTCTTGAAAGCTAATTTTAATTTCCAACAGTCAAAAATGTTTTTCACTTATAAATATTGATAATTAAGATTGGTTTTAGCCGTTGATGCCAACAGGAAATCATGTTTAAATTAGATCCGATTCTGCATCGGCTAGCAAGATAAATTATTTTCGGTAAAATAAATATACCCCTAACAAAAAAAGATTGTATCCTCAAATTGGGATGTACTTTTCTCACAGTGTTTAAGTTTAGCTTGTATCATTTTTTCAACATGTTTTACAAACTTAATAATTTCGAGATCTGCTTCTGTCCTGTGTCAGTTGGTATTCGAGCCTTCCACATTATCTATATTCCATTCAATTTAAAAATAAAAATAAAAAATACACACAAAAATTACCCAAACCCACATGAGACCCTAGTACTGTAACCGAATTACCTGCAACCCCCCCGTTACTTCATTGTCTTTGTTCGACCTCATGAGCACTTCGTCTTTGAGCCTCCACAAGTGATGCGACGGTCGCCATAGATCGTACCATGCCTCTATCACGGTCCTTAAGGACAACAACGGGATTGCTTGGAATCTAGAGTTCGCTTACGACTTGGATACACCAGAACACTTTGAAAAAAAGGTATACGTCTTGAACATTGAACATTGTACTCAAGGGTCTAATTTAGATATGACCAAAAGCTCTTCGTCACGCCAAGATGACAACATATGATTTACTACTTCATTCTTTCTTTATACAAAACTCGACGACGAGTTTTTCGTAAATGGGGGAGAATGACACGGTATGAGGATAATGTAAAATATGAGATTCATGAAAATAGCTAGATTAGATGTAGTTTAAGTATATTTGTAGCATTTAAGTTATTTAGATATTAGTTTACCCTTTAGGATTAAACAAGTTTAGATTAGAGTAAAATTATTTAGGATTATCTTTTATTTTAATTGGGTTTTCTTTCAGTTTAGTTTTCCTATACTTATTCAAATCAGTTTTGTTTAGATTTTTCATCTCTATGGGGATCTTAGTTTATTCTAAGAGGCAACTTCTTTTTGATTATTTAATAAAATATTTTATTAATTTTTGAAGTTTAGGGATTTCTTTTAATGTAATCCGAATGCTTCCGTTTGAGCAAAATTAGAACAACAGCCCTTCGAGCATTTTACGAACTTAATAATTCTGAAACTTGCTTTCATCGTACGTCAAAAATAGCTAGCTAATCATCCATTAAGAGACTCCCACATGATAGCATGACATAATGAATGTTGGTCAAATATGGGCAAATGCCTAATCAAATTGTGAAGCTTGAGAGGTCAATGCTAATACAAGATGGTGGCAAATAAAATATAAACCAACTCAAAGGAAAAAATGAACACAATAAACCTCAAATTACACCAATTGGACTTGAGACCAGATAATTAAACAACTAAAATTAAAAGATTCGGGAGAGAAGAATGAACCGAAGGAAATCGCCGCGCCGTGGAGTTCACCATTGCCCTAACTCGTTTATGCCCCCACTATGGTTGAAATGGGATTGTCATGCACTCCGACTCCCAGGGTTAACACGACATCCAACATTGGAGTGTACTCTCAAGTGATTGGTTGGAGTATGCCCTAACTTGTTAAGTAGCCAGAGTACAGAGTGGAACGCAGAGAGAATCTTAAGAGAGAAGGGAAGAATGAATTCTGTATTCAGTGTTGTGTTCGTTGTTATGAACAATGCCACAAAGCACAATATTTATAGGCAAGAATACTTAGCATGCAAAAAGGAATCAAATAAGAATTGTGGCAAGAAATTCGCCTTTAATTACGAAGGTGGCAAGGAGGAGCACAAAATCTGGGCACAATCAAGGAAACAACGGTTATGGAAAGAAGCAGTTAGTTACACGATCAAAACGTGTGCTTGAGCTAGAGCTTACAATCTCGAGCTCAAACTTGGACTAACGGACAAATGCTCAAGCATAGCAGCCTGGAGGTTGGACCCTCGAGCTTGAGCTTAAATCCACAAGCTTGAGCACAGTCCTAGGAACTCCCTTGGAGTTTATTTACAAAAATTAAAACATAATATTCGCAAAAATAAAGATCCGAGTTAGAAAACGTCCACACCACACCACACCACAACACCACACCACACCTTGACGACCAACGAGGTGAGGTGGGGGCTGTGCGTGTATGGTACACCAAACCACTCTTGGCCTCTAAAGACTTTACCAAGTACAAGGAGAATAGGGTATATAAACATGGACTCCCCAGCACTATTCTTCTTATATGGGATTGAGGCAAAACAAGATAGCCAAAATTGAAGTACACTACCCCAATATTCCAACAACCCCCCACATGATTCAATTTTGAGAGAGGAAGAAAGAAAAGAGGTTACTAAATAATGAGACCCACTCTTGACGATGCTAATGTCCATTAGACTTAAATCCACACCTAGTGAATATGCATGTCCCACAACCACTCAATGGTGAACATAGTCTTAAAACATGTGCGGTCATTGTGAAGAGCACACATATCCCCTTCATGTGGTTTTCGGGTTGAAATGCACTCTGCAATCCGGACATATGAGGTCCTTCTCAACAAAACATATTCGATACATGGTTAATCAGGAACACTCTCGAGAGTAAGCCTTTACTCTCAACAGAGGATGTCTTATCACTCCCATATTTCCATAGGAGAGTCCATTAAGTGCATTGCCCCATACCAGCATAATAGGTTATGGACACCATTAAGAGCCCTAAGCACATCCTCACATCATGGCAGTACGGTGTGTCCATCAGGCGTGCTCCCCCCCACCACAACAATGGGCTAAGGACAAAATTAAGAGTGTAGAGCTCAACCTAAATGTCATGGCATATTTGATAGATCTAAACCACCAGTAGTATTATCTTGGAAGGGGGTAAGGTGGCTTATTCACAAATTGCTCAACCTTGGCTTCGTTTGACCAATGCTCATGATTGGTTTTTATACTATAGTGGAGAGAGAAAGTAGAGAGAGATGCTCTCTTAGGCGATTTCCGGCAGGGCGGCGCGTGGGCGGGTGCTGGTGGCGGGTGGGGTGGTCTTCCTCACGAACGCTGGCTTTCCCCGGCGCGTGATGGCGCTTGCGGGATCGTACGGCGGTGCGGAGACCATTTTTGGACTCGTCGTGAGCTCCTCTTTCTGATGGGACTATTTTGATGTCAATCTGAACATTTTGACTTTTGAGGGTCGAAACACATGTGAGCGAGGGTGTTTGAGTTTTGATGTTGATGACGGCGTAGGACGCTATTTCTCATTCTTCATCAACCTGCGCCTTCAGCCATGGTGATTCCCCAGCGTTCCTTGGATGATTGATGGCTTTGGTGTTCATTTTCTCTCTCCTCGGGGTCTACTTTCTTTTTCGTTTCTTGCTTGGATCTCTTCTCTTCTGGAGCAATTCTTGGTACACACTCTTTATTCCGCTTGATCTTGTTCTTAGCTTGGCTATTTGGGTGGTTCTTGGAGTTTTTTCCGTCGTGGCACTATCGTGCCCTGTTTTCGATAAAAATAGGGGCGGTGGGAGATTGATGATGATAAACGCATGCTTCTTGAATTTCCTTGCTTGGTTTCTTGATCTTGAATGCCATTGTCGTATTGGTGTGGTGGAGGGCTTGTTTGTCTTGTTTGTTTGAAGGTTTGGGGTTTGTTACAAGTTGTTACAACCTTGTCTTGCTTGAATCTTCTTGCTTGTTTTAATTGGTTGGCCATGGTTGAGCCGGGTGCTCCTCCCCAGCCATGGGCCTCGATGGCTGCCATGCCACCCCCGGGTGGTGCGCTTTGGTTTGTTCCTCCAAGGCTTGTGAATGGGGAAGTAGTTACTACCATCACCGACACCGATGTAGCACCGGGTCTTGAAAAATGGGGACAATGTCTTGTTGGTCGTACTATTGGGGGTCGTGTTGCATACTCTCGATGTGTTGCTTTAGCTCGCATGCTTTGGGGGTCAAAAGGACTTGAATGTGTGATTGCGGATAAGGAGGTCTACTATTTCCGGTTTAAGTCGATAGCTGAGTCAGATTTGATTCTTAGGGGTGGACCTTGGACCCTTAATGGGCATTACCTCTCCCTTGAGCGTTGGCAACCCAACTTCGCTCACTCGCGTGACCTCCCTCGGATCGCAATTTGGGTCCAATTGCATGGTCTTCCGGCCTCTTTATGGTCGGAAAATTCTTTGAGCTCGTTTGCTAGTGGTGTGGAACACCCCCTTTTCATGGACCAACCAACTTTGGAAGGTACTATGGTTAGCTATGCTCGTGTATGTGTACAACTTGACGCTTGGACCGACCCCCCGAAGCGGCTCTCGGTTGATTATAATGGCCGAATCATACCGGTAACCGTTAAATTGGAGGGTATGCCGAAAGTTTGTCACAAATGCAGGGTCTTTGGTCATTCTTGTCCCAACCCGAACACTGTTACTATCCTCCCGGAGCAACCGGAGGCGGTGGCTGGGAGGAATGGTGATGAGATGACCACCTTTAACTCCTTTGGGCTTGAGGATGAGCCCACTAATTTTGGGCTTGAGGGGGCAAGGATTAGTGGGCCTTGTGATGTTGGGCTTCTAGTGAATGGGACACGGGAGGGGGCTGATGCGAATGGGCCCACGGTTGGGCTTGGGGTGGGGGCTATTGATGATGGGGACGGGGGAGTGCGGTTGGGGCCGGTGGTGCATGGGCCGCGCCTCTCTCTTCTTGGGCTCACGGTCGGGCAGCGCCCTATCGGGCCGGGTGGTTCTTGCCCTTCAAGATTTGTCCTTGCTAGAGGAAATGGGCCCGTTTTGGAGGCACTTTCCTCTTGCGATTCACCTACTACTAGCTTTAGAGGGGATGGGCCCGATTTGGTGGGGCTCCCCTTTGGTGACCGACCCGTTGTCTCTCCTAGGGGGAATGGGCCCGCTTTGGAGGGGCTTTCTCCTAGGGTCGCGCCTGTTCTTCACACTAGTCGGAATGGGCCCGTTTTGGAGGGGCTTCCTTCTAGTGCATCCACTTCCGCTACTTCTAGAGGAAATGGGCCCATTTCGGAGGGGCTTTCTTCTAGGGGTGTTAGTCGTGGGCTGACTGTTGGATCTTTCGGGCCTGGTGTCGATCGATGTGTGGACCATTTGGTGACTCCTAGCCCACGCATGATTGGTACCGTTGAGTTGAGTGGGGCGGTTGGCTCGGACGCCGAGGAGGCGAGTGCTAGCACTCGTATAGTTCTTTCGGATTTTGGGTTGGTTTCTCTTTCGCCTCGGACTTTTGCTGATTTTGTTCCCACCCCTCTTCAGGAGGACTCCGAGATCGTCGATGTTCCTATTGAGGTGGAGATAGCTCAGGATGGCATTCTTGGAGTCACTACCCCTCTGTTACGTTCCTTAAATTGGCCGGCAAGTGTGCCAAGCCTAGACACGTCGTACCGATCTGAGAGTATGTCGGACACTTCCACTTCCACTTCCCCATGTGTTGAGCTCGCCGTTGAGGGCCCGAGGAGGCCAATTACTCGTGCGGCCAAGAGTGCGGGCCGTGCCCCCACTTGATTATTTCATCATGGTGGTTGGTTCTTGGAATATTAGGGAGCTTAACAGTCCCCAATCTTCCCGAGCTGTCCGTGATTGGATTTCTTCCAATCGCTTATCTGTCATTAGTTTGGTCGAGACCAAAACCAAACCTTCTGATGTTGAGGCGGGGACTGCTCTTTGTGCCGATGGGTGGAGTTTGCCCTACGCTGTGTCGCATTATCGTTGCTTGGGAACCGGGCGTTCATAGAGTCGAGCTCATTCGAGGAGGGGACCAATTCCTTACTTGTCGTATCTCCGATCTCTCTGGGGCTGTGAGCTTTCTCGCTACTTTTATTTACGGCTTTAAGGAGCCGGGTCCTCGCCGAGCTTTATGGGACTATATTTGGAGCACTAGCTTAAGTCTCTTGGGTGAGCCTTGGATCCTTCTTGGGGATTTCAACGCCATCCTTAGTCTTTCTGATCGATGCGGCCGCCAGGAGGGTTGGCCAGGTCACATGGACGACTTCCAGGAGTGTCTTACTGAGGCTGAGCTTACACCTATATCCTCTTCGGGTCTTCACTTTACATGGTCCAATGGGGTCGAGGGTGACCGCTTGATTCTCAAGTGGCTTGACTGGTGTCTAGTCAGTGAGGGTTGGCTTCGTGACTTCCCTATCGCATCCGCGGACTTCCTTGCCTGTCATGTTATCTTGGACCACAGTGCCATTATTGTTCGAGGGCTTGGGGAACGTCGTGCCCTATGACTTCCTTTTAAGGTTTTCAACTTTTGGGCCGATCATGAGGACTTCCTTCCTACAGTCAGACGAGTCTGGGACACCTGTGTTGAGGGTACTCCGATGTATCAACTTACTCAGAAGCTGAAGCTGCTGAAGTGTGAGTTGAAGGCCCTCAACGCCTGCCATTATAGTCACATCTCGGCCAGAGTCGAGGTGGCCCGTGATGCTTGGGCCATGATCCAGAGGGCCTTGGATGAGGACCCTGAGAGTCCTTCTCTGCGTTTTGAGGAGCGCCGTCTTTTTCATGAGTATTCAGCTTTGTGTCGGGATGAGGAGGCATTTTACCGTCAGAAGTCGCGTATTCAGTGGCTTTCGCTCGGGGATCAGAGCACTCGGTTCTTTCATTGGTCTGTTCTCCATTGGCAGGCTCGGAACCGGATCTCGTCGATTATTGGTTCTGATGGTGTGAGGACTTACGATCCGCAGTTGATCTCCCATGCCGGGGTTGCCTTCTTCCAGCATATGTTGACTGAGCCAGGTGGTCCGTTATCTGAGGATGTTTCTGATATTTTTGAGGCTCGCATTTCGGAGGATCAGGCTCTCCCGCTTATGTCCACAGTCACTGCTGCCGAGGTCCGGGATGCTCTTTTTTCCATAGGTGATGACAGGGCCCCGGGCCCTGATGGTTACACCTCCCTCTTTTCTAAGAGGGCCTGGGAGGTGGTCGGGGGAGCAGTGATTAGGGCCGTGCAGTCTTTCTTCATCTTAGGGCGCATGCTGGGTGCCCCTAACACCACCAGGATATGTCTTGTGCCTAAAGTGGAGTCTCCTTCCACCTTTGGTGACTTCCGCCCTATCTCCTGTTGCAATGTGATCTACAAGTGTATTACTCAGATCATTGCAAACAGGTTGAAGGGTGTCCTTCCTGGGTTGATTGGTGATGCTCAGACAGCGTTTGTTCCAGGTCGTCGGATCTCTGATAGCATCCTTTTGACACAGGAGTTGATGCGCGGTTACCACCTTCAGGTCTCGCCCCATTGTGCACTGAAGGTCAATATCCGTAAGGCTTTTGATACTGTTCGGTGGGATTTCATTGTAGCTGGGATGAGGAGTATGGGGATACCTGAGGTCATGATTGGTTGGATCCGTGAGTGCCTCTCTACTGCCCGCTTTTCTGTCGCCATCAATGGCGAACTTCAGGGGTTCTTTCGCTCCAGTCGGGGTGTCTATCAAGGTGACCCTCTCTCTCCTTACCTATTTGTTATCGCTATGGAGGGTCTTCGAGGGCTGCTCCGCCGTGCCATTGATGACCCGCGCTTTCGTTATCATCCGTGTTGCCGTCGTACTGGGTTGACACACCTGTGTTTTGCTGATGACTTGATGATCTTCTATCGAGGTGATATGGGTAGTTTCTCTGTTATTCGTGAGGTTTTGGACTGCTTTGCTGTACTCTCGGGGCTCTCCACGAATGCAGCAAAGAGCTCAGTTTTTCTCACGGGGGTGGACTCTGCGACTCAGCGGGACATTTTGGGTGTTCTAGGTTTCAGCCTTGGGCAGTGCCCAGTTCGCTATCTGGGAGTACCTCTTATCACGTCTCGGCTGCAGTACGTCAACTGCAAGCCACTGCTGGATCGCATCCTCTCTCGTATACGGCTCTAGACCTCCCGCTCACTTTCATATGCTGGTTGCCTGCAGCTTATTCGGTTTGTTCTTTTTGCCACTCAGGTCTACTGGTCGTCGATCTTCATGCTCCCGAAGATGATGATGAGGAAGATCGAGTCGGATCTTGCTGCATTCCTTTGGAGAGGATCTTCGTTGGCCCCGGAAGGGACGAAGGTCGCTTGGAGGCATTTGTGCTACCCTCGGCGGGAGGGTGGTCTTGGGCTTCGCCGTCTTGCTGAGTGGAATCAGGCTTCGATTATGAAGCATATCTGGTTCCTTCTATCTGACTCCTCTTTGATTTGGCCGCGTTGGGTTCATCTGAACTGACTTCGAGGGAGGAGCTTCTGGACTATCCGGGCAACGAGCTCTGCTTCTTGGTGCTGGAGTCAGATTCTATCGGTTCGCCGCCTTGGCTCTGGAGCGATTTATCATGTCATAGGTGACGGCCTTGACACTGCTCTTTGGACAGATTACTGGCTGCCATGTCGTTGTCTTTCGGAGCGCTTCCCTGCTCGACTGCTCACCTCTTCTGGACTTCATTGGGATGCTCGAGTCTCATCCATTATTGAGGGTGGTTAGTGGAGATTTCCATAGGGTTTCCTGGAGCTCTGACCCATCTAGGACATGATTGAATTTAGCCCTCGGGCTGGTACAGCGGACTCCATCCGGTGGTTAGGGGACCCCTCGGGGAACTTCACCACCAAGTCCGCTTGGGAGATGCTGCGGAGTAGGAGAGCGGAGGACACTGTTCATCACCTTCTGTGATTTCAGATACATGTACCGCGACAGTCCTTCATTCTCTGGCTCGCTTCTCGGCAACGACTTTGGACCCGGGACCGACTTCGGCATTTCGGAGCACGAGAGGTTCAGAGTGCTTGTGTTCTCTGTGGTTCTGCTGACGAGACTCATGAGCACCTCTTCTTCGCCTGTTCCTTTTATGCCTCGGTCAGGAGCTCTGTCACTCCGAGTACATCTATCGCTTGGCCTACCCTTCCTTGGGATGCTCTTGTAGCTTGGGCTGCTCAGCATCTCAGGGGGCGGGAGATTGGCAGTATCATAGCTCGACTCTGCTTCTCTGTGACTGTGTATACTATCTGATATGAGCGCAACCTTCGAGTTCAGCGTTCTCAGTCCAGATCGGTTGCGGTCGATCGAGAGGAGATTACGGGTTTGGTCAGGAGCCGTTTACTTGCTGCTTCTTCGTTCAGAGGAGCTCACCATCACGCCTCGTTGCTCCGGCACTGGGGTTTTGAGACTTAGTTTCTTTTTGTTCCATTAGTTTGTACTTTGGTTGTATGTTGTATGGACTTTGTCTGTTTTTTTGACGTTGCTTCATACTTGTAGGTTTCGGCCGTGTCCTGGGGTATGCCCCTTGTAGATTGTTTTCTTTTCTTTCATCTATATATTTCGCTGACTTACCAAAAAAAAAAAAAAGGCTTCGTTTGACCCATTGAACATCAAGAATACTCCCAAGATGGGTATCCACCATGATCAAGATACACAAGTGGGCTTATGTCCCATTCCCTTTGCAGTATCATATACCGCCTTCTTAGAAAGGCCTTTGGTAAGAAAATTTGCAAAATTCTTCTCACCCCTTACAAATGCGAGCGAGGTCACATTATTCTTTATAAGGTGCCTTACTACACCATGTCTCAGGCAAATATGCTTGCACTTGCCATTATACACCTCATTTTGAGCAACTCCAATGGCTGTTCATTAGTCACAATGTATCGAGACTGAAGGTGTGGGCTTCCCCCACAATGGAATGTCTCCCATCACATTCCTCAGCCATTCAGCTCGCAGTCCTGCTATCTCTGGAGTAATAAACTCATACTCCATTGTGGATTTAGCAATGCATGTTTGTTTACAAGATTTCTAAGACATAGCACCGTTAGTAAGTGTAAGAATATAGCCACTAGTAGAGTTGGTCTCATCACTATAAGATACCCAATTGGCATCACTTATCTCTCTAAAATAGCGGGAAATCATTTATAACAAAGACCCTAGTCCATGGTACCTCGAATGTATCTCAAAAGTCTAACCAAAGCAACCTAGTGCTCATTACTTGTACCATTGGTATAACAACTTAATTTACTAACGCCACAGGCAATATTAAGACGAGTGCAACTCATCAAAAACATTACGCTACCATTGATTTTAGCGTATTCAGCCTGTGACACACTATCACCCATGTTCCTTTCCAAGCGAACATTTGGGTCAAAGGGAGTTTTAGTAGGAGTGCCATTAAAGTGACCATACTTCCTCAATATTTTCTTCACATAGTAGGATTGACTAGGAGTCAAAATTGTTAGAAATAGGGTCCTGACAAACCCAATTATATAAATAATTTTATTTTGAATAAAATAAATTTGTTTCTTTATTGCTTGATTATTGATTTTATTAGTTCAATTTGCATGTGATTTTCCTTTTTAAGACGTGCCATGGGATGGACATATTTCTCAAATAATGTTTCAATATTTGTTCTAAGTGGACAATAAGATTATACCATGGATAGATTTAAATCAAATGTGATGATATGTTATTTGTTCATTCGTAGTTAGGGGCAAGCTTGGACTACTTGTTTGCTAAAACTATAAGATGACTTGTCTTGGTCATCTGAATAGTGATCCAAAAATGTTATGTTAGTGTTTTACAATTTGATACATTGAATAGGACTACATTAATTACTTGTATCTGGACGACTATCAGAAATGAATAATTCAATTAGAAATTGTTTACGCAATAACTCTGAATGCTGAAAATAGTCTGAACCTGTGCATGGAGTGTTAATTGTCTTGATGTGTCAAAAGGATTAGGCCACTAAATAGTGACCGAAGTTGTGTGTACATTAGATAATGGCATTAAGTGTGGTGGAAACAGATATTTGACATGAAATCTATAATCTCTTATGAGAAAAAGATGTCCTCTTAGTTCATTCGCAAGTATTCGAATAGATTTGAAAAACTTTGGCCAAAGTAAGAGGTAGGCGGCTAGTATTTTGTTTGTGGTTTGTTTTGATTGGTGAGGCACGGCTAGGGTTAGCAAATATACAAGAGAGCAATATTAGGCTCTGATACCATTTAAGAATAATGAGGAACCCACTAAATGATGGGAGCCCTTTCGTATATTTATAGGAAATGAGTGCAATAGAAGTTTACATAAGCCCAGTGCCCAAATTGCCCAATATACAAATATTAACAACCTATACATTATATTCTAATAGTAAGTACTATATATATATATATATTCTAACAAATTATAATATTAATAATTGAGGAAAATTATTACCTTATTGCAATTTTTGTGATTTAAATAATGTTTTATTGCATATATTGTATAAATTTGGTTATATTATTATAAGTTAAACAACAAGTAGCTAACCAAAGTATTTTAGCCTTTAAATCACGCTTTAAATAATTTATTTTATATAATAATATATACTAGCTAATATGGAGGTTTATAACGCATCATATGTATACCGTTATTCCTTCAATTATTAAGGGTGATGTGCGGCACATGCAAACCAATAATATATGTAATTGTTACATAGGTTCTTTAACAAACTAGGGACTGTAAAAATTATAAAGTACTTAAAAGGAACAAGGAAAGCAATGGAAGAAATAACTTTATTGGATAATTAAAGTAGTATATGAGCTAAGCAATTTATACTAGTAAGAAAATATATGAAAAGCCTCAACTCTAGAGCTTCCTACTTACAAATTACAAAGAAATAAAAACACTAGTAATAATGCCATAACCACACGGTTGAGAAAGAGGAAAGAAAAGGGGAAAACACTTAAGGCCAGACTCAATGCTAAACCTAATGAATGCTAAGTACAAAAATATTCCAAGCATATTACAAATACAAAGTATATACACATCTAATACATTATGCTAGTATTCAACACTCCCCCCTCAAGTTGGAGCATGTAGGTCCATAATGCCCAACTTGTGAAGGAGAGCCGAAAACTCCGAACATCCGAGTCCTTTAGTGAAAATGTCGGCTATCTGCCTCGATTACCGAACAAAGGCAGTAGCAATCTCCTTTGATAGCAGCTTTTCTCAAACAAAATGACAGTCGATTTTGATGTGCTTCATTCTTTCGTGGAAAACAGGATTAGAAGTAATATGCAAAGCTGCTTGGTTATCACAAAAAAAAGAGAAGTATTGTTAATGGGAACCACAAGATCTGTTAACAAACGTCTTAACCATATAAGCTCACTCGTTGTAGTAGCCATGGAACGATACTCAACTTCTGCTAAAGATCGTGACACAACAGTCTATTTCTTGGATCGCCAAGAAATGGGCACCCCTCCTAAGAAAATTACATACCCGTGGTAGAACGTCTAGTGGTTAGGCAACTTGCCCAATCGGCATCACGATATGCTCGTAAACGAAAGTCATTATGGGAAGGTAAGAAGATACCTTCTCTCGGCGTTCGCTTTAGCTATCGTAATACACGTATCACAGCTTCTAGATGGGGTGTTCTGGGATCATGCATGAACTGACTTAAAATACAAACAGCGGAACTGATATCTGGTCTCGTTTTTGTTAAGTAGAGGAGGCGTCCCTCTTGCTGGCGGTAACATCCTCCATCGTCAACCGTATCCTTGACCTGATCAGCTTACCCATGATTTTGCGTCATATGGGTAGGAGCAGGTTTTGCCCCGAACAACCCAAAATCTCTTAAGGTGTCTAACACATTCTTCCGTTGGCTTAAAATGGCTCCTTTCGGAGATCAGCCAATCTCAATCCCTAAGAAGTATTTGACAGGTCCTAAGTCCTTAATCCCGAAAGAAGCATTCAAAATCCCTTTCACCTTAGTGATGTGATCTTCATTATTAGCCATGATAATAATGTAATCCACATAGATTAATATAGCGGTGTAAATTCCGTCACAATGAAACATAAAAAGGGAATAATCGGATTTGGACTGACTAAAACCGACGCCCATTGAGGCGGAAGTGAATTTATGGTTCCAATTACGTGAAGCCTGTTTAAGACCATATAGAGATTTTCATAAACGTCACACTTTTCCTTTGTGCTGTTGTTCAAAACCCTTTGGTGACTTCATACAAACCTCCTTGGTCAGGTCTCCATGAAGAAATGTGTTATTAACATCTATTGTTGGATTATCCAACTCTGAGGGACAACTACGGCTAAGACTCATTGAACTGTAACTAATTTTGCAGCATGGGCGAAAGTGTCATGGTAGTCTATACCTTCTGCTTGGGTGTAGCCTTTAGCTACCAAGCTTGCTTTATAGCGTTCAATGGACCCGTCAGACTTGTACTTCACTTTGTAGACACACTTCGAGTCAATTTTCCACTTACCCATCGGTAAGCTCTCCAATGTCCATGTATAATTTTTTTTTCCAAGGCTTGAATCTCCTTTTCTATAGCGTCCCTCCAATGTTTGTACTCAACGACCTGTTTAAAAGTTTTTTGCTCGTCACAAGACGTGATGGCACTCAAAAAATTACAATGAGGATTAGAAAAATGCACATTAGACACAAAGTTTGAGATGAGATAAGCTATACTAGAATTAGCTAATAGAGTGCTAGTAGGAGGATGGGCTATAGAGGGTGGAACGTCACAAATGTAATCTTGATATTTTATGAGGGCAGAGCGTAAATGAGTACTTCTTCAAGCGAAAATGGGACCTTGTTCATGAACCCCGGACCCTTCCACGGCTGAAGGGACGATAGCCTCGTCACTGGCTGCTACGGGCCCCACCTCGGGTTGGGTGCTCTTGGCCGAACCGACAGCTTCTGGTTCGACCAATATGCCGCTGTCCAATGGCTGCAGAACAGGGGCTGGTTCTCACCCTGAAAAATGTCATATCAGGACTGTTAAGTACCTATTTCGGGTCCATATCATGAGCTTGGTGAAGGGAAAAACATCCTTATAAAATCTAATGTCTGTGGACACAGCAATCTTATTTTCTTCACGATTATATATTTTATATCCCTTTTGCCCATGTGGATATTCGATAAAATTCCTAAAGTGCCTCGTTCATTAAATTTATCACGAGTCCTATTCTTGACTCAGTAATAAGATAGACTTCCAAATGCTCGCAAGTGATCATATCTCGGTATTTTTCCAAAAAGCAATTCATAGGGACTTTTGTCTTTTTAAGTATAGGTGAGGGTGTCAAATTCATAATGCAAGCTACGGTTATAACACACTCACCCCAAAAATTCTTAAGCAAACCTGCCTGAAACCGTGGAGCTCAGCCCACCACAAGTAAATGTTTGTGCTTTCGCTCTATCACTCCATGCTGTTGTGGTGTCCTGGTTAGAGAAGTTTGAAACTGAATCCCGTGATCTGCATAAAACTTGAAGGGAGGCCCATATTTGAATTCTTACCCGTTGTCGCTCCGTATTTGTTTCACCTGAAAATCAAACTGTGTTTTTGCCATACGACAAAAATTCATAAGGATTTTATGTGCTTGGGATTTCTCCTAAATCAATAAACCCAAATATCGAGTATCGTTTAAAGACAAAACCCCATAGGGCCCGCATATATCACAATGTATCAAATCAAAACATCCACGAGTTTTAGAAACAGACAATAGAACAGGCAAACGTGCCTGCTTGGTAGGATGACAAATATCACAAATAATATCAGTCTTCTTAACACCAAATGAGAAAATGCATAGAACTTTTGAAAAGAGACATGACCCAGACGACAATGCCACATCACTGTATCCTTATTATTTTAACAATTATAGGCCATCCCTCTGTCTACCCGCTCCCATCAGCCTCTTCGAGAATAGGTCTTGTATGTAACAAAAATAACGATGAAACATTAATGTGCATTTTCGTACTCCAGTTAATTTGCTCGATGACAATAAGATATAACAAAAACCAGGCACATAGAACACATTAAGAAGGACTAAATTTTCCAAAATTTTAACTTTTTCCAACATGTGTCACTGTTAAACGTGTCACATTAGGCCACTTAATGGGTCCAACTAAATTGTTTACTTTAATGTCAAACATAATAGATAACAAGGACACCATATGATCTGTTGCACCTGTATCTATTATCCAATCACAAGATGACGAAACTTGACTGGTTAAGTTAACACTAGGTGAAGCCGAAACCGAACCAAGAAGGGAAAGGAGTTGCTGGTACTGGACTTGTGACAGGCCCGCCACGGGGCTTTCAGTTGACTTAAAGGGCTCGGCTGTCGGTGCTGCAGCCGTAGCCACTGAGCCTCGAGTTGCGTTTCCAGGTGCCTTGGTTTTCCAACAGGGTGAATACCTATCAATTCAAAACATCTTTCTTTCGTGTGTCCCTGTTTCCTGCAATGTGAACAAGTAAGACGATTAGTACAATGGGAATTATTTCCCATTACTGCCACTAAGCCACCAGCTACGGGCAGCCTCCGATGCCACAATTGATCCTACTGCCATGCTTTATTGTTTCTAGTCTTGGCACAAAATAGAATAAGCACTGCCCATAGAAGTTAAAGGCTTAGTGTTCATGAGTTGGGAATGGATGGTGGAGAAAGAATGATCGAGACCCATCAATAAGTCCAACAATTTCTCCATGTCACGAATTTGAAACAAAAATACTTTAGCATGACCACAAGTAGAAGGTGGTATTTCAACAAGGGTATACAACTCATCCTATAAAGACCTTAACTTAGTAAAATAAGTTGCCACGGTTGAATTTTCTTGCTTCAAATGCAAGATCTTGTGCTTTAACTCGTAGATACGAGGGATGTTGCTTTGAGTAAACCTCTCATGCAAATCTAACCAGATTTCATGCGCAGTCTCTAAATATGTAATACTCTCACTTATCTCCTTCGAAATGGAGTTTGAGAGCCAAGTTGCAACAATGAAGTCGCAAGCGCTCCAATTTTCAAAATTTGGAGAGTTGTCGTTCGGTTTTATGATGCTGCCATCAAGAAATCCAACTTTCCTCTTTGCTTTAGAAACCTTAAGAATGGACCTTCTCCAAGATTGGTAGTTGGGTCCCATTAAAACATTTTGGACAAAAATTAATCCTGGATTATCCGAGGGATGTAGATAAAATGGAGAGTTAACATCAATGACTCCGCCCGTTGTGGGAGCCGGCATGACAACTTCATTAGCATTTTCTTGTGCGTTAAGTTATCGTTTTCGGTGTTAATGTCCGCCAAAACCCATGAAGCTAAAAACACTAGACAAGCACAAAAAAGCAAGAGAGGAAAAGAGATAAACTCACAAAAGCACGAAAAAGTGCTTTGGCCAAGACAAAAGAATGCAAGGATGATCGGCACAAAACAGGAACTTGCTCTGATACCAAGTAAAAACTATAAAATACTTAAAAGAAACAAGGAATGCAGTGGAAGATATAACTTTATTGGATGATTAAACTAGTACATGAGCTAAGCAATTTATACTAGTAAAGAAATACATGAAAAGCCTCAACTCTAGAGTTTCCGACTTACAAGTTACAAAGTGCCATAACCACACGGTTGAGGAAGAGGAAAGAAAAGGGGAAAATGCTTAAGGCTAGACTTAATGCTAAACCTAATGAATGCCAACTATAAAGAATATTTCAAGCCTAATACAAATACAAAGTATATACACATCTAATACATTATGCTAGTATTCAACAGGGACCACGACCAATTGCTTCTGTTGCTTGATATCTTTGACCGGCCCTCTTAAACATATAGTTTTTATACATGCAAATTAACGCCTACTTTTTTCCTCAAAGGAGAGGTTATACGAAAGACAATTTTGTTGTCAGCACAAATTTGTTAACTTTATAACTAATTTTTAAAATTTTGTGACTATTATTTCTTACAAATTGCATAATTACTCTTGAGTAAAACATTTGTTGTCATTAAAATAAACACCTTGTATGACTTATTGTAGTGATAACTTTTATGTTATATTGGAATATCCAGAGTTTGAACATTTATCATATGTACAACAACAACAACTACAATAATTTCAGTGTTTCAAAGGGCTCTCGCATAGGCATGAACTGGGGGAGATAGATGCACGCCGCCTTTCTCCTTCCGAAAGCTACCCTAAAGAGAGGCTGTTTTTGAGTACCACCACCTAAATATTTATCATATGTGTTCACAATTAAACATTTTAGGGTCATTTGACCGATTCATTGATTAAAAAAAAAGAGGTTATTGTTTTTTGAAAAAGCTTCCAAGTCCTTTTCCTTATAAAAAAATAAATAAAGGCTTGGCTCGAGAGATTTACAGGCCAACAGGGGAACATTGGAGGCTTCGGCAAGCTAAAGGCGCAAGGGGGGAAAAAAAACTACTTGAAGAGAAGGGCCTATTTTGTTGATCACCAAAGAGGGACTACTTTGCATTCTGAAGGTTTTGTAGACCAAGGCTCCCATTTTAAGTTATGACAAATAAAATAGGATTTTTATAATACTAGAGTAAAAGGAAAGTTGGTGAGGAGGGGTGATAGTGATTTAGGCTTATAAGTTTATTAGTACAAAGCGTTCGTGAGAGTATTGAAAAAACTTGGTTTGACAACAATGGTGATATATCGGATATGGTTGAGTTATTTGTAAGGATGAAATAAGGACTTGGGTTTATGACTCTGTCAATCTCGTCTCCAGTTTGGTTACGGTTGACCTTTCCCCTTATTCCTGTCATATTTCAGTTTGTGATGTTATATCCATGTTGTGCCGGTTTGATTTTTTTTTCCCCGTTTGTTTGCTTTCATTTTGTCACGTTTTCATGTTTTTTCTTGGTTGTTTTTATCTATGTTTCTGATTCCTGGCTTTTATGTGAGTTGTCCGTGGCCTCATTTGTATGAGCTGCCAGTTATGTACTACGACTTCATTGCTAATTATAAAAAAAAATATAATACTGGACTAAAAATACTAATATTCGACTGCTTATTAAAACAAAAACGATTTTAAAATATGAAATTGTTCTGATATTGGTGTTTTTTTTATTGGATAAATGAGGGCCTTAAAATGTTTATTACTACTCTATTTGAACTTAAAAATTTGAGTGACCAAAAAATATGAAGAAAATATGTTATAGAAAAAGGACATAAATGAAAATGATTTTTTCCTTGTTCGGAAGTCAAAAAAAAAAAAAAAAAGAAAAGAGAGAGAAAGTTTTCAGATCAATTTGTTTATTTCTTCTGTTTGGTTTGGAGAAAATTAAATTAAAAAAAACTGTTATCTTACTTAACGTATATTTTCCTTGTATTATTTAGGTCCTATAAACTTTTTGATGAACTATCTTAATAATGTTACTTTACACTTTATTATTCAAGTATCTGTTTAGTCTTTTATCACCTCAATATTTTTTTTTCAATTATTGCTCAAATACACAATTCATTACATAAAATTACGTAGCTTGAGGATAAGATTTAGAAAAAATTTGGTTCAAATACTATGAGATTTTATAATCTATTTTCGAGGTATCCTAGATTTTAAAATGTATTTTAGGTATTATAAGTTTTGATAATATTTTTTCAAGTACACTCCCCAGAACTTTGTTATGTTCTGTCACTGATATAACGTCTAAAGAACTTAAAAAATAATTTGTGTACGAGTACAAGATTATTTATATTAAAAATAATTTTTACTTATAAAAACTCAATGTTAAAACATTGTAAAATCTAAGAAAATTGTAGTACTTTATAGTTTTTTATATCTCATAGTATTTTTAATAGCAGTTTTTCAAAAAACTTACCAAACATATATATTTACTCTCTTTTCCATAGCAAGACATAGCTACAACTAAAGTTCTAGTACTTTATAATAAGGCCAAATTGAACAATTATTCCTACTTGAAATGAGTTATTTATCTGGAAAGTAAACAAAAAATTATACTGTGTTTGTGTTGGGTGTTAAAGACCAATTATACAGGATAACTTTCACTTAGGCTCCGTTTGTTTCGAGGAAAAATCACATTCTAGGAAGTGGTTTTCCCTTTTTTCTTTGTTTGGTGTGTTATTAGCTCACAGAAAAGGTTTGCTAATGGAAAACCTTTTCCCTCAAATGAGGAAAAATGACTTCCCTTTTAAAACGAGGGAAATCGTGATTCTAAGTGGCTCAAAAACCTTCACGGTTATCATCTTGCAAATCGAGATCGAATCAAAATAAACCAGATTGCACTATAAACATTTAATGTGAACATCGGCCAAGAATTAGACTGAATAATTAAAAGCAGCTTCGATATTACTTTGTTATTGTTGCAACATAACAACTTTAATCAAGTTGAATTGTTACATAATATTATAGAAGAAAATTATTTAGGTAACATTTTAGCATTTATTACATAGTTACTGTGATATTTCAGTAATATACAATGATGTATCCTGAAGTTTAAAAATTTTTTCATAAATCATGTATCTTTTGTTAAAATTTAGTATATTTTAAATGGAAACAGCAATCTGTATGTATCTTATATCACAATACAATTATTTCTTTTGTCCGAAAATACTAACATGACACATTTTTTGATAATATATAAGTAATTTTTGTTAGAATGTGGACAACCTTTTGATAATATGATATTTATACCGCATTAGTTTTTGGCAGAAATTAACTGAATTTTAATAAAAATTCATTAGATTTTAACACAGTATATACACAAGTGATAAAATTTCTTATTTCATGATACCTCATTGTATAATAAAATGACAGAGTATTTACATGATAAATGCTCAAATTTTAGAATACCTAAGAAATAATTTTTTTAATTTATACAGCTTTGATAGTTAAATTTTTATTTTGTTCCTTCATATATGTTGTATTATTACTTATATTATCCTATAAAAAGATATAAAATGATTGGTGAAAAATATTTTTTTAAAACATACACAAAGATATCATAATGTGGAATTAAGTTTTCCTTTGAAACAAACAACGGAAAACCCTACTCGGAATTTATGTTTTCTTGGAAAATCTTTTCCGAAGAAAAATTAATTCCTAGATTCTACTTTTCCATCAAAACAAACGGAGCCTTAATATCCAAAGTTATGGCCTTTTATCACTTAACTTTGCTATTTTTTAATAGAATTTTGTACTAAAAATCACCTATATTTTATGTAAGGTATCAAAAAATTATCTAAACTTTTTAATTTTTCAAAGTCACATCTAAAGTTTTTAAAATATTTTCAATTTCACACCTAATGCTAACACCACTAACTGTCCGTCAAATGAAACACTGCGCTTTGAGGTATAAATGTATCAAAACACTGAGTTTAACTTAATTTAATTACATTATATTAAGTTCTGTATTTTTGCAAATGATAAAATTACCGTTCACTTTTAAATTTGTAAAATTGTTAAGGATTTGGGGCATTGCTATAGGCTTTTACCACAGAAAAAAAAATTTAGAAGTGTTTTTATTTGTAAACTTATTTATAATTCATTGATAAAATAAGTTTTATTGAGGTGAGTTCGACGATTTCGTATTTATTTTAACAGAAAGTTAGCGGTGTTAGTATTAGGTGTGACATTGAAATTTGTAAAAAAAGTTTAGGCGTGATTGTGAAAAATTACAAAAGTTAGGTAATTTTCTAATATCTTTTATAAAATTTAGATTGTTTTAAGTGAAAATACATTAATGTAATTCTCAAACTATATGGATTGTTCTGCCAATATATGATAAATTTTTGAAAGAATTGATTGAATATTCTATAATAGTAAAATATTACATATATATAATCATGAGAACATATATTCGTTAAAATTTTCAAGTGAAATTTGTATCATGTAATACAATTTGGCTTAATTTTGATAGAAATATTTAAGTTGGATAATATTTTAAATTTTAGATTCCATAGAAAAGATATAAAATATCAAAATATTTATACAATAAAAAAAAATAAATATATAGTTAATGAAGGGATAAATGTTAAGAAAATAAAATATTGAAGTAAGAAGAGCAGAGTCGGTGAGAGTGTGAGACGTGTGTGTGCATCGAGGAGTGAAATGCTGCCTCAAAAGTTGACTACATGTTTGTCTTGGGTATGATGAGAGGCTTTGACCCACATTACGCTTCACTTCACCGCCACGTGCTCCTTTTTTAGCGCTGACCCTCCTTTTTATTACTCTAAACATCTTTTTTTTTTTTTTTTTTTGACACTGTTCTTTACAATAAATAGATAAATAAATAAATTCCTTTTTTTTTTTTTTTTGTTGGTGTGAACATTACTATCTTTCTTTTTAGGCTGCAGATCCAGCGCAATGGCCCTTGTGAGAGAGGGAGGGGGAGCCACAACACCGAATTCGCTTTCTTTTTTATTCACTGTAAAATTGCATACTTGATTAAGTTTGACGAAGGTTTCACACTTTTATTTAGTCAAGGGTCGGAAACAATCGTCTTGGGCTCTAACTTTGAAGGATTATACTGTTTATGGTCTTTTTAACATGGGTTCAAGAGCACAAGCTAAAAGCTAGTAAATACAAAATATATTGAATAATTATCTCACTTTTTATTAAGGAAAAATCATCAAAAAAAATTAAATTAGACATATATTAATTTTTTTAACAATGTACTAGCAATATTAAAAAGAAACGTGTTTTCCTAGTGTAGTGATCCTTTTTGGTACAAAACTAGGAATGAACAAATTTTTTAGTACAGGAGTGGCCACTGACCCATCAAGATAGAGGCTATAGTTTCTTAGCTTGAGCCTGAAAATATTAAAAGAATTAAGGTCCTTTTTGGAACTCACTAGGGTATTACAGGAAATTTGTGAGGAACTAAGGAGCCATTGCCAAACCACTCGCTAATTAATTAAAAAAGGGTGGGTTTAACCGGATTGAGGGGGCCTGTAATGCCTTCCAACTAATTAAAGCAGTAATGGCCAGTGCAGTTGTATTGGCCATGCTAGATTTCTCTCTTCCCTTTATTTTAGAAACTAATGCCGGTGACAAGGCCATAGGAGTATTCCTTATACAACAAGATAGACTGCTTGCTATCTTAAGCAAGGCCTTTTGGCCCAAAGGGCATGCGGCTATCTGCATATGAAAAAAGAGCTTCTAGCCATACTATTGGCTATAACCAAGTGAAAGAATTACTTAGAAGCTGGCACTTTCATTATTAAGACTGATCACCAAGCTTTTAAATACTTATTAGAGTAAAGAATTAATGCAAGTGTACAAAAAGAAAGGCATGTCTAAGGGCTTATTTGGGATTGCTTATTATGGAAAAATAAGTACTTTTTAAAAAAAAAAAAAAAAAACACTTTTCTGAAATCTGAATGGTGTTTGACAAATATCAAAAAGCACTTTCTATTAAAAGCGGAAGCAAAAATTTGGTGCTTCTGATTGTAGGTAGAAGCAGAATCAAAAACTTCAAACTTTTAGGACAAAAATACCCATAATCAAACGTTAAAATTACATCATACCCTATCATCTTTCAAAACTCTAATCTTCTACCCAATCAATTTGGTCCTTTTTACTAATTTGACCAAAAAATACTTTTATTAAACACTGGCCAAATGCTAATAATAATAATAAAATGAGCGCTTCTAATTGGTTGAGCCAAACACAAAATGCTTCTTCAAAACAATACTTTTCACATAAGTTCTTTTACATAAAGTGCTTTTAAAATAACCAGTTGTTTTACAGCAATTCTAAACATGCCCTAACCTCCTGGGTTTAGATTATACAATCTCTTATAAAAAGGGGAAAGAAAAGAAAGTGGTAGATGCCTTGTCAAGAAGATTTGAAAATGTTAGAAAAAATTGATACAAGCAATTGTTAAAAAGTGATACAAGCCAAGTAGTGGAAAACTCCCATCCCACATAGCAAAAAGTGGGAAGGTTTGTAAACTTTAAATATAGCCATGTTACTTAGTGCTTTGAATTAAGTTAATGGTGAGAGAATGGTGGGGACTACACCGGCGCACAAGGGTGTGACTGTTGGGATTATGGCGATTGAAATTGTAGTCGTTGGGATTCATTGCAGTTGTTTTTCAGTGCCTTGTTATCATTCTAACATGGCTTGCACTGTTATAAATACCCATGTTCTTCACCATTTCAAAAATCATCCGAAAAAACATAGTAGTCTCATTCTTCTTTTCTCTCCTTTCGACTCTTTCTCTCTGTTAAAGTTTGGGAAAATTTCTTGGGCACTCCTACCCGATAATTAATGAGTGCACGTTAAGAATCGGATAGAGCTAATCCCGGAGGACAGCCGCCGATACTACTGTTTGCACCAGATCAGTGGCGAAATCATCTTTTAGGACAGTGGCTTAGCCACGGCATGGTATCTTCGATATTGTAAGGATCTCCAGCTCTTGCTTTCGGTCTTATCTGTTTGACTGTTGTGTTTAGATATTTATCAGAATTTTTTCCTTCAATCTAAAAGATAATTTTTATATATCTATATTTAAACATGACAACCAAATTACCTCTTCCTGACATGTCTAAAGTCGAGCCCCTAGATGAAAAAAATTATAAGAGGTGATCTTATAAAATTTTATTCCACCTAGAACAAGTTAATATAGATTATGTATTTTATGAGAAAAGGTACCAAAGGGCGAAAATGAAAAAAAAAACATATGAGGAAAAATTCACCTCTAATAACCAAGCCTGTAGGGGTAATTTGTTACATTACATGTGTGACAGGCTTGATATCTATGTAAAAAGGACTCGTCAAAGAAAATTTTGGACTCCATTCAGAAAAAATATGGGGGTGATGATGTAGGGACTAAAAAATACGCAGTTAGTAAATGGCTAGACTTCAAATTCATGGATAATAAATCGATAATTGCTCAAATCCATGAATATGAAAACATAGTAATCACTCTTTTGTTGGAAGGCCTTAAAATTTGTGAAATTACACAAGCCTATGTTTTGATTGAAAAACTTTCACTTTCTAGGGAGGACTATAACAATCAGTTTATGGGTAAAAAAAGGACCTGACCTTAGAAGAGTTAGTGGGACACTTGAAAATTGGGGGAGAAAATAGGCTCATGGATAGGGGGCACTCATACTCCAACCTCTCTAAAGCTAATATTGTCGAAATTAGGCCTATTGCATCTGACAGGTTCAAGAACAAAGGGGAAAAGGCATCATTCTAATTCCAAACCTAGAGGAAGGATTCAAAAGCCTAACAACAAATTTTAAGGAGATTGCCACCGTCACAGAAAACGTGGACATAAGGCAAAGGACTGCAGAAGCAACAAAAACCAACCCAAGTACTCAAAGCACAAAGCCCACCTTGTGGAGACGGAAAATATTGTAGCTGTTGTTTCAAAGGTGAACCTGGTGAACAATTCTGTAGTCTACATGGGCTACCAGGCACATCTGTAGAAACTGAAGCATATTCTAAGAGTATCAGAAAGTGATCAATTGGGGGGGGGGGGGGGGGGGGGGGGGGTAGTCTACATGGCCAATTCTATAGCAGCACCTATCCTTGAAAAAGGGAAGATTACTTTAAGACTTACTTTTAAAAAAATTTCTTACTTTAACAAATGTGCTGCATGTGTCTAAAGTGCGTAGAAATCTTATGTCGGGTAAATTTTTGATTAAAGATGGTTTAAAGTTATTCTTTGACTCAAACAGACTTGTCCTAATTAGAAATGGGGAATTTGTCGGCAAGGAATTTTGTAATGAGGGTCTATTTATCCTTGATGCATGAATGACAATGCTGATACCTCTTCTGCTTATCTTGTTGAATCTCTAGAATTATGGCATGCTCATTTAGGACACATAAATATTGAGTCTATTTAACAATTTAAGAAAATGAACATGATTTCTAACTTCAGTAATACCAGCTTTAGTAAATGTGAAGTATGTGTAGATGCTAAACATCCTAAAATACCTGTCAAGTCAATTGAGAGACAATCTGAACTCCTTAAGCTAGTTCATAGTGATTTAGGAGACTTTAAAAGTGAAATGAGTAGAGGTGGAAAAGATACTACGTGGCCTTAGTATATGATTACTCTAGATACTCAATGGTATACCTCCTAAGTACTAAAGATGAGGCATAAGAAATATTTTTAAAATACAAAGCTGAATTTGAAAATCAACTAGGAAGAAAAATAAAAAGGGTTAGGTCCGATAGAGGGGGAGAATATGACCCAACTTCACTAGAAAAAGTTTGCAAGGAAAATAGGATAATATATAGACAAAGCTGTCCTTACTCTCCTTAATCATACGGTATCGCAAAGAGGAAAAATAGAACTTTAAAGAACATAGTGAATGCTATGCTTATCAATTTTGGACTACCTGAAAACACACAGGGAAAGGCAATACTATTTGCTTGTCAATGGCAAAATAGATTTCCTCATAAAAGACTAGATAAAACCCATACGAAATATGAAAAGGTCATGCACCCAATCTAAAATACTTAAAAATGTAGGGGTGTCTAGCCAAGGTTGGATTACCTGACATTAAACAAAGTAAAATTGGACCCAAGACTATTCATTCTATTTTTATCGGATATGTTTATCATAGTGCGGCTTATCGTTTTCTAATCAAGGGATCAAATAATTCATATGCATGCGGTAGTATCATTGAATCTAGAGATACTGGATTCTTTGAACATATATTTCCCTTGAAACCTAATGATGCAGAACCTATTAATCCGCGTTCTCACATAGTGACTAATAACCATTATCATACTAACAGTATAGACACTCCCGAAATTCGGAGAAGTAAAAGAGCTAGGAAAGAAATCAACTTCGGACCCAATTTTGTTACTATTTTCTTAACAGAAGATAAATCCATAAATGAAAAATTGTATGTGTCTATATGTTACAGGAAGACCCCAAAATCTATGAAGAGGCTGTGAGATTGGTTGATTTGACCTTTTGAAAAGAGGCTATTAAGAGCGAATTAGAGTTAATACTCAACAATCACACATAGGAATTGGTAAACCTTCCCATAGGATGTAAAACAATGGGTTATAAGTGGATCTTTAGAAAGAAAATAAAGGGTGATGGGACAATAGATAAGTTTAAGGCAAGGCTAGTGGCTAAGGTTTACATCCAGAAAAAGGGGTTGACTATTTTGATACTTATTCACCTGTCACTAAAATAGCCATAAGTAGAACTTTGTTTTCTCTTGTGTCTATTCATAATTTAGTAATGCATCAAACGGATGTTAAAACAACATTTCTTAATGGTGACCTAGACGAAGAGATTTACATGGAGCAAACCGAGGGTTTTGTTGTTCGTGATAACGAAAAGAAAGTCTGTAAACTTATAAAATCTTTATAAGGTCTCAAACAATCACAAAAAAGTGGCATGAGAAATTTAATAGAACTTTCATTGCTAATAATTTCTGTGTAAATAATGGTGACTATTGTGTATATTTTATGTCTGATTCAAATGAATGTGTTACAATTTGTCTATATGTTGATGATATGCTGATATTTGGCACCAACTTGAATATTGTCAATGAAATTTAACACTTTCTGAGCTCTAAATTTGATATGAATGATCTAGGTGAAGCAGACACGATTTTAGGAGTTAAGATTGTGAAAACTCTTGAAGGCGTAAGCCTGAACCAGTCTCACTACATTGAGAAGATGCTTAGAAAGTTTGGCATATATGATATTGATCCCATAAGAGCATCTTATGATCCCAATATACATTTAACCAAATATAAAGGTGTTGCTATGTGCCCTATCTGAGTATTGCCAAAATAATTGGTAGTGTTGTGTTTATGATAAACTACACTAAGCCTAGCATTGCATATAATATAAGTAGACTCAATAGATACACATATAATCTTAATTAAGAGCATTGGAACACATTAAAAAGATTGATTAAATATTTGAAAGGAATTATGGATAGGGGACTTTACTTCGGGAAGTTTTCTATTATATTAGAAGGATATTGTGACGCCAATTGGGTGGTATCTGACAATAATGAAATTAATTCTACTAGTGGATATGTATTTACACTAGTTGGAGATGCTATATCTTGGAAATTCTCTAAGCAATTTTATACTGCCGCGTCTACTATGGAACCTGAATTGATTGCTCTTGAGTTGGCCGTCATGAAACCAGATGGATGAGAAGGTTAGTAGTAGACGTGCCATTGTGAGGGCCACCAGCTCCATCAGTATCACTGCATTGTGACAATGAAGCTGAAATCGCTATATCAAAGAATAAAGTGTACAATGGCAAGAGGAGACATATTCGTCTTAGGTATATGATCATGAAAGATCTTTTAAAAAGTGAAGTGATATCCCTGGATTATGTATGGTTTGAAAAGAATCTTGCGGATTCGTTAACAAAAGTCTTTATCGTAAAATGATTGTAGAGACATTGAGGGGGATGGGTCTAAAGTCTATGTATGAATAAACTGTGATGTATCCAACTAGATCTTAACAAATTCAATGTGAAAAGTTAGAGTTTCATTTAGGGAATGCACTGCATTTTACTATTTTTCCTCCCTATGATGTTGACAGTGCTAAAATGGGTCCATTGTCATATGTTTGGTGGTGTAAGCAAAGCTTGCACTTGATGAACATTGTCAAGATTTTACCAGGGGGTGAGGTTAAGCCTTAGCTATTAATGAACCCATAGCCTTATATTTAGTGGTGTGCGGTAACACACACTAGATGAGATCCACTTGTGTAGGTGTGGGAGTGTGGCCGCTCCCTGTGAAAGTTTAAGACTTGCCTTCTAGAGAACTATGAATATCCAGGACCGGCGCAAGGCCGACAAAATGTGCCAAACCGCAGGAGTTGCCAAGATCTGGAGTTTGGTATGTGTCTGAGTGGCAGACTGTACAACCCCTTATGAGGTTCAAGACGAAAGTCACCTTGCAAGCTGTTGGTCATAAACTTAGGTTACATTTGATAACGATTCATGATGCAAGACATTAGCACTGAAAGATTGAACTCCCTTTGCCCAATCTTTCTTTTTTCCTTTATTGATTGTATCATTTGTAGGGGATTGTTAGGAAAAAAAAAAATGATATAAGAAATTGTTAAAAAGTAATATGCACCAAGTGATGGAAAACTCACATCCCACGTAGAAAAAAGAGGGAATGTTTGTATGCTTTAAATATAGTCATGTCACTCAATACTTTGAATTAAGTTAAGGGTGACAGAATGGTGGGGACCAAACACCCACATGGGCGCTGCCCGCCCGCCCGCTCGCCGCGTTGTGCCGTGCTTGGGCGAGGGTGTGACTATTGGGATTTATGGCTATTAGAATTATGGCTGTTGGGATTCATTGCGCCGTTTTTCAATGCCTTGTTGCCGTCTTAACATGGTTTGCACCTATATAAATACCCATGCTCTATACCATTTCAGAAATCATCCAAACAAACATAGCGGTCTCCTTCTTCTTTTCTCTCCTTTCGAATCTTTCTCTTTCTCAAATTTTGGGCAAAGTTCTTGGGCACTCCTACCCAGTAATTAATTAGTGTACTTTAAGAGTCGGATCGTATTATTTTTGGATGACGGTTGTCGATACTATTGTTTGCACCAGAACAGCGGCGAAATTGTCTTTTACGATAGTGGCTTAGCCATGGCACGGTATCTTAGGTATTGTAAGGATTTTCGATTCTTGCTTTCGGTCTTATCTATTTGATTGCTATGTTTAGATATTTATCACAATTTTTTCATTCAAAAAATTCATGCTGTGTATTTACCACTTCAATGGTTCATCTAACCTGGGTTGATGAAGTGCAGAAGAACTATGATAATGATGAGCTCTATAAACTTTTACTAGCTGAATTATTAATTCTCCTTGATAGCCACCCAGGCTACATAGTTAAGAAGGGAGTGCGAAAGTTTTAAGCTTAACTTCACATTAGACAAGAATAAAACCTGAGGCAACAATTTGTTGCTAATATCTATTCCTCCCCCTGAGGACACTCTGGCATACATGCCACCTATTAGAGGTTTAAAAACCTCGTTTTCTAGCCTTAGTTGAAGGCTGACATTCACAAAGTTGTGGCAGAATGTGATGTGCGCCAATGAAGCAAATCAAAGCATGTTCCATATCCTAGGTTGCTAAAACCTTAAAAGTCCCAAAATAATGTTGGACTCATGTATCCATAGATTTCATAAAGGGGATTGCACGTCTCTGAAAGCTATGCTACAACAATAACTACAACAGTCCCAGTGCTTCAAGGGCTCCCGCTTGAGCAAGGTCTGGGATGGGTAGGATGTACGCAGCTTTACCCTATCAGAATGAAACCCTGATGGGAGATTGTTTTCGAGGACTCCCAACCCTCCCTTAAGGCTATGACTATTGGAATAAGTATTCTAGAAAAAAACAAAATTAGTTAGTTTTAAATATTAAATAAATAAAATTATTTTATTTATTTATTGTCCAATTATGTTTTATGAGTCAAACATGCGTGTGATTGTTTTTCTAAAGCATTCCAAGAGATGGACATTGTCCGAGATAACATGTCAGGTTTGGTTTAAATGATCAATAAGATTGAACCACGGAAAGACTTAAATCAAACCAGGGACATATTGTCAAAGAATGTTCATAGTCGGTGATAAATTTGAACAATTTGTCTCATAAGACTATAATGTGATACTTTTGATGACTTGTCTTGGTCATGCGGATAGAGATCAAAGAGTATTATGTTGATGTTTTTAATTTGATTGGGACACTGAGCGGGACCACTGGAATTAGTTGTTTCTTTAACTGTTATCATGAATAATTAATTTTGTAAGACAATGACTCTAAATTCAGGAAATAGTCCGAACTCGAGTATGAAATGTTAATTGCTTTGATGCCTAAAATGATGAGGTTAAAAAGAGAATAACAGGATCTCACGTTGTTAGACAATTACATGAAGCATGGCATGAACAGATGTTTTACTAGAAATCTACAATGTACGACGTCCCTACAGTTGATTTGTAAATATACGAATAGATTCTAGAATTTTTGGCCAGAATATTCCATATGTTTGACATTTGCAAATAATACAAAATTTTCGAGAAGGGTGAGTCGACTCTGGCGATAGACGTGAGAAAAATAATGATAGCAGTTAAAGGTATTTTTACTCACGGACATCTAATAGAAGGGTCATTGTCGCAACAATAAAAGTATTCAGGAATTTCTTGAGCCAATATATTTAATTTTAGAGTGTAGTAAAACTTATTTAGAATAATGAAGTTTTATTAAATGGTAATCAATTGTTGTCATGAAATACTAATCAAATTTGACCCACTTTGAGCTAGAATTAGATTGTCTCTGAGATTATTCTGCAAGCCTCAATTTAAGCACTATATGAGAATATTTAAATTGAATTCATGGGGAGAATTATTTATTAATTTTTGTTAAACATAATTAATAGGATAAATTATTTATTCATAAAATAAATAAATTAATTTTATTGAATAATATTTATGGGATAAATTTTATACAAGTAAGAATCAAAAAAGTAAAAACGCTTGAAAACAGGCTGAAATTCGCATACATGTATCATGGCCAACCAGCACGTGACACGTGGACAGGACAACAGCATGATTCATGGCAAAAGCTGGGGGCCAATCGGCATGTGAGACGTAGCACCGTCCACGCTTGTATTGGCAATCCGTATGCTCGCGGCCCTGCCAATCCATTTGCGACACATGTCATATTTTTTGCCTTTTTAAATATGCCCGGTTATGCATATGAATATGAATTATGTTTTTAGGTTTATGAAAACTAGTTTTCTCCTATAACGAAAAATTTAAAATTAGTTTAGGATTTTCTAAAATAATATTTAGCATAAGTTTTTTGAAAAATTATTTTTCAGAAGGACTAAAAGGAAAAATTTTATTCCAAAATATTGCCTAAATTAAATATTTTAAGAGTCACACTCCGGTGCTAAAAGAGGTCATTGCAAAAAAGACCTTAAGGTATCAAGATATTCTTCTACCAATTTTAGATCTTCAAATTGAAGGTTGGATTCGTGCTTCAGGTATGTCTAAATTAAGTATTTGATGTTTAATTTATTTTCCTTTATTCCTTTATTTCGTTTATTCTGCATAATATCACTACAACAAAAAAAGGGTAATTCTCGATGCTTTTTTTAGAATTCTCGGCGCAAAAAAGTGCCGAGAATTTTATTATCGGCACTTAGGACAAGCGCCGAGAAAGAAAACGCCGAGAAATAAAAGCGCCGAGAGGTTCTCGGCGTTTATAAGCGCCGAGACATTCTCGTCGCTTATAAGCGCCGATATTTTTTGGCGTTTTTTAATGTCGAGATTTTTTGAGTTTTTTAAATACCCTATTTTTACTTCTTAGCATGGACATTTTACAAACAGCCTGTATTGCCTATTTATTTGTGCATATTTTCCACACACACACACACACACACACACACACACACACATATATATATATATACAAAATTACTTAATAAAAAAATATCAACTAAACTGATAAATTTTTCATAAGACTCCGAATTCGACAATCAAAGTATTACAACATTGTCAATGTACTTTGATAGTTCAATACAAAATTTGAGATTTTTTCCACTCCAAATATCAACATAATTAATCTAATAACCAAAAAAAAAAAAAAAATTATACAATGCTAACTTAGTCAAGTACATTCTTCACAAATATATCAATCAACCGAATGAGCTTGGCGTGCTTGGAGATGCAAAAAAATTTGAGGGTTCACCGTCACCTGATCCCGATTCATCTCTACCATGTATAGACAATACAATAATAACATTACTTATGTACAAAATATCAATCTACCAGTTTACTATCACATAAATCAATAACAATGAGCACATGAAATCATTTATCGGAACCCGTCAACCCTCAAGTGTCCACAATCCCTTTTGGAAGGGAAGTAGGAGTAGATATAGGGAGGCCTAGGTTGTGCTGCATCTCATGACTTCCATATCATGTGATTGCCACCTATTTAGCTTGCCCTCCATTCTCATTTCTATCTAGTATGTGCTTGAAGCAAATGAAGAGTCTGCAACATCTTAAGGCGACAATATAGCACATGAGATTCCACTCTCTGCCACATCTTGCAAAGCACAACACAAATGATTCAAATTATATCTTGTTGTCTAAAGTTAGGCTATTCCTCATATGGGGAAAATTGAAAGAGGATTATCAATGAAGATACTAGAAAAAAGATTTAGTAGAAGAAGTGTCAAAACATCCAAAAACCAAACCATCTTATCAAGCAGCAAGACAAGCATATCTGATTCAAAATTTTGCTTCACATGGTAAATTCATATAGTTTCCCAAAAGTACCAACCCCATTGCCGCCTTTTGTCTCAATCATTCACATCATCAATTTTATTATTTACAAAGGATTAGAAAGGCAATTATTTGCATTATAGTACAAACAAATACAAATTAAATAGATTATCTTACCGGATCAGCAACCGCAGTAATAATTGCTCGACCTTCTGCTATCATTTCATATGATGCTTGGCCAGAAGAAACAGCATCGTAGATGGGTAGGAGCCTTCTCATTTGCTGCTTTACATTGGCCAATTCTATTTTCATATTTTGTAATTCGACATTATCACCGGTACGGTCGAGTCCCTTTTTCTTTAGTTCACCCCTGACTCCGTATATATCACTCCTCTTCACGCCAAATCCATAGCCTACCGCTCGATAGCCCGGATTTTCCTGTTCATACATTAGCTCTGTAAATACTTCCTTCTCGATTTCTGATCGAGGTCTGGAAGAAGATCCAAGTCGAGCCTCAACTATTTCTCTAGCTGTATCCTACAAAAAAGAGAAAAAGACATTAAATACATTTAAATTAAAAGAAATGTAAGATAATAATAAAACCCACCATAAATTCTTGTGAAACCGTGTTCTCAAAAAAGCCACCACTTTTCCTGGTATGAGTTTCCTGGTAAAACTCTATACTGGTGGGCTTCCTTCCTTTGTTAATTTCCCACAATCAACACGTCAACATAAGTCTTAACTAATTTAACAGGTAGATAGTAATAATACACTAAACATATACAGAAGTCCTTACAAAGCTATCTCTTTTATTCGCATAACTTGTTGAACCAGTCGTGTGAAACTGATTCTGCTTGGCACGTGCTTCTTTGCCGCATTTACTCTTCTCCTGACATTAGAAATCAACATCAATCCAAGCAAAACTTTACATTCATAATCAATATCAATCTGCTTCCCTCTTTTTGACCAATCAAAAATTACTTTAAAAAAAATTATTTTACCTTGCCTTGTGGAGAAAATCAAAAATGTACCAAAGTTATCCATTGGTCACGATTAACTCCTCGTGGCACTGTTGCAATAACTTCAGCCTCAGTTTTGTTCCCTTGGTAATATTGCGCTTTCAAACTCGTCTTATAACCCCTCCACATTTTGCCAAGATGCTGTAGTATTGATTTATCAATCAATACATCACTGGGCATTAAAAATTTCCCCTAAAACATAGAATCCAACAATAATGTCACAAAAAGGCAAGGGAATAGTAAGAAGGCATAAAGCAGTAGTTGTACTAGTAAGAGAGCAACCACATTTCAGTGCTATATCCAAATTTCACTCGAACAGTAAAATTTGATAGAAGAACCTATTGCCAATTATACTATTGAATTAAATTAACACAATTAAGAGTATAAAACCTTAATTAATACAACGATAAAGTTCAAAAACTTTAGACATACATATTATATCATATATATAAAGAAAACTTCAGACATAAATAATACTTACTCGAATAACCTCAATAGCTTCTACTTTGTATTGGTCATTCATCGTACGCCAATATCTTACTTCGAGCGGACAAAACCGTCCCGTTTTTGCAACATCTCCAATAAACCGGATCAACAAATCGCCACCCTTTCTAATTGGTTGGCGTAGGTCATTGAACCGCACAATAATTCTTACACCTTCAGGAAGATGCCATACTTCCTTAACTGGTATCGTCCTTAAGGTACTCAAGTTACCTTGGCCATCTATTAACGATTAAGATATACCATTACTTTTCTAATTGATTGAAAAATTATTACCATAACTAATGCTATAAAATTGAAAACATTTACTGATAAGTTGAAGTAGCTCCCTCTCATCAAATGGCACGTCAGTGGACTCAACACCAGCTTCCCTCACTGGTCCCTCTGCTTGAGATGTTGACGGTCTTGGCTGACTGTCATCACCTCCTTCATGTTCCGGTGTTACTGTTGAGGACTGCACTGATTTGCCACTTCTAAAAAATCTCCTCATTGTCCACACTTTTCCAAAAATAAAAGAATTAGTAGATGTATAATAGAACTTACAAAAATAAAATGAGAAGCAAATATGTTCCGTAAAACAAATAATCAATAATGAAACAAAAATCATGGGCAAAATAAAACAACACTTACAAAAGAAAACTAACATACATGGACAAAATGAAACAATACGTACAAAAGAAAACTAACATACATGGACAAAATGAAACAACACGTAACATTATTTTACAACTCTAAAAAAACAAAGATCAAATCTCGCCTAGATCATACAAGTCCCTAGGTTTAGTCTTAATGACATGATACCATCCCTTTTGCATCTCGTCTTGAATATAGAAAACTTGCTTTGCTTGAGATGAGATGACAAATGGATCATCTTTCAACAATCGACCCGTATGCATCAACTTAGAGAAGTTCACACAAGCACCATCATTTCTAAATGTTCTTAAGCCCCTATTTATATCTACCTAATCACAACGAAAAATGACAATTTTATAACTCCCATAATAGTCTAGTTTATATATGTCTGTCAATTTGCCATAGTAAACTTGTCCATCAGCTACGACCATGACCCCAGAATTTTGTGTCCTCATATAGCGTTCACGATCTTCTGTATAAAACTTGTATCCATTAAGGACAAAGCCCTTCATTCTTTTAGCATACTGATTTCGCCCACCAGCTAAAGCCCTTCTCAATCGGCCTTCTTCGGTAGTTGCATCAATTTTTTGCACCTTAATAGAATAAACTGTAGTATCAAAATTAACGGTGAATATATAATATCAACTTCAACATCGAATAAAATATACTAACCTGGTTTTGAAGCCACTCAGAAAACTCTTCAACAATCCACTGATTTTCTAATGTTGCATTAGATCGACCTCTATGGAAATATGCTCGTTGTTTTTCACTTAAAAATTCACTATAATAAGGAAATTATTAGCAGGTTGAACAAAAATAGTTAATATTGACAAAGTTGCTTCTATTAACACTTACTCACGAAGTTCCTTGATTTCATCTAGCTGAAGTAGCACATAACGATGCGCTTGTTCCTTACTTCTCATATCAAGGCGAACAATTTTCTCTTTTCCAATTGCACGACCCCCATACTTTAACAAGTATTTACCCATACTTGAACTATTATCATCATTTCTTTTAGGTCTATTAAAAATGGTCGTAGCACCTTCTAAGTATCTAGAACAAAATGTAATAGTCTCCTCCATGATGTAGCCTTCAGCAATGGACCCTTTTGGCCGCGCCTGGTTATTTACGTATGCTTTCAAATGGGACAAATACCTTTATTACATAAATATAAATAACACGTGAGATCAATTACTGGATGCCAAATATGAGAGATAAAAGTAAATGAAGCATTATCGGCTAACCTTTCAATCGGATACATTCATCTATAGTGAACAGGCCCACCAAGCTTAGCCTCCTCTACTAAATGAATTAGTAGATGAACCATGACTGTGAAAAATGTAGGTAGAAATTCCATCTCCATCTCACAAAGTGTAAGAATAATGTTCGATTGTTGAAGATCGAGCATATTTGGGTCGAGGGTCGTAGAACACAAGTATTTGAAAAAGGAAGACAAGTCTGAAAGCAACTCAATGACTTGTGTGGCATTGGATGCTCGTAAAGCTACAGGAAGAATATCTTGCATAAGAACATGGTTGTCATGACTCTTAAGGTTTAAGAGTTTTCTTTGTTTCAACTTCACACATCTAGAGATGTTAGATCCATATCCATCTCGGACCCTAAGTTTCTGTAGAACTCTTAGAAACCGTTCTTTATCATTTGAAGGCATATAGTAAGAAGCTGGAGGCATGTACGGATCTCTATTAGGACGAGGTTGTAGCCAACGATGTGGCTTTATGTTCCTTTCTTCAAGGGCCCTTCTTGCCTTTTCATCATCTCTAGTCTTTCTCTCCATATGTAATAGCGTCCCTAGAATTTTATCACACACATTTTTCTCTATGTGCATGACATCTAGAGTATGTCGAAGGAGATTGTACTCCCAATATGGCAAGTGAAAAAATATGCTTTTTTTCTTCCAAAGCACTTCCTCATTGTCCACTCTTTCTATTGAACTGTCTATGTGGTGCCTTTCTCTTTTCTTCTTACTAGTCTTTTGGGTTTTTCCGTACTTGTAACGAAGTTGTTCTTGTGCTTTCAAGATATCAGTCCCTGATGCCGGAGTAGGAGCACAAGCATACTCCATTGTCCCATCAAACAATTGACTCTGAGATCAAAAAGGGTGATTATTAGGTAACCATTTACGGTGTCCATTATAGCAAATCTTGCCCCCAAACTTATAAGAATGTGTATGTTCAGTGCAATAAGGACAAGCTGTGTAGCCCTTTGTACTCCAACCAGACAATATAGTATATGCAGGAAAGTCATTGATAGTCCACATTATAGCCCCTTGCATCCTAAAGTTTTGTCCACTATAGGCATCATATGCATCAATATCTTCCCATAACAATTTCAACTCATGCAGCAATGGTTGTAGGTACACATCAATGTCAAGTCCAGGGCCCGATTTCCCAGGAATAATCGAAGAAAGAATGAATGACGATTGCTTCATACATAGCCATGGGGGCAAGTTGTACGGGATCAACACCACTGGCCATGTACTATAAGTAGTATTCATAAGACGGTATGGATTGAAGCCGTCACTAGCAAGACCAAGCCTAACACTACGAGGATCTGAAGAAAACTCCGGATACCGAGCATCAAATGCCCTCCAAGCTAAGCCATCTGCAGGATGCCTTAATTTCCCATCCTTCAAATGATCTATCTCATGCCATCTCATATCTTCGGCTGTTTTAGATGACATGTATAATCTTTTGAGCCTTGAAATCAAAGAAAAATACCGCATAACCTTAGCGGGCTCTCCTTTCTTGGTTGACATAGTTTCAGCACTACAACTGTCATCTTCCTTACCCTTAACTGTCTTCCATCTTGAGGTACCGCATGTATGACAACTCTCTTTTTCAGACATTTCACCCCAATACAACATACAATTATTTGGACAAGCATGAATCTTTTCATATCCAAGACCCAACTCATTGATCATTTTCTGAGCTTCATAATAAGATGATGGAAATACCATAATTTGGGGAAATGCATCAACAAGAAGTCTTAGCAACATTGTGAAGGACTCAGCAGACCAACTATGCATACATTTCAAGTGAAACAAGTGCAAAAGAAATGACAATTTGGAGAATGCGCTACAGCCTGGATATAGTTCTTCATTAGAAGCTTCCAATATCTTCTTATACTTGCGCTACAGCCTGGATATAGTTCTTCATTAGAAGCTTCCAATATCTTCTTATACTTGGCTTTCTCCTTGGGAGATTGGTTAGGTTGTTCAAGAGGAACTTGGTCCGACCAATCATGTTCATCAGACAAATGGGGTTGACTTGTGGAGGGAGGAATATCAACTCTGATACTTTCTCGTAGTAATCCACCAATATCATCTCGACCTATGGCCCTTCCCTCATTATTATTGGTAGATGTTTGGCTATTGCATCTCAATTGTTGAACAATATCTTCTTTTCCATAAAGAATTCATTTCTTATACTTTGGCCAAAAACCCTTAAAAAGGATATGATATTCCACATCTTCTAATGAGAACCATTTGGCTACTTTGTATTTATTACATGGACATCGAGTTTTTCCTTCTACAAGGTTTTCTTTAGCCAACTTAATGAATTCAATGACACCATCAATATAAGCTTGACTAATCCTTGGTTGCGTGATCCAACTCGTATCCATATCTCTAAATATTAAGTAGCGCAATCAAATTACCTAAAAATTAAAAAAAGATAGAGTTCATAAGACAAATATTTAATCAACCAATCAAAATATATACAAATACAAAAACAAATAATTAATGAGACTTAGAAGAAGTTAGAAATTAAAGTAAGATACATGAGTTCCTTATAATCAATTTTAATCTTCTAATGTGAAGGATCCATCTAAACAAGGGATACAACAATAAAGTTTTATTTTTCCAAATTCAAAAATTATGAAATCGATATCTAATCTCCCTGACATTAACAAATTGAACTCACAAGCGCCACCAACACATAATTTTAAACATCAATCAAACACAGTAACACAAGAATTTCGTCAAAACAACAATCTTTTGTATTAATCAATTCAAATGATGAGATGCAACGATAGAATCATTCGAACAATGGGATTAAGGATGCGCATGAAGCAGGGGAAAGTGTGAAACGGCGATAATACAAAACTATAATAAAAATTCTTCAACCAACTCAAATGATATAACACTTGTAGAAGAATAAGCAGTCCAATAAAAATAAAAACCGAAACTAGGGCAAGGACATCACATACTAACAGCAAAGCAAGAGCAACTGTGAAATCGGAAGGTGAGGGTGAGAGGCGAACGCGGGCGGCGACGGTGAGAGGCGAACGCGGGCGGGGACGATGAGAGGCGAATGCCGGGGGCAACAGTGAGAGGCGACGCGGTTGGAAATCGGGTGGTGAGGGTGAGAGACGAACGTGCTTTGCGAGGGTGAGGGTGAGAGACGAGGGTGAGAGACGAGGGTTAGTGTTTGCGGGAGGTGAGGGTGAGAGACGACGGTGAGAGCGCGAGCAAATGAGGGTTAGGGTTTGTTGGGGGTATATATACCCGACAAGAATCTCGGCGCTTATAAACGCCGATATTTTTTGCGTCGTTTAAAATCGCCAAGAATTTTCGACGCTTTGTCTCGACTCATTTAAACGCCGAGATTTCTCGACCTTTGTATAAACGCCGATAATTATGCGCCGAGATTTGCCCTTTTTTGTTGTAGTGTATGTTTATGCTTATTTCATTCGAAATTTTTTTCAGTTGTTATATGATACAGAAAAATTAAGATTCAACACCCAAACAAACACCAGTAACTAGAATTTAAGAGATAGAGAAGAGATGAAGAATGAGAGAAAGATAGAGAAAGATAGAAGGAAGAAAAGTGACTATTTCATTGGATAAAAACCCTAATTACAACTCAGCCCAGCTTATATATGCTTCATAACATAAATTGAAATTAACAAATAAAAGAAATGCAGAAATGGAACAAAGGAATCAGAGAATCGTAACAGAAAAACAAAGAGCAGCTGCGCCTAGTCACGTGCCGCTCACGAGCGATAACTATCCTCCTGCTCACGTGCTGCTCACGAGCGATAACTACCCCTCTTTGAGCTCCAACGGTCCAGAGCCTTCCCGCCAAAATTGTATTCTAAATTTATGAATTTTCCACCCGAAAATTAAGCTGTAACACTGCCTCCCTCTTAAAAAACACCCTTGTCCTCAAGGGTGGAATTGAGGATACTTCAATTTAAGGTCATAGAGATACTCCCAAGTTGCTTCTTCACGAGGTAAGCCCTTCCATTGCACTAGGACCTTCGTGACAGCCTTATTATGACGATTCACCAGTCTCCTCTCTAGTATGAGCTCGGGATCCTTCGCTGCTGGAGCATCTACATCATATGGCAGATTGATTATGACATCAGGAAGGGGACCATAGTGTGGCTTCAGCTGTGAAACGTGAAATACATCATGTATCTTTGCTGAGTCCGATAAGGCTAGCTTGTAGGCTACCTTGCCCACTGCTGCGAGCACCAGGAAGGGACCATAGTTCTTAGGGGAGAGTTTGTGGTTGCTTCGATGGGCTACGGTTATTTGTCTGTAAGGATGCAGTTTAACGTACACCCAATCCCCGGGTTTGAAGCTTCTATCAGTCCTTCTCTTGTCGGCTAACTGTTTCATTCGATTTTGCGCTCGCTTCAGAAGATACTTGACTATTTGAATGATTTCCTCTCGATGTCGGAGACTTCTATCCACAGCTTCAATATGAGCTTCACCTGGGACGTACGGTATGTGCAAAGGTGGGGGTTGTCCATATACCACCTCATAGGGAGTTCTCTGAATCGCGGAATGCCAAGTGGTATTGTACCACCATTCAGCTAAAGGTAGCCATTTCGACCATTGAGCCGGGTGGGTGCTACACATACATCGAAGGTAACTCTCAAGCCCCCGGTTAACCACTTCTGACTGTCCATCCGATTGAGGATAATAAGCGGTTGATAGATTTAACTCGACCCCCTGAATAGAGAATAGAGCTTGCCAAAACTCACTTTGGAAGACAGCATCTCTATCACTGACTGTAGTGTGTGGAAGGCCGTGCAGCTTATACACTTGGTCCATGTATAGCTGAGCTACCGAGAGGGCTGTGTAAGGATGGGATAGAGCTAGAAAGTGAGCAGCCTTGCTCAGCCTATCCACCACCACTAAGATGACCTCTTTGCCATAAGATTATGGGAGACCCTCGATGAAGTCCATGGAAATATCTGTCCAAACCGTATCAGGTATTGGTAATGGTTGAAGCAATCCGGGAGAAGCAATGGTTTCATTTTTACAAGCTTGGCACACAGAGCATGATTTGATGAATGCGCGGATTGAGTTTGCCATGCCATGCCAATAAAACAGAGATTTTACCCTCTGAAGAGTAGCATCTCTGCCGGAGTGACCACCGCTAGGAGAACTATGCAACCATTCTAATATTTTTTGCCTCACAGATTCATCTCTACCCACAACCAGCTTCCCCTTTCGTTTTAATTGATCCTGCTGCCAGCTGTACTTGGGATGACTGCTCGGATTACTGATAAGCTGATGAATCAATTGCTGTAAGTGAGGGTCCGACTGCCAGGTGAACTAAACCAAAGCGTACAGATTGCTATCTGCTGTGGACAGTAGCATACATGTGAGCTGATTGCTTGAGATTCGAGATAGAGCATCCGCTACTATGTTCTCCTTCCCCTTCTTGTAATCAATGACATAGCTGAATCCCATTAATTTAGATAACCACAATCTCTGAAAATGAGTGTGGATTTTCTGGTCCAACAGAAATTTTAAGCTTTTTTGATCTGTTCGAATGACAAATGTGTTGTTGAGTAAATATTGTTGCCATTTCAGGATGGCTGTCACAATTGCTAACAACTCCTTCTCGTAAACTGAAAGTGCTTGCTGTTTTAGCCCCAATGCCTTGCTGAGGAAAGCTAAAGGATGCCCAGATTGGATCAATACTGCTCCAACCCAGCCTTACAAGCATCAGTCTCCACCACGAAGGGCTTATTTAAGTCCGAAAGAGCTAAGACAGGAGCTGAAGTTACTGCGGTTTTCAGAGCAATAAAAGCTTGTCTTGCTTCCTCATTCCATTTGAACTTCTCCTCACCAGTCAGAGCTGTCAAAGGCTTTGCTATGCTGCCATAATGTCTGATAAATCTTCGATAATACCCCATTAGTCCCAAGAATCCTCGCAGCTGTTTAAGATTTGTTGGGAAAGGCCATTGACTTACTGCTTCTAATTTCCTGGGATCTGTGGCAACCTCCCCTTCATTGATTACATGCCCCAAATACTCAATTTTGTTTGCTGCAAAGAAACATTTATTCTGTTTAGCAAATAAATGGTGCTGCTTCAGTTCATTGAATACAATATTGAGATGTTGAAGGTGTTCCTCTAGGTGTTGGCTATAAATTAAGATGTCATCGAAGAAAACCAACACAAATCTGCGCAAATATGGGGCAAAAATGTGATTCATCAAAGCCTGAAATGTCGATGGGGCATTAGTAAGGCCAAATGGCATTACTAGGAATTCGAAATGGCCAAAATGAGTCTTGAATGCAGTTTTCTGAACGTCATCTGTGTGCATTCTGACCTGATAGTACCCTAATCTCAAATCGATCTTAGTGAAAAGACTAGCTTGCCCCAACTCATCTAACAATTCTTCAACTAAGGGAATAGGGAATTTGTCTTTATTAGTGGCTTTGTAGAGCTCCCTATGGTCGATACACATTCTCCAACCTCCATCCGTCTTCCTTACCAAAACCACGGCAGAAGCATAAGGGCTGGAACTTTGTTGTATATAACCCTTGTTCAATAGCTCTTGTGTCAATTCTTCAATTACATCCTTCTGTAGGGAAGGGTACCTATAAGGTCTCATATGCACAAGTGAAACCCCCTCCCTGAGGTGTATTTTGTGATCAAATGTACCTCTCTTTGGTGGAAGCTCTTTAGGTTCTTCAAACAAGAATGCATACTGCTGCAACAAGGTTTCTACTTCGGGAATTTTATCAACATTTTCCTGAGAATTCACATCCTTCTCCACAGACATCAAGTGAGCCTCATTTACTGGATTGCCGTGAGGAAGTACTTGCAGTAAGGCAACCAACGGAGCTCCACACATGGCCTTAGTCATAGCTCGCGTGCCTACTGTCCTGCAAGAATTTGAGCCCTCCCCCTTCAACACTCTTTCTCCCCCATTCACCCGAAAGGCCATAGTGAGATTTTGGAAATTGCATCGTATATCCCCTAAGGTTGATAGCCATTCTACCCCCAACACCATGTCACAACCACCAAGAGGAATGATTAAGAAGTTCGAAGTGTAAATATTGCCCTGCATACTCCGGGAGAGCTCACTGCATTGGTTCTTGCAGACCAGCTTACTGACATCTGCCACAGCAACCGCAATGGAAGAGACCTCAGTGAAGTGACAACCCAATTTGTGAGCTAATTGAAGGTCTATGAAGTTATGTGTTGACCCAGAATCAATCAACACACAGATAGCTCGTTTCTTGACTAATCCCATCAGCCGTAGTGTTTGGAAGCTATGTGTTCCTGACAAGGCGTGCAATGAAATCTGAGCTGCAGGTTCAGGATCAACCTCATCATTGATCTGTTGCTGCTCCACATCCCACTCTCCTTCAATTTCCTCATCATTGATCTCAATAATGAATAGTTGAGGCCCCCTACTTTTGCACTTATGACCCATCTCGAACTTCTCATCACAGAAATAACAGAGCCCTTTGGCCCTTTTCTCTTGTAGTTCAGCTCTAGATAATGTGCGTTGTGTCCTGTGAGGTACTGGAGGTTGCTGTTGCACTGGAACTGATCTGGGTACATTAGCCTTAGAAGCATATTGAGGGAATTTAGATATATTGGGAGTAGGTAGTAGCGGTGCCTTGCTAATTCTTAACTGTTTAGCCAAGGCCTCTACCTTGGCTTCAGCCAATTTGGCAACAGAGACAACATCTTGCAATGTTAAAGGTCTGGTGGATCGCACCTCAAGTTCAATGTCATCCCTAAGTCCCGACAAGAAGCAGCTGATTAGCTGTTCCTCAGTCATATCAACTCTCACTGATATTGCATCAAATTGAGCCAAATATTCTTTAACTGTCCCTCTCTGTTTCAAATTAACCAGCTCAGCCATTGGGTCCTCATAAGCATTTCCAAACCTCGTTTTTATAGCCCTTGAGTACATAGCCCAAGGAATCAATGCTAGGTCTCCCCGAGACCTTATATATTTTTGGTGCCATTGGAGGGGTAACCCTCGCTAGTGCACTGCGGCTAATCGCACCTTGTCCATGTCTGGGGTGTTATCAATCATAAAAAAATTTTCACACATAAATAACCACCTATTAACATCCTCCCTTTCAAACAATGGAAAATCCAACCTACTCAACCTAGTAGCATAAGTGCGATTACCATTATTTTGATCAGGAGTAGCTTCTCTGTGAGGTGTGTTAGCTGCTGGGGCCATGGCATTGGAAGTGGATCCTCCAATTCCTCCTGCATTCTGTTCAAGCATCCGATGCTGTTGTTGAGATAAAGTGGTGATCAGTTGCCTGATCTCACACATCTCAACCCTCATTTCTTCATTATTGGAACGAAACTCACTACGCAGCTCACCCATGGAATCCCTCACATCATCCACCGATTGCTCCAATCTGCTTTCAGTGGCTTGCAGCTGTGCAGATAAGGTATCCTCTACCCTTCTAATTTTAGCTGATGAATGCGTTCCCTCTGCCATACCGAATAGGTTTTACTCAATCCTTGCCGAGGATCAAGCTCTGATACCAATTTGATAAAGGAAAATTAAGATTCAACACCCAAACAAACACCAGTAACCAGAATTTAAGAGATACAGAAGAGATGAAGAATGAGAGAAAGATAGAGAAAGATAGAAGGAAGAAAAGTGACTATTTCATTGGATAAAAACCCTAATTACAACTCAACCCAGCTTATATATGCTTCATAACGGAAATTGAAATTAACAAATAAAAGAAATGCAGAAATAGAACAAAGGAATCAGAGAATCGTAACAGAAAAACAAAGAGCAGCTGCGCCTGGTCACGTGCCGCTCACGAGCGATAACTATCCTCCTGCTCACGTGCTGCTCACGAGCGATAACTACCCCTCTTTGAGCTCCAACGGTCCAGAGCCTTCCCGCCAAAATTGTATTCTAAATTTATGAATTTTCCACCCGAAAATTAAGCTGTAACATTATATTATGAGCCTATTAGAGTAAATCTAGGTGTAATTAAATATTTTAATTAGATTAAGGTATTTGATTTAAAATTCAAAATTTTAAATTGTTTTTCCTCTGTGCCCGCTCTAGTCATTTAGGGAAATTTTTTGAAATACATTTCCAACAATTGGTATCAGTGCAACCTCTGAATATATTCATATTTGACATTAAAACATCAGGTCTAATAAAACTAAAGTATATAGAATTACAAAAGGTAATAAATTGAAAATTTCATTAAAGGAAAAAGACTATCATGAATATTGTGATTAAAAGAGTTATAACAAGATTGAAGGTTTATTAAAATTTTAAATTTGTTTAAGATTTTAAATAAATCATGATTCAATCAAGAAGTGTAGTTCTAAATCGGATTTGATTAGATTAGATATTCAGAATGATTTGGATTATTAGTCTAATACGATTAGATTTTGAACCTAGTTACAAAATATTCAATTATTGAATATTTTATAATAATCCAAAATAAGGAATACCCTATAATGTTGTTAAAGAGTTTAATAACAAAATTATTATTCATCAAATTTAAATTAGGATAAATTATAGTTAAAGAAGTGGGGGTATATTCCTAAATATTCTGATAAGATTAGATGTTCAAATAGTTAAATGATTTGGATATATAACACGTCATTAAGGATGTCTAATTAGATTAGATGTTCAATTTATGATATATTGAGATTAAGATCGGATTTAGTATTTATTAAAGGAAAAAAGGAACACACCTAGTCCTTCAAGGGCTCCCGCCTACGTGGGGTCTGGGGGGGCAGATGTAAGCAGCCTTCTTCCTTTAGGATGTCAACCTGAAGAGAGGCAGTTTCTCCAATCTGAGGGTGAGGACTTCTTAGGTGGTCACCTATCCTGATATTACTCTCGCCCAATGACACTTAACTTCCCAGGATTTAGTATTTATTCATTTATTTAAATAATATCATTAAAAGTATAAAATAAATTGATAGTTTGGGGCGCTGGGCATGCCCTAAACATATAATAAAAAAAATATTTTTATATTTTTATTATTTAAATAATTTAAATAAATAAATAATTAATTAGGATGAGATCCTAGTTAAGATTATGTGATAATCTTTTTCAAAAGAGTTTAGAAAAATCTTTAATTATTCCAACTTATTAGGTCTTAAGTAATGTTATTCAAATTGTTTGGTAACAGGGAACTTACTAAATTTTATTTACATTTTTAATATTATCTAAAGAGTTAAATATTATATATGATGTGAACAAAAGTTATAACATCATATAACTTGGTAAAATATTTGATTTCGTCAAATGAGAGAATTTTTTCAAATAGATTTAATAAGATTGGATAATTTAAAATTGAACTAATTTAAAAGAAAAATCTCATAATGTATTAATGAGATTAGATTGCATAGGTTGTATAATTAAAGGAACCTAATATGATTAAGATTTTATTTAATTTTTAATAAAATTTAGACTAAGATTCTAATTTTGATTATGAGATAATCAAATTTAAAAAAAGATCCACCATTGTAGAGTTCAAGTGGGAGCGAAGGTTAGGAGTTGATTCCTCACGGTCACCATTGCTAATCTAATAGTATAATGGATGGACGCTACTCCCCGAGGACGGCATTTGTTCAAGGAATACAAGGTTTGACTTCTTCATGATAGATAGAGGTACAGGAAAATTGAGTACAACCACGCCACCGTGAAGTATCTTGTTTACTTGTACTAATGTCTAGATACCAATATACACTTGACTAGGATGGTATGATAGTCTGCTATAAAGCATTATGATACTGTCTTGGAGACTAAGGAAGAAACTATAAGTTAAATATGTTTAGAAAACATATTAATTGAGAATAAATCTCATTTGACTAATTACTTGTTATGGCTCTCCCATAGCAACAGGTAGATTAATCAGCTCATTGTTGCACATACAGATAGAATGGTTAGGTGGATCCATACTTTGTTTGTTTGCTAATATTATTTAAAAGTTCACAAGACTCAAAATATCAAGCGGGAACGAGTTTCTAAGTGAATATTCATGGCCTCCATTACTAAGTCTAACAGGTATAGTGGGTTGCATTACTCCCTGAGGAAGATGTTAATCCCCGGATACAGGGTTAGACTTTTGTCAAGATGAACTGAAATCCAAGCAATCGAGCATGACTACACCGCTGTGGAGTTAGTAGAGTGCTTGTATGGATGTTTAGGTAATGGTGTACACTTAACTAAAGTCTACATTAACCTCCTCGAGGAGCTGTATTATAGGATCTTGGAGGCTGAGGAAAAAGTAGCATGTTAAATATGTTTAGTAAAGAGTTTACAAGAAAGCATATTTATTAAGAAATGTTCTCACCCTTCCAATATCTCAATTTGACCACGTTGCCGAGGAGTTTTACGGTTTGGTTGGGTCTCCCTAGCATACATGTAAGTGTTGAAATTTGAACTGCGAACTTTGGTTGTTAGCTAAAAAGTAAGAAAAGTAATCCTATATATTATATGGCTTGTTTTATTTATTTATTTTAATTTTAGACTGATTGTCAAGTTATGCATTGTGATTAATATTTATATGTCTTCTCTGTTCTAATTTGTTCATTATAATATGGTATGTCTTAGTACATGTTGAGTGCTAGGAGATGCTCAGGGCTTTGTGGATTGCTGCTATTAAATCTATTGAGTTGAAAGGAACCTTATAAACGTTAGACTATACTAAAAAGTTAGTTAGTTGCAAATTAGTACATCAGATGTCCATTGTTATATACTATTAAATACTTGAGAGAATTGTTTGGTTAGAGAACTAGTAGCATGAGAATAGTTTATGAGAAAAGGTGTCATGAGAACCAAAGGGATAGTCCACTTAGTGTAAATATCTATATCATGAATTAGGAACCTCAAAAGGGTAAAATAATACTTGACTCAAAATGGTTAGAATTTAAAAGGAATTGCCTTGGTACTTAGATACTATAATTAGCCTGACTAAAAGCCAATAGGACAAGGTATATGATATCACGTTTCTTCTAGTTGCGACTAGTAGGTACTTTACTAGTGTTCTGGTCAATGGGTTTTGAGTAAGGACATTAAGTGATAGTAGTGTGAGTCAAGGAAAGTAGTTTTGTATTTGAGTAGCTATCTTGATGTACTTTAAAATTTTGATTTCTCTTTACTATTTTTGAAATAGTCTTTCAGTTATTTTTTTGAAAAATAGATTGATAGTTATATGAATAAAATGTTTATTTAAAAAGGTAATTGGTAGATAGTTGACTTATATTAATCAAAATTACATTAATGGTGATTTATTAACCTAGTACAAGCTAAGCTTTGTAACCATGTAAAAGAAGAAATTTCAAAAATCATATGGCTTTAAAGTGGTATTTAATCTTAGGTCACATTAATCCAATATGATTCAAAACTGGTTTGATTTGTCTTATGGATCATTAAATGCTTGGATGATAACCGGTATGTGAATTATATTCAAATTAATGGTGATTGAAAGAACTTTTAAGTGTAAAGGTAATAGGGCCTTTATATTGCTAGGACTTGTTCATAAAATATTTATGGACTGCTAAAAGTGCAAGCGAGCGGAGGCAGAAGAGTATTTCATAAAATGTTAATGAATTGCTACTCGGTAAGTTGATATATGTATATGCCTATGAAGATTAAAGTCTTGAAATTCCTTGAAAGGTTTAAAGAAGGATTCATTGTGGGTTCGATGGATCCATGAGATCTATATGAAAAAGGGTGATTTTTGGTAGTTGGACGCAACGACAAATGACTCTCCTTACTGGAAAACGTTGATAAAATGCCGGGATAGGCTCCTTGCCCAATTTCATTGGATTCAGGAAGTGCGGCGGGTGCTGTAGTACTGTGCTCGTGAAGGTCATTTTAAGTGCAGTAAGGCTTATCAATTATTGCAAGTCCACCGAGAGGAAAACCACTGGGGGCGCACAATTTGGGGTAAATTCTCCCTCCCCAAACACAGTTTTATATTGTGGTTAGCTGCATTGGGTGGTTTGTTGACGGAGGATAGATTACAAAGAAGAGGAGTAATGCTAGCTAGTCGTTGTGCTATGTGTAAACAAGCTAGTGAATTTATCGAGCATTTATTTTTTGACTGTGTGTGGACTAAAGAGGTATGGTTCGATATTTGTAAATGGTGTGGAATTCATTTCTTCACAGAACTCCGGCAATGTTTCGACTGGTTTAGGAAGAAGATTCGGAGTCAACTTTTTGAGTCACATATCAGACGAGCATGCTTAGCCGCGACAGTTTACATGATTTGGACAACTAGGAATGGGAAAATCTTCAAGGAGCTAGACGTGGATCAAAGTTGGGTGATAAGAGAAATTCAAAGATTAGTTTGGTACCGGGTCAATTTTGTAATTTAGTTTTCTTTGATTCTTTTGGATTTCCTTTGTTAGATTGATTGTTTTAGGGCCATGGGCCTATATTTTTGCATACTTTGGATACTGTTTGTAAAGAATTTTGATTTATATGGGAATTGTGCTTGCCTTTTGGCAAAAAACAAATAAAATCAAGGCTTAAGTTGAGACCAGTTAGGTAATTATATCAAATCACTTTGATTAGAATGAAGCGGTGGTTTTAGAAGAAGTCTTATTTATTCTTATTACAAAGAGTTGAAGAAATGACCAATAATGTGTTTTTGAATATTGTAAGATTCATATGATAAATCACATATACATATCGAAAGGTTTACTCTATAACATGTTTTTGAAAGGGTTCTAAAAGTACAATAGATAGCTTATATTATTTAAATTGATGGTATGAGATACTTTGTCACTACTACTTGATACAACTTATAGTGTAGATGATGTATTAGATATATTATCAACTAGGTTACTGTCACACAAAGTACATGAGAGCTTTGGTGTAGTGCGAGGATGGTCATGGCCACCAGCGGATTTTAGACTATAGTAAAACTCTTAAGTATAAAGGTGCAGACAATTGGGTTGGGCAATAAAAGTTACATTAAAGTAATTTTAACTAAGTCTGGAACTCGTAGAGGGGTCGAAAGGCCTTAAGTCCATTAGACTGGATCTCAATTGATCTAGAAGTACATATAGTTGAGTGGACGAGAAGGTAGAGACCTTCAAGGCTAGATTGGTGGTAGTGGGTTAATACCCTATAGGAAGGAATCATCTTTGATGAGGCCTTCTAGCCAGATGCTATGCTTACATATGTAAGGATACTATCCATTGTGTTTCATATAATGAGAGACAGAAAAATAGAAATCAAGACGATATTCTCTGAATGGTTATTTTGAAAAGTTTATGTATATGATACAATTAGACAAGTTCATTGCCAAGAGTTAGGAGCATATAGTATGCAAAGTGTGGAAGTCTCTTTGTAGCCATAACTAAGCACCTTGTTCATTGAATAGTAGATTTCATGACGACGAATCAAGTCCTAGGGATTTGAGTCAATGATTAGTGAAGCATTGGTGTACAAGTAACATGATAAGAAATTAGAGGCTTTCTAAGTGCTGTATATAGATAAAATTCTACTCATTGAAAATGGTGTAAAATTGTTATGAGCTGTTAAGATTTCATTGTCTAGTCAATTAAAAGCGAAAGACCTAAGATAAGCCAACTATGTTCTAGGGATTAAGCATTTGTGAGATTCAAAGAAAAGATGTTGGGTTTATCATGGGTCGTTGTTTTTAAAAGGGAGTTTAGACGTTTAATGTTATAATTCTTCTTTACCCTTGTAGTGGGAGTTATTAGATGGTAAGAGTGAAGCGGTCTTGTATTGCTTACTTCATTATGGAAGTCGGGTAATTGACAGCTAGGGAGTTGTTGGGTAGACTATTTGACTTATAGGTTTTCTACTAAATGAAAGCATATGAGCAAAAGAATAAGACAGTGACAGATCTGAAATGGTTCAAAAGTTGACAGATCATTAAGGGATAATTATGTAATGCATGCTATTTGGATATAAGGACGAGTGGGAGATTGTCGGAATAGGTGTCCCAAAAAAACCAATTAGTTAGTTTTAAATATTAAATAAATTAAATTATTTTATTTATTCATTATCTGATTATGTATTATAAGTCACACATGTGTGTGAATGTTTTCTAAAGAGTTCCATGAGATGGATGTTGTCTAAAATGACATATCAGGTTTGGTTTAAGTGGTCAATAAGATTAAACCACGAAAAGACTTAGATCAAACTAGTGGCATGTTATCAAAGTATATTTGTAGTTATTGATAAGTTTGGTCAACCTGTCTGATAAGACTATAATGTTATACTTTTGATGACTTATTTTGGTCATGTAAATAGAGATCTAAGAGTATTATGTTGGTATTTTCAATAAGATTGGAACACTAAGCGTGACCACCTAAATTAATTATTTCTTTAATTGCTATCAGAAATAATTTACAAGACGATAACTCTAAATTCGGGAAATAGTCCAGATTCGTGCATGGAATATTAATTGCTTTGATGCCCTAAAATGATGAGGTTAAAAAGAGAATAACTAGGATCTTACGTCGCTCGGCATTGCATGAAGCGTGGCGGGAATGGATATTTTACTAGGAATCTACAATGTAAGATCTCTCCTTAGTTGATTCGCAAATAAATGAACACATTCTAAAATCTTTGGCCAGAGTATTGTATATATTTGACATTTAGAATTAATACATAAATTATTTCTGTATTATGAAATTATTCGAGAAAGACGAGTCGGGAACAATGGCGATAGATATGAGAAAAATGATGATAATAGTTAAAGTTATTTTTGCTCACGAACATCTAACAGAAGGATTAATTGTTGCAATGATAAAATTATTTGAGAAATTTTTGAGTCAATATGTTTAATTCTAGAGCACAGTAAAAAGTTTTTAGAATTAAGTTTTATTAAATAGTAATCAATTATTATTATGAGATAATAATCAAATTTGACCCATTTGGAGCCAAAATTGGATTGTCCTTGAGGTTCCTGTGCAAGCCTCAACTTAAGCACTGTTTCAAAATATTTAAATTAAATTTATAAAATTAATTATTTATTCATAAGATGAGTAAAATAATTTTATCAAATAATATTTATGAGATAAATTTTATACATATAGGATTAAAAAAAAAAAAAGTAAAACGCTTTAAAATAGGCCGCATTCCGCGTACAGGCATTATGGGCAACCTGCGGGCCGGACAACAGGACTGCTGCGGGCCAATCCGCAAGTGACAAGTGGCACCACTAGCGCACGTCAATGCTTATATTGGAACTTAGTTTCCTCCAACGATGAAAAACTCAATTTTTTAAGGATTTTTTAAATTAATATTTAGCATAATTTTTTTAAAAACCTTTTTTTTTTAAAAGATTAAAAGAAAAAATTTTGCTTTAAAATTTTTTCTAAAATAAATATTTTTGAAGACCACTCTTCAGTATTAAAAGAGGTTATTACGAAGAAGTCCTTGATGTGTCAAGATATTCTTCTACCAATTTTAGATCTCCAAGTTGGAGTTTGTATTCGTGGTTCAGATATGCCTAAATTAAATATTTGATATTTAATTTATTTTTATTTATTTGGTTTATTTTACACACCATATTTATACTTATTATATTTGATATTTTTCGATTGTTATATTATGAACCTATTAAAGTAATATATAGGTCCAATTAAATAGTTTAATTAGATCAAGAGATTGGATTTAAAATTGAGAATTTTAAATGTTTTTCTATTGAGCCCACTCTAGTCATTTAGGAAATTATTTTTAAAATATGTTCCTCACAATGACACCAATTTTGTGGTAATAGACAGGCTAACCAAATATTCAAACTTCATTTCATTATCCCATCCTTTCACTATAACTTATATAGCCAGATTGTACACGGACCGCATCCACAAACTTCATGGTTTACCTGAGACCGTGGTCTCTGATAGAGGTAAGCCATTCCTTAGCCAATTTTTGGCAATAACTCTTCAAACTTTCGGGAAGCTCCTTGCACATGAGCTCCTCTTATCAACCCCAATCAGACGGTCAGTGTGAAAGGGTTAATCAATGCTCGGGAACCTTCCTTAGATGCTTTTGCTTGGACAAACCTAAGCATTGAAGTAAATGGTTGTCACCTAACAAAGCTCTGGTACAATACAAACCACCATAGCAGTCTCAAACTTCACTTCAGGCCCTATACTAGTAGGAACCTTTACAACTTCATATGCAGGCTGTGCCAAGCCCTATATCTACAGTAGCTTTTGTTAGTGACTAGTTGTCTAAAAGATAGACAACATTAAAGCAACTCAGACATCATCTAGCACAAGCTCAGTCCATGATGGAACTTTTTGCTGACGAAAACAGATTTTCGCAGGCAATTCAGCTTAGAGAATGGGTTTATTTCAACTTACAGCCCTATAAACAGACCACTGCAGACATTAGAAGGAACATCAAGCTATCATCAAAGTACAATGGACCTTTTCTTGTTCGACATATGACTGGTAATGTGGCTTACAAGCTACATCTTCCAGAAGGATGTTTAATCCACACTGTATTCCATGTCTCACAATTGAAGAGGAAGATAGGAAAACAAGTTATGATTATACCCCACCTCCCCAGTACAACAAGCTAAGGAGAATTGAAAGCAGCACCAGAAAGAGTCTTGGCCAGAAGGGTAGTGAAAAGCCATAATGCTCCAACCACCCTGGCTGATCAAGTGGTACAATTTGGAGGAAAATTAAACAACTTGGGCGGATTACATTGCACTAGCAACTTAGTTTCCGATTTTGTTGCCCCATCTTTGAGGACAAGGATTCTTTTGCGAGAAAGGGCTAATGTCATTTATTGAGTATTAATTGTACGAGCTAAATTTTTTAACATGTGTTGATTGATGACTTGTACTTAATCAATAAGGATTGTAGTAGTTAGTTTGTGATTTTGGTTGTTATACTTGCATAGATAATCATGTTTAGATGTTGAAGTAGTTAGATATTATGCTTTACATTGTATTAGACATATAAAAAGGGATTACATTGTATGTGGAGATTCATCAATAGAGAAATGTATTTTCCTCTATCTGACATGCTCTCCTCTTTCTCATTCTCTTTAGGAACTCTCTTTCTCCTCTTTCCCTACTTCTCCCTATCCTCCATAGCTAATGTTGGGATAAAAATAGGCTAGTAGACCGGTCAACGACGAGACTGACCTTGGCGCCACCACACGGTACACCTCCCCCTAATCTCATGGTAAGACCTCCTTACCGCTAAAGCTTCAACCTCTCTACCACGCGCATCACTTAGGATGCTTACCGTAAAGAACTACCATGCCACCAACCCCGGCTACTGCCTGCTACCAACCCGTGGTACACATCCCCTTACTACCATGGACATAACCACAACAACTGTGGGGTGCACTACCACTCATACCTTGCTGTACCACACAACCATGACGCCCACCTCCTCACCGTGAAGCATATTACCGCCTACCTCTCACTGCCTTAAGGAAAGATCACCACCCCTCTCAACCAATCACCGGCCAAGTGGCACCACTGCCCCTATCAACCAATCACCGCCTAGGCGGTACCACCTCCTCTCTAACCAGGTGGTATCACCACACGCCCGGCCAATCACCATAAGGCACCCAACTTACCTCCCACGTTAAGTAACATTACACATCGCCATCCACCCTCACTTACCGCCCACACCACCATTTCCTATAAATACTAATCCCACTCCCCTCATTCAAGGCAAGGAGGCCCGGGGCCTCATGCCCCACATACACAATCCACCCTCCGCTCTCTCCTAAGAGACCCCATGTCACTCCCTTTACTATGACCCAGGTTGGCACTCTCCCCTCCATGGCTGCCACCTCGGTTGCTCCACTTTGCTCACCCATACACATCGGTTATTTTTTTACTTTATGCATACTTGTCGTTGCTACCAATTTTCCTACTGACTTAGGCATAGGAGGGGTCCCTCGTGGTCCAAACCACTGCGGGTCCCTGTAATGGTCTTGCTTGTTTTGCAGGTATGCCCGGGTTATATGCGCTAGCAGCTGCCTTCCAGTGAGAGCTTGAGCCCGACTCTCATCCAGAACCTACAAATATTTGTTAATCGGGGATGATTAGCAACTTGTTGAGAATAAACAACAACCTCGCCACCAGATCGCTCAACGGGAGCATCTTGCTCTCGAGTTTCAGATGTTTCGGCTGTATGAGCCAGTTTTGCCACTTAAAGAGGAAAGAAGGTAAAAAGAAATAGTACCTTCAAACACCTCAAATCAAACAAAAAAGGAATAAAAAGGAATGTTGAAGCGGGAAGTATGATCAAAACAGAAACAAAGGACGAATCAGAGGTAAAGGACAAAGAGGAAGAAGGAAAAAGAAAAACGAAGAAGAAGAAGAAAAAATGAAGAAGATGAAGGGGAAAACGGCAGGGACAAGTTCAAAATTAATGGCTTAGATGTGATCCTCAAATGCAACGGCTCAGATTTAACTAAAGGCTGATAGCCCCTGATGCGTGTCAAATCAAACGTTCAGTGCATTAACAACGCCGGCTTCTAAGGAAAGCCTTTTGGCTTCCACCACACCACCAACCCTCACTCGCTAAGAAACACTTGGCGAAACCATCTACTTACCAACACCAAATTCACATTCATCTAGCACACAGTACAACCTGGCGGCACCACCTAGTTTCGCCAACATATCAAAAAGGGTTAACACATCAATAACCTTGACTCTCGAGAAGAAACTTTTCCTATGGCCTATACAAACCTAGCGTCTCTTAAACACGAAATTTATAGTTATTAGTTGGCGGAACCAATCATTCCCCAAACGGATTAGGTGCAAAATGTTAGCCTCTTAATACACTCCACGATTGAATATGATCAAATTCACTTTCGCTTATAGCAGTACGTGAACCCGCCCACATTCAACCGTAGAGTGGGGAGCTAACTGTTGGGTTAAAAATAGGCTAGCTAGTCAACCAGTCAATGGCAAGGCTGATCTTGGTGCCACCTCACGGTATACCTCCCCCTAATCTCATGGTAAGACCTCCTTACTACTAAAGATTCATCTTCTCTACCACGCGCATCACTAAGGACGCTTACTGTGAAGAGCTATCACGCCGCCAACCCTAGCTACCACCTACCTACCCACGGCATATGTCCAGCTCCCACTATCGAGAGGCACCGTCCTACCGTGAACATTAGCATCGTCAGACCAGGCAGCCACCTACCCGCGGTACACAATCATCGTCCCCTGCCGCTTACCTTCACCCCTACCATGGTATTTCCAACCCGATTACCGCTTACCCACCCGTGGTATGCACTCATCATCCTCTTACTACCATATACAAACCCAGGCGGTACCACCGCCCCTCTCAACCAATCAACACCCAGGCAGTACCACTGCCCTTCTTAACCAATCACCACCCAGGTGGTACCACCTCACGCCCGGCCAATAAACACCAAGCCCCACCTTTATCCCCCATGCTAAGCAATCCCACTCTCCCGGTACCGCCAACCCCAATTACGACCAGCACCACCGACCCTCTACTTCCTATAAATACCATCCTCACTCCTCTTATTAAAGGCAAGCTCTCCGTGGCTTTAGCCCACATCTCTCCCTTAAAGCCTCCCAAGGCTTCATTCCCCACACAATCCACCCTTCTATCTCTCCTATGTGACCTCACATCCCTCCCTTTACTAGAACCCAGGTTTGCACCCTCTCCTCCATGGCTGCCACCTCGGTTGCTTCACTCTCCTCCAGCTTACACATACTCATCGGGTATTATTTACTTTGCGCATACTTATTGCTGCTACCACTTCTCCTACTGACTTGAGCATTAGAGGGGTCCCTCGAGGTCCAAACCACCGCGGGTCCCTCTGACAGCCTTACTCGTTTTGTAGGTATGCCTGGATTAAACACGCCAGCAGATGCCTTCTAGCAAGAGCTTGAGTCTGGCTCTCATCCAGAAACTACAAATATTTATGACCCGGGGGTGATTAGGCAACCTGGACCAATTTTACCCGAAACGGCTGACCTTCGATCAACTTTCTTCTTCCTTCTTTCTACATGCAATAGCCTAAACCTAACAGTTTTTCACTAGTTTACTATTTCGGGAAAGTTGATTCATTAAAATGGCATCAGAGTTTTGTTGAACAAACGGGATCGAATCCCAACACCTAGGGGTGTAAATGAGTTGAGCCGGATCACGAGCCCTCACGAGGCGGCTGATCATAATGCTCGAAAAGATCGGTTCGCTTTAAGCTCGAACAGAGCCAAGCCTGAGCCTAGTGAAGCTTGAGCTCGTTGGTTCGCAAGCCTAAGCGAGCCAAAGTGAGTTCTTTTTTTAATATAATATATTTGCTTAAATATTGCCCATTGAAGCCATATTAAAGCCTAAATGAGATGAGCCCGAGCTTAAACGAGTCCAAACAAGCCTGTATTGAGCTTAAATAAGCCGAAATATTGCAAGCTATAATTTGAAGCTCACCGAGCTTAGATCAAGCCAGGCTAAGCCGAGCCCGAGCTTTTGGCAAGCCAAGTTTGAGCCTGAACTTTCATTTTAATCCACAACTTTCGTTTTCAATAATAACATAATTTAAGCACCAAGGTATTAGGTGTGTTTTTGTGATATCCACGCACTTTAACCCAGAATAGACATTTGTGTGATCGGACACATTAAAGTACAAAGTCATTCTCGGGCATTCCGTCATCAGTCTAAATTTTTTAGATAGTTGGTTTCTTGACATTTAATTAAATTAAAAGTTTGAGAACTCATATTGATCTAGGTTAACAATTTCGATATGTGTTTGTTCTTGATAGGACAAAATTATTGTCAGGATAAAAATGTGTGTTGGAAAAATCAATGAAATAACAGGAAGAATAATTCTAAAAATAATTAACGAAACAACAAAATTGTCGTAAATAGCGAACAAAATAACGAAAAAATTAATTTTGAAAAAGCGACAAAAAATGGCTACTTAAATTATAGAAATTTAATGGAAAGTATTAGGATATATTCCATTGATTTTATTCTAATATTATTTTGATATTATTCTGATAATATTTTGTAATTATTTTTGTACTCTTTACTATAAATATATGCCTCAGCAACCCTATTGGGCATGCTTCACTAACCTATATTCTCACATGGTATCAGAGCATACAAATCCTAACTAAAAAAAAGGGACACGTTGCCGCCACCAGGGAAGCAGAAACCCTAACCCTGAACCCAGCAGCCGTCGCCACCACCGGCGACCTCCCGCTGCTCTCTCTCACCACCTGGTCGCGCCGGCATCTCTCCCGCTGCTCTGGCCCCAGGCTCGCCGTTGCCTGCCGTAGCTCCGTTGCCCCTGTTTTCTGTCGAACCCGTCACCGGTCGTCGCTCCGATTGCCAGTTTGCCGGTCACCACTTTTTCGACCCCATGGCTACTACCTCTTCCTCTCCATCTGTCTCCAATGTTGATGCCTTCCCCCCTGTCACCGGCACTAGCAGCGGCAGCTCGGCCACTGACCTCCCTCGTCCAGCCACCGCCCCGACCCCTGCCGCCGGCCATGCCCATGTCGGCCTCTCTCTCTCTTCTAGGCTCACCCACAGGTTCTCACTCCCCTCTCTCTCCTTCTCTCATGCCGATCCAACTTTGTCATCCGCTAACATCGGTGCTTCCTCCTCTGGGTATAATATTGGTCTTCCCTTACCCTCCTTTAATTTTTTCAATTACTCATCCCCCCTCATGGCTTGTGCGTCGTCCCTACCGCCGCCCCCCCCGCCCCCCCCCCCCCCCCCCCCCCCCCCCCCCCCCTCTTCCCTCTATTACAACTCTGGCTACTATTAAACTAGAAACCCCCACTGATTATAGCACATGGCGGGAACAAGTCTCCATAGTTCTCCGTGTCCATCAACTTATGGGTTTGGTCGATGGCTCACACCCGTGTCCCCTCGACCAAATGCCAATACCCACGGGCCAATATATCCCCAACCCTGATGCTATAACATGGACCTGTATAGATCAAAGCATTAGAGCATATCTGTCTGCCTTTCTTGCTCGCCCCATCCTAAATGATGTCATCCACCACCCTACATCCTGAGACATGTGGACCGCCCTAGCCAAACGCTTTCGTGACCACTCCCTTGCTAAGGAGTTCGACCTTCGCTCTCAACTAGTCACCTTACGTAAAGAAAACAAATCCATGACCACCTACCTCACCGAACTCAAAACTATAGCTGATGACCTGGCCGCCATAGACTCACTAGTCTCTAACCGTGAGCTCCTGCATTACGCTCTCTTCGGTCTCCCTCTGGAGTATGTTTCCTTCAACACGTTCACCCGTCAGTCATCCCGTGATCTCTCTTTTGAACAACTCAAGATTGCACTGTTAGATGAAGAGGCTGCTCTCGCTCGCATTCACGCTCGCTCCTCTACAGATCACGGCCATGCACTCTCAGCCGCTCCTCCTCTCGTGGACTCCTTGGGTTCGGGTCGGGGTCGCGGTGGATGTGGACGTTAGGGTCGTGGACTCAACAACAATTGCAATGGGAACTCCGGGGGTCGTGGTGGGTCGCACGGTCAACCATAACATCCTCCTGGTACATGTATGGTTCCCACCGGTGGCCTCCCTCCGCATCAACAAACTTGGGGTCGCAACTCAAGTACGCATTCTCGTCAGCCTTATGACGATATATTAGGTGCTGGTCCATTGGTCTTTCAGATTTGTCATCAAGCAGGTCATGCTGCCTCTCTCTGTCCTCACCGTTATGTTCATTCTAATCTTTCACAATCTCTATCGGCCATGTCTGTTAATGATTCTACTGATCATACATGGTACCCCGACTTCGGGGCGTCTAACCATACGACTTCCAACGCAGGTATTTTAACTAAACACACTGTTTATCGTGGTTCAAAATTAATTCAAGTTGGCAATGGTTCTCTGTTGCCAGTCACTCGTGTTGGTTTTTCAAAAATTCGCACTAACTCTCGTGACCTGTTACTTCCTAATGTTATGTTGGTTCCTGGCCTCACATACATCCTATTGTCTATTAAACAGTTGTGTCGCGACAATAACTGTGCTGTGGAGTTTGACTCTTCTTCCTTTTGTGTCAAGGACAAGGCTACGGGGACGCCCCTTTTCAAGATACGTAGTGAAGGACACCTTTATGGGTTTTCTCCGCACCCTATTGGACTTGTGGCACGGACTGTCCCGGCTGAACTCTGGCATAGGCGCTTAGGGCATTTAGGAAATTTTGTTTTGGATACTTTACGCACCCGTTCTTTGATTCCTTCTGTTTCTAGGGCTAGCTCAATAAAACATTGTCATGCATGTTGTTTGGGAATGTTGCATCGTTTTCCATTTTTGCGTGTGTTACATACTGCTACTTCGCCTTTGCAATTAATATATTCGAATGTTTGGCAATCGCCTGCTCTCCCTGAATCTGCTTTTCGGTATTATGTGTTATTCATTGATGATTATACACTCTTTACCTGGCTTTATCCGATTCAAAGGAAGGACGAAGTGTACTCCATCTTTACTGATTTTAAGGTCTTTTTCGAAAACTAGTTCAATGTAAAAATTAAATGTTTTCAAAGTGATGAAGGCCGTGAGTTTGACAATAGGTCCATGGCTAACCTTTGTCACACTCATGGTATTCACTTCCGCCTCTTTTGTCCTGATACCCTACAACAAAATAGGGTGGCAGAACGAAAGCATCAATATTTAAGTGAAATGGTACGGACCCTACTCTTTCAGGTGCATCTTCTACCTAAATTTTGGGTTAATACTGCTTGCACCTCTTGTTATATTATAAATTGGTTACCTACTCCAAACTTACAAAATCTTTCGCCCTTTGAAAAACTGTTTAAAAAGGCGCCTGACTATAAATTTTTTCGCGTCTTGGGGTGTGCATGTTAACCAACATCACATCCCGTACCCCTCATAAATTGGCCCCACGATCTGTCCCCTGCATCTTTATTTGGTATGCAGGTCGTTACAAAGGGTATCGCTGTTTAGAACCCACTACTGGTAGAGTCTATACTAGTCATCATGTCCATTTTGTTGAGCATTTGTTTCCTTATCCCGATCTCGTGTCTAGTTTGCATGCGCCGCCGACCCAGACGGTTGTGGACGTTCCCCTACCGAGTCTGATTTTGGCTTACTTCATGCCCACGACCACCCCTAGTACTGTTGCAAGGCTTCCGGCTATCTCGGGCTCGAGTTCTCTCCCACCCACGCCACCATGGATCCCCATTGCTTCCCCTCACTCCCCACCTTAGGCCGGCTTGCCTGGCCTTGACACCGCAGTTCCCACAGCCGAGTCGGGTCCCGTCCACGACTCTGGGGGCACACATCAGGATCCTCACCCTGACAGCACTATGACCTCCTTGGATGGTCACCCTGGGCCTCAGCCTACCCCCTTTGCCGTACCCTCCACCTTGAATGTCCACACCATGCGCACCCACCTCAAAGACGGGATACGCAAGTCCAAACACATGCTGTCTTTTAGCTTTGTGGTTATCATACAGGAACCAACATGTTTTTCATAGGCCGTTAAGACTCCTCAGTGGCATGAAGCCATGGCTGAGGAGTTTAATGCTCTCATTCAAAACCAGACATGGGACTTAGTTCTTGTGTCACCTTCTAAAAATGTGGTCGGTAGTACTTGTATGTATAAGGTCAAGTATAAACCTGATGGTTCTGTTGATCGATTTAAGGCCCGCCTTGTTGCTCAAGGTTTCCATCAACGTGAAGACCTTGACTATTTTGAAACTTTTAGCCTTGTTGTTTAACCCACCACCATCAGGTTCATTCTTACGCTTGCTGTAACTCATAGGTGATCCATTCGCCAACTTGACGTCAAAAATGCGTTTTTATATGATTTTCTCAAAGAAGAGGTATACATGCGTCAGTCTCCGGGGTTCGTTCACCCAAAATACCTGATACATGTATGCCGCCTACAAAAAGCTCTCGATGCCTCAAACAGGCCCCTCGAGCCTGGTTTCATAGGTTTAATATTTTCCTCTATAGTCTTGGGTTCTACTGTAGTAAGGCTGATCCCTCCTTATTTATACATCGATCCCCCAGTAGCATCGTTTGCCTGCTTTTGTATGTGGATGATATTATCCTTACTGGCTTTGACTCCTCTTTCCTCACTCACCTCACTACTCCTCTCTCCACTCAGTTTGCCATAAAAGATCTTGGTCCCCTTCATTACTTCCTTGGAGTAGAGGCCAAACTCACCAGACATGGTCTGTTTCTTTCTCAGCATAAATACACCCTGGATCTTCTGGGTAAGCATGACATGCTTGAGGCTAAACCTGTGCAAACTCCCTTACTGGCTCGGGACCAGCTGCCTGTGTCTGCTGGGTCTCTCCTACCTGATCCGACCGGGTTTCGTAGTGCAGTAGGTGCCCTCCAGTATCTCACCATGACCCGTCCGGACATCGCATATGCGGTTAACCATGTGTCTCAGTTTATGCACTCTCGCACTACTTCCCATTGGCAGATGGTTTAACACGTCCTACGGTACCTTAAGCTCATGCCCAATCATGGCCTTACCATCGCCCCGGGGTCATGCACCTCTGTCACGGCATATGTTGACGCTGATTGGGGTGGTTGTCCTGACACCTGTCGCTTGACCACGGGTTGCGCTCTGTTCCTTGCCCCTAATCTCATCTCGTGGCATGCGAAGAAGCAGCCTACAGTTGCTAAATCTTCCATTGAGTCTGAATATCGTGCCGTAGCTAAGGTTGTTGCTGAATGTGATTGGATCAGATACCTTATGTGTGACTTAGGCCTGTGCCACACTGACCCGATACTTGTCTACTATGATAATGTCTCCACTACCTACCTGGCTGCCAATCCTATCTTTAATGATCGCTGCAAGCATGTAGATGTTAACTTTTATTATGTTCGTGAGAAGGTTGTTAAGGGTGATATCCAGGTTCGGTACACACCTACTACCAAACAGGTCGCTAACATATTCACCAAAGGGTTGGCTATTGATCGCTTCCACTTCCATAGAGCCAATCTGCACGTAGGTCCCTCTCGCATAGATTGAGGGGCCGTATTAGGATATATTCTATTGATTTTACTCTGATATTATCCTGATAGTATTATGATATTATTCTAATAATATTCTGTAATTATTCCTGTACTTATTACTATAAATATATGCCTCAGCAACCCTTATTGGGCATGCTTCACTAACCTATATTCTCACAGAAAGATAGTGAAGCCAAAACCAACTTACATGAATACCCAAAGCCGAAAAATGAAGCATGATCGATGTACCATGCAATTCCCCATGGCACTGAAATTGTTTATGCCCCCGCACTAGTACAATGGGACCGAACAACACTGCAACCCCTAGGTTCAACGCTACGGATGGCAATAGGGCAGGTAAAACTTGTTACCCGTGAATACCCACCCCATTTGGGGCGGGTATGGGTATAAGTGAAATGGGTAGCGGATATGATTTTTGTGTACCCACTCCATACCCGCCACATCTATGGGGCGGGTAAGGGTATAGTGTTGTATCCGCCTCGCCTCGCCCCATTGCATACCCACCCCACCACGCTTTGTACCCATCATATATTCGCTCCATTTTTATATAAATAACTTTCAAGTTAAAAATAATGCGTATTTGAATTCAATTATTTAAATTATTTATTAATGTTATAATAAAATATAAAATAATTTTAAAAAATAGTATTAAAAAATTATTACATATGGGTATTGGCAATCGTTTGGTATCCATATTATAGCGGGTACAAGGCGGGTAACGGATACCCGTGGGTATAGCTATGGGCTTATACCTGCCGCAGTGGGTATATGTATCTACTTTGTACCCGTGATGGGTAATGAGATGAGTATGGATATGGATTTGAGTGGCAAGTACGGGTATAGAGGAGGCATCCCCCCCCCCCCCCCCCCCCCCCCATCCCATCCCACAACATAGTTGCCACGATTGTTGTGTACACATCACAATAGCTTAGAAATTTAATTAATTTCGAAATGGGATAGAACATAATTTTCTAGAGGGAGAGGAAGCCTAGGTTGAGTGAGAGAGAGAGAAAGATGAACAATGCCGAGGTTGAGGCTGGAAAAGATGCCGGGCCACTCGCACCCACGCCCGGGCTAGCAGGCACACGCTCATTTGGTCCACTTGAGCCTCTTTAACCCGTACATTTTTCCAAGTGTATTAAAAAAGGGATATATAAGCAAGAGCACCCTCTCCTAATCTTTCTGAAGGTGATTTTCTAAAATAACATGTTTGGTAATTTTTATTTTCAAATTAGCAAGCGAAAATAGAATATTACCAAAAATAGCACGCATAAATTCAAAATTACCAAAAATAGTACGCCTTGTCAACATGGCATTACCAGGTCACCAGGGGCATTTTGGTCATTTTTTATTTTTAAAAATTAAAAAAAGAAAAATTAGATTTTCTACGTGAGCAGCAACTTTTCACGAAAATGTTAAAAAAGGTAATTGCCTAAATTTTTGTATCATATTATATAGATATTATTATTTGATATATATATAAATTTATCCAATTTCTAAAAAGTATTGTCCAAAAAAATATATTTACAATCAATATTATTGTTACATATCGAAGTTTATGCATCATATAAAATAAAATATTTTTTTTGAACACCATAAGAATAATAATAAAATATTAAAAATATAATTATTTTAAGGAAAAAACCATTATAGACTCATAATAAAGTTATTACTGTAACGTAGACCTATAATTATGGGAAAAGTGCCATAAAAATTAAAAAATTTTTCATGTATAACTATGCGGTACAAGTTAGTAGAATCTTGTGATACATCTAGTCAAAAGTCATTGTAAATCTACTTAAAATTTGTGGTACATTTCTAAAACTCATTCCAAATTTGTTCAAACTAAGTTGCGGTGCCTTTAAAACAATTAGAGATCCATAATGAAGTCATTAGTACAATATAATCTCATAATTGGTAATGGCATCAAAATTAAAGATTCCATCATTTATAACTATGTGGTATAAGTTAGTAGAACCTTGTGGTATATTTAGTTTAAAGTAGAGGTACATTTAGTTAAAACTCGTGGTACATTTATAAAACTAACTCCAAATGGGTCCAAAATAAGTTAGGGTAAATTTAGGACCACTATAGATGCTTAATAAAGTCATTAGTGCAACATAATCCGGTTATTAATGGAAAAATGGTGTAAGAATTAAAGATTTTTTCAAGTATAACTATATAGTACAAGTTAGTAGGAACTTATGGTATGTTTAGTTAAAAGTCATGATACATATCTAAAACTAATTCCAAATGGATGCAAATTAAGTTGGGATACCTTTAGAACTATTAGAGAATCTTAATGAAGTCATTACTATAACATAATCCCATAATTAAAATAAAAAAAACAATATCAAAATTAAAGATTCCTTCATTTATTACTATGTGATATGAACTAGTAGAAACTTGTGGTACATTTAGTTTAAAGTATGGATACATTTAGTTAAAACTTGTGGTACATTTATAAAACTAACTCCAAATTGGTGCAAATAAGTTGGGGTAAATTTAAGGCCACTATAGATGCTTAATTATTGAATTACGTTGCACTAATGACTTCATTAAGCATCTATAGTGGCCCTAAATTTACCCCAACTTATTTTCAACCTATTTGGAGTTAGTTTTATAAATATACCACGAGTTTTAACTAAATATACCTCTACTTTAAACAAAATATATCACAAGATTCTACTAGTTTGTACCACATAGTTATAAATGAAGGGATCTTTAATTTTGATATAGTTTTTGGACTAATTATAGGATTATGTTACACTAATGACTTCATTAAGATTCTGTAATGGTCCTAAAGATGCCCCAATCTAGTTTGAAAATCCTACTAACTTGTACCACATAGTTATACTTGAAAAGAAATTTAATTCTTACATCATTTTTTCATTAATTAATGTATTATGTTGCACTAATGATTTCATTAAGCATCTATAGTGGTCCTAAATTTACTCTAACTTATTTTGGACCCATTTGGAGTTAGTTTTATAAATGTCTCCTGAGTTTTAACTAAATGTACTTCTATTTTAAACTAAATGTACTATAAGATTGTACTAACTTGTATCATATAGTTATAAATGAAAGAATTTTTAATTTTCATGCCCTATTTTTTCACTAATTATGGGATTATGCTAAGGCACCCCAACTTGGTTTTAACATATTTGGAATGAGTTTTAGAAATATATCACGAGCTTAAGTCAATATACCACGACTTTTGACTAAATGTACCACGTAGTTATATATAAAGAAAACTTTAATTTTTACATCATTTGCCCCATAATTATGGGATCACGTTACCCTTTATGACTTCATTATGTGTTTATAATAATTTTTTCCTTAAAATAATTATATTTTTAATATTTTGAACATTTTATTATTATTATTATTTTTATGGTGTTCAAAAAAAATATTTTATTTATATGATATATAAACTTCGATATATAACAACAATATTAATTGTAAATATATATTTTTTTGGACAACACTTTTTAAAAATTGGATAAATTTATATATATCAAATAATAATACCTATATAATACGATATATAAAATTTAGGCAATTATCTTTTTTTACATTTTCGTGAAAAGTTGCTGCACGCGTAAAAAAGTTAATTTTTCTTTTTTTTATAATTTAAAAAAAAAACACCAAAATGCCCCTGCTGACGTGGTGCCATGTTGACTAGGCATGCTATTTTGGTAATTTCGAATTTTCACTTGCTATTTTAGTAATTTTAAATTTTTGCGAGCTATTTTAAAAATAAGAATTGCCAATTGTGCTATTTTAAAAAATCACCTTCTAATTTAAGATACAAGTTCCCACTTCAACACTTAAAAAACTTTGAAGCACACCCAAAAATGAGACGTATAGGCTCCGTTTGTTTAGGGAGAAATGCTACATTCTAGGAAGTGGTTTTCCTTTTTCCGTTGTTTAGTGCAAGCTATGTGATGAAAAAAGTTTTCATTTGGGAAAACCTTTTTCCCTCGATTGGAGAAAAATGACTTCATTTTTAAAAGAGAAAGAGTTATCATTTCGAGTGATCCAAAAACTTTGGAAAGTATACTTGGTCCGAATATGGATCAGACCAAAATCAACTGGACAGGATTTTAGATTACTAGAGATAATAATATGGGATAAAAATTTGACGAAGAAAAAATTAGTTAGTCCCAAATCCTGGACTGAATTTTATGGTTCCATTTGATTTTCGTCATGACTAATATTTTATATTTGAAACATCTCTAGTAATTCACGTTATAGTGAATATTAAAATTACGAAATAATGCTTACGTCAAACCAAGCGCCAAAAAACTATTTAACTTTTTCAGTTTTGATATAAGTTTTTTTTAATAAAATTATCATTTACAATGGGGTACCTTGGAATTTAAACATTTTATTACTTAGATATCCTGAAGTTTTAAAATTATATCAGTTATGTGCCTTTTATTAAAATTCAATAGATTTTCAATGGAAAAATGATAAATAGAATATGACATAATATATAGGTATTCTCATTAGATTTGAATGGTCTTTTGCTAAACAATTGCGGACACGACATATGAGTTCGGCCACTTGAGGTAGTTTACATCAATATACGATAAATTTTTTTATCGTAATTTGTTAAAAATATTGATATAACTTGTAAATATTATTATAATTATGTAGTATATTAGCACTTTTATATCTTGTTAGATTCTTAAAAAAATGTATCAAATTTTAATATATAGTACCGGAGTAATAAAATATTCGACTTGAAGGGACCTCATTGTATATATTTAGATGTTGGGATAGGTAAAAAATGCTCAAATCTCATGATACCTTGGTAATAATTCTACAACTACAGAGAGTCTAGATAATTTTAAATATATTATATTGCTACTTATATTATCTTATAACTATGTATAAAATGATTGGTAAAAGATTACTCCTTTAAAATAAATAAGGAATATTAAAATATGAAAACGCGTTTTTCTTTGAAACAAAGAACGAAAAATCTCAATAGAAATATCATTTTCTTTAAAAAATCCTTTTTTAAAAGAAAACGTTTTCCATAAAAAAGTATTTCTAGTGAAACATACGGAGCCGTAATAAAAAACAATCCTAAAATCTTATTAAATTACCTTGACAATAAAATTTTTACCCTAATAAAAATAGTATTCACTCACATATTTACCGAGTTTTTTTACCAATCTAACACACTTTTTAAAAAATTTACTAAAATAGCCCCTTTACAAAAATATTTATTAAACTAGCACGATTCACTGTAGCACATTGGACGTACACAGTTTGTAACGGCGTACGACCATTGTTATTGTACAAACGGCATGTGAACAGTAACTATTTTTTTAAACAAAAACACAGCTAATTTATATTTTTAAAATTATTACATTAAAACTAGTTTACATAAATAATTTAAAATTTTAACAAAAAATAAAAAAATGACAAATAGAAATTCCAAAGATTGGCTTATGGCTATTTACATCATTTGGCATTTTAAAATTTTTTTTACAAAGAATATATATATATATAAATTTTTTTAAAGAAAGCAAAGCTAATTTGTATTTTAAAAATTATTATATTAAAACTATTTTACATAAATAATTTAAAATTTTAACTAAGAATAAAAAATGACAAATAGAAAATAATACCAAAGATTGCCTTATGGCTATTTGCATCATTTGACATCTGAAAATCTTCTTTACTGAGAATATTTTTTTTCTCTTGTATTGTTCTTTCTTCCTTGTTTATTTACAAAATGTGACAAAGATAATATTACTCACTGAAAAGTGGAGCAAAATTCTTCAACTAGGCTGTATGATCAACTCTGTGCAAAATTTATGGCTGATTTCATAATACCAATGTTCCAAAATTTAGGAAAATAATGAAATTGTACCTTCTTATGGGTAACACAGTGGTATTTGAATTGTTCATTATTTCAAAATTATCAACATCATATTGTAATACTTTTGCTTGTATAATTCTTTATACATGTCATTTTATCATTTAAGTACTGGTTAAATTTTTGTTGAACTAATATTATATACATGAAAATTATGCATTACTTTTTGGATGAAAGCATAAATGGTAAAAGTTTTGAAAAATGATATTATACACAGTAAGGGCAACATACTTTGTAAAAACGAATAAGAAGAAAAAATATTATTTAGAAAAGGACAATGAAAGGTATCAACTATTTATAAGTAACTAAGACAATTACTCAAAAAATAACATGACAAAAAAAAAAAAAATATGTGATAGATGATGTGACAATTAAAAAGATGACGCATATAATGTTACAATAAAGTTAATATACTTTCTTAGGAAAATTTAAAAAATTATTAAAATTTTAAATTATTTATGTAAAATAGTTTTAATGCAACAATTTTTAAAATATAAATTAGCCGTGTTTCCGTTAAAAAATTGTTACTGTTCATACATCGTTATAGTAACAATGACCGTACGCCATTACAAACGGCATAAGGCCATTGTTACTATTCATACACCTTTGTAATGGTGTATGTCTGATGCACTACAGTCAGTGTCGGATCAAGGAGTTTGTCAATGCTGGGTCCATGTTTAGTAAAAAAAAAAAATAATAATAAAAAATATAAAAAACAAGAATGTATGTGTATAATATATGTATATATGATAAAATAAAATTATATTAATATCTAAATAAGATTATTTTTAAAAAATTAATTTTATTTTTAGTGTTGGGAATAAAAGAATGCTAAAAAACTACCCGGTCTTATGGTAATTGAAGCCAATCCACAATCTAAAGTACATGAAAATAAAGAAAGCAAAAGTGCTAAAAAACTACCCGGTCTTATTTTTAGTATGAGCAATAACAATGGCCGTACGCCGTTTGTCACGGTATACGTCTAACGCACTATAGTAAATTGTGTTAGTATGATAAATATTTTTATGTTTGTACTATTGTGATAAATTTTTTTTAAAAATGTGTTGGAGTGGTAAAAAAAACTCCATATTTAACCTCAACTTTATGGAGAAAGTACTTGCACAAAAAGGAAGAGGCAAGGACAAAGTCCAAAACCCAATTAAGAAGTCAAGCTGGGGTGTGGGCTGCAGCTGCGGCTGCTGCTGCTAAACGGTCTTGTCATGTTTCCCCTTACAGCCCCGACGGCATACACTAAAATGAACCCCCCTTCCTTGCCTTCTTCCTTGGTTAAACCAACAGTGCTACGTGTCCTTTCCATCAAATTACGTGCCTCTTTTGTTTTTGTTTCCGTTGAGTTTCAATTTAATACCTGCCCATGCCGACCTTTTCCAGTACCGTACTTAAAGGGACAGTCTCCTTTAATTTGAGGATGGAAATGAACCCAACCGAGTCAAATACTATCTTATTCGAATTTGAGTTTGCTAAGTCTTTCGAGGTGGAGCTCGAGCTGAGTTTTTATCAAGCTTTTGAGCTCTTTGTTCAAGGTTGGTTTATTATCATTTTGTCGTGTTAATCACGACTCGGCTCGACTCAGCTCATTAGGCAAACTGAACTAGTTATGAAACCAAGCTGAGCTTGTTATCAAGTCAAATCCAGCTCATAACCAACCGCAGCTTATTATCGAGTTGAGCCATATCGAGCTAAGCCATTTGGGTTATTATTGAGCCGTTATCAACTTACTTTGGAGCTGATATTAACTGCTAACGAGTCCTTAATGAGCTTTTAACGAGCTTTTATTGAGCCTTTAACGAGGCTTTATCAAACTGTTCGCAAACATTAACGAGCCAAGCACCTTCTTGCTCAAACTCAACTCGTTAAGCTTATCGTGCTTGCTCGAACTCCGCTCAACAACGAACACGAATGAGCCATAATCTATTTTGACCATGAGTAATTCATCGAATATTTGGTTTGTTTACACCCTTATCTGTTATGTTGGTCGTACAACAACAGGTTGAGTTTGAATCGGGTTTGCCTATATTCAGATTCTATTTGAGAATTCTACATATTAGTCTATCTAAGAGAACCTCTTATTGGATTTGCGAGAAAAAAGATACCAATATATAAGCCTAGTGATCCATTATAGCTGATACCAATTGATTTAGAATGGAACCTCACTTGAGCATATACGTGGATATCATATATGCCAATTTCGTGGGTTGGACCTAAAGACCCGGTAAAGTTTAACAAATTCAGCCCAGAGAAAACCCGACTCAATCCAAGTTATGAAAAATCCATTTATTTCATAAAATTTGAATCCAAACCAAGTCCATTGAGTGAAATAGATATCCGATCCAAATTAATAACTCATTTAATGCCTAGAGCTAATTATTATACTACAATCTAATATTAATACTTATATTAATAATAGTGCTATAAAAGTATATTAAAAGCAAAAGTTGGATAAATTGCTACATTTTTTTCTTTTTCATTTAATATGTATAACAATAATAATGTTATAATAGACAATCGATATTACAACGTTAGGACAAGCTCTAAAATGGTGACCCAATAAAAAATTATTGGAATCTAGTTTGACATGTTAAAAAACTAACATTTAGTAATTTTAAGGGTTATTTACATTTTAATACCTTAACATTTTTGAAAATAATAAAACAGATCTTGACCTTTTTGAATTATTAAAAATACTTCTAAGATTTTGTCGCATTAATAAAAAGGCTAATTTCCAACGTGATGATATCGTTTTTAGTTGACAAAGCTGACGTGGCATCTATATTTTTATTAATTCTATAGTAAAATGGAAAAAGCACCCTTTAATAACTACATTTTAAAACAAATTTAGTAAAAACAGATATCTTTTATATAATGTAACATCTCGAATTTCGTACTTATAGAGAAAGAGCAAGGGTGTTGAAGCGTACTTTTGGTCATTCTATTATAACATTATTAAAAAGCAGTCGCCATGTTAATCTGTCGATGAAAAATGACGTTATCATGCTTAAGAGAGGCCATTTTATTAATACTATAAAAACTTAGGGGCCTTTTTAATAATTTAAAAAAAGTCAAGGTCCTTTTTATTATTTTAAAAAAGACTGGGGTACTTATATATAAATAGTCCTAATTTTAAAATTTTATCATATACTAAATCTAATTATAGGTTGGATTTGGATCTAGTTTAATGTCATCCAAATTAATCCAACCCGAAATCCATTTATTTCAAATCTATTTAAAACTCATTTTTTAGATCGAAATATTCTTTTTACGGCACACAAATGAGATTCCTCAGGACATGCTTGAAATCTAGCATATAAGCATATACTAAATAATATATCAGGCCTACTAGAAGTAAGATGAAGAAGGGATTCGATCATACCTCTATATAACTTTTGATCTACCTTTTTACCATTTTCGTCCATATCTAGCTTAAGAGTTGAGTTCATTGGGGTTGCGGTTGCCTTGGAATTTTTCATGCCAAATTTCTTAAGCATATCCTTGATATATTTGGCTTGGTTGATGAAAATTCCTTCCTTACCTTACTTGATTTGCAATCCAAGGAAGTAGTTCAGTCCGCCCATCATAATTATTTGAAATTTCCTACTCATACGATTTTGCAAATTCTTCACAAAGAGATATATTAGTAACACCAAATACTATGTCATCAACATAAATTTGCATAATAAGAGTGTTTGATAAAAAGTATGGTGTCAACCTTTTCCTTGAAAATCCATTTTGCATTAAATAGGAACTCAATCACTTATACTAAGCTCTAGAAGCTTATTTCAATCCATGGAGAGCCTTTTTGAGTTTAAAAACACGGTTGAAAAATTTTTTATCCTCAAATCCGAGTGGTTGTTTAAGATAAATCTTTTCTTCAATAAAACTATTTAAAAATGTACTTTTTACATCCATTTGAAAAAGTTTGAAGTTTTTAAACGAAGCAAATGCACATATAGTCTAATAACTTATAATCTAGCAATAGGAGCAAGTATTTCCTCATAGTCTAGACCTTCCTCTTGATTAAAGCCTTTAGCTACTAACATTGCATTGTTTCTTACCATGTTGCCTTCCTCATCTTTCTTATTGCGGTAGACCCACTTGGCACCAATGACTCGATGATCTTGAGGTTTATCCAGAAGTTTGAACACATCCTTCCTCTTGAATTGATTTAGCTCTTCCATCTTTGCCACTATCCAATTTGTGTCATTAAGAGCTTCTTCTATATTTTTCGGTTCTTCAAGAGAGATGAATGCAACTAGATGACAATATTCGGTTAATGCATGCCTTGTTCTTACACCTTGGGAGGAATCAACAATGATTTGACTTGTTGGGTGATCCTTCAAAAATTTCCAATCTCGCGGCAAGTTTTCCTCTTTGGATTCTACATTTTGGTTATTTCCTTTTGGTTCATCCATTAGAGTTTTGAGTTTATCCATTTCTTACTCCTCGGATGAGGGTGTGATATTTATCGGTTTGATTACTATATCATCATCATCACAAGGAATTATAGAGGTTGAGACATTATTTCATCAAAACCACATGTATAGACTATGCTGCAGGCTTTGTCGTTTTATTAAGACTCTATATACTTTGCTAGTTAGGGAATATCAAATAAAAATTCCTTCGTCTACTCGTGGATTAAATTTATCAAGATTTGTTTTGCCATTAATGTGAATGAAGCATTTGCACCCAAAAGGTTTAAAATATGTAATGCTTGGTTTTCTACCTTTGTAAAGTTCATAGGGTATTTCTTCAAAATAGGCCTTACTAAAGCTCGATTTAAGATGTAAAATGTGGTGTCAATGGCTTTCGCGCGAAATGATTTTGGCAAATTATTTTCATAAAGCATGGCTCTTGCCATCTAAGAGTTCTATTTTTTCTTTCAACCACTCCATTTTGTTGAGGAGTTCTACGTGCCAAAAAATTATGGTCAATTCCAAAATAATCACAATAATTCTCAAAGCTGTCATTTTCAAATTCCCTTTCGTGATCACTTCTAACCGAAACAATTTTCAACTCGTTTTCATTTTGCACATTTTTGCAAAACTTTTCAAATTTATCGAAATGCTTTACTCTTATGAGAAAAAGGATAGGAACCAAGTAGATTAAGGCATTTTTATTGGATATTCCCTAACTAGCAAAGTATATAGAGTCTATAATGAAAAGACAAAGGATGTAAAAGAGTCTATACATGTGATTTTTGTTGAAACTAATGTCTCATTCTCTAGAATTCCTCGTGATGATAATGATATAGTAATCAAACCAATAAATATCACACCCTCATCTGAGGAGCAAGAAACAGATAAACTCAAAGCTCTATTGGATCAACCAAAAGAAAATAACCAAAGTATAGAATCCAAAGAGAAGACTTGCTGCGAGATCGGAAATTCTTTAAGGGTCACCCAACAAGTCAAATTATTGGTGATCCCTCCCAAGGTGTAAGAAAAAGGCAAGCATTAACCGAATATTGTCATCTAGCTGCATTCATCTCTCTTGAAGAACCCGAAAACATAGAAGAACCTATTAGTGATGCAAATTCGATAATGACAATGGAGGAAGGGCTAAATCAATTTGAGAGAAATGATGTGTTAGAAGTTATGGATAAACCTCTAGATCATCAAGTCATCAGTAACAAGAAAGATAAGGAATGCAATGTGGTAAGAAATAAGGCAAGGTTAATAGCTCAAAGCTATAACCAAGAGAAAGGTACAGATTATGAGGAAACCTTTGCTCTCGTTGTAAGATTAGAAGATATTAGACACTTATGTGCATTTGCTTCATTTAAAAATTTCAAACTTTTTCAAATGGACATAGTGCCTTTTTAAATGGTTTTATTGAAGAAGAGATTTATGTTGAATAACCACTCGAATTTGAGGATGACAGATCTTCCAACTATGTTTTTAAACTCAAAAAGGCTCTTTATGGATTGAAACAGGCTCTTAGAGCTTTATATGAGAGATTGAGTTCCTTTTTAATGCAAAATAAATTTTTAAGAGGAGGGGACATCACAGTTTTTATCAAATACTCTAAAAATGACATTCTTATTGTGCAAGTTTATATTAATGATATAGTATTTGGTGTGACTAATCCATCTCTTTGTGAAGAATTTGTAAATCTTATGAGCAGAGAATTGGAAATGAGTATGATGGGAGAACTCAACAACTTCGTTATATTGCAAATCAAGCAAGGTAATGAATGAATTTTCATCAACCAAGCCAAGTATATCAAGGAAATACTTAAGAAATTTGGCATGGAAAATTCTAAGGCAATTGCAAAACCAATGAGCTCAACTTGTAAGTTAGGTATGGATGAAAAGGTGGATCAAAAGCTATATCAATGTATGATCGGATCCCTTTTATCTTATAGCTAGTAGGCATGATATATTGTTTAGTATATGTTTAAGTGCTAGATTTCAAGCATGTCCCGAGGAACCTTATTTGTGTGTCGTGAAAATAATATTTCGAGACCTAGTTAATACTCCTATCTTACTTTTATCTTACCTTAAATGTGATTTATTTGATTTAGTTGGATATAGTGATGTGGATTTTACCGAATACAAAGTGAACCGAAAATCAACTAGTAGTACTTGTCAATTTCTTGGCCACGCTTTGATGTCATGGTTTAGCAAAAAGCAAAATTCCGTTGCTTTATCCACTGCCGAGGCCAAATATGTTGCATGTAGAAGTTTTGGTGCTCAAATGTTGTGGTTAATGCATCAATTAAATGACTATGACATTCATATTGACCATGCTCCTATAATGTGCGATAACACTAGTGCTACATGATTAACTAAAAACCTAGCTTAACATTCAAGGACAAAGCATATTGAGGTTAGAATCATTTCATTTGTGATCATGTGCTTAAAGGAGATGTCATAGTGAAATTTGTTCCCACCAATGATCAATTAGCAGACATTTTCACTAAATCTCTATGTGAAGAAATCTTTTGTAATATTAAAACTAGAATGGATATGCGCAATTTATCTTCTTGATTTTGATTACGTGCATTAGTCGTTTGCATTCATCATTGAGTTTTAATATTCAACATGAAAGAGCTCCAATAAACCAAGTATTCTTATCCAACTAATCGATATTGGAACTTGGGCTAATTAAAAAAAGATACTTTTTATTTAGAAAAAAACATTGCGCACACACAAAAAGAGAGTCATGCTCTGTCATATGTGTGTCGACATATGGAATCTGTGTATAAACACACAGAGCTGTGGTAAGTTCCTTTTTTTTTCTTGTGTGTCAACAAACAGAGAGGGGTGACGGGTGCTGCACGTCTTTTCCATTTTCTGCCCCACTCTTTCCCCATCTTCACTCCTTCAACCTTTTCTCTCTCCCAAACCCTAATCTCTTTTTTTCAAAAAGCTTTCAAAAATTATCATTATCTCTCAAATTTCTTTCGAACATTTACTAGAAATCAAGTTTGTATCAATATTTTATCATTAAAACCTTAGATTTTTGTCAAAAATTCATCTTTTTCACAAACTCTCGCCTAAAAAAGAACCAAGTCATTTTTCTCAAATTTGTTTGTTTTTCTTCACTTGTCTTGTTTTTCCAAGTGACAAATCATCTATTTTTACTAACATTTCATTCTCATTAACAATTGTTAAACAAATCTCACAATTTTACCTTTTTCTACCAAACCCTAATCATACCCACGAATTTTTTTTTCTTTTTCTCCAAATCTTTTCAAACTTTAAAGTCATGGGTCATACGCGAAGGAGTAGATTGGACTTGGGTAGGATAAACAACTTGTGGAATTATTTACTTTGTTTGAAAGAGTAAGTTGGATTGAAATTTGTTGCATAAGGGAACCGGGATACCCGAATTTAGTACACGAATTTTACTTCACCCTGAAATTTCTAGAACTACTCCTCTTGAATTATCCTCAAAACTTTTAGGCCAACTAATTAAATTTAATGCATCATACATAAATGAATTGCTTTGTTTTGTTTTTGATGAAGAGGATGATTTTGCTTTTCCCAAAGAACTCCACCAATTTCCACTCCCTAAATCTCATTGTGACTCCTTACTTGAACAACTTTGGGGGTGAAATACCACTTCCTTAAAAAGAATGGAAGAACTTTTGAAAATCTCAAACAAACTTTTCAAAGGGCAAGAAACACTTGACAAAATTCTTCCATCTCAAAAACTAGTCTACAATAAAGAAGCAATTGGTTATAATGGAAATGTTCAAAATAAAATTTTAAATGTTCTTTTTGGAAAAGCCTCTTCACCTTCAACAAACTCTATAATATGCAATTATTGAGGTGACCATGGGCATATCGTGTTCCAATGTTCTTTCAATAAGAGTTTGAGAAAGATGAAGATCGTTTGGATCCCAAAAGGATTTCAACAACTTAATGCAAAGACTGACAATAAAGGACCCAAAAAAATTTGGGTAGTCAAAAGCGTTTGAATTATGATAGGTGTGTATGAAACTTCAAAGTAAAAAACTATAGGTGGTACAGTTTATAATGCTTGCCCGATATTTAAAAAATCAGCAAGATATTTTAAATGCTTATAATACTAGCCCGATATCCACCAATCCAAATACCTGCAACACGAAACGAGCGCCCCAAGGGAGCCCAAAAGGGTGGGCGCCCACCTGGTCGCCCTTGCCGCTGGCGCCCATACACTGGGTGCCCAGATAGGCCACGAGCCCTATATAAATTGGGGGTGCGGGTACATTCCCTCACCCCTATTCTCTCTCTAGACTCCCTCTCTACCTCTCACACTCTCATTCTCTCCCAAGGCCAGCCTCATCTAAGGTCGGCCATAGCACTCCTCAACCTCCCATTGTTCTTCATGTTCATCCCTCTGGAGCAATAATTATGCCAACCTTCTACTCTTCTCAGGCTAAGTCTTTTATATGTATTTATTACTTGCTTTTAGTATCATTTTATGAGATAAATACTAACTTGAATGTCGGAAGGGTCCCCGTGGGTTAACCCGCGAGTCCCTTTAACCGTCTGTTTGAATCTTGCAGGAAATATCAAGCTGGGCGTGTAGGTAGAGTTTGAGTTCAGCTCATCCTTACGAACCTCATATCATATTGAACTCCTATTCGATAAGCTCACTAAAAAAATTCGTCGAAAATATAATTGGCGCCGTCTATGGGAAGGATTGCAAGCTCACGCCTGGCTCGATGTTTTTTGTAAGGCTCAAGCATCTTAACGGTCAAGCAAGGTAATTTTTAGTATGTTTTGTTTTCCTTGGCCTTCTGTATAAAGGCCCACCTAAACAAAAATTCATGAAGAAAGTTTGATTGAACAAGTTCAGGGATGGCTGCATTCTTTTATGCCCCCTTTATATTTTTTCTTTGGGAAAAAAAATCTAAAAAATATAATAAGCACCTATAACTCCTCAAGAGCTTCATTTTGATATAAAATTCAATTCGTAACTTCACCGATTGAAAGATATGTCCGTTTTAAGTTATAAGGTACGTTATACACCTTATCTGTGCTTAGCTTGCCCAAAGCCTTTTTTCGGTACTTCTATCATCAAATGTTCAAAAGTTTTATATGAGTTCCTAGAGCGCCTCAAAATATTCATTTTGATATAAAATTAGATCTGTAACTCTTCACGGGCTGAAAGATATGTCCGTTTTAAATTGTAAGGTACGTTATATGCCTTACCTGCATTTAGCTTGCCCTAACCATTTTTCGGGTACTTTATCTCATCAAATGTTCAAAAAATTTATGTGGATGCCTAGAGTTCCTCATGCGCTTCGTTTTGAAGTAAAATTCGATCCGTAACTCTTCATGGATTGAAAGATATGTCCGTTTTAATTTGTAATGTACGTTCTACGCCTTACCTGTGTTTAGCTCGACCTAACCATTTTTTGGGTATTTTATTTAATTAAAAGTTCAAAAAAAATTTATTTGAGTACCTAGAGATCCTCAAGAGCTTCCTTTGGATATAAAATTTGATCCATAACTCTATGTCCATTTTAAGTTGTAAGGTACATTACACGCCTTACTTGCATTTAGCTCATCGTAACCATTTTTTGGGTACTTTATTTCATCAAATGTTCAAAAAGTTTAAGTGGGTACCTAGATCTCCTCAAGAGCTTCCTTATGATATAAAATTCGATCCGTAACTTTATACGAATAGTTATGTCCATTTTGAATTACAAGGTAAGTTGTACTCCTAGTACGCGTCTGGCACGCCCAAAGCCTTTTTTGGGTACTTTTTGTCATTAAACATTCAAAATATTTACTTGGATACCTAGACCTCATCAAGAGCTTCTATTCAATGTAAAATTCAATGAATTGAAAGTTATGCCAGTTTTGAGTTACACGGTAAGTTGCACGCCTAGTACGTGTCTACCTCGCCCAAAGCCTTTTTGGGATACTTTTTGTCATCAAAGTTCAAAAAATTTATATGGATACCTATAGCTTTTGAAGAGCTTCGATTTGTTATAAATTTTGATCCGTAATGCTTCACGAATTAAAAGCTATGTCCGTTTTAAGTTGCAAGGTAAGTTATATGCCTAGTACGCGTCTAGCTCGCCTAAAGCCTTTTTCGGGTACTTTTTGTCATCAAATGTTCAAAAAATTTATATGGGTACTTAGAGCACCTTAAGAGCTTCATTTTGATACAAAATTTGATCGATAACTCTTCATAGACTAAAAGTTACATTCGTTTTAAGGTGTATAGTAAGTTGCCTAACCATAACAGGCAATCTGCTAACTTGATTCACCTTTTGTATACTTTCTTTGATCCAAAAGCTCGAAAAATCATTGTAGTTATCTAGAAATCTTCAGGTCTTCATTTTGATGAATGATTTGGCTTGTAGCTCCTCATCAATTAAAAATTATGTTTGTTTAAGTCTCATGGTCAACTTATATAAGCCACCAATCACTGCTATATTGGATAAATGCCAATCACATCTTTGTTATCTTTTCTGTAAAATATAAGAAATTATGTCAGTTGCATAGAGCTCTTCGAGTTTAGAGTTATGCCTGTTTAAAATTAAGGGATACCTAACAAAAGAAAAAGAAATAGAAATAGAATAAGCCAAGAATCCTAAAGCTTTGACCGTCTATGTTTGACATCCCATGTTTGACCTTCCAGGTTTGACCGGCCACGTTTAAGCAACCACATTTGATTGCGCATGTTTGACCGACCATGTTTGACCGCCATTTTTGGTTTGCCTTCTTAGAGTTTGGCTTGCCCGGCTATAATTCATTGACCAATCCATTTAGGCATTGACCGACACTTTCCTCTCTTCACCAATTTATGTTGTTGACCGCCCATATAGGTGTTGACTGCCACTTTCCTTTCTTCACTAATTTATGTTGTTGACCACCCATTTGGGAGTTGACTGTCATTTTCATCTCTTCATCACCATCAACTACACACTTACCACAAAAAGCATGACACCTGCCACGACCTAGATCGCTGTGCTCTGCAGATTATCATGAATCATGGCATGCCTTAGAACCTTGCATGAGGATGAACTAGTTCTTGCTATAATATAAGTTTGCTTTGGCCACTTCCCGTTACAATATCCATTTAATTCAACCCTAACTTGGGTCAATTTCTACTACAATATTAATCTAATTCAACTTTAAAAGGATTGATTTTCGTCATAACATCAACTTAGCTCAACCTTGATTGAGCAAATTTTCAATAACGATCTCTATTCAATTTGAACTTAATGAGGTTGATTTCCACTATAACCTCAATTCAGTTCAATCGTAAATAGGTTATTTTTTGTCAACTCTGGTTCAACTAATATTTGCGACAATATTAATTTTCGTCAATTCTGATTGAATCCATACTTTCTGCAATCTTAATTTTCGTCAGCACTAATTTAATAAATTCACATCACAATCCTAGTTTAATCTAGCTCTATATGGACTAATTTTCCATATAATCTCCACACCCTTTTGCTATAAAAGATTAACTCCGTTGCATTTCTTACTCATATTGACTCCGAATGGATTAATTTTCCTCAACCCTACCCCTAGCCAATTCAACCCTTAGTGGGTCAATTATGATTTTGGTTTAGTTCAACTTGAATTAAATCAATTTTTGCTACAATCTTGACTTAGTTCAACCTCGTCTGAACAAATTGTTGTTGTAGCATTTGTACAATTCAACCCTTTCAAAATTAATCCTTGTTATAATCTTAGTTTAACTCAACCTTCATGGAAAAGTTCGCGTTGTAACATCTGTTTAATTCTACCCTGATTGGGATAATTTCTACAACCATCTCATTTTAGTTCAACCCTACTTAAACTAACTATTCATAACAATTTTAGTTTAATTCTATCCTTGTTGAACCAATTTCATCTTGGTTTCGGTAAATTTTAGTTACAATCTCATGTTAAGTAAATCTCAACTTGTCAGCTTTCATTTCCATCATAAAATATACTTGGATCATAATCTCAATTCAACTAAATCCTGCTTCGATTCAATCTTCGTTATAATTCATGTTGAACCTATTCTCATTCGACTACGTTATAATTGAGTATATTCTTCTTATATTTCATTCCTATCTAATCAAATTCAGGTTAAAGCAACTTTTATCCCTTTTGTTCATATAGCAAATGAAGTTGTTCATCACATATGTGATCCTAGCTTTGAGTATGGTTTGCTGTAATTTCTTATATCTTTGGTCATCGCATTCGAATCTCTCTCGTGTTCTTATTGAGATTAAATTCTTTCAACTGTTATATCATAATACAGCTCTAGTGGACAGTCTATCCTAGTGGTATACTAAGCTATTATATAAAGTTAACAGTTACCCGCTTTCTATTTTGAGAGCCTCAATTACGCAGTTTTCTCTCAGTCGGTCACAAATAACTAAATTCCTCTGAACACCCCACTAAAAATGAATAAAAAATAATTTTCTCCTACTAATTGCTCACAAATTAAAAGTTCATTTGGTGATACCTTCTATTGAAAACTACAACTTTTTTCTACATATATCATCCCTGTTATCCACTTCGGTTAAGTGCTAAAAATCACACACAAATTATGCATGAAACTTGTTGTGAAAGTAACTGTATCACCTGCCTCCATAAATATCACATATATATCTAAACTTCTCTTGTTGTAGAGCGGTTGATAGAACTATAACGCATCAACATAAATTACTGTAGCCTTAATTAAATTAATAATAATCCAATAACCAACTTTCGTTGCAATTCCATTTTAGCCAAACTCTACCTGAACAACCACCACCATAAACAAATAATTGAAAGTTACAATTTTCGGTACATACGGTCTAGGCTAATGATGGAGTTAACTCGTGCACTTTCTAAGGCTTCTATTGACATATAAGTTGACTAGAAGCAGGTTTTGGTGAATTAAGGGAGAAAGCAACAAGTGCAAAAGAATGCATGTACTTTAAACTAGGATTATTTGCAGTAAAAAAACTTGTGTTTGTCAAATTAGTTCAACATTATTCAAACTAATTCTCAATACAAACTTAGTTTAGTTCAACCTTGGTTGAATCAAATTTCGTTACAATCTCCATTCAATCAAGCCCTAATTGGAACATTTTCGTTATGATCTTAGCTCAATTCAACCCTGATTAAACCCATCTTGGTTACAATTTCTATTCAATTGAATCCTAACTGGGTTTGTTTTTGTTACCGTCCCAGACTACTCTGACCCTGATAGTCGAGCAAATTATTTTCATTAGCCAGCAAGTAGGAAAGCTTGTTTATGCCTACTGGCTACTATGTCGAGCAATCAATTTCACTATAATACTTCTTTCATATCAGAAGCCTTACTTCGTTATAACTGTACTTGCAAATTGTCGAATTAACAGTCAAGCACAACAATTCTAAATTAGAAAATGTAAAGGAGTGAAGTCATCAATCTTATCTTTTACAAATCCCATAATACAAAGCATATACAGTCCAACACCGGGACACAAGTGCAAATCAAAAGATACATACAAGCACCGAGTTTAGAAGTGTCAAAAGTGCTAATAGCAAGATGACAAAGTTACATGATTCACCCTAAAAACTTTGCTGGGATCGGCAAGAAACCTCATAACCCTCTCGAGAATTACAAAATATGCTTATAATCTCTTTCCATCACTAACTGATCCAATTACTCTATGAATTTCTCATCCATATATTTTATTCACCCATAAAACAACTTCAAAGCGTACAATTCACCAAATGGGAATACAAGACATAGTTGTCATCCATAAAAATTGAGCTACCCACCATATGCGATCATGCTCGTTATTCGCCTACAAGGCATTAAACAGTGACGTTTAATCAAAGAAATGGAACCTCACCATACCAAAGCCCCTTGGTACGTGGTGCGATACCGCCATCTCTTGAAATCAAATGGTATCAAAAGCTAAGCATCTTCTAGAAATACTAAATCTACGATACATTCAAAACAAAAACAGCCTTGCAAATGGCAAGGGATGTAAAAATTGGTCTTTGTCCATGACTTCCTTTCTATGGGGGTGGTGTAAATCTTTTCAAGACTAGGGAACTTCACCTTAGTCGTTTCCTTATTCTGGTGGCAGATTATTTTAAGATTGGGGTACTTCGCCTTCTTTATTATGGTGGCAAATTATTTTGGGGCTGGGGGACTTTGCCTTCATCATTTCCTTATTTTGTGGCAAATTATTTTAGGACTGGGAGACTTCGCCTCAGTCATTTCTTTATTCTGGTGGCGGATTGTTTTAAGACTAGGGGAGTTTACCTCAGTCGTTTCCCTATTTTCCTTATGCTTTAGTTAGATAGGGTCAATGCGCAATATTAATAACATTACCTTAGTAGGTTGAAGCTTGTAGCCTAAACCACTACCCGTGTAATAATTAATAATCCCAAGTTAAAAGTTAACGCAAAAGTAATTGGCTAACGATGGATTCGAAACCCTAGGTTCCAATTTAATACACTCTTTCGATTACAAGTAGAATACTTTAATTTAATTGTTATTTTCTTAGATTAATTAATACAAAAACTCCTCAATTTTATTTAAATCAATTTAAGTCATAGAGTAAATTCACGCACTCTTAGTCCCTGTGGTTCGACACCCTCTCGCCGTACACTTCAGTTTAGGTGTATTTAATAGATAGGGTTTTATATTAAATTTTGATAGACGTAGAAAAACACCTCACATACCACAAGCTATCAAAAAACTCATCACTGGTAAGTCACGCATTACTGTATGTCGTATCGGCATTAGTAAAGGTTCATGTCATTTACTCAACATGAGCCGTGCTAAGCTCACCAGTTCATAAATAAACGTCTGATACAAACAAACGTTAGCCATTGATATCCTATAAGAATAATATACCATAAGTTTGTCATTTAAAAGGTAATGGCATTAGAAATATATTAATTCTTGCAACATTGCCTTTATTTTAATATTTATTTCAGGCATATTCATTGTTTGACAAGTGTGTTATACTGACATACCCACCTGTAATGGGTGCAAGACTCGTCACCATGGTCCGCCCTAGTGCAACGACTCACAACGGGTACAATACTCATTACCATGATCCATCCTCATGCAATTAGCAGTAATGTATACATTACGAGACACCATGACTCGCTTAAGGGTTATTTAAAGATAATACATTAAGCATCATTATTTACTTTTCATTCTACATATATGGTGTGCAGTTTATCACGTTGAAATTGCAGGTTTAAGAGATAGGGTAAGCAAATGCGGAACACTGAACACCCTAATCTCATCTAGGTGTGTCATACATATATGTCACCTATGTCTTAAATGGATATATTAAGTTAACAACTAGGGAACTTCAACCAAATATGCCTTGCTCGGCACAATAACTTGATCGAAATGCATCATGCTCACCACTGTATGGATATTACAAACTAAATACCCGTGGATAGTCATGATAGACATATCCCCATGTGCTTATCACATAAAGCTCATAACATAGCAAATGCTTATGAAAATAAAGGAACAAAATGTTGCAGATACTCTGTGATTCAAAAGTTCCTAGAAGCTCTTTTAAAATGCCCTTACACAAATAAAGATAGCCCATTTTGACAAATAGAAAGATAAAATGTTCCTTCAGATTCCTTAAAAGCTAAACGCCCTAATAGGGAAGTGTGTCAAACACTCTGTTAAGATCTACAACTGGGCTAAAAGCACTATTAAGGCTCATGACAGGCCCTGCGCCTTGTCACAAGCCAAAATGACTTAAATATTCAATTAAAAGCCAAAACATTGATGCACAACATACTTATGTCCCGGGCTTACTTACTAAGCTCTATTAATGCGCATGGATAACAATTACAAAAACCAAAACATAATGCTAAAATGTCTCCATCACTTAGACAGACATCGCGCGCTAGCTAACCACGGTTAGGCACTAATGTGTAATCCACTCCATGGCCAACTTTGGAATGACTGAAGTTCGATCTTGGAGTGGGGGGATTATATGTTTATAATGCTAGCCCAATATTTTAAACTATCAGCTAGATATATTAAATGCTTCAAATACTAGCCCAATATTTTCTCGCCCAAATACTTGCAACACAAAATGAGCGCCCCAAGGGTTACTGAAAGGGTGGGCGAGCAGTGGTCGCCTAAGGCTCGGGCGACTATTAGATCTCCCAAAACAGGGCGACCAGGTCGCCTAAGGTCTGGGGGACCCGTGAGCCCTATAGAAATTGGGGGTGGGGGGCACATTCCCTCACCGTCATTCTCTCCCTTGACTCCTTCTCTACCTCTGACACTCTCACTCTCTCCCAAGGCCAGCCTCATCCAAGGTCGGCCATCCCACGCCTCAACCTCCCATCGTTCATCACGTTCAGCTCTTTGGAGCAATAACTACCCAACCTTCTACTCTTCTCAGGCTAAGTCATTTATATATTTTATATGCATTTATTACCTACTTTTAATATTATTTCCTGAGATAAATACTGACTTAAGTATTAGAGGGGGTGGGTTACCCCGTGGGTCCTTCTAACCGTCTGTTCAAATATTGCAAGAAATACCAAGTCGGACTAGGGCTTAAGTTCGGCTCGCCTTTACGAACCCTATCTCATATTGAACTCCTATTTGAAGAATGAGCTCACTGACCAAATTCATTGAAAATAGGTACTTGGATAGTGGTTGCTCAAGACACATGACCGGAGATAAATCTAAATTCACTTCACTAATACCAAGAAAAGAAAATGTCACTTCTGGTGACAACAACAAAGGAAAAATAATTGGTATTGGTAACTTTGCTTCTAACTCTTCTCCTTGCATTGAAGATGTCTTACTTGTTGAAGGTCTTAAGCATAATCTTCTAAGTATTAGTCAATTATGTGATAAAGGCTACTATGTGAACTTTGAATCATCTAGATGCATAGTTAAACATGCTAAAACAAATGAAATTTTGCTCGTTGGTCTATGATGTAAAAATGTCTATATGATTGATTTTTAAAAAGATCATATTTGTGATGTATGTTAATATGACAAGCAAACTAGATCTTCATTCAAACCTAAGAATGTAGTTTCGACGTCAAGGCATCTTGAACTCTTATATATAAATTTGTTTGGTCCTACTTGTTATTTCAAAGTTGGAAAAAATATTAGAAAAGAAATCAAGTCAAAAAAAAAAAAAACCATTTGGAGATTTTTCTGATCTGTGTGTGACACACAGCAGCTCCTGATAGCTACTATAAGCCTGTGTGTCAATACATCCCTTTTATGTGTCGACACTCAGCATGCCTGGGTGGATTTGAACAATTTTAATCAATTAGCTTGATTGATAGGTTGATTTACCATATTAGTTAAGTAAATTAATTGGTTAATTAATTCCCAAATTAGCTTAATTTTTAAATTAATTTCTTAGTTTGCTTTGATCATGAATAGATAATTGATTAAATCAAGCTAAATAATCACCCATTTAAATTTTATCTTACTTGATTTGATCATGCTTTTCAATACCAATCTTGAAAACATATTTTAATTGATAAATTAGATTGGCTTAAATTTTGGCTTGAATATTTTTCAAATAAAATTTGAAAATTTAATTTTAAAATATTTCAAAAATATTTTTTGGAGCATCATATATCAATATTGAGATTTTGACTCAATTGAAATATCCCGATCCGAGGTCCTAGAAAATAAAATTACGTTTTGTTCAATTTGGATGAATCTTCTCTTCGACTTTGATCACTTTTCCTCTTGATTCATCGTCTTAGAAAGCTTGGTATCATAATTAGCCTTGTTTTTTTTTTTCTTAACTTTTTTATGAGTCATTTAAAAATAAGTTTAGAATAATTCAAACATAACGACTTACTAAATGATTGTCGTTATCAAAATTATAATATAAATGGCTTTAGGGCCCACACAAGAGTTGTTCGGTGCACAAAGTTGTTCAGCTAGATATGAGATATTTAAGATTCTGTTTGAATGTGGATGTATTTTTAAAAGTGATTAATAAAGTGTTTCAAACTTGTTTATGTTTTACTTGGTTTGATTATTGTGTGTTGACACACAACTTTGCAAAATGGCTCTCAGGGTTTTGAGTGTTGACACACAGGTTTTGTGTGTTGACACACAATCTTACAGTAACCCTGTTTGTTGATGTAAGTGTCTACACTCATTTCGACACATAGTCATACAATACCATGTGTGTCGATCAAAGTGTCGACATTCACTTTGCCACACAACCTTACAGTAAGCTGTGTGAAGGTCTATGTATCGACACCCAACATCGACCTACAGGGCAGTTTTGACTGTTACTTTGAGCAAAAGTATGTTTTGGCAGTTGATTTGCTTTTGGTTTTAGCGGTTGATTTTCCTTCCTTTTTGGAAAGTTGCGTCCCTTCAAAAGCGACACTTGCATGTATTTAAATAGGCCCCACTATGATTTATGATCTCATTTCATTGGTGGGTTGTCATTAGGTGTGTAAACGAGTCAAGCCGAGCTGAGGTGAGCCAAGCCGAGCACCTTCTTGTCCTAACTTGAGTTCAATAAGGCTGATCAACCTGAGTTCCAGCCGAGCTCTTATCAAACATTTCCAACCCTTGTTCGATCTCGGTTTCGATAAGATTTTAGTGTGTTTGATACTCGACTAGGCTTGGGTTGTTGTCTTATCAAATCGAATTGAGCTCGTTATCGAGTCGAGTTAGGCTCATTATTGAGCCATTCAAGTTTAAAACCGAGCCAAGCTCACAATCAAGTCGAGCTTATTAACAAGCCGAGCTTTTTAAGTTACTATCGAGCTATTATCGAACCATTTCTGAACCAATACCAACTATTATCGAGCTCATAACGAACCCTTGATGAGCTCATATCGAGCCCCTTAATGAGCTCTTATCAAGTCCTTATCAAACTATTCGTGAATATTAACGAGCAGAGAATTCCCTTGTTCGAGCTCAGCTCATTGAGCTTATCAGGCCTGCTCAAACTCAGCTCAATAAGCTATTGAGCCCTTATAATGAACATGAACGAGTCCTAATTGATTTCGAACATGAGTAGTTCATCGAACATTTGGTTCATTTACATCCCTAGTTGTCGTTGTATCTCTGAGACTATTTCACTACTCTCGAAATAAGTCTTAAGATTGTTGGCGAAATTCTTCTCTTCCGGTACAAGTTTCATATTTGAATCCATTGAGTGTAGGCACAGGTGCACAAGCACCAAAGTTGAATATTTTCAACACCTTTTCAATATAGTGGGATTGAGTCAAGGTTAGTGTATCACCATTCCTTATGACTCTTAGACCAAGAATAATCTCAGCCTCACCCATGTTTTTCATAGCAAAGTTACTCAAGAGAAATTGTTTAGTTTCTCTACTTACTCCAAATCAGTACCAAAAATCAATATGTCATCGACATATAAACAAATAATTACTCATTTTTCATTCTTGAACTTGCTATAGACATATTTCTCCGATTTATTGATTCTGAATTCGTTGTTTTGAACAACTTGGTCAAACTTTTGGTGCCATTGTTTAGGGGCTTGTTTTAGCCCATATAGAGATCGTAGGAGTTTATATACTTTCTTCTTTTGGCCCAGAACAGCAAACCCTTCCGGTTGTTCCATATACTTTTCCTCCAACTCACCCTTTAGGAATGCCATTTTCACATCCATTTGGTGAATCGTTAGCTTGTAAACAGAGGCAAGGGCTATTAGTACTCTTATCGTCAATATTCTTTCCACCGCGGCATACGTATCAAAGTAGTCTATCCCATATTTTTGGGTAAACCCTTTAGCCACTATACAGGCTTTGAACTTATCAATAGTTCCAACAACTTTCATCTTCTTTTTGAAGATCCACTTATGCCTTATGGGCTTGTTTCCTCATGGAAGATCCATTAGAATCTAGATATTGTTACCCATGATGGAGTCCATCTCATAATTTACTGCCTCTCTCCAAAAGGATGTGTCATGAGACTTCATAGCCTCATAAATGTTCATAGAATCCAACTGTATAACACAACGATATGGAGTTATGTGGTCCACATTGTCTTTAGTACCTTCTACCAAAAATGTGTAGAAGTTCGGTCCGAAATATTTATCTTTCCTAGCTCTTTTATTTCTTCGGAGTTCTAGATCATAGTCGAGGATACCTTCCCTCGCATGATGGTCTCCATCATATGACACAGGGATGTCATTTTCAACTGATACATTATCCTTCGGTCTAGAAATCGAGCAAAAAACATTTTTCATCATAATAGCATCTTTCGATTCTATTATAGTGCGAACATTGATGCGATCGCTGGATTCAATCACATATAAAAAATAGGCTTTACTATGAGCCCGCATAACCAATGAATATACAATTGATTCCTCTCTCACCTAATTTTTTTCCTTTTAGGTTCAGGGGCTTTAACAACTACCCTACACCCCTAAACTCTAAAGTAACTCAAATTCAGGGCTCGTTTGTTCTAATGCTAACATGGGGTAATTTTACTTTTCTTATTAGGAATACGATTCAAGATGTAATAGGCCGTAAGCATGGCCCACCCCAAAAACCATCGCTCAATCTGGAATATGACAACATGGCATTCGACATCTAGGTTAAAGTCTGATTTTTCCGCTCAACCACACCACTTTATTGTGGTGTATAAAGTGCCATGACCTCATGTACTATTCCCATGGTTCGAAATATTTGGGACCATAATACTCCCCACTACGATTAGACCTAAGTCATTTTAAGAAATTTTCGCAATGTAGTTCAGTTTCAGCTTTAAATGCTTTAAACTTGTCAAGTGATTCATCTTTATAATTTACGAGAAAGACACAACAATATCTAGAGCAATCATCCATAAAAGTAGTGAAGTATTTCTTTTCTCCTAAAATCGGAGTGCTCTTAAAATCACACAAATCACTATGTATTAGATCAAGTAGACTCGTTTGCCTTTGAACCGAAGGAAACAATAATCTTGTTATTTTCGTAAACATACATTTTTTGTATTTGTCATTAACTTTGTCAATATGTGGAATTAAAAATGAGTTTTTCATTTCATGCATACTACTAAAATTTACGTGACCAAGGCTTTGATGCCAAAGAAACGAAAAATCAAGCATATACACCGAACTAACATTCTTATTATTAATATTGAGCTTAAACATGCCTTTGTACAGGGATCCTTTGCCAACGAGCGCCCCGCTCTTAGACGATACAAATTTGTCGGCCTCATAGGCAAGTTAAATCGAACCTATTCAACAAGCTACCAGATACAAGGTTCTTCTTCATATTCGAGGCGTAACACACATCGGTCAAGGTAAGGGTTTTTTCTGAAGTTAAAAGTAAATCAACATTTCCCTTACCTGTCAACTGTATGGTTGCATCGTTACCTATATATAAAACAGTTTAGTCATCTATGGGTGCAAACACTTTAAAGAACCCTCTATCTTCACATACGTGTCTTGTAGCCCCCAAATCAAGGCACCAAGAGTCATCATCTTGGACAATGTTGATTTCGGATATTATCATCATGAAATTATTATTTGAATTTTTAGCGTGATAGTGTAGCCCTTTGGCACTTTTTTTTCTTAAGGCGATAACAGTCCTTCCTCAGATGACCGGGCTTATGACACTCTCAACAGACAGGCTTTGGCCTCTTTTCATCATGCTTCCTTTGGAAGTGTCCTGTTCGTTTCAGTCCTTTGTTTGATTGTCCTTCTTCTGTGACATTAATCTTTCCAATATCACCAGGGAAATCCTTGTTTTCGTCCTGTAACCTTCCTCATTTCAGAGATGGTTAGCCAACTCCTCGATAGACATATCTTCCTTTTTGTATTTAAGACCTTTCTTAATATCTTTCCAAAATGGAGAAAGTTTGTCTATCAAGGAGGAAACGACAATAGTGTCGTCCAAATTCATGTTTTGTTTCTTAAAATGGTTTAATATTCTTTCTATTTCATAAAATTGTTCAATGATTGGACGATTATCAACCATTTTATAACTATTGAATTGACCAATCAAAATTCCTTACTTATTGTGTCCTCTGCCATGTATCGTGCTTCAAAAGCGTCCCATAACTCCTAGGCGGTAGGCACATTGGAATAGATGTCGAAGAGGGCATCCGTCATGCCATTGAGGATATGTCTCCTGCAAATATAGTCATCATTCTCCCACTTCAGTTGGGTTCGTTGCTTAGAAAGTGTTTCCTCATCAGATGGAGGATCGAGAATTGGTGTATTTAGGACATACACCACATCCAACGTAATAATCAGAAAATGCATGTTCCTTTGCTAGCGGTGAAAGTTTCAGCCATCAAATCGATCAAGTTTCACAAAGTTGGTTGTCATCCACACAGGAAAGAAGCCATGATCAAACTAGAGAATTAGTCTTAAGATTGTTGGAGAAATTCTTACAAACCAAGTATTTTTCTAACAATCTCAGGTGTCGAGGCTTGTAATCACTGTCCGTAAGACTTATTTCGAGAGTAGTGAAATAGTCTCAGAGATACAATGACAACCAAACAATAAAGTGAGATTATGAATAGGAAGGAAGAAAGAGAGATTTAAATTGAGAATGACTTTTCACAAGACTTTCAAGAATTTCATAAGCTCATTATAGATCATAGTGGGGGCTATTTATATAAATGCAAGTGTCCCTTTTGATGGGACATAACTCTTCAAAAAGGAAGGCAAATCAATCGCCAAAACCAACTTTACTGAGTAAAGTAATGGTCAAAACTACCCCATGTGTCGAAGCAACACATAGACCTTCAGGCACCTTATTGTAAGGCTGTGTGTCGAAGTGAATGTCGACACTTTCATCAACACACAAGCATTGTAAGATTGCGTGTCGAAGTGAGTGTCGAAACTTACATCAACACACGGGGTTACTGTAAGATTGGATGTCAACACACAGCATAATCAAACCAAGTAAAACATAAACAAGTCTGAAACACTTTATTAATCACTTCATTTTGAGAAAACAACAACAGATCTTCCATGCTTCTATGTTCCTGGCCATTATATGATTCTCTTTTCTTTTAGCCCAAAGGTTTTGGCTCAAGTTGTAATCCACGTGCACCTGTCACCTAACGAAGCATTAGGTTTGGGGTTTGAATCTTGCCCTATGTTTAAAGGTTTTAACTTATCTTGTTGCATTTGTGCAATCCAGCTATTCGTTGTGGTTTCAATATACTAGCTTGAATATCTTGATTACCAAAAAAAAATCACTCATTTTTTCTCATCCAATTTCTATTGTTTTGCTGGGCAGCTGGCTGATTCTACGCAACATAAAGAAGCTTGAACTATACAAGGCAAGTAGTGTTTTCTCTTAGACAGCCAAATGTGATGCAGCACATGATAGAGCAATAGGGGATACGAGAAGGTTCAACGGCCTTCCCTTTGTATTTTATTAAGAACGGTAATAAAATAAACAAAGAGGGGTAGAATTTGCTCGCTCACACCTCAAGAAGTCAAAATCTTCATAATAACAATGGGTTTTTTCTCAGTTCAAAGTCTACCTTTCCTACTCCTAACCTGCTCCTTTTATAGAGAAGAATTACAAGATTTGAAATTCAAATTCAAATCTAAAATAAGGAAATAAAATCAAAACGAAAAGAATTAAAATCGTCCATAAATCATGCCCGAAAATCCCGCAAGCCTTCTACCGCGTCAACCCTTGGTGGCACCAAGTATTGGTCGCGCCAAGTATCGGTGAAGCCATGATTGACCTGTCACTGACTACCGGCTTTCCTTCTCCCCACGAATACTTGGTGGCGCCAAGTATCAGTGAAGCTAAGATTGGTCTTGCCCCTGGCTCCGTGTTCCCCTTCCTCCAATGGTTCCGTCTAACGCCCACCTATGGTGGCATCCAGGTTCTTCCCCTTACCTCGCCACGTTCCCATCTCCTCTTGAACTTGACCCGCCCAGGGCCCGACCATGGAGACGTTGACCCGATAGTGTTGACCTGCCATTGAAGGATTACTCCCTACATCATTCTCTTTGGCTTGGAGAGAATTCGTCCTCGAATTCTGAGCGGTGTTTGCTTGATTAGCCTTGTCAGGTGGTGCTCCCTCATGTCATTCGTTAGCCGCTTTGACCTGTTCCACCTTGGTGTAGGTGTCATCATCCTCCCCAAATGAGGGAGAACTCGTCCTCGAAGCGACAACCAAATAACATGAACCGTCCTTACCTGAGCGCTTGAGGTCACGACTTTCATGATGTTGGCCCTACCGCTAACTTGCTTCCCATACGATTCACCTTTTTGTGGTAATGGTACTGTGCACATTGCTCTCTCTTTAGGGTTTGGGTTCTCAGATGTCTTTGACTCACCTTGAATTGTTTCCGGTATGTCTTGGCTCGTTTTCAGTTCCTCTTCTTCTGGACGTGCCCCTACTAGCTTGTCTTCCTCCTTGGTGACTCCAAGTCGGATTCGTCGATTGTGCTCATGGTTATCTTTTCGAGTTGGGGTTCCTCTAGGGTGGCGCCAACTTTTGCTTCTGCCAAGTCTTGATTGGCACTTGCGTTTGCAACTTGTTTTGGGGTGGCGCCAACTGTGTCTGCCGCTAAGTCTTGATCACCACTTCCGTTTACAGCTTGCTCTTTCAGTACTGGGTTCTCTTCCTTCCTTGGATGCAGGATTGTTTTCACTCCCTCATAAATGAAGCTGTAAGTGTTCTTCCATCCATCATGTATAGTACCTTGGTCAAATTGCCAGGAATGCCCTGACAATAGGTGACATGCATCCATGGTCACCACGTCACACCAGACGCTTTCTCCGTATTTAGGGCCAGTAGAGAAGTTGACAAGACAACTCCTCGAAATCGTCACCTTATTTCGTTTCTTCAGCCAAGAAAGTTTGTATGGATGTGGGTGTGCCTCCGTCTTCAATCCTAATTTTGTCATAGCGGTTTTGGAAATCACATTCTTGCAGCTTCCCAAATCAATAACCATGAGGCATACCATGTTGCCAACATTGCAGGTTGTCTAAAAGATGTTGTTCCACAGCCAGTTGTCCCAGTTCTCTTCATCAGGCGTGAAGCCATCCCGCCTGACTAACATCAAGCGACCTTCGACACCCGCTACCTCTACTTCGTCAAGTGACTCCAACTCATCTTGGCCTTCTTCCATCACTAAGGCGTCATCTTCCTCCCACTCCGGAAATTCGTCACGAAGATCGGCTTTCGCTTCCCATTCTTCAACGCTGGCGTCGCCGGTAATGATAGCACCTGGTATTAATGGGTGTTGGGATAGGGATCCCGGTTTAAGATTGGGATTTGCCCCGAGTTGAATCAAGCCGGGCTCGATTCGCCGGAATGTCTCTTCCATATCCACTAACTGCTTCTCGATCTGTGGTTGATCTCTACGGTCATGAACATCTATGACGGTGGCGTAACTCGGTCGCCCACAGGCAATCTCAAAAAACGTTATGAGCTATGATACCAACTGATATAGTGCATGATAGGGCAGTCGGGGTAGAATTTGCTCGCTTACACCTCAAGGAGTCAAAATCTCCACAATAACGATGGGTTTTTTCTTAATTCAAAGTCCACCTTTCCTACTCCTAACAAGCTTCTTTTATAGAGGAAAATTACAAGATTTGAAATTGAAATTCAAATTTAAAATAAGGAAATAAAATCAAACCAAAATGAATCCAAACCGTCCATAAATCATGCCCGGAAATCCCACAAGCCTCCTATTGCGTCAACCCTTGGCGGTGCCAAGTATTGGTCGCGCCAAGTATCTGTGAAGCCAAGATTGACCTGTCCCTGACTACCAGCGTTTCTTCTTCCCACGGATACTTGGTGGCACCAAGATTGGTCCTACCCCTGGCTCCGCATTCCCCTTCCTCCAATGGTTTCTTCTGACGCCCACCTATGGTGGTGCCAAGTTCTTCCCCTTACTCTATCACGCTCCCACTCCTCTTGAACTTGCCTCGCCTGGGGCCCAACCATGGAGACGTTGACCCGATAGTGTTGACCCGCCATTGAAAAATTACTTCCTGCATCAAAATGTTAATAGTGCATGGGATTTTATTGTCACCTTCTAGTCTAGATTTCTTCTCGGGTTTGTTGTATTAAGCGGTAATTCCTTCGTCATGTATCGAGAAATGGTTGCGCAATAACACGTGTTAGGAAAATGTCTCAAATTACTTGGAATTTTAAGGAGAAGGGCCGTGAGGAGTTCGATCGATCGAGGTGAAGCTCGATTGATCGGGAAAGTTATGTAAAAAGAAGGACGCCTCCAGTGAGCAGGCCGATCGATCGGGACTTCCCGATCGATCGGGAACCAGGTTTTTTGTGCATCTATAATTACGGATGTAGGGTACGTCATTATGTATCCCAAGATTAAAAGTGAGGTATTTTCCCTACGGTGCCGCCACCAATAAAAATTGAGAGTGTATGAGAATATTGTAATTCTTCTTCTTTTGATTCAATAATAAAAGCTCCGATCTTCGCCTGTGGTTTTCTCCCCTTTCGATTGTAAATGGGTTTCCACGTAAATCATTGTGTCGATTGTTTCGTTTCTCTTTTAGTCCGTTTATTTCTCGTTATTGTCGTGGTATTTGATTCGATTGTGATCCGACTGAATTGTTTATTTCCGCACAAATTGGTATCAGAGCATATCAAATTTGTTAAAGTTTTCTTTACAAATTGGTATCAGAGCTTGGTTCTTCGAATTAATACAATGGCATCAGATATTAAGACCGAGGTTGAGAAATTCAATGCTCAGGGAAGCTTTAGCTTATGGCAAGTCCGTGTAAAAGGACTCCTGACACAGAACGGCTTGAAAAAAGCACTGGAGGGAAAAGAGAAGAAATCCAAGACTATGACCGAGGCACAATGGGAAGGGTTGGATGATAAGGCTCTCACAGCGATACAGATGTGTTTGGCTGATGATGTTCTATCAGAGGTCTTGGAGATGAAAACCGCAAAGAAGTTATAGGAGAAACTGTTAGACATGTTTTGCCAAAAGTCAGTCTCCAACAAGCTCGCAGTGAAGCGTTGGTTATTCACTTTCCGTATGACAGAAAGTACATCTCTTAAAAACCATCTTAGCGAGTTTACTTCAATTATACAAGAATTAAAGGCTTTGGATGATGTCCCTAAGGACGAGGATTAAGCTATGATATTACTGTGTTCGCTCTCTAATTCATATAAGGGCTTCGTAGAAAGCATAATATACTGGGGTAGGCCAACCATTACTGTCAATGAGGTAAAAAGAAACCTTGTGAGTAAAGAACGGGTAGATAGGGAATTATCTGACTCGGTGAATGACTCAGGTAGTGGTTTGCATGTGAGAGGTAGACCAGAGCATAGGGGATCTAATGGTGGGAATAAGTCTAGGTCCAAATCTAGACATAAGAACATGTCGTGTCACTATTGTCACAAGAAAGGGCACATAAAGAAAGACTATTACAAATATAAGAATAAATCGAAAGAGGGTAACAGGGGTGACCAGGGCAAAGACAAGTTCGCTGAGGCTAGTGTTGTAGAGGAGGATAGTGAAGGGGAGTTTCTATTAGTTGCTGATTCTCAGTCCAGGTCCAGGGATAAGTGGGTCATGGATTTGGATTGTTCGTTTCACATTACTCCAAACAGAGACTGGCTCTCCACATATAAGTCTATACAAGGTGGGGTTGTCTTGATGGGTAACGATGCTACTTGTAAGGTAGTGGGGATTGGGACAGCCCGTGTGAGAATGTTTGATGGGGCTATTAGAACTTTAAGTGATGTACGTCACGTCTCGGAGTTGAAAAAGAACTTGATTTCTCTAGGTACCTTTGAGTCTAGAGGGTACAAGTACACTGCTGAAGATAGAGTCATGCGGGTTAGTAAGGGTGCTTTAATGGTGATGAAAGGAAATAGGGTTGGAACTTTGTATGAGCTTGCAGGTACAACCGTGACAGGTTCAGTTGCTGTTTCCACATGTGCTATGACAGATGCAGAGATCATAAGACTGTGGCACATGAGAATGGGTCACATTGGTGATAAGGCATTGTCTGAGCTGAGTAAGAGGGGACTGCTTTGTGGTCAGTCAACATGACTGATGGAATTCTATGAGCACTGTATTTATAGGAAGAAGAAGAGAGTCAGCTTCAAGTTAGCAGTGCATCAGACCAAGGGAACGTTAGATTACATACATTCTGGTCTGTGGGGACCTTCCAGAGTGGCTTCTAAAGGTGGGTCCAGGTATCTTCTAACGTTTACTGATGATTACTCACGTAAAGTTTGGGTCTATTTTCTGAAGCAGAAAAATGAAGTGTATGATATCTTCAAGAAATGGAAGATTCTGCTTGAAAAACAAACAGGGAAGCCGATGAAGAGGTTAAGGACTGATAATGGTCTTGAGTTTGTCGAAGGTGACTTCACTAGATTTTGTGAAGATCAGGGTATAGTCGGACACAGGACATGTACAGGTCGACCTCAGCAAAATGGAGTGGCTGAAAGGTTAAACAGGACGTTACTTGAGAAGGCTCGATGTATGCTTTCAAATGCAGGTTTAAAGAGAGAATGGTGGGCAGAAGCAGTTAGCATGGCATGCTATCTTGTGAACAAGACACCGCATTCTTCATTACAGATGAAGACTCCTGAGGAGGTGTGGTCTGGTTCAACTTCTGATTATTCTCAGATTAAAATTTTTGGTTGTCCTGCATATGCATATGTTAATGATGGAAAGATGGCGCCTAGGGCCAAGAAGTGCATCTTTCTTAGTTATTCGTCAGGTGTGAAGGGACATAGATTGTGGGATCCAAGTGCTCAGAAGTTTCTGACTAGTAGAGATGTTACTTTTGATGAGTCTACTTCACTTAATCCGCCACACACACCCTCCACATACAGAGATAACAATTCAGGTTGAGACACCTGATGTTACAGAGATACAGTCAGATCAGTAGATTGTTCAGCTAGAGAGTATTCCAGCACCTCAGGTACAGGTTTATGATGTTTTTACTGATAATGCAGAAACAGGTCAGCAGGTGGAGAATAATACTATAGCTAGTGGTAGACCGAGGCGTCAGATCAGGCCTCCTGAGAGATATGGGTATGAGGAGATGATTGCTTATGCCCTCACTTTTGCTGAGCCGTTAGATGACAGTGAGCCGACTTCTTATTCAAAGGCTGTATCTAGATCAGATGCTGATAAGTGGCTCGTTGCTATGAATGAAGAGATGCAGTCTCTTCATAAGAATCAGACTTGGGAACTGGTGAACCCTCCCATAGGGAAAAGACTGGTTAGATGCAAATGGATCTTCAAAAGAAAAGAGGGCATTCCTAGAGTTGAAGATGCAAGGTACAAGGCACTTTTGGTAGCTAAGTCAGGTACAAGGTGTTGATTTTCATGATATATTCTCACATATAGTTAGACATACTTCGATTCGTGCATTGTTGTCTTTGGTTGCTATGCATGATTTTGAGCTTGAGCAGTTAGATGTAAAGACTGTATTTTTGCATGGTGAACTAGAAGAAAGTATGTTTATGCATCAGCCCGAGGGTTTTGTTATAGAAGGAAAAGAAGATCATGTGTGTTTGCTTAAAAGGTCTTTATATGGCTTGAAGCAATCTCCTAGGCAGTGGTATAGGAGATTTGATGAGTTTATGACAGGTCATGGCTACATCAGGAGTAAGTATGACAGTTGTATGTACTTCAGAAAGACAAATTCAGGCTTCGTTTATTTGTTTTTGTATGTTGATGATATGTTGATTGCAGCACGAGACATGAAAGATGTTGATGACTTGAAATCTATGTTGAAGAGTGAATTTGAGATGAAGGATCTTGGAGCAGCTAAGAAGATATTAGGCATGGAAATTCGCAGAGACCGAGAAGTCGGAAAATTATACTTGTCTTAGGAGAAGTATATTGAGAAGGTGATAGACAAGTTTCATATGAAGGATGCTAACCCGGTTAGCACGCCCTTAGCAGCTCACTTCAGACTCTCGGCGTTAGATTCGCCTCAAACTGAGGAGGATGTCAGGTACATGTCTCAGATTCCCTATTCTAGTACAGTGGGCAGTATTATGTATGCGATGGTTTGCACGCGTCCAGATATTGCTTTTGCAGTGAGCAGAGTTAGTAGGTACATGGCGAATCCGGGTAAAGAACATTGGCATGCAGTGAAGTGGATTCTCGGGTATCTTCGTGGAACCTCTGATTTGTGTTTGGAATATGGGAAAAGTAAGTGTCGTTTGGTTGGGTATGTAGATTCTGATTATGGTGGAGACCTCGATAAGAGGAAGTCCACTTTAGGGTATGTGTTTTGTTTAGGTGACACAGCTATCAGTTGGAGAGCGTGTTTACAGCCTGTTACAGCACAGTCTACTACTGAGGCCGAGTATATGTTAGTTACAGAAGCATTCAAAGAAGCTGTTTGGTTGAGAGGTTTGATAAGTGAAATCAGTGTTGAGCAGGGGACAGTTAGAGTATTCTGTGATAGTCAGTCCGCCATTCACCTAGCAAAAGATCAGATGTCACATCATGACCGAACAAAGCATATAGATGTAAGCATCACTTTATTAGAGATCTGATTAACGAGCGGAAGGTGGAGTTGAGGAAGATTGGGACTGAAGACAATCCAGCTGACATGTTCACAAATGTTCTACTAGGAAGCAAGTTCGAGCACTACTCGAATTGGTGGGTCTTTCAGTTTGATGTGTGTTAGTCCCGGTTGAGGGGGCGTCTGTGAAGAAGGTAGAGTTATTTTATTGTTATGTTAATTTTGAGTCAAGGTGGAGATTTGTTAGGAAAATGTCTCAAAATTACTTGGCATTTTAAGGAGAAGGGCCGTGAGGAGTTCAATCAATCGAGGTGGAGCTTGATCGATCGGAAAAGTTACGTAAAAAGAAGGACACCTCCAGTGAGCAGGTCGATCGATCGGTGAGGAGCCGATCGATTGGAACCCCGATCGATCGGGAACCAGGTTTTCTGCGCATCTATAAATATGGACGTAGGGTACGTCATTATGCATCCAAAGATTAAAAGTGAGGTATTTTCCCTGCGGCGCCGCCACCAATAAAAATTGAGAGTGTGTGAGATTATTGTAATTCTTCTTCTTTTGATTCAATAATAAAAGCTCCGATCTTCGCCCATGGTTTTCTCCCCTTTCGATTGTAAAAGGGATTTCCACGTAAATCATTGTGTCGATTGTTTCGTTTCTCTTTTAGTCCGTTTATTTCTCGTTATTGTCGTGGTATTTGATTCGATTGTGATCTGAGTGAATTGTTTATTTCTGCACAAATTGGTATCAGAGCATATCAAATTTGTTAAAGTTTTCTTTACAACACGCTTTCATTTTGATGTGTTATGTAAAGTTCTAATTTTTATCTAGTAATAGTTACTATGCACTAATAGTACATATTCTCTCCGTTTCTTTTTCCCAGAAGTGGCATGAAGATGTTATTTCTTTCATAGATTGAATCAAACCCACTTTGTCATGTGGTTATTGACAAATCGTGTCGTGCCGGGAATGTGGACCTACGACTGAAGTTATCTACAAAGCGGACTATTACATCGTTGCCTGTAAGTTTAATGCTACACATTGCTATAGTATATCAACTGGGAATGAGTTAGTCTGACACATTGTCTTGATTTCCCAAGGATACGGACAAGCACAACATAATTAATCTTGTAAGTTCTGCAATTCTCGACCCAAATGTGAAAGGCAGCCTTAGGTGGTCCCTGGGGCAAAATGTTTTTGTAGATCAATACAGTCTTGTCAAGATGTGTCACGTAAAACCTGAGGTTTACAATACTTCATTTTTGAAGCTGAAGGTCCGAGAGGCAAACAGATTTGATTTCATGACCTGGGTCAGTCATGCTACAAGGGAAGTTGACTTGAAGTTGACCAGGACTAAATCATATTTACCGGTGAGAAACTTGTGTTTTGTGATCAATTGCATAAATTTACATGAGACAATTCTAAAGTTTGATAAACACAAATCATCTCCAGTGGTTTCAGTTGCTAGTAAATTTTTGTTATGTAACAAATTATCCCAAAAGATCAAGCTACTATGGGAATATCATGAAATAGTTTTATATTTGTGACGTCCACTCATGTAAAAACCCGTTTAGTTTGACTACTGGATAGCATATATGCTCTTCAATCCTTTTATTTCACTATATCAGTATTAATAATGGGAGCTATTAAGATTTGAGCTTAAGACCTATCTGTCTAATAGGCTTTAACTATGGCAGGTAACAAACTATCTTAAGAGCTCAAGATAGGAGGTAAATATTGGTTGTGATTATATTAGACGCTGACAATTCTATTTTCTTGTTCCAGGATCCTAATATGGAGCCGTCAGTAGTGTGTGATATACTTGGTGACAATTTAAAGTTGATCTTAGACACTTCTTTATGTTCGGATGGGGCCAAGACTCTATTTGCTTGTTTTGAATCTTAAGCATTTTTATGCTAGAGTGATGGATTGTTCTAGTGTTATTTATATCACATGTTCCTATATTTTATCAATTGTGTTAATTTAGTCTTTCTACCTTTAATTGTAACAATTTAGTCATTGTTCAATTCAAATTGTGTCAATTTAGTCTCAAGGTGAAATTAAAGTTATATTAATGGTATAATATTGAAAGACACGGTCAAATATGGGATTAAATTTAGTCAACAAGTGGGTATGTATTGTGTTACTTGCATTTCACTTGATCAAGTGGTTAAAAAGTACACCATTAACTTAGTTTGAATTTTCACCAGAGGATGCAATTAGAGGTGGCCAGTGGGTCTGGTCGGCCCGGAGCCAGGCCCGACCCTGCTTGTTTGGGCCCGGCCGAGCCTGATCCTAGGCCCGTTTGGGTATTTTTTTTATTATGATATATGTATATGTATTAATTTTACCTAATAAAATTATAGCTTATATGGTAATGTTGAACTTTATATGTCAGAGGTATTGGGTTCAAATCCTACTAGTGTCAATTTTGTATCAAAATTTTGTCATTTTTTTGTAAAGTATGTTAAATTATTTTTATACCCAATAAAATTACAAAAAAATTCTACCTCATATGGTAATAAGGATGCTTTGCATACTTGAGGGATGGGGTTTGAATCCCATGAGTGTCATTTTTCGTAAAATTTTCAAGATAAAAAAAATATATATATATATATCTGGGGGGGGACTGGGCCAACCCGGGCCCAGCCCGCCCCGCTACAGTGCTGGCGTAGCGGGCCTGGCCCAACCCGGCCTGTGGCCACCTCTGGATGCAATTGAAACAATTTGTAGAATGACTAACTTAATAAAATTAAATGTACAGGCTAAATTGACATAGTAGAAAAAGCACAAAGATGATTGACGTAAATGACCTCATTTTTGTCAGAAGCAAGTGCTTGGGCTGCTGATCTGTTTGACACAGAAAAACACTATGGAGGTGGCCCTTTAGCATAAGGTCTTCCCAGGTCAGGCCGACTTATTAAGGAAAAACTATTGTTGTCTCTCTATTAGGCATGTAATGGGAGAGTGCAATATACTCTTGGTTTTTGAAATCGAATGGTTCAACGGGGAACAATTATTCCGTCGCTCTTCGTTGATAATCATGTTGCATTTGTTCTACTACAAGACACAGCTTACGCATAGTTTGAAACAATCCTTCATTTTCTTATCATAGAATCAATTTTGATTTTTCTGAAGGGACAACAATAGTTGATAGATGTGTGTTGTTTAGTCTAAAGTTGTATTGAAAATGAGAAGGCTGAGGAGATAGATTGAAAACTGCCCAAAGTTCAGCATAGTCTAGTCCACTACTCTAGATTACATTGCATTATAGTCGATATGATTTGGCCAATTCATTTATAGTAGTTCCAAGTAAATTGGAATTGAGCAAATAGGGATGGGTTTGTACCATGATTTCTATGATAGATTATAACAAATCAACAGAAAAGCAGTAAGCTAAAGGAAACAAAGAACAACATACCATTTGCAAAAACAATGCGCAAAATATCATTTGTTCTTGATTGGTTTTATCATTCTGTTGATGTTTTTTTTACTGAAAATTGCCACTTCGACGCATAATAGATTCTACTTAAAACTGCTACAGTTTCAAAGTATATGCCATTTATTTCTCTCCCGTCGCAGCTATCAGTCGTTCGATTTATTGCAAATTATTGCTCATTACATCACAATACAAGATGCTGATCATAGCAGTTATTCTTTACAGGAAAGCCCTGAGTCATTTGAGCTCTACCCCCCTAAATTTAAAAAAGGAGTTCACTGCTAAGAGTATGTTTATAGCCTCATACTTGTTCTGTCTTCATTTCAATTTGCTGGTTGCTGTGGAAGGTGTTATCTGACAAATTCAGCTTGAAATCTTTGCTTCCCTCTTGCTGGTTCGCAATCTTCTCGTTCTCGTTCTCGTTCTTCGACTTCTTGTAGATGATGTACAAGATCATCTGAGCTAGTCCTAGTATGAACCCCAAAATATTTGGTGCCTGATCATTCAGAATAGGTCAGTGCTCTACCTTGTTACCAGAAGAAATCTATAATAATTCTAAGAATGGTAATACAACTAAGGGTTATTTATGGCATTGGTGCTCGTACTTACTATTAATTTAGTCCTTATATTTTTAATTGTGTCAATTTAATCTCTATACAAATGAAATTATCTTAGTCAAGTCCAATATTGAAATCAACATTAGTTTCCTGATGAAATTGTATTAACACTCCCTTTCTAAACACTTCCTCGACATGAAAAACACATAAATGTTAATTAATTGCGACAAATATCACTACAAATTAATAGAAGTTTCAACATTGGATTTGATTGAAACAATTTCAATTTATAGATACTAAAGTGGCACGATTAAAGAAAGACTAAATTTACACAATAAGTAAAAGTATTAGTGGCATAAATAACCCTACAAGTAATAAGAAGGAAATCAAAAACACAGAAAAATGGGAAGAAAGAATGTGAGAAATGCTTACTGCAATGTAATAGTCTTTTATGAAAAACCCATAAAAGAACCACATAGTGGCATTGACAGTGAGTGCAAAAGAGAGCAAAATCGGCATGTACTCTACGCTCTTTGTTCTTATTACTTTTCCCTGAAAATGAAGAATCCAACCACTGATTAAACATTCTTTGTTTTACAGATAAAAATTGAGGAAATCTCAAAGTCATATGCTCTGTTTTGGAACTTTACCATGATGCTGAGGGGAGATACAAACACACAAATGTTGATTACGGCATTTATCCAACCAACAATGGCTACTCTCTGGGCCCCTTTTGCCAGTAAGGAGGTGAATAGAATGACTCCGCTGCCTGCCCCCAGGTTAAATAACAGCAGTAGCTTCATTGTTGAAATCTGCAGTAAATTGAGTTAAATGGAGAAATTCTAGTGTTAAACCATGCATAATCTTCGAAGAAATCGTTAGATTTAGATAGTGACAGCGTGACTGTTTTTGCAGGTTTTTTTTTTTTTTTTTTTTTTGTTGTTGTTGTTTAGATAATAAGAAGGTACAATAATGCCTTAATAAGGGCCACCAACATTTGGGGGGGGGGGGGGGGGGGGGGTTATGAGTTTCGAACCCAAGACTTGGGGGGGGGGGGGGGGGGGGGGGGGGGGTTATGAGTTTCGAACCCAAGACTTGGTGTTTGGGAGGGGGGTTAGGGTAAACATTACACTAAACCTAACAGCCCATGAGTCATGACTGTTTTATACTACAATAATCTTATTGTGTTTGGCAAAGAATGCCAATGGGTGGGATCAAATGGTAAGGTTGGGGTTCAAATCCTACTATTGGGCGCGAGCAGTTTCTTGTGGCTATCCACTCGATTTGTTGGTCCCAACTTGTCCCTTTGCATATAGGGAAACTTTTAAATTGTACGTGCAACTTAGTGTAGAGGCGTGTTTAAGTTGACTTGAACACTACAATTACGAAAAAACATGAGGACAAGGGAGAAGATAGAGTCTTACCCTTAGCTCTTTTGATGCACAGACTGTGTATATTGCAAGGTAAACAACTTCAACTACACATCCAAAGCTATTAATGGTGAAAAGCAAGGTCCCATTTGCCTTGAGGGAGCCGTAGTATAGTAAAATCGTCGCGCTAAAAAGTGCAACTGCATAAGGTATCGAGTGGTATCCATCAGATGATCTGCTCTTATAAATCCTGTAGAATGTTGGCCTGATTGGGAAAGAGTGACAGATGTAAAATATTTAGTTTTAGTCAAGCAGGTGATTATTCTGTTTATCAGTAAATTTAAATGAATCTAAATTGTAGAAAGGCTTACACCGGAGCCAAGAACACCACAAATGAGACAACATTTCCTATTATAGAGAAAGAACACAAAGAAAAAAGTGAAGAAACACTGTTAGTATTTTGAACATTAGAATAATTTTTAAAACATTACAGAGCGGGAAAGCCGAAGGAGAAGTAGACTATGTGATAACCTAAGATGCCAAAGATAACCGTGAGGCTAGGGACCAGCATTTTAGCATCGAGTTGAAGTTCTTCAGGGCCTAATATATTTTTGATTGCTTCAAAGTACTGAAGAGGATAAGAACTCTCAATTCCATTTATATACACAAATGAAAGTTGGTATCTTATTGTTTGATTTTAGTTCAAGATTAGTGGAGGAGGTGATTCAGGTAATGAGAGTAGGCAAGGGGTAATTTAGTTTAGTGCAACTCATGAATGGCCAAACATGAATCCCATATTTTGAGACCTTAATCTGCATGAAACTGCCTCATTTGGTCTGATGTAGAAGTGTATAAGAACAGGGCCGGTTCTGATAATTTCGGGGTCCCAAGTAAAAATTTTAAATGGGAAGCTTTTCATATAGAACAAACTGTAAATATTCTAATCACAAAACTTATTAATATTAACAATAGATATTTTAAAAACTACAATCCCAAAATTTGGGGCCACTAAAATTTGGTAGCACCAAGTGGTTGCTTGGTTCTCCTGGAGTTATATCCGGCGCTGATTAAGAATAAACCCAATAGGTAAGTTAGAGGTATAAAATACACGTATAATTATTGTATTAAACATGTATACGTATTCTTCGGTTCAAAAAGTGCTTTTATGCATCATTGTCAATATTATGGTAAATACGCATTTTTTATATCAACTGTGTAATATATGTTTATCCTTTTTTTTATAAATAATAAACAAATGATTAGTTAAAAATGATTATATTTATATCTAAATTAAGAATCCTTGTTATAAATTTTACTAAATTTGTCATTTAAACATGTAAACTATTAGCTTATACCTTATTTTTATACTATGTGGTGTGTTTCTTTCTGCCACATGGGTGATGCCGACAAATAAAAGTCGAATTGACACAATTATATCCCTCTTCACTATATCAATATTTTAGAAATTATGTCATAGATATGAGATGTTTCGTGGAGTTACTGCTACTGATTGTAACTTCGATTAATCTTCTTAGAAGTATCATTTCTTTTTCCTTCTAAAATGTGGTATTTGAGTTTAAGTGCTGATTTTCAAACTATTCGCACTTGAACTTGTTCAATTCTCTATTTTCATTTTTTTTTTATTTTTTGGCCATTTAATAATGTGTTGTGATTTAGAAGGTAAGCTTAAACCCGAGACCCTAAGTGGAAAGTTTTAACCGTAACACTAATGAATCAGTTCTTGATGGATTATCGGTTGATGACTCAAAACAAACTCTGAAATTCTGAATATGTCCTTATACCTTATTTTAACATTATAATATATGATGTGTCAAGCACATGTGTATTTCGACGTTGGCCGTCTAATAGTATAAGTAGTTAAGTATCATCCAGTCTAGAGGAAAAAAATTAGGCATGAACTCCTTGTCAAATAAAAAAATTAGGCATGAAGTGCGATGTTTCTCTAAAGAGGGGGATTCTAGGTTTAAAATAAAAAATGGAAAACTCAACAGCCACATAACATGTAAGAGTGAAAAGTTGTAGGAAAATTTTGATTTATAGATTGCTATATGTGCTTGCCTATAGGCAAGAAAAGAAAAGTTGTAGGATAATACTGTGTTAGTTGACATATGGAATTAGAACCTGTAATTGAGGTTAAAATTGAAATTACGGTCTATGTTAGTGTTATTTGTGAGTTAGCCTTAGTTAAGGGTGTTACAAGTCGCGAAAAATAAAATACGAATTATAGACACGAGATCTCAACGACTAAGCAAAAAATCGAAGCAAGAATGCCAGAAATTTACCAAGGTTCAGACCTTAACTGGTCCTACATCCTGCACTCCCTAATCTTAGAGAGATCTCCACTGTTAATGATGATTATTACAAGTTATTACTGATTACAACATGAATCAAACACAAACAATACAAGAACTCAAATTACATTCTTAATATGGCTTCCAACATAAATAACTAACTTTAAATCCTATCAATCTTCACTCTAGTAGCTTGAATCTTTAAGGATCTTGGCTCACCCGAGCTTGGAACCTCCATGAATTAGGCTCAATGAAGGGAGTTAGAGTTAGGGTTTCACAGATGGCAAGAAAAGAGGGAGAAAGCCAGTGAGAATTAGGAAGCGAAGTAAGAAAAATGAATTCATTACTGCCTCTAATACAAAATCACGGTTTATATACCCCATCCCTACCTATCTGTTTGCCACCCCCTCCTTTACATCATAGCCGTTCGCTTATTCACCGTCCAACTAACCATATTGCTCCAAAGATACACAAAGTGGTGCTTTAATCGCACGACACGTGTCCAAAGAAAACGGATAGGATGAGGACACGCCTTAGGAGCCAGAAGAAGCTTCTCAAAGAAGCTTTACAGGACAACGGGCAGTGCAATACACAGGTAGTGTAGTACAAAGGTAGGGCAAGTAAAATTACATTCGGGTAGGGGTAAAAGGGTCAATACCCCTTTTAGAATAACCCTCAACTTGTAATTATTTATCCAACATGCCATTATATTATCTAGATATCAAAGTGCTGCGATTTGACTTATATCAACACTAAACATTATGTTTTAACAATGTAATAATGCTAATCTCATTTTAGCACATTTTACCTAATTTAATCATCATTAAGCATGGTTTAGATCATATGACTACCAATTAGGATACAACAATCTCCACCTTGGTATTCATATGAACTAACCATTAGATCTTCTCTAACAATAGGGAGTATTTTCGCAAACCATTTCAGCCCAGGTTCCAATCAATTTAGATAAGTTTAATAAAATGTCTAATCTTCTCCAGAGGAAGGGACTTCATAACCATGTATGCAGGATTGTCCTCAGTATCTATCTTCAGTAGATCAGCTAGGTTTGCATTTAATTGGTCCATTATGAAATACCTTCTGATAGCAAAGGGTTTCATTTTATCATGGAATACAAGGTTCCTACACAATGCTATTGCAGATTGACTATTTGAGTAGATTTTAGGTGGTTCCAAATCTAATTTAATTTCAGATAGGAGTCTCCTATGCTAGATGCCCTCTTTAATAGCATTAGAAATTGCTATAAATTCTGCTTCTATGGTTAAAAGTGAGGTTAAAGTCTGCAACTTAGACCTCCTACTTATTGCTTCATCCGTCAAAGTAAAAATATAACCAGAAGTGGATCTTCTTTTAACTAAATCCCCAGCATCCACATACCCACTTTGGTTTAGTTTACCTTGGTCACATCCAAAGGTCAAACCTAAGTCGAATGTACTCTTTATATACCTAAGTAGCAACTTAACTTTGTCCCATTGAACTTTACCAGGATTGGCCATATACCTTATCAGATTTATTAGGTGGAATAAAACTTTCTGGCTGAGCCATGAGGATCTCCTCTTCAAACTCACCATGTAAGAAAGCAGCAGTAAGTAATATCTATTTGGTCCAAGTACATATCATAGAAGAAAGTTAATCACATAAGAACACGTATAGTAGCGTGCTTTACTACAGGACTGAAAATTTCAGTATAATCAACACCTCTTTTTGGGTGAAACCCCTTGGCTACTAACTTAGCTTTTAATTTAGGTTTATTTTCAGGGATTTCAAGTTACTTGACCTAAACACCTACTTAGAATCTACTAATTTCTTACCATTAGGCCAAGGGAGTAAGACCCAGGTCTGATTCTTCCTAAGACTCTCCATTTCAGTAGTTATGGCATTTAGCCACTCTACTGAATGTCTGTAGTTTAGGGCATGGTTATAGGATATAGGTTCAAACTCAACATATTCAAGGGTTGTATTGAGTGCATAGGTTATGAAATTAGCATAACTGAATCTAACAGGTGCCCTAATTTTCCTTCTAACCCTATCCCTGGCCAATTGATAGGTTTCTGAGTTCTGTTCAACCACTATATTTTCAAGACCTATTCTTTCAGGTTTGTTTTGTACAATTTCAGTATCTTGTTCATTTCTATTTATTTTGATCGCATTTTCAGCAATAGGATATCTAGGGTCTGGAGGATTAACCTCAAATTTACACACATCAGGATCAAATTCCTAGGTTCTTTGGGACCATTTTTTTACATCGGACTTTAGGTAGGGCATTTCACTCTCATTAAATGTGACATTCCTACTTGCAATCGTAATGGTTATATTCCCATCTTTTACCCCTATCATAAATCCTTTAACACCTGAGGGATAGCCTAGGAAAATTCCCTTACTGGCCCTAAGTTCAAGTTTTCCCTTGTTTTGATGAGCAAAAGCTGAATAGCCAAAAACATGCAAGTTTTGATAACTGATTGGTTCTCCAGTCAAAACATGCTCTGGGGTTTTCATTTTTAAAGCAAAGTAGGATGATCTGTTAATAAGGTATGCAGCCATATTAACAGCCTCACCCCAAAACAGTTTCATTAAACTAGAAGGAAACATCATGCATCTAACACAGTCCTGCAAAGTTATGTTCATCCTTTCAGTCATACCATTTTATTATGGGGTTTTGCTAATAGTATTATGACTCTTGATACCACATTCATGACATAAAGCATCAAATTTTTGGTTTACAAATTCTAGACCATTCTCAGTTCTTAGAGTCTTGATTTTCTTATCAGTTTGGTTCTCAATCAGATTTTTCACTTAGTAAATGTTTGAAAAACATTAGATTTGTTTTTCAGCAGAAACACCCATACCTTTCTTAAAAAATCATCCACAATTGGAAAAAAAAAAAAAAAAAAAAAGAATCTCCATCCGTTGTGGGTACCCTAGAGGGTCCCCACAGATTAGCACGATGCTTGCCAAAGATGCAATAGTCATAAAAATCAAGTTTGGACACACAATCTAACCCAAACACTCCTTGTTTACTTAATTCCAACAACCTTCTCTTAGAAATGTGGCCTAATCTCCTATGCCATAGGTCTGTAGCTTGAGGATTGTACTTCCTAGCACTGTTCCCTTCCCCAGAAATTGACTACCCCCTAAGAACATACAAACCGTTATTTATGGTTCCTTTCATGACAACTATGGCTCCTAAGTATCTTCATCTCACCCTTACATGCTTTATGAGTAAAACCACTTTTGTCTAACTGCCCTAGGGATATCGAGTTTCTCTTTAAGTTAGGACCATATCTTACACCCCCAAGATAAAGTCAGCACTATCTAAAATTACTATCCTAACAGTCTCAAGTCCAACTACCCTATAGCCAGAGTTATTGCCCAGCAAGACCGTCCTCATTCGTATATTTAATTAGTAAAACATGATTTATCAAACGACATATGGAAGCTACACCCGGAATCAGAAGATGCAAATAATACTTCAACTTGCTCATCGTTAGAAACAGCATCATCAACACTAGCTTGGTTTTTGTTTGGACAGTAACGTCTAATATGCCCAAACTTGCCATAGTCAAAACACTTAGTATTGGACAGATTCTTCTTACCCCTGGATTGTGATCTATTCTCGTTTTTACTACGTTTCTTGTTCTGGTTATCCCTAGTTTTATGTCTCCCTCTAGCTATTAGGGCCTTCCCATTCTTATTATTGTTGTTACGATTGCTAACCGTGTGTTTACCTTCTTTCTTAAGTTCTACAATCTTGGATCTAAGGGCATCCTCAACCTCTTCTAAAAATACCACTTACTAATTGGAATTCATCTATGTTATCCTCAAGAAGTCTATTCTCATCCATTTTAAAGGTATAGAATCTTTCCATATAAAGTACCCTATTAGCTAGTGATTTAGAAGCATACAACTCTTCCAACTTAGACCACATAGCAAAGGCACTTTTTTTTCACCAAAAACCTTAGAAAGAACAGTATTAGTAAGACATAAAAGAATATTACCATGTGCCACAACCTCTATGTTGGCCTTCTCTTTGTCAGTAAGACTCGCCGGCTTGTCCTTATCAAGGAGCAACGCAGAAATTGCCTCCAAAGACGTTAGTAAGGCCTTTACCTTGACTTTCCAAAGTTCAAAGTCGTTCCTGCCATTGAACTTCTCTATGTCGTGCTTAGCTAAAGCCATCTCACAAATATTGGCTTACAACCGTGGCTCTGATACCACTCGTTACCGTTATTTATGAGTTAGCCTTAGTTAAGCGTGGTACAAGTCCCAAAAACAAAATATGACTTAAAGACACTAGATCTTAACAACTAAGCAAAAAATCGAAGCAAGAACGCCAGAAATTTACGAAGGTTTAGACCTTAACTAGTCCTACATCCTCCACTCCCTAATCTTAGAGAGATCTCTACTATTAATGATGATTGTTACAAGTTATTACCGGTTACAACATCAATCGAACACAAGCAACACAAGAACTCAAATATGGCTTCCAAGATAGAAACCTAAAGAACTAATCCTAAATCTTACCAGTCTTCACTCTAGTAGCCTGAATCTTCGAGGATCTTAGCTCACAAGCTTGGAACCTCCATTAATTAGGCTTAGTGAAGGGATTTAGGGTTAGAGTTTCACAGATGGCAAGAAAAGAGGGGGAAAGCCAAAAAGAATTAGGAAGGTAAAATAAGAAAAATGAATTCATCACTACCTCTCGAACAAAATCATGGTATATATACCCCATCCCTACCTATGCACGTGCCACTCCCTCCTTTACATCATAACCGTTCGCTTACTCACCATCCAATGGACCAAATTGAACCAAAGAAACACCAAGTGGTGCTCTAATCACTTGACCCATGACCAAGGGAAATGGACAAGATGAGGACACGCCTTAGGAGCCAGAAGAAGCTTCTCAAAGAAGCTTTGCAGTAGAATGGGCAAAGCAATACACAAGTAGGGTAGTACAAAGGTAGGATAAGTAAAATTACATCAGGGGTAGGAGGGTAGTACAAAGGTAGGATAAGTAAAATTACATCAGGGTAGGGGCAAAAGGGTCAATACCCATTTAGCCCTATTTCAAATTTAGATTGAAAATAGTCCTTAACTTCTAATTATTTAAACAATATGCCATTACATTATCCAGATATCAAAGTGCTACGAATTGACTTATATAAACACTAAATATTGTGTTCTAACAATGTAATAATCACCTAATTGTAGCTAATCTCATTTTAGCTTATTTTACCTAATTTAATCATCATTAGACATGGTTTAAGTCATATAACTACCAATTAGGATACAATAGGTTTTCAATTTTGTTACTTGATTCACATGTTGGAATTGATATTATAATTCTACTATCCATTTCCATGGGCTTGGATTTTGATTGAAAGTTATACATCTCAAATTTTTGGATGGAGAAAAGGAATTAGAATTCTCCAATAATTTCATTGACTTAAAAACTAAAATAGCTCAATTCAATTAATTCAAAACACAAGCCGACTCAACACCTAAAGACCTGATGTGATCTCAAAAGAGTGGTTTAAAACCGTGTACTTGCAAGTATACTAGATTATCATAGCTAAATCGGGTATACAGGTCGTATCAGCAGGGAATTGAAGCTAATTTGGATTTTGTTATTAACAAGCGGTTGAATTTTTGGGTTTTAGTTGGCTTTAATGATTTGTTAACTAAAATAGTAAAACTAAATGTAAAGTCAAGGTGTCAATTCAATTAAGGTTAGTTCAGGGAATGAATTCAGGGTAGTTTTACTCATATCCCATCATTATATTTTATTATGACAATGATTTAGGGGGCTTAGGCTACAAGCACTAAGCTTGGGTTAATATTTAAACAAGGGCATAGGATAATGAACTAGTCTAAAGGTATAACCTATCATATCACTCTAGGTATAGCATAGGTTTTCTCATTAGCACTACTTAATTCCTTTTGTGCTCCTAATTCAACATTAAACATGAATTAATACTTAAGTTAGGGTTTAGGGTAATGAACTAGTCTAACGGCATAACCCATCGTATCACCCTAGTTATAGCATGGATTATCTTAATAGAACTAACAAATTCTTTTGTTACTCCTAATTAAATATTAATTTGTATAAAAAATTGTGTTTAGGGTTGGGTACAACCTCAACCCTATCCACGCGTGAAAACCAGTTGTGTTATGGTTTAGGCTACATGCTCTTAGACTAATGCTAATAATTTGGAGATCTTTATATGACTACAAGCACACATAAAGAAACACCAAACACAATCATAAATTCCTCACAGGGTTGCGTATATAACAGAACATAAATTCAATGTCAAAAGTATAACATAAATCCGGGATACGGGCGGCTACCCGCCCTTCATCCCTAAACTATAAGTCTACTCCTTCATAGATGTTTTAAACATCATGACATCTAAGAAAGAAAACAATAATGGCTGCAACTAAGGACTTGAAGACTCCCCCAATTGACGTTGACGTTAATCCTTGCTTTGATCCTTCGGCCACTCCGATCACCTGTGCCTCGGCGTTTGAGAACTCTTTGGATCTCATAGCGGCTTTGGGAAGGAGAGGATGAGAGGCGGTGTGGCAAAATATGTGAAATTAGGTCTCCCCTTCTCTATTTATAAGTGAGGCATGTTTTAGGGTACATGCAGTGCCTCCCACTATTGATCGGGCAAATCGGCCGATCGATCGACCACCCCATTGACCGCTTACATAGTTAACTTAAAATGGGCATAACTTTTGATCGTAAGGAGTTACTGGTCAAATTATATACCAAATTAAAGCTCTCGAAGAGATATATGTGATTCCAGTAATTTCATTAGTGGATGTGCAAATTATTGGATCATAAATACTCTTCTTTTAAACTCTTGCTTGTTTTAAGCTTGACTGATTACAAAAATGCATGGTCAATCGATCCATGCACCCAAGGAAAGACTCCTTTTGACCAAATTGTGACCCAATGGGTAATTCTTTTACACACATGGTCGGGTTTCTCAAAATAGCCTTCAATTATGCCTCGATTCCACTTGATTCTACCTCTTTCAACCTGTGTTTGCTCCGTTGCACTCTAAACCAAAATGTACCTAGATTATAACTAATACACACATGCAAGCCAAATATATCGTGGGAATAAAAAATAAAATATGAAAATATAAGGCACATCAAGACCCCACATGAATTTGACCCAAAACACAAAACCTAACTTGAATGAACCGATCCTGAAATGAGCAGACCCAACTTAAATCCGAACCAATATGACTCAAGTCTAGATTGATCAAACTCGATTGACCCAAAATACGAGAAAACCCAAATCCAACAATAAATCTGCACCACTTGAATTTGGCCCAACCCACCTAGCAGAAAACTCAAAGTTGCCTAACCTAATTGATCGAACCCAAAGAGTAGTCAAACATGAAATAACCCAACTCAACTCATTCCCCTACCTAAACTTGATCAAATTTGAGATAACTTAAAATATGAAATGACGCAACTCGACTAACCAAAACCAAGATGACTAGAATCCAAGAATGACTTGAATCAACTAAAACTTAATAAGAATTCGGTACAAAATGTTTTGACTCGACTAAAACTCAACCTGATTTCACCCGAACTTGAGATAACTTGAGTAAGCGTGATCCATCCCGATTGAATTTCGACCTTGTCTAACCCAAAAACGGAAATGCTCCAAGTCGATTGACCCACAATCCGCGATGGCTTAAATTGTTATGAAATTGTAAACCCAACCTTTGGATCTTGTGAAATTTCATCAAGTCCTTCCTATTTCCAAAGAAAATCAAATACCCTTTGAGATTTTCCATTTACTTTAGCAAAAAAAACATACTTCCATCTCATGATATTCCCTTGTTTAATTTAAAAGAACATCTTCTACAAACTATCTTATACATCTTAAAAGAGAATATAAGTAACAATACAATATGCATGACAAGTAATACAAAAATAAAATTAACTCTCCAAGCTTATAATCACCATTTGATAGGTAAAAATGATAAAAAATTATTCTATCTGAAACAATTACGTTATAACATCTGGGCTCCATTTGATTGTGAAGAAATTATCTTTTCTAAGAAAAAACAGAATCTATGAAATAGTTTTCCTATGTTTGGTTCAAAGAAACATTATAGCTATTTAGCATTCAATATTGTGGTATTCACTATTACGCCCTAACATTAGTTATTGATGTGGACTTTAATAGATTTTTCAGTTTGTTTAATGCAGATTTAGTATAATTAACCTCATAAACATGAAAAAATATTAGTTCAAAATAATACTTGGACAGAACCGATTAAATTAGGTCTAAGACTATTATGCTTCATTGTTCGATTTAGTGTGGTTAGGGTTCCTAATGAATGATTTAAATTAGGTCTAAGACTATTATGCTTCATTATTCGATTTAGTGTGGTTAGGGTTCTTAATGAATGAACATCTCTACTAACTCAAGACATTGACTTCCAAGCTAAATCAAGAAATCAGAGTTTCACATAGAGGATCAATGTTGGTAGGGGTATTCAAGTTGCAATCCAGATCATAAACCCAAATTGGACCTAACTATTTAATCAAAAAGTTGACCAAATTGGGTGTTATGTAGTTTGATCCTTGATTCTTAATTCAAATTCCAATTATCTTTGGACAACCTCGATTCATGTTTGAGGTAATGAAAATCTTTAAAATATTAAATAACAAAAATCAAATCCACAGAATTTGATCTAAGATCGGACATGACTGGTCATCTTTTTTGTAGAATCATCTTTGGACTTTATGACCTATAATAGCATATGATTAGCTCTAGTTCATTTTAGTCTCTTCGATATTCAGACAGGATGATTACTCTAAAGATTTTTGGGCCATGAAATGATGACTTCCCCCATTTTACAAGTTCGTTTTCAACAGTTGGGTGGAAACCTCTTATTCGAAAATTTTCCCCCTCAAAAAATGTGCATCAAATGATGAAAAGTATAAAAACCAATTCTTACAATCTATTTTTTCCATAACCTCCCTCAAGTTGTAGATCGAAGGATTTGGACTTGCTTCTCTCGGTAGGGAAAATGAGTCCAATAGAATACAACATCCTGAGAAATAAATACCTGTCGATCACCAAGATTGTACACCTTGTGGACCCTTTTTACGTGCAGAGCCAATAAAAACATAAACACTAGCTCAGGATGCCTAATTTTTCTTTGGCAAGATTTTTCACATGGAGCGTCCAAGGCCACCAAAAAACTCCCAAATGCTCATAACTAGGTCTCCTTTGTCCAATATAGACTCTTATTTGACAAAATGAGAGTCAAAGTCAAATTAAGTAAATGTTATTGTCAAAATGCATTGCCCCCAAAATCTAAGAGGAAAACTAGCCTCGAATTGGAGGCGTGCCCAACCTCAATAAGATGTTTGTATTTTCTCTCCACCACACCGTTCTGTTAAGATGTATCATTGCATGATGTTCGAAAATGAATACTATGCTTCCTATAATATTCCAACAGGGTTTGTACTGAAATTCCTTTTCATTTCACTCCGCACCTATTTAACCTGCATTCCAAACTAAGTGTTTACCATTTTATGAAAATCCATAAGCAATTGGTGAGCCTAAGAGCTTTCTCTCATTACATAAACCGAAGTACATTGACTACAATTATCAACTATAGTCGAAATAACGCGTACTAGTTAACGATGCAGCTCAATAAGGACCACCAAATATCGCAATGTATTAAAGCAGAACACGAACTATCTTGTTAACAAAGTTTGCAAACACCAAGCAAGTCAATTTGGACCGAAGACAAGACTCATGTACAATATCCAACCGACTCCAAAAAGATTAATTAGATGAAGGCGAAAGACAAGAAAATGGACAATTAGTTGAGGTTGAATATAATATAGCCCATCTTGTTTCCTATCTGCTCTAATTGACTTCCTTGAGTGTAAGTCTTGCATCATACAAAAGTTGGGGAAAAAGAGTAATGCACAATTTCTATGACTCACCTAATCAAATTACAACAAGATCTCATAAAGTTTAAAAGGCAATTGAGCCAAAAAAGAGACACTCCCAATATGCGAAACTAGGAGACTCGCCCTACTAGGCAACATAATGGGCTTAACACCCACATTCTTGCAAACATCTATCATAATACAATGCAAAGACATCATATGATTTGTAGCCCCACTATGATTGATCCAAACATTATCGGAAATAGAAACTTCACTCGTCAAATTCACATTGTGGGAATTGGTATTTTCCCCAAGCAAAGACATCAAATGTTGGTATTTCGTAGCGGATAAAGCAGTAATGGGAGTGCCATGTAGTGCCTGGTCAAGTGTCCCAACTTTTGTAGTGGCTAAAGCTGCCTATCTTTTACCCTAGGCAATTGGTCCACACTGCTTCCAGTTAAGTGGGTATTCCACCAACTCATGGCATTGATCCACATTATTACCACATCGCTTACAATGGGTACAAGAAAATTTGCTACTATGTTTTCTACATTATTCAATTGAATCAGTTGATCGTAAGTCCCTTATCGGGGTCTGTTTTGTATTCCATGAGGGTACAAATACTCTCAATAGCAAAGCTTTGTTGTTTCTCTTCTTGAGCGAAAACGACATATGCCTTCCTAACTATAGGAAGGGTTTTGGTCGTAAGAAAAGACAAATCAAGACCCATTAGTAGTCCAATAGTGTAACATAAAGGTGCCAGAAAGGGAAACCCATTTCACTCCCTTGAATCCCATCTTTCTGTTTATTAAACCTAAACCCACCGTGTTACACCATGGGTGGTGGCGCAACGCCGCTACCGCTCCTTCGGGGTTGCCCGGAAGCCAACTTCTCAAATCTGTTTTCAATTTCATGTTCCAAGCCTTGTTTGCTGGTGTTACTTGGGCATCTAAACTTCTTGCCTAAGATTAGACATGGTGGTGCCACGGGGGGCGCGTGCCGACCCCCCACCCCGCGTCCATCATCGGTGGGCTTACCACAAAGAAATATTGGTCCATTGGCGAGGTGGTGTCCCCCCATTTTCTCTCTCCTGATCATACATGTCAGTGGTGGGTGCTTTGTTTCATCCTTGGTTATGCCGCTCAGCGAGTGGTGGACTCACTGGAGCAACGTTTATATTTACCTAATGCATGGCTGATTTGTTACTTGTTTGGGGCTGATTTGAGTTTCCCTTGTTCTTATCTTTTTGGCATTAGTCTGGGATTTTTTTTTTTTTTTTTGAGCCTAATTAAGTTTAGGAGGTTGGCTGGGGTTATCTTTTTGAGAATGTCTATTGAGAATTATGGTATAAGAAAAAAGGTTGGTATGGCGTATGGGGATTTTGATGAGGTCTATTGTGGTTGCATGTGCCTCTCTCTCTTTCTCTCTATGGTTCGTTTGTTCGTGTTGGGGGATGGGACTTGAAGATGTTAGCTCTATTTTGGCAAAAATTAGAGCATTGGGGGTAAAGCAAGGTCCCCAACTCACTTCCTATGGGTTGAGGACCCGACGCATGCAGCTCTGTCCGGTTCTTTGGTATGTTCTCTTTTCTTTTTTACATTGTTTTGGACTCGATGAGTTAAACATCCATGGATCAAGCTTCTATGCTCCTGCTCGCCCGTTGGGTTATGTTTTTTTCATTGCTATGTTTCTTTTCTAACAGTCATTTCCAATGAAAATCCTCTGCTAGGTCCATGGCTAGGCAAGAGCTCTGTGGTCTAATTAGGTTGTTTGGCCCTGAAGTCATGGCAATCCTGGAGCCGATGGTCTCCCCATCTAGAATTGAAAATTTATTTCCCTCTATGGGATATATGATGAAGGACGCTATGTCTCCCCTCTGGATAATGCGAGGGTCTATGGCTCCTTTAGCGAATGACGCTCTGTGACGTCACAGTTAGGTCTATGGACCATAATGTTGCTCATCTTGAGGTACTAACAAGACTGTCTCCTGCTCATTTTCTTTATCTATTGTTTATGCCCCCACTAGGTAGGGGGACATGGATGTGTTTCGGAATTGATGGAAGGTAGGTTAATGAGAAGACCTTGGTGTTTAATTAGGGATTTTAATGAACTCAGGGACCCAATGGAAAAGAGCAGAGGTGCCCCGGTGGCAGATAACCGCTGGTTAGGCTCAATCACTTAAGTAGTTCATTAGGCCTGATAGATGTGCCTTGGAATGCATACAAATTCACCTTGAAAAAAGAAGTAAATGGTTTCTATATTCAAGGAAAACTTAATAGAGCGATTGTTGATTTTGACTGGTTCCAGCTCTTTCCTTAATGTCTATTTCAAAATATGCACGAGTCTGTTTCATACATTGGTCCCATCTTTGCCTAGGTCGAAACCGTTTAGGTTTAGGGCCAACTGGGTCAACTATGAGATTACCAAGACCCTTATTTCCAAAGCTTGGAAGACTAGATTTTTGGGACCTAGAATGTTTGAAGTGGTCCAGTGGCTAAGGGTGGTCAAGAATTTAATAAAGAATCATCCAAGGCAATCCAATGGCCCCTCCACCTCTTCTCTCGAAAGTAATGCGGTTAGGCTCCAGAAAATTCAAGAGAAATTGATTGAGCTCCCTAACTCCCTGGGTCTCTTGAAGAAACTCCATTAGCTAACTCTGCAATATGAGAATTTTGTCCTTTAACCATAGATACTGGGCAAATATTGCCGTAAAGAATGGCTCACTAACAGGGATAGGAACTCAAAGTCGTTCCATCTTTCAGTGGCATCCAAGAAAAAACATAGAAGCATTTTGGAGCTTAAAAATGAGCTCCAAATGGTAGTGATGGATACACAGGGAATTGCAGATCTCTTTGTCCAAGAGTTTCGTAGACGCTTTTCCTCGAGTAAGTACAATGGCTCTATCAGGTCGGTTGCTAAGATCTATGGTAGAGTCTCATAGCAAGAAAATCATGAGCTTGTCAGGAAGCTGTCAAATGATGAGATAAAGTAGGCTGTTTTTTAGATGAACCCTCATAAAGCTCTTGGCCCTGATGGTTTCCTTGCCTTTTTCTACCCGCACGATTGAGAGACTATAGGGCCAGATGTTTGTGAAGCCATTAGAGCTTCATTAAGAGGTGGATGTATCCTTCTAGAAATCAACCACACCATTACTACGCTCATCCTAAAGGTTGATAACCCTTCAATTGTCGCCCATTTTAGGCCCACAAGCTTGTGCAATGTGCTCTACAAATTTATCGCAAAGGCACTTATTGAAAGCCTCAAATCGCTTATGAGCACACTTTCCGGGCAGTGGCAGGGTACCTTTGTTCCGGGAAGATCAATTCATGATAATATCCTAGTGGCTTACGAAGTTATGATGATGTTCAAGAGGCAGCAGGGATGTACAAGCTGGGCTGCTTTGAAGCTTGACATAGAAAAAGCTTATGATATAATTGAATGGGGTTTTCTTAGGAGGGTTCTTCAAGAATTTAGTTTTCACTCTAAATGGTTTGGATGGATTATAGAATGTGTGTCAACGTCTTTCTCTGTTCTCATTGAACATTCTCCAATGGCTTGGTTCAATCCGTCCAAGGGGCTCTGACAAGGTGATCCTCTCTCCCCCTACTTGTTTATCCTTTGCTTGGAATCCCTTGTTATGAATCTCCAAGAGTATATCCAGTCTAGAAAGTTAGGATATGAGTGAAAATTGAAAGGGGTGCCCCTAAATTCCATGCCTTTTCTTTGCAGATGATTGTCTTCTTTTTGCAATGCCCCCATGGAAGCGGTTGGTCGTCTTAAAAATGTGATATATGATTATTGTAAGGAATCTGGCCAAATGGTTAATCTTGATAAGTCCTCAATTATTTTTTTGACCAAATACTGATAGAACTTTGAGGCAATGTATAAATGACCAGCTTGGAGTCCCTATCTCCTAGTGTTTAGTTAAGTATTTGGGATGTTGTTTTAGCCATTGTAGATTCGATACTGGGGTGGCGGTGGATGTTGTGGCCAAGATGTCAACGAAGCTGGCCAACTGGAAAGCCGGGTCCCTGTCCCAAGCATGAAGGACAACCCTAATTCAATCTTCGCTTGAATCGATGCCTAGTCACATTATGTAGTGTTTTTGTCTTCCTAAGACAAAATCTAATAAAGGGGACAGTATTTGCAGACAGTTCTGCTAGATATCGAAAGATAAGGATGGTATGAAGATGATTGCTTGGAACAAAATTTGCAGGCGTAGGAGTGCTGGAGGGCTTGGCTTGCGTATGTTTGAAGCCATCAATTATGCTTTTATTGGCAAGCTAGGTTGGAAAGTTTTAACTGATGACAACAGTGTTTGGGTACAGTTAGTTAGAGGCAAGTATTTAAAAATGTGAGTTTCATGTATTATGCTAGTAAGAAGTCCGATTCCCCTATCTAGAAAGGGGTCTTGGCCGCCAAATCCTTCCTTAACAAAGGATTGACATTGAGGATAAGTGATGGGCGGAGTGTAAATTTTCTGGCTTAATCGTTGGGCTGCTAATGTCCCTATAGTTAGTATGGTAGTAGAGGAAGGAGCCTCAGTGGATTGTAGTCGTAAAGTTGCCGATTTTATCTCAAGGGGTGAGTGGGATATGGATAAAATTAATCGTGAAGTTCCCCCTCTCTTCACAACATTGTTATGGGAATCCCTGTTCCCATGTTGTGGATAAGCTTTGTTGGGGCTTTTCAAATAATGGTCGGTTTAGTGTGAAATCGGCTACTTGGTTAGCGCATAACCTTGATTGGTCTAAAAGAAAGAGATGAGAATTTCACTAGACCTGGAATTTGGACATGCACCCCAAGCTCAAGGTCTTCCTTTGGCGGGCATTGAATGGTTGTCTTCCAACAGTGGCCCAGCTTAATAAGCATTTGTTGTCGCACGAGAGTTCCTGTCCTTGGTGCTGGTCGGGTAATGAGGTCCTCATTGATTGTAGGGGGGTGTGTGTGTGTGTGTGTGTGTGTGTATATATATATATATATATATATATATATATATTCCAGTGAGCAAAAACCTTTGCAACCCCACATGCGCTGATCAAGATCTCGATATAAGTATAAAATTTATCCTACAAAGAAATACCAGGAAAGTTTCCTTAAGAAAAGCGTTGCTAAAAAATCAAGCCATACCTCATGGGTTGCCTCAATATATGCTATGCTTTCATAAATCTCTATGGAAATGGAATTGATGAGCCATGAAAAAACCGTTGAGTCAAATTGAACCCAATTTTTCATAGACCGCAGAGTCTATTGTCGATTTCTTGATCGTTACAAAGGAAACCTATCTTTCGTTTGGCCTTGAAGGCTCTATGAATGGATCATTTCCATGACCGGCAATGCCTACTTGTCAAGACGTTGGTGACAAAAACCACCCCATGGGTGATTCGAAGGATGAAGAGAGTAAGGAGACCTAACATTAATCGGCCCCTCGTCACTAACCACATAGCCGAGGAAGATTCGGAAGTAGCATTCAACATGGTGGCCGAGAATGCGGTGGGGCAAAACAAGAAAACAAAAGGTATTTTATCCAATAAACTTCTGCTATGATATCATGTAAAAATAAGGAAAGCCTAATACTTTACTCACTACAAACAAAAGAATTTATAATACAAGCTAGTCATCCTTTGGCATGCTAAAGACCCATCAATGGCCGTTGATAGTGGCCAGTGATGATTGGAGCCCAACCATTTCCATATCCTTGAACATCTTACTAAATACAAGCAATTAATACTATACTAAATACTAGTAACCTCCCACTTATTACAAGGGATTAAATACAAAATATAATTCAAAATACAAAATGCATATATATTGCAAAACAAGTGCCATTCAAGAAAATTTGTTAATTTGGATTTGCGAACTATTATAGATTGTTCATTCATAGATTGGACTGGACTTAAACGAATCAAATGATTATGTGACATAGGCACAATACAAACATAGGAAAATTTGAAATGGAGATTTTGAACTCAAGTTGTATTTAGGTTGAGAGTAGGGATGCAAACGGTTTTAACATTCAATGAACAACTTGTATTATAAATCCGTTATGGCTCTCTCTTGTTCAATACAAGCACGTGGTTGCTTATTGAGCTGAGTTCGAGCAGGGTCGGTAAATTTATCACGTAAAGTTTGAACAAGGAGGTGCTCAACTCATTGACATTCATGAAGAGTTTGATAAGAGCTCAATAAAGGCTCGTTAAAAGCTCATTTATAATAGGTCTTAGCTCAAAAATTGTTTAATAATGGCCCAATAGTAACTCGAATAGCTCAGCTCACTGGCATGCAAGAATCAATAGCAAGCTCAGCTAGTCAAGTGTTGAACACATTAAAAATCTTATCAAATCGAGCTCGAGCAAAGGTTTTAAAGCTTGAGAAGCCTTATCGAGCTCAAGTTCGGACAAGGGGATGTTAGGCTTGACTCAACTCGTTTACACCAATTAATACGTTTAACTTGTTTAGGTAATAGGGTTGTATTTGAGTTTGGTTTAGAACAACTTGTTTCAACATGTTATATATTTATATTAGGTCATTTGAGTGGTATACAATTGCTATTATACATATTATTATATTTTATGGTATATGTTGTATAAGATAATTTGAAATATATTTGACAGTGTTATTTCAGTAGTTTAACAATTATAAATACGATGTATTTATTGCTAGCATCAACGGTAGACCAATATTAGTAATATGTTTTTAAGTTAACAAACGAATGTTAAAAAAAAAAAAGAAAAAAGAAAAAAAACACATCCATATAATTAAGCTAGTAACACATGGAACATCCATTTATTAATTGAGTTAGGTACGAGTTGATAGTTTCTAACATGCATAATAAAAGGATCAAGATCATATTGCCTTCTTTCCTAAAACCCGTATATAACACCAACACGATATGACATGTTTCTCAACCCTACCAAATGTGAAGAAACATAAAAGTAAAGAATTAAGAGAATATGGTTATGCTATGTAATGCAAGAACATAATTATATTGCAATGATTAATTGATTACAAGAGCCACTATATATAGGCAAATACATAATTAAGGCAATGGATAGAAATAAGGAAAGATGACAACATTGTGAAAATAGTGTGTTGTCATCATATGAGAATTAGAAAGGTAAGTGCAAATATGGGAAGATTGTGATGTCATAGTGATTACATATGGTGTCATCTAATACGCCCCCTCATTCTAACCGCGGGGGGGGGGGGGGGGGGGGGGGGGGGGGGGGGGGGGGGGGGGGGGGAACCACGTGAAGATTGACCTTATGATAGAGAAACTGATCAAAGGAGAGGCCTTTGGCGAAGATATCGGCTATTTGTTTGGCGATACGCGTGTATTGAACCTAGAGGTCTCCTTTTAGCACTTGCTCTCAAACATAATGGAAGTCGTGGACACCGGGTTGGCTTCCAAGTATGATGCAGAGACATGATCATAGTATGTAGTGATGAGGCCGAAGTGACGTACGCCAAGATCTCGCATAAGGTACCTGATCCAATCACTTTCTGCCATGGCTTGAGCAACTGCATAGTACTCAAATTCCGTGGTAGACTTGGAGACAATGGCTTGTTTCTTGGCTCACCAGGAGATGAGATTGGGACCTAGGAAAAGGGCGTAACCTGTGGTGGAGCGGCGAGTGTCAAGAATGCCTCCCCAGTCAACATCAGCAAAGACAGAAATAGTATCACAAGATCCTGGAAGGATAGACAGGCCATGATCGAGGGTGCTTTTGATATATCGTAGGATGCGCTTCACAACCTGCTAATGGTTAGTCCCTCGAGCATGTATAAATTGAGAAACAGGGTTTACCACATAGCAAATATCAAGCCTGGTCATAATCAGATATTGGAGATTACCAATTGCACTCCTATACTCTGTAGGCCAGAGAGAAGCTCTCCCTCAATGAGGGTGAGATTCATTCGAGAGGGTAAAGGATTTCGACGGGCTTAGCTTCATGCATATTAAAGCACGTGAGGGGATCAATGGTATATTTGCGTTAAGAGAGGAACAGTCCTTTGGTTTCATGAGTAGCCTCTGTACTGAGGAAATAATGCAAGGGTTCTAAATTCCTTCATCACAAATTGCGATGACAGGGTGCAAATAAGGCCATCCAGGGTGCTGGAGTGCATGCCAGTCAGGATAACGTTGTCCACTTATAGAAGAAGCTATGTGGTCTTATTGTTGGTGCTACGAAGGAAGAGAGAAAGTCATCCCTGCTATAGATAAAACCAATACTAAAATAGAAAAGAGCTTAAGCGTTGAAACCAAGCTCAAGGAGCCTATTTAAGGCCATACAGAGCTTTTCGTAAACGACATATATGATTCGGGAACTAGGGATTTATGAAACCCTGTGATTATCGCATGTAAACCTCTTCCTACAAATAGCCATGTGAAAATGCATTCTTGACGTCAAGTTGACTGATGGGCCAAGCATTGGTAACGGCAAGTGAAAGTATAAAACAGATGGTAGAGGTTTGACAACGGGGTTAAAAGTCTCTTGGTAGTCAAGACCTTCATTTAGTGAAACTCTTGAGCAACATGACGAGCTTTAAAATAGTCCACTGAACCATCTACTTTATGCTTCCAAGTGCTACCTACAATGTTCTTGTTGGGATCAGGAGGGACTCAGTCTTAAGTGTGGCTTTGAAGCATTGCATTAAATTCATCTGCCATGACTTCTTGCCATTTAGGTTTCTTAACAGCTTGTGAATAACAAGTGGGTTCCTGGATAACCGTGACAGTAGAAAGACATAGGGGGTTACCTAGGGCAACTACTTCTTGATTTCAGAAGAGTTTGCATGGGATGGGTATTAACCAACTCCGGGCAAGACACAGCTGGCAAGGCGAGTCAACGTCACGTGTGGTTGAGGGCTCAGGATCATGGTGCGGTGTGTCTAAACTTAGTGAGGCTAGACCAAAAGGGGCAACAAGGGTGGTCCGAAGGACCCATGAGATCTATTGGGGGCCGGTTAGCTGTGGTGTCGGGAAAGGGGAAAGGGTCATCCAGCATAATTCGGGGCCAGGTTTCTGTGACCCAACGGGGAGGCACGGAGGGAGCCGCCGCTTGGGCTGTGGGAGCCACTGTGGGTGGTAGCACCGAAACAAGAAAGTTATGGCCAGTATCTTGGTGTTGAATAAGCGGATTAACAAGGTATGCGTAAGGAAAATAATGTTCATCAAATTTTACGTGATGACTAATATAAATGCGATCCATAGTCGGGTCAAGACAACGAAAACCCTTGTAATGAGCAGCATATCTTAAGAATACACAATGTTTGGAGCGAGGACCAAGTTTGTGCGGAACACGTGTTGTGATATTAGGGTAGCAAGTGCACCCGAAGATGAGAAATCGCGAGTAATCTGGAGGTTCCTGAAAAAGCTTTTCAAATGGGGGCAAGTTTTGAAGTGAGGGGGTGGGCGATTTGTTTACCATAAAACATATAGTTCACACCGAATCATCCCAAAGGGAGAAGGGTAACTTAGACTGAATAAGTAAGGTGCGTGTAATTTCAATGAAATGTTTATGTTTATGTTCCGCAACTCCGTTTTGTTAGGGAGTGTCGGGACTAGACATGCAAAAGTGAATACTAAGTCGTACACACAACGAGTTCATACGTCGATGATCAAACTCGCCACCCCCATCACTTTGGAAAATCTTTATTTGGGTTTTGAATTGGTTTTGTATAAGAGTGTTAAAGTTTTCAAAAATTTCTAACACATCCGATTTCTATCGCATTGGAAAAACCCATGTGTAACGCATAAAATCATTGACAAAAATAACATAGTACTTATGCTGTGACGTAGAATAAATTAGGGATTGCCATTTATCGGAATGAATTAAGTGAAAAGGCGCATTTGTATTATGAATTGCTCGTTCAAAAGGTCAACATTGAGACTTGCCTAAACAACATACTTCACTAACATTGGTAAATTTATTGCTAGGAATTAAATTACGAGTACATAAAATTCGAAGAACATTACTTCCTTAGTGACCTAGACGATTGTGCTAGAGTTGACCGTTGTAGGATTGAGCAATAAGAGCAGCTTCAGTGGGCAAAAAAATATATAGAGGGCCATTATTGGGTGTCCAGAACAGGAGTTTCCCCATAGCCTTGTCCTTAACAGAAAAAGAGTGAGAGTTAAACTCCACTGTACAGTTATTGTCACGACATAAACATTTAATAGAAAGCAAGTTATGCATGATTTGGGGATCTGGAAAAACGTCCTTAAGGTTAATGTGCCATATTTAGTGGGGAAGGGGGATGATCAAACATGAGTTATAGGAAGTAAATTGCCATTACAAATGAGGATGTGTTTATAGCCATTGTAGGGAGAGAGATTAAGAACGATATCTAGGTTGGGCGTCATGTGGTTTGATGCACCTGAATCTGGGTACCAGTAGAAATCCTGGGGCTCCGAGATAGACAAAGCTGCGAATGAAGGGGAAGGATCTGGGAAAGCCTGTTGATCATAGCGGTGATAACAAGAGAGAGCGCCATGACGCTGTTTCCCACATATTTAATAGTGCAATGAGGAAGGGCCAAGGATGCCACTAGAGTTAGATGAGGAAGGAGCATTAGATCTGTTGGAGAAGGTAGGGAGTGGTGGTGCACCATATTGAGTGTGACTAGGTTGATATTGTGGCAATTGACCATGACCTCCATGCCGACCCCCATGACCACCACGACGGTTGTTAGGACGACCCTTGTCACCCCGGCCGTGACCCCGACCATGGTGTTGTCCTGTAGTACTTGAACCTGTAGCAACTAAGGCATGGCAGTTGTCAATAGATGAGCGCACATTGTATCTGGTGAGGGCAGCTTCCTCGTTGAGGAGGGCCGCTTTAAGTTCTTCATAACCAGTATGTTGAGAAGATTGTCGCATAAAAGTAGCAAAAGCGGCATATTCAAGGGGAAGCCCGAAGAGGGCATATGATGTATAAGTTCTCTATTTGAAATAGGAGAGTCAATAGCTGCGAGATCATCAGTTATATTTTTGACTTCAATTAGGTAAACATCCATTGCTTTACCATCTTTCCTGTGGTTATGGAGTTGTGTGGGAAGGTCAAACTCCTTGGCCATTGAATGATCCCTAAAATGTTTAGCAAGGACATCCCACATCGCTTTGGTGGTGGGTTGATCGATGACATCATTTATTAGGGGTCAAGACAATGTAGCAGCAATGCAGTAACGAAGGCTTTGGTCAGTCCGAACCCACGTTACATAGTCGAGGTTTGATAGGGAAGAGCCGTATAAATTAGCGGGGGGTAGGGGTATGAACCATCCGCAAACCCAAATAATATATGAGCCACTAATATTATGTAAAATTGTTCTCTCCACGCAGAATAATGGGATTGGAGTTTGAAGCCATAGGCGTGGGAGTAAGAGTTCCAAAGGAGGGTAGGGAGGGTTCACCAACGACGGGTCCGGTACCGACACCCGGAACCGGCATTGTGGAATAGGGGAAGGAAGAATGGGGGATGCCCATGCCTAGGTTTTGGGTCATTGTTGTCCTCGGAGCTGGAAGTGACACACCGAAGATGGCGACACCGATAGTCGGCAACCCATAAAGGGAGGTAAACGAGGAGGAGATCCTGACTTGTGTCGGGTCGATCCCCACCCCTGAGAGAGAAGTCACCGATCCAGCCAGTGAGGGGGTGGCGCGGGTATTAGCGGCGCCAACAAGTGGGGCGGGGGTGGAGGAGGGGTGGCTAGGGTTAGGGTTAGAGTTTCGCACAGCCATGACAAATTAAAGAAATTTAAGAATTACAAAAAAAAATTCTAAAAAAAATATTTGGTAAAAAAAAAAAAAAAAAAAATTAGAATAGAGAGCTGCTACCAATACCTAGAGAAGGAGAAGGAGAATTACAACCAATGTGATACCATGTGAAGAAACATAAAAGTGAAGACAATGTGTAAGTGCAAATATGGGAAGATTGTGATACTATTTGTTTATGATGTTATTGGTTGGGTTCTTGGGGGTAGAACCAAGCTCAAGTTCCTTGTCCTTCTTATGAGGTCTCTTCCCCTATTTATAGGGGAATGTATGCGTGGGTAGCAAGTAATGGGGGTAGGGTACCGCCTGGTGGCGGTCTTGCTGGGAGGCGTTAGTACCTCCTAGGCCCTGTACCGCCTGGTAGCGATCATGCTGGGAGGCGCTAGTAGCCCCTGGGCCCAGTACCGCCTGGTGGCAGTCATGCTAGGAGGCAGTAGTGGCCCCCGGGGCTTTGTACCGCCTGGTGGCGGTCATGCTGGGGGGGGGGGGGGGGGGGGGGGTAGGGGCTCCTGGGCCCTGTACTGCCTGGTGGCAATCATGCTGGGAGGCGGTAGTGGCCCCTGGGCCCTGTACCGCCTGGTGGCGGTCATGCTGGGAGGTAGTAGTGGCCCCCGGGGCTTTGTACCGCCTGGTGGCGGTCATGCTGAGGGGCGGTAGTGGCCCCTGGGCCCTGTACCGCCTGGTGGCGGTCATGCTGGGAGGCGGTAGTGGCCCCTGGGCCCTGTACCGCCTGGTGGCGGTCATGCTGGGAGACGGTAGTGGCCCCCGGGGCTTTGTACCGCCTAGTGGCGGTCATGCTGGGGGGCCGTAGTGGCTCCTGGGTTCGCTACCGTCCCAGGGTAGCCATGTGTGGAGGCGGTAGTGGCTCCTGGGTTTGCTACCGTCTCAGGGTAGCCATGGGGGGAGGCAGTAGTGGCTCCTGGGCTCGTTACCACCTAGGTGTAACTTTTATATTAACCAGTTAGCCCCCCACTTTGAGATCAAAGTTTCTTTGCCCTCAAAGTGTATAACTACCCCTCCACTCCCCTCATTTGGGATATCCCTTTCTTTTGAATTTCTTGTCAATATTCTAACCACGGAAGATGTCACTCGTGAAATGTTAGCTTGGCTTCCCGCTAAGTCACTTTTGAGATTTTCGTGTGCATCCTCATGGTTTTATAGTTTGCTTACCGATCATGAGTTTGTTACAAAACAATCCTTTCATACACTTAACCGTGACGCTGATGGGGTTTCGTTGCAACCGGAAGGCGAGTTTTCCCGCGACAGTTTAGGGGCGTTTTCATTTACTGGGGATTTTTCCCCAATCGTGCCGCCGGAGATAATGGAAGTGTTGACGGACAACATTAGGGTTCTTGGTGTTCATGGTGGTTTAGTACTTTACCGCGATTACAATCTTTCAAAGCTATTTGTACGTAATCCTGCTCTGGGCGTGCGTCAGCCAGTACCACTGCCCGAGGGCATCCTGATGGATTGCTTAGATGTTCTCTTGAACTTAGTGTTTGGCTGTTTTGACTCTACCCAACAGTTCTGCTTTTATCTTTTCCTTATGGTAATGGACTTATCTTATCCATGCTACGGCTTTTGGCCTAACGAGTACCAAGTCTATTTTTGGCAGGGTGACTGAAACCTGTTAGGAGCCCTCAACGTGGGTCCTCGGAATGTTTACCTTAAGGATCATGTCTGTCTGTGCGGGGATCTTTTCTTCTTGTCTGACTGGGGCCACTATATTGACGGCACTAATAATCGTCCCTATATAGTCTGTTGGAATACCAAGACGGGGGCCTCTCATCATTTGACCCTTCCCGACGTAATCTGGGACAACTTGTCCACTTGTGGGGAGGCCAATATTGCTAAATGGTGGGGAGTGGCAACAGGACCCCCTGCTCTGTGCCTGGTTACGCTTCGAAGCCCGGTTATTACCATCTAGACGTTAACCAACGTGAGGGATCCTTCCTCTTGGGTAAGGCGGGATCGATTATTCGTCCGATTGCCGTGGTCTGGGGGTAGATGGGACCCGGCTATCACAGGCTTTGCCGTGTCAAAGGAACATATCACATTTACGGCGCATAACCAGGTGTTTCAATGTGCGCTCCAAGGCAAACATCGTGGCCGTGCCGTCTTCTTGGGACATCACCAGGGGGAGTATCATACTCTGCTATTTCCATATTCGGGCTCTTTGTTTTGTTGTGGGAATGATCCCATGATTCTCCATCCTCCGTTTGAGTAGATCGTGGTGATTGCAGGAGGGCGTTTTGGAACCTTTTTGTACGTTATTTTTAGCGTTGTAGTTGTATTAGCGGCATTTTGATGTAATGATGTTTTGTTTTAATATATATATATTCTTGTTATATATAGATTTTAAGACTTTATTTGTATTTCTGTCAAGGTTTGCTACTTTGTTGTGCCTGTTTATATTTGTGTGAGCTTATTACCGGCCCTATGCTAGCCGAGATGCAAACAGCCGCCCTGGTGTTAGATGGGGTACACAACCGCGGGCTCTCAAGCTGGTGAGAGTTTACCGCCCGTCCCTAATGTTAGGCGGGACATACACAACCGCCCCGGTGTTAGATGGGGTACACAACCGCGGGCTCTCAAGCTGGTGAGAGTTTACCGCCCGTCCCTGATGTTAGGCGGGACATACACAACCGCCCCGGTGTTAGATGGGGTACACAACGGCGGGCTCTCAAGCTGGTGAGAGTTTACCGCCCGTTCCTGATGTTAGGCGGGACATACACAACCGTCCCGGTGTTAGATGGGGTACACAACCGCGGGCTCTCAAGCTGGTGAGAGTTTACCGCCTGTTCCTGATGTTAGGCGGGACATACACAACCGTCCCGGTGTTAGATGGGGTACACAACCGCGAGCTCTCAAGCTGGTGAGAGTTTACCGCCCGCCCCTGATGTTAGATGGGACACAACCAACCGCCCCGGTGTTAGATGGGGCACAACCGCGGGATCTCAAACCGGTGAGAGTTTACCGCCCATTCCTGATGTTAGATGGGACATACACAACCGCCCGGGTGTTAGATGGGGCACAACCAGGAACTCTCAAGCTGGTGAGAGTTTATCGCCCGTCCCTGATGCTAGATGGGACAAAACCAACCGCCCCGGTGTTAGATGGGGCACAACCAACAGCCACGGCGTCAGATGTGGCACACAACAGCGGGCTCTCAAACCGGTGAGAGTTTACCGCCCGTTCCTGATGTTAGATGGGACATACACAACCGCCCCGGTGTTAGATGGGGTACACAACCGCGGGCTCTCAAGCTGGTGAGAGTTTACCGCCCGTCCCTGATGTTAGATGGGACACAACCAACCGCCCCGGTGTTAGATGGGGCACAACCGCGGGCTCTCAAGCTGGTGAGAGTTTACCACCCGTCCCTGATGTTAGATGGGACAAAGCAAAACCGCCCAGGTATTAGATGGGGCACAACCAACCGCCACGGTGTCAGATGTGGCACACAACAGCGGGCTCTCAAACTAGTGAGAGTTTACCGCCCGTTCCGGATGTTAGATGGGACATACACAACCGCCCTGGTGTTAGATGGGGTACACAACCGCGGGCTCTCAAGCTGGTGAGAGTTTACCGCCCGTCCCTGATGTTAGATGGGGCACAACCAACCGCCCCGGTGTTAGATGGGGCACAACCAACCGCCACGGTGTTAGATGTGGCACACAACAGCGGGCTCTCAAACCGGTGAGAGTTTACCGCCCGTTCCGGATGTTAGATGGGACATACACAACCGCCCCGGTGTTAGATGGGGGACACAACCACGGGCTCTCAAGCCGTTGAGAGTTTACCGTCCGTCCCTGATGTTAGGCGGGACATATAACCGCCAGACTACTTCTGCTTCCTTTTTTATAAGAGACACCAAGCCCCCATAGTTTAAAGATTTTGGGGCATCAAGGCCTTCACATTAGGTAAAAGTCAGGTGGTTCCTTCACTTTAGGTGAAGGGTAACCGCCCCACCTCTTCTTGCTCTTTCACTTACACTTTGAGCAAGAAAAACAAGCCCCCATTGTTTAAGGGACTTATCATACCGAGGCCTTCACATTAGGTGAAAGCCAGGCGGTTCCTTCACTTTAGGTGAAGGGTAACCGCCCCACCTCCTCTTGCTCTTTTACTTTCACTTGAGCAAGAAAACCAAGTCCCCATTGTTCAATGGACTTAGCATACCGAGGCCTTCACATTAGGTGAAAGCTAGGCGGTTCCTTCACTTTAGGTCAATGGTGACCGCCCCACCTCCTCTTGCTCTTTTACTTTAACTTGAGCAAGAGAACCAAGCCCCCATTGTTCAAGGGACTTAGCATACCAAGGCCTTCACATTAGGTGAAAGCCAGGCGGTTCCTTCACTTTAGGTGAAGGGTAACCGCCCCACCTCCTCTTGCTCTTTTACTTTCACTTGAGCAAGAAAAAAAACAAGCCCCAATGTTCAAGGGACTTAGCATACCGAGGCCTTCACATTCGGTGAAAGCCAAGTGGTTCCTTCACTTTAGGTGAAGGAATACCACCCCACCTCCTCTTGCTCTTTTACTTCCACTTGAGAAAGGAAACCAAGCCCCCATTGTTCAAGGGACTTAGCATACCGAGGCCTTCACATTAGGTGAAAGCTAGGCGGTTCCTTCACTTTAGGTGAAGGGTAACCGCCCCACCTCCTCTTGCTCTTTTTCTTCCACTTTGAGCAAGAAAAACAGGCCCCCATTATGGCATACTGAGGCCTTCACATTAGGTGAAAGCCAGGCGGTTCCTGCACTTTAGGTGAAGGGTAACCGCCCCACCTCCTCTTGCTCTTTTACTTCCACTTGAGCAAGAAAACCAAGCCCCCATTGTTCAAGGGACTTAGCATACCGAGGCCTTCACATTAGGTGAAAGCCAGGCGGTTCCTTCACTTTAGGTGAAGGGTAACCCCCCCACCTCCTCTTGCTCTTTTACTTCCATTTGGGCAAGAAAACCAAGCCCCCATTGTTCAAGGGACTTAGCATACCGAGGCCTTCACATTAGGTGAAAGCCAAGCGGTTCCTTCACTTTAGGTGAAGGGTAACCACCCTACCTTCTCTTGCTCTTTTACTTCCACTTTGAGCATGAAAAACAGGCCCCCATTGTTCAGGGGACTTAGCACATCGAGGCCTTCACATTAGGTGAAAGTCAGGCGGTTCCTTCACTTTAGGTGAAGGGTAACCGACCCACCTCCTCTTGCTCTTTTGCTTCCACTTGAGCAAGAAAACCAAGCCCCCATTGTTCAAGGGACTTGGCATACCTAGGCCTTAACATTAGGTGAAAGCCAGGCGGTTCCTTCACTTTAGGTGAAGGGTAACCGCCCCACCTCCTCTTGCTCTTTTACTTCCACTTGAGGAAGACAACCAAGCCCCCATTGTTCAAGGGATTTGGCATACCGAGGCCTTCACATTAGGTGAAAGTCAGGCGGTTCTTTCACTTTAGGTGAAGGGTAACCGCCCCACCTCCTCTTGCTCTTTTACTTCCACTTGAGCAAGAAAATCAAGCCCCCATTGTTCAAGGGACTTAGCATACCGCGGCCTTCACATTACGTGAAAGCCAGGCGGTTCCTTCACTTTAGGTAAAGGGTGACCGGCCCATCTCCTCTTGCTCTTTGACTTAACTTGAGCAAGAGAACCAAGCCCCCATTGTTTAAGGGATTTAGCATACCAAGGCCTTCACATTAGGTGAAAGCCAGCCGCCAGACATTCTGTCCATATGAGAGGCACGTGACGCTCTCCCTCCCTTTCCTGTTCATTTTCCCCTCTTTTTCGACATAAAGCCCTAATAGAGCTCCATCACTCACCTTCTCCATTTTCACTTCTGCCCCTCCCGACTCCTCTGTTTCTGCATTCCCCCCTCGAATTCTCCTCAAATTCTCCTCAGCCTTTCACTTTAACTCATTTTCGTGACGATTAAAAGGTACTTTGCTCCTTTTTTTCTTATTTTTTCTAAAGCTTTCTGGGTTCTTTCCCTTTCTTTTCTCCCCCTTCTCTTTTTTTTTTTTCTTTTTTATGGTGGGGATTTCTCTGGTCGGGCGTCCATGGCGGAACTTGAGGTTCCCATGAAGGAACCAGACGAGAGTATCGAGCTGGATTCCTAGTTCGTAGCCGACCTTTCCGCCTTTCTTGTCGGCGTTCCTGCCCTTGGACCAGGGGAGGCGGGGGTGTTTGACGATCAGGGCTTCTCCCCTTCCGTGTGCTTGACTGGTTCTCAGACGGTATTGTCTTCACCTGACACCAGTGCCCCCGCCTCACCAATGGAAAATTCCGATGTGATTTCTTCTCTTTTCCAGGGTAAGACCCCTTCTAATTTTTGTCTTTTTATATTGATGAACTAGTTAAATGGCTCCAAAATGCATGCAGAAGGAGAGCGGGCGTTCAGACCGTGTAGGAGAAGCATCTTCTGGTGAGGGGTTGATGGTGGAGCCGTTATCTCAACTGGCTCCGTCATCACCAACGTCTCCTGAGGAAATGGCCGTGCGTGCTCAGTACCTCGATGCAGCCACGGCTCTTCCCCTAGGAAACCTGGTGTCCTCGCTAGCCATGGTAGAGGGGATGAAAAGGTCCGTGAAAAATATTTTTTCCCCAATGATTATGATGTCGTTGGCCCTCGGGAGAGTGACAACATTTTATACCCTCGTTCTCACGAATTTTTTGCCGTTTGTGTGGATTCCCTTGAGGCCGGCCTTCGGTTTCCCTTGCCGCCCATCCTAGAATGGGTTCTTAGGCAATATTCCGTGTGCCTTAGCCAAATCAGTCCTAACGGCTTTCGCAATATTTGCGGTTTTCTCCTTACCTGTTTTGTGGTGGGATTAACTTCCTCCACTTGTAGTTTTGATTTTTTTTATTTAGGGCCAAGCAATCAAAAGGTGTGGTAACCTTTGAGGGGAAGAGTGGGATTAAGTTCATGGAGCTTAATCCCTCGAAGGTAAATTTTTGGCAAAATAGGTTCGTTTGGGTAAGGCCTCCGTTTCCCCTCAATTTCCCCTACTACTGGACCTCCTTGAATAAATGTAGCGTCCCCTCAGAGGACGAACTATCTAACTTAGATAGGGAGGTAGTTCGCTATTTTGAGAGGGATCCGAGCACGCGGTACCTGGCTACCAAAGAGGTGCTGTGCCAGGACAAAAGTTCTGATCCGTGCAGGTCTATGCTCTCGACCGGTCAGCGGTGAGTAAATTCCTGAGGATGATAGGATTCTTCTTATTTAGTTCTCGTTTTCTTAATATCGCTACCTTGGCTCCTTGATGGTTTTCTTGACAGGACCCGAGGTCGATGTAGACATCGTATCTCTCACGGAAGCGTGCCGTGGCGAGAAAGGCAGGAACGAACCGAGGGGTGGAGGAGAGGGCAGGAAAACCGCCCGAAGGGAAAAGGGGCGGCTACCAAGGGCACAGGAGGGGATGGCGTTGGTGAGAAGTCGGTAAGACGGAGTAAGAGGGCGGGGGTCCTCCTCCTAAAAAGGTTACACGGTCTAAGAAACCCCATGGGGAGGTCCTTTCTTCTAGCCGTGGGTCGGCGGTACCCGCCCCTCTTGAAGGTACCTCCGAGGCTCCCATAGTCCAAGCCTCCCCGGCCGTGGAGAGGCCCTCTCAGGTTGTGACGGATCAAGAAGTCCTTACCGCCGTGCCCTGCCCTGAAGTTGTCCTAGGACCTACCGTGGAGGAAACAGCCAGTGCTGCGCCCGCTGTTGAGGTTACCTTGCCAGAGGTGACAGTGGCTGAACTTCCCCTTACCTCCGCTGCACTGGCGGGTGGTCCTACCGCCGAGACTGCCGGGGTGGGTGTAGGCGTAGGCCCATAGCCAGAAGGGGAGGAAGAAGGTGGGGAGCCCTTAGGGGTGCCGGTAAAGGCACCTGGACCATCCTTGGCGGAGGCGGCAAGATCGATGTCCGTGCCTCAAAAAGGTGGATCTTCTGTCCAAGCCTCCCTCTTACCGTCAAAATCACCTCGCGTGGCCGTGGCGGCGGACGTGAGGCCTGACGTACAGGTGGACGATGACATCCTTCCTTTGTTCCACATAGACCTATCTGCCCCTCATGGTTTTACACATGCCCCTCCCGAACTCGAAAGGGAGGCTCCCAGGGGTGAAGATGCCACTACTGCTAAAGGCCCTCGGTCTGAAGGTCCTGCTAGCCTTCAAAGCGTTGACGCTATCCAACGTGCTGTCGTGGCGGTCCTTCCACCCGGGGAACCCCAGGTGGCGTCCAGTGACACGGTGGCCGCCTGTGTTGCTAAGGTAAATGTCGCTTACCCTAACTTTGCTTTGTTGGCATGTTGACCACATGTTGTGATACTCTGTGTTTCAGGTTAGCTCTCTATCAGCGGCCCTGACTCGGGGGTGGTTTCAAGAACGAGAAGCTGCTAACCAAGAGCTGTCCCGGTTACGGGAGGAAAACAGGAAGGCGGTTGAGGCGGCACGGAGGGCCAAACTGGAGAAGGAAGAACAGGCCCGAGCGATGGGGAGAGAGAGAGACATGCTGGCTGCTAAGTTGCAGAGTTCACAAGACCGGGCTGATAAGTTGTATGGGGAAAAAGAGGCGCTGGCTGTTGAAGCTCAAGGACTGAGGGAAGAGTTGTCCTCCCAATAAGCACGGTCAGAGAGTCTTGTTATCGAAGCTCAGCGTGCCCAAACCGAGGCCGTGGAGGCTGTTTCACGTTTTAAAGAAAGTTCTGAATTTCGTTCCTCTACGAGCACATATTACTGGGATGGATTTGCCTCAGGTCTGTCCTCCTTTGCACGATGTCTAGCCCAAAGCCACCCCCAGCTCAGCCGTGAGTCTCTTCAACAAGCGGCAGATCGGCTCCGCCAGGACATTATCCGCTCTCGAGGGGGTGCTAGCAGCCGTTAGATGTAGTCCCTAGGCTTAACTTGTGCTATTATCCCCTCCTCCCTCTTTTGTATCTGTATAGAGAGAATATGAGGGGGTGCCCCTTTTTGTAGTACCCCCCTATTTTTGCTTTGTACATGTATTTACGCTTGGTATGTTTAGGGGCACCAGTCCCCCTGCTCCCTTATCTAATGTACATTTTGTTGGAGCTAATGATATTTCATCGTACGTTTTTTGTTATTTTTCTGCACATCTTGACCTTGATGGCCTCAGCCCTTGCTAAGTTATGCTAACGCAACCTTTGGAAGTGTACCGTTTATTTATGCACATGGGTACCGCCCCATTTTCCTTGAGATACAACTCATACGGCCTCTAGTTAAGTTTAATATTTTACACAACCTGTTTATAACTGGCAAAGCTATACATAGTACCTTTTCAGGTTCTTAATGTTCCATACCCGAGGTACCTGGGAACCGTCCATGCGTTCCAGCTTATAGCTTCCTTCTCCTACCTTTTGGGTCACGCGGTAGGGTCCTTCCCAGTTGGCGGCTACCTTGCCAGCACCTATCCCATGGGCCACGGTAGTTGACCGTCGCAGGGCAAGGTCTTCTACTTCTAAACTCCTTGTCCGTAGGTGCTTGTTATAATACTGTGACAGGCATTGCTTTTGAGCTACCGTTCGAAGGAGGGCGTCCTCCCTAACTTCATCTACTAAGTCCAAAGCATATCTTCGCTGATCTTCATTGCGCAAATAATTGTAGTGCAGTATGCGGTGGCTAGGCTCTCCTACTTCTACCGGAATTACCGCCTCGGCCCCGTAAGTTAACATGAACAGGGTTTCGCCGGTAGCCACACGATAAATAGTTCGGTGCGCCCATAGCACACTAGGTAATTCTTCCGTCCATCTCCCCTGAGCCTCGTCCAATCTTTTTTGAAGCCCATTGAGTATTTGTTTGTTCTCAGCCTCGGCTTGTCCGTTGCTCTGAGGGTAGGCAACGGCTGTGAAATGTAGAGCGATGCTCATGCGCTGGCAGTACGCCCGGAATCGTGGCGGGGCGAACTGTGTTCCATTGTCAGTAATAACGGCCCTAGGGATCCCAAAGCGTGTAACAATGTTTTTCCATAAGAACTGTCATGTTACGTTGTCCGTAATCCAAGCTACCGCCTCAGCCTCTACCCACTTACTGAAGTAATCCACAACTACTATTAGAAATTTCTTCTGTCCGCGAGCCAAGGGGAAGGGCCCCAAAATGTCCATTCCCCATTGGTCAAAAGGTATAGGGTCTACAATGGGTTGCACGGGCACGGCGGGAGCATGGATAAGCGGTGCGAACCTCTGGCATTTATCACATTTCGGCACAAGGGTGCCAACATCTTTTCTCATAGTGGGCTAGAAGTATCCGGCCCGTAGCGCCATCCCTGCTAGGGCCTGTTTTCCAATGTGAACTCCGCAGATGCCTTTATGGATCTCCCTTAGAACATAATCCCCTTCTTCTGGCGTCAGGCATTTTAACAAGGGGTGTGTGAACGATCTCTTATAGAGCTGCTGATCGATCATCGAGAAATGTACCGCGTGTCTCTTCAGACTCCGTGCTTCAACCTTGTTCTCAGGTAGCTTACCATGCAGGATAAAGTCCAAGATCGGAGGCATCCAATTACTCTCATGTTGGACTTGCATCACGTTCATAGCTGCGACCTTATCCACGTACTTGACGTTAGACTCTTGGATGTGGACACGTCCGTCTGGGTCCTTGCCCTTTGTGCTGGCCAGATGGCTTAGTTCGTCAGCACGGTAATTACTTTCTCGGGAAATGCTTCGTATGCTGAAGCCTTGAAACTCTGAGACTTTGATTCGAACCAATTCCAGGTATCGAGACAGATGAGGCTTTTTTACCCCATAACTACCTGTAACTTGGTTTACTATCAGCTATGAGTCACTGTGGGCTTCCACGTGAACCACTCCAGCAGCCTTGGCGAGGTCCATACCGAGAAGTAGCGCTTCATATTCAGTTTCATTATGTGTTGCTTCGAAGTGTAATCTTACCGCATGCTCAGCTCGTTCCCCTTCAGGGTTGATCAATACTACGCCCGCGCCTCGACCTTCTGAATTTACTGAGCCATCCACGAAGATTTTCCAAGCAAGCATCTCTTCCAGGGCTTCCGTCTGCCCAAGCGCCCCTATTTCAAAGTCACATTCTACCAGAAAATCGGCCAGAGCTTGAGCCTTGATTGCTTTCCGAGGTTGGTAATGTATGTCGTATTCCGAGAGTTCAACCACCCACTTGAGCATCTGCCCCGAGCAATCCAACTTGGAAAGCAACTTCTTGAGCTATAGATTGGTAAGGACAATGACTTCATGGGACTGAAAGTACGGTCTTGACTTGCGCGTTGCAGTGATCAGGGCGAGGGCGGTTTTCTCAATGGCGGGATACCTTAACTCCGGATCTTTGAGAGTTTGGCTTACAAAGTACACCGGTAGCTGTCGCCCTTGCCGGTCGGCTATCAGGACCGCATTTGTAGCATTTTTCGAGACGGCCAAGTAGAGCCCCAATTTCTCGTTGGGTTCAGGTGAGGTGACTACCGGGAGGTGTGCCAAGTGCTGTTTCAGCTGATTAAAGGCTCCTACACACTCCTGATTCTAAAAGAAGGGTTGCTTCACACGCAGCACTTTGAAGAACGGCAAAGCCTTTTCGGCGGCTCGACTAATGAAGCGGCTAAGTGAAGCCATGCAGCCAGCCAATTTTTGCACGTCTTTAGGGCAACGAGGCGGCTTTAAATCAAGTATGGCCTGCACCTTTTTAGGGTTCGCTTCGATTCCTCGTGAATTTACAATGAAGCCCAAGAATTTTCCTTCTGGCACGGCAAAAGAGCACTTTTCTGGGTTTAGCTTCATGCAGTATCCTCGAAGTGCTTCCAAAGCTTCTTTTAGGTCGGAGAAGTGATCGAGCGTACCTTTTGACTTAACTATCATATCATCGACGTAGACCTCCATGTTGCGTCCTATTTACGGCGCAAAAACTTTGTTGACCAGCCGTTGGTAGGTGGGTCCCGCATTCTTAAGCCCAAACGGCATTGCCTTGTAACAGTACGTTCCCTCGGCCATGATGAAGGCCGTTTTCTCCTCGTCTTCCGGGTGCATTTGAATCTGATGATACCCTGAGAAGGCGTCCATGAAACTGAACAGCTCACAGCCCGCCGTGGAGTCTACCAGCCGGTCGATTTTGGGAAAGTGGTAAGAATCCTTGGGACAGGCTTCATTGAGGTCTGTAAAGTCAACACACATCCTCCAGTTCTCGTTAGAATTTTTTACTAACACCACATTGGCCAGCCACTCAGGGTATAACACTTCCCGTATAAACCCGGCCTGGGACAACTTCTCCACCTTGGCCTTGATGGCGTCATTACATTCTGTGTAGAAGATACGCCTCCATTGTTTAACCGGGGCCTTGTTGTCTCGTACGTTGAGTTGGTGCGTGATTACCTCAGGCGGTATTCCATGCATTTCCTTGGCGGTAAAGGCAAAAACGTCTCGGTATTGCCTCAAGAGTCCACCAATTTCTTCGCGCAGATGCCAAGGGAGGGAAGTGCCTAGGTAAGTGTAACACCCAGGCTCTAGTTCGTATCTTTCCAGAGGTGGTGAAGAAAGATGCTCTTTTGGCGGTGAACTCAATTCAAGGGGTTCAGCAGCCATCACCGCCAAGTTGGAGAAGGTGTGATAGTATTCTGAGAGTGCGCCGTGCCTTCCTCGTACCGTCATGACACTTCCTGTATCAGCTTCAAATTTCATTGCCAGGTGATACGTAGATACTACCGCCCTTAGCCGATTTAGGGAGGGTCTTCCCAAGATGACGTTATAGGAGGAGGGAGCGCTAATAACGAGGAACTCTATCTTAACCGTTCGTTGATCATTCTAGTTCCGGAAGATTGTGGGTAACGTTATCTTGCCTTGCGGAAGAACGGGCGTCCCCGTGAAGCCCACAACAGGATATGGAGCTGGTGAGAGCGCAGTAAGCGGTATACTCATCTTGTTGTAGCATTCGAAAAACAAGATGTCCGTGGAACTTCCTTGATCGATCAAGATTCAGTGTACCGTGTGCTTACAGATGTCGGCAGTAACCACAAGGGGATCTTCTTGCAGTGCGTCCACTCCCTGGGCGTCCTCTTTAGTGAAACTGATACACCTGGGCGCACTTCTGGCTGCGTCCATCACCCTTTTTGTGACCTTTGCTTCCCTTCTTGATAAGGGGGAGGCAAACCTTGGGGTGATGGTAGTGATGACCTTAGCCGCCACGTTCTCAGGGCGTTTTTCACTTTCGTTGTCGGCCTGGGCTTTACCAACCCTCATCCTTTTCAACGTTGTATATTCCTCCCACTGGCCGGTGCGCTTGGCCTCCTTGAGACAAAAGTCCAAGGCTCGAAAATTGATAGTGTCATGAGTTGAGACTTGGTGATACGCACACCAGATTGACTTACTACTGTCCAAGGGGGTGGGTTTACGGTCTTTAGGCGGCCCCTTGGGATCCTTCGTTTTTACCTCTAAGAGCTGATGAGGTGCGGGGTGCTGGTTCGAAGTCTTAAGAACGGGTGCAGGTCTTCTGGCAAGCCGGACGTTATCCCGGGGTGGCCGGGGGCGATCCTTTGGTCCTAATGATGCCTGAACAATTTTAGCCCTGGGCGTTACTTGCATGACGTCCTCTGCCAGGATGTATTTGTTGGCCTTCTTCCATAGCTCATCAATGGTTGAAGGTGGTCCCTTCACAAATGCAAATTTGAAGTTAGAATTCTGTAATTCGTTGGCGAAAGCAGTAATTGCCGTTTTGTCGGATAAGGTGGCGACATCAATCATGGCTCGCGTAAATCGTTTTACATAGCTTCTTAGCGGTTCGGCCTCATGCTGTTGTAGTTTGACAAGGTGCGCTGCCGTTCTCCGCCTGCGGTTGTTACTGACGAAATGCAGAGCGAACCTCTCAGAGAGGTCCGTGAAGTTATCCCCAGATGAATTTGGAAGAGCGGCGAACCAACTTTGTGCGACTCCTTTCAAGGTAGCCGGGAAACATTTGCACAAAGCATCTTCCCCTACATCTTGCAGATACATCCGTGCCATGAAGCTGGCCAAATGATCCTCCGGATCTTGAGCCCCGTCGAACAGATCGATGTTTGGGATTTTCACTTTCCCCACCGGTGCTGACAGAATCCGAGGTGTAAATGGCGAGTGGGTTCCTGGTATGATGTGGGTTGCAGACGGTTTGAAAATCCTCCGGGAGTCCCTCTTGGGATGGTTTGGATAGGCGCTTGGCGCTGAGGCAGTTACTTCATTTGAGCTTAGAGTCTAGGTATGTGGGGACGTGGCCGTAGATTGGCCGGGCTCCGGGACATTTTCTGTGTTGTTGGTGTGTGAGAAAAGCTAATGTATTTGTTGTTAAAGTTGCTCAAACTGACCTTGGGTTACATAATTGAGGTTGCGGCGCTCCCCATAAGGGGAGGAGCGACTAGTGTTTGACATGAGAAGAGTTTTTAATGCCCTTCCCACAGACGGCGCCTATTTGTTTATGATGTTATTGGTTGGGTTCTTGGGGGTAGAACCAAGCTCAAGTTCCTTGTCCTTCTTATGAGGTCTCTTCCCCTATTTATAGGGGAATGTATGCATGGGTAGCAAGTAATGGGGGTAGGGTACCGCCTGGTGGCGGTCCTGCTGGGAGGCGTTAGTACCTCCTGGGCCTTGTACTGCCTGGTGGCGATCATGCTGGGAGGCGGTAGTGGCCCCTGGGCCCTGTACCGCCTGGTGGCGGTCATGCTGGGAGGCGGTAGTGGCCCCTCGGCCCTGTACCGCCTGGTGGCGGTCATGCTGGGAGGCAGTAGTGGCCCCCGGGGCTTTGTATCGCCTGGTGGCGGTCATGCTGGGGGGCGGTAGTGGCTTCTAGGCCCTATACCGCCTGGTGGCGATCATGCTGGGAAGCGGTAGTGGCCCCTGGGCCCTGTACCGCCTGGTGGCGGTCATGCAGGGAGGCGGTAGTGGCCCCTGAGGCTTTGTACCGCCTAGTGGCGGTCATGCTGGGGGGCGGTAGTGGCTCCTAGGTTCGCTACCGTCCCAGGGTAGCCATGTGGGGAAGCGGTAGTGGCTCCTAGGTTTGCTACCATCCCAGGGTAGCCATGTGGGGAGGCGGTAGTGGCTCCTGGGCTCGTTACCGCCTAGGTGTAACTTTTGTATTAACCACTATTGAATGCAAGAATACAATTATATTGCAATGAATAATTGATTACAATATATAGGCAAATACATAATTAAGGCAATGAATAGAAATAAGGAAAGATGACAATATTGTGAAGACAATGTGTAAGTGCAAATATGGGAAGATTGTGATGTCATAGTGATAGCATATGGTGACAGCTAATACTAGAAAGGCATCCCAACAAGCCTAACTCTTCAACTTGCCATGTCACAAACTTGATCTTCGATTTTGCCACATGAGATTAGAAGGGTAAATGCCCAACCATCTCTTACCAAAATCAAGTAGAAAAGGGAAGGTTAAATTGTCATAGATTAGGGTAAGTTCGAGCCTATCTTAATACTGTTTATAATCGAGTATCCTCAGTGAGTTAAGGTCAAGCCTAGACGAAGTTTAAATAAGCCTAAATAAGAAAGCTTACATTAGAGCTTGTTGAGCTGGCTTCAAACTTAACCAAGCCAACTTGAGCCCAACCTTATGACGAGCCAAGCTCAATCTTGTAGTTTCGAAGCTTGATCAGCCCAAACCAAGCCTACACATACTTTGCTAGGCTCACATGCCCCGATAACCTTAATAGCGTTTTAACACTGAACCAAGACCTTGTTGGCCTCTCTTACACACACAACCTACACATACTGAAGAAAATTCAATTGCAGATCCCCACTAATGAAGAAGTTTATCTCAAAGCTTATACACTGAACAATATACACATTTTGAACCCAAACCCTTGGTTAAAAATGTCCCATTTACTCAATATAGCATGTAATGCATGTTGTCGTATTTCAACATACATGTATCTAATAAACATATCATTTGACGGCTTATATTAAGAATATAAAAAGGAGGATTTTATGAACAAATCCTCCTATCCTTGGTATCACCTGGTGCAGAGATGGCGTAGATGTGGACCACCATTAGGCCTGTCTTCATCTTGATCACAGCTGGTGCTTCGTTTCGGGTTTTTCGTCGGTTTACTTGACCCCTTTTTTTGGAAACTTTCATCCTCAGATTCACTACTACTGCTTTCTTCATCTGAGCTTGAACTCGAGTCTGTGGCCTCTCTTCTTGGAGCTGGTTGACTATTAAAACTGCTTTCTTCCTCTGACGAATCTATGTTGCTGGAGCATCTTAAACTCAGATTCGGTTCTCTGAACGTAACAACCGGTTTACTAGGCCAAGACCCTTTTTCTTCTCCAGATGCTGATGATCTCTTGCTGCTTCCGTGCATGAAGGACATGTCTCCACCCTCGGATTTTTCACTCTCACTTTGCTCCATGCTAGTTTCTCGATCACCTGTTTTTTCTTTTTCTCAATTTATCACAAAAGAATTGTCAATAAGAGAGAAAAAAAAATGATATTGGGCCTATTTGGTCGAGCTGTAAAAAAATAAATTTTTTTTTTAAAGTTACTTTTTCTAAAGTACTTTTATAAGAAGTGCATCCAGTATGAATTTTTTTGTTTGCATCTATTATTTTTGGTTAAAAGTAAAAAAATAACTTATACTCCTATATAAAAACACTTTTTCTTAGGAAACAAAGCACCTTTGTTTTTTTTTTTTTTTTTTTTTTTTCCTCCAAAACAAAACTTGGTCAACAGGACCGGCGTCAAAAATCGAAAAAGAAGGCAAGGGGAAGGAAAACGAAACACTAGTAACAAAAAGCTCTCGGTCACCTGTTTTATCCTCATTATCATGGTGATTGGACTCCATACTCTCTGCATCTGAACCATCGGAATCATCATCATCAGAATGAGCAACACTTAGTCTTCCCGAATTCAGATGACTTTCTTCAACTTTTTGTTCTTCAACCTCTTGGTCGCTCTCCTCATCCTGACTACCGTCGTCACTAGTACTTCCATCATCGTGATGTGAACTACCTTTATCCGGATTTGTGGGTTGGTTCTGAACTTCGCGCTCATAATCCATTTTTTGTTCGGGTGGTGGGGTGAACCCATTTGGTTGACTGGCAAAGGGAACGCTATCGGGTGGAACAGAAGAAAGAAAACCGAGCGCAGAAACAGCATCGCCAACTAAGGGACGAACCGCTGGTTCTTCTTGGAGGCACATAGCAGCTATTCCAACAGCCTGGTTTAGGCTTGTCAACGGGAACTGTTTATCCAGACGCGGGTCTGCTAGATCTGGGAACCTTTTCGGGTCCCTAAAGATGGGTTGTGCCTAATGACACAAATCACAAAAAGCGACCAGTGAAGAAAACAATACCCAAGAATTAGGTTTGATTTTGATGTTAAACCCAAACCCGAACAAAAAATGATAGGAGAATAGAGAGATCGAAACAATAACTCAGAGATTTACGTAAAAAACCCTCAATTGAGGAAAAACTACAACCGAAACTATAAAGCTTTTACTATGAATCTGAATGGAAGATACAAGCAAAAACACGGGCACTAGCTTGGATACAGCATGCATACATATAAGCACAAGATCAAAACCCTAGCTGAGATGGGTGTATTGGGTTGCGTCCGAAGCAACCTGGTCCCTCTACTCCAACACTATCCTCCGCTTCAAGACAAAACACAACCCAACCATTTTTCCATAGTTGTTTCAGGAATTGATCTGCTAAAACTAAAAGAAAGAAGATAAACAGAACTAAAAAACATGAATGTAGAGACTCCTATTCCGAGGGTAAGAAAAAATAATAAGGCTATGTTTGGTAGGAGGGAGAACATTTAGAATTGTTTTCTCCTCGACGTAGTTTTGACTAGAAACAACTCTTGTTTGGTTTAGCTAGTTAATTTCATTATGTAACTTTGCATGGAGTTAGAATTTACTAATATTTGGGGTTGAGCCGGGATTGGATAGCATTGGGTGGACTAAAGCAAAGGAAATAACTTTCACTATATAAGGGCAAAATTGTCCAAATTTTTTTAGAATTTTACCTTCTTCTCTTCACTCACAAATTGGAGTGTAAAGAAAATGGGTGTAAGTCTTAACCTCCATTACTCTCATTACCCCCCAAAAAAGATGCAAGTTTTTTTCTTATGGAATTGTTGATGGCTTACGGAGGTCCTATGATGGGTAACAGCAGGCACAAGCAACTTGACCGAAGAGGACTAGTGCTTCTACTCTTCCACCAAGGAGCCGTTCACAAAACAAGGCTAAGAGTTTATCTCCATTACCTTATTTACCTATATCAACCCTGTTACCAAAGTAAAAGGAAAGTAACTTCCTCTCTCTCTCTCTCTCGTTCTCCCACATGGAGGAAGATGTTCTTTATTCAAATATTTTTTTCCATTCATTTATATAAGCAAACAATGAAAACCACATAGAAGAGCCCTTCCTCCCAACCGTACAGAGCCTAAATGATAGAAAAATACCCAAGTAACTAGATTTTGTTCGTCGTTTGGTCTTGTAGTGTCAATGACTCTTCGTCCAGTGATGAGCTCCAACAATACAACTCCAAAGCAATATATATCTGACTTCACAGTAAGATCACCACCTCCAGAGTACTCAGGCGCGGAATAACCATAAGTCCCCACCACCCTTGAGGCCGGATTTAGATTACTTCCAGTGGCTTCACGCTTGGCAAGTCCGAAATCAGACAGCTTTGGATCAAAATTTTCATCAAGCAAAATATTTGACGGTTTCAAATCCCGATATATCATTGGAGGATTGACCTTCTCATGCAAATATTCCAGTCCTTTGGCAGCACCAGAAGCTATTTTCATCCTTGTAGTCCAATCCAAGGGCTTCTTATCAGGCCAATCTCCTGCATTTCACGTATAGGGCACCAATTTATTCAAACACCACATGAAAACAGAGAATTAGGTTTGTTTTGATGGAACATATTTACTGTCTCAATTCTATTTTTTTTTCTTTATATAACTTTATGGCGACAATAACAAATATAGTAAATGTTTTTCCTCTCTTGAGGGGGATTTGACTACACCTCAAAAAGGGTAAAACATTTATCTTCAGGGAGTGGAAAATGTTTTGATCTGTTATCCTACGTTATACGCTCCGCTTCAACCTCAACTTGGCCAAAGTGAAACAATTTTCTATAGCTAAAATGACAAAATTTGTGAGAAAAAAATAGTTTTAGTGAAAAATATTTCGTGAAGAAATGCTGATCATGATGTAGGAAGGATAGCAGCACACTGCTAATATTCAAGGTACTTTAAAACCAAAAACGCAATATATTTACCAAATAGATTATCGTCTAGAGATCCCATAGGCATGAATTCATACACCAAAAGCCTCTGGTCTCCATCAGCACAGCACCCAATGAGACGGACAAGATTTGGATGCTGCAGCTGACTGAGCTTCAAAACCTCATCAACAAACTCTTTGTTCCCTTGCCTTCTGTTCCTATCTAGCTGCTTCACAGCCACGATCTTCACAAAAGCTAGTTGTCAAGAGTAATGTTAATTTCATAAAGAAAATAGCTAGCATTAACACTGACCTTGCCGAATTGAAGCTTCCCTTTAAATACTCTTCCAAATCCACCTTCACCTATTTGGCATTCCTGCCTGAAATTCTTTGTTGCCATCGCCAGTTCTCGGAAATTAAAAGCTTTTGCTACAAGAAATTTTGGTTTCAAACACTGTTAATTTTGATTTTATTAGGGAAAGATAGAATATGGTTCTAGAATTAAACATGCACATAAAACGCTGGTATACCCAACTTAAAAAATGAAATTCAGCCTGCTCTTTACGTTTTATTTTCATCAAAGAGATACTCCATAGCACAACCCTTTATATGTTCATGCTGATGCTCTTCTGGTCACAAGTAATATGGAGGTATACTGATCTCAGATGCCTAAGATTGAAAACTAGCCTGAACCCTGAAAACTAAAACAAGCATATGCAGGAGACAAACTAATTCAAGCTACAGGACCTCAAAGGACACAATCAGCCCTTCTAGTGAGACACAAGTATTTGCAATACTATTGATGGTTGAACTCTACTGAAATGAAAGAACTAATCTTTTTGCCTCTCTGAGCTTATTTATCATAAAAAAGTCCATGTACTTGTTTATAGAACAATGAACCAAAGCAGGGGGTCAAAGACAACAGCCTCTCCCATATGGCAAACTTTCCAATTTTCTTTCAGGAGCAGATAGGGCTCTGATAGTAAAGTTTACCCGTTCTCATGCTCGAGACAATCACAACTTCTAAGGATCCCTAAACATGATTGTTTTGTGTGGTAAATAGTTATTTTCTTCATATAAAATAAGCACAAGGTATGAGGTGGGTGGCTTATGTACCATCCGTGTTTTAAGTTAATGTACATTTGCATGAAGGAGCATATGAAAGTGAAAGATTTGGACTTTTACCTAATATTTTAAACTTTTGAGATAGTTGATTCCTTGACATATGTAAAGCGCAGCTACAATCTCAAATAGATAGTCGATTCCTTGACATATGTAAAGTACAGCTACAATCTCAAATAGATAGTTGATTCCTTGACATATGTAAAGCGCAGCTACAATCTCAAATCAGCAAAGGGATACCAGCGATTGAGGACACTGAGATTATACATTATGTCACACAAAACGCCGCAAGTACTGAAGTTGATGGTGAAGGGCATAGTAGTACTTTTATGATCACAGTTGTTGAAGGAACTTACTCTCAAAATTATACTACAACAAAGTCAAAATCTAGCCAAATGTCAGCCAAGATCTGAAGTTAGTGAGACATATTCATCCACTACGGCTGTAACCGGCAATTGCAAGCTTTGAGCGCAGATATGGATGCTTCAGTAGCAAAAAAGAGCGTCAAGCTTCTGGCATCATACTTTTTTCTGCTTTCCAGGTCTTAACTAATCCATCTATGAAGAAAACAAGGTCGACTCCTACAATGAAAACTCAAATATATTTTTTCAGTTCGTAAAGAGGTGGGGATATTTTGCTACTAGTGAGATTCAACCCCTGGTGGCATCTCTGACTCCCGGTAATCCACCATGATAACAAGCTAAGCTTGGTTAACAAAAGTTTAAATATACTACTTTTTTTTTATCCTTTTCTTTAGGTTGGTAAGGATTACAATGGAAAATGGAGACAATACACTTCAAACCCAAGACCTCTAACTTGGGATGGGTAGTTGTACCACAATATCAACTCCTACGGCTTAAAATGTACTACTACAATCAAGAGTTATTTACTCTGTAATCCCTAATATTTATAAGTGTGTTCAAGTTAGTCTCTTATTTGTTGCATTTATTAAAAGTAGTCCTAAATATTTTGTAACATTGTTTGGATAAAAAAAATATATATTTGTAACATTGTTCAAATAATCCTTTTTTTATGATAAGTTAGTATCTCATCTTTTAATATGTCACAACATAAAAAGATGAAGATTTTATAAAAAAACAAATGATGAGTGAACAATTACAACAACTTAAGGGACCAACGGCGTAAATAACTCAAACAATCAGTGAATAGCATCGAACCATCATCGAAACACATAATCTATCTCTGACAAATGATCATTGAGTCAATGAAAAATAAGGTTAATTTTTTAAAATAACATAATTTGACATTTTTATTTTTAAAATAGCATATAAAAATATAAAATTACTAAAATAGCATGCAAAAATTAAAAATTACTAAAACAGCATGCCCAGTCAGTATGTCATTGCCACCTAAGAAAGGACATTTTGGTCATTTTATTTTTTTAGAAATTACAAAAACTACAAAAAGTTTTTTTTTTTAATTTTTATTTCATGCTGGAACAACCTTTCGGTAAAATGTTAAAAAAAAATTTGAACATTGTCTAAATTTTTGTATAACATATAAACTTAGATATATAATAATAATAATAATAATAATAATAATAATAATAAATATACTTTTTTCTTACAATAAATATTTAAAATATTAATAAATTTTGACGTATTGAATAATAGTATCTATGATATATAACAATTGTAATAATAATAAATATACTTTTTTCTTACAATAAAATTTTAAAATATTGATAAATTTTGACATACTGAATAATAGTATTTATATAATACAATACTAAAAATTTTGTAACAACTATTTTTTTATATTTTAGTGAAAAGTTGTTCCAGCTGTTAAAAAAAATTTCTTTTTCGTATTTTTAAAAAAGTAAAATGACCAAAATGCCCTTGCTTAGGTGGCAATGAAATGCTAAATGGGTATGCGGTTTTGGTAATTTTTAATTTTCGTGTGCTATTTTTGTAATTTTTAATTTTTTTGTGCTATTTTGGGAATAAAAATGTCAAAATGTGCTACTTTAAAAAATTACCCGTAAATGACATTTTTAAATTGACATTGACATTTGGGATATTAGTGTAATAGTAAAGTGAAATTAAACATATTAGTATAATATCTTAAGCTGATATATTTAGGATATTTTATAGCAAAAATGACAATAATCGTCGCAGTGCCACAAAGGCTCCCTTCGAAGCAGGGTCTGGATGGGTAAGATGTACGCAGCTTTACTCCTTCAGAATGTCACCCCAAAGAAAGGTTGTGTCCGAGTTAGGATATTTTATAGCATCTGCTAATATTCTTCAAGGACTCTATCGTACCTTCGTTTATGTAATTATCTCTAGACATATGATACATCAGCAGTCGTATTAAACATGCTTTCTAAACTATTCTCTTATGTGGTATCAAAGCGTCTCATACTCTAATTCCTTTTTCTCCCCTAGACCCTAGCCGCCGCAAACCTAGTGGCTTCTCCCATTCTCCCAAGCGACGTCTCTTCAAACACTGGCCATCGTCACAACCCTAGCTCTCTCACAAAGCGTCTCAAATGCTCATACGGGTAGATCAACTCCCGACTAAGTCCCAGTGATTCCACAGCAGAACAATATTCCTTCCTTCCCTCCCTCCTTGCCCATGTTAGTAGACTTCCTCTCTCGTCACCCGTGCCGCCCTTGCAACCCCAGAACCGATTCTGCTAGCAACCACTCGACTCCCTCGTCCTCCTGAACTTGGCACTCTTTCTCTCTCAGTATTACATCTAACCCTACCTCTTTTGCTTTTCCAATTTTGGGTTGGAGGGCACTACCTCTACAGTTGTGTAATGCCTCCCCAAAACTTATGCTGGGATCCTTATTTTGTCGTCAGTCTCACCATTAACACGTGTCATCCCTCCTTCCAATGACGTACCCAACCTATCCCTCCCTACCTAGTCTTGGTTATGGCTTTAGGGCCATAGCTTCGTCGATCTGTTCCCCAATTTTGGGCTCCCTCTCTACTTCAACCGTTAATAGTGTTTTCACAGCTAAACTTGAGTCTTGCATGACAATCCCACATGCTGCGAGTAGATCTCAATAATCCTTCGGTCTAATTTAACAATGTGATGGCATTTTTGCCCTTAACCTTGATTATATCGCATGGTCCTGCACCAATTAGAGTATTCGGTCTTGCCTCCTATTTCTAAATGATGCCATATATCATCCCACCTCTAAAGATATGTGGGACACCCTAAGTGTTGTCCAGATCCTTAGCCAAAAAATTCAACCTTTGTTTCCAACTTGCTATCCTATGCAGAGATAATAAGACAATGGACACTTATCTTATCGAGCTTAAAACCATACCCTTTCTCTCACAAAACACGTCACTACTATAATAAAAGGGAAAGGATCTCATGCATTTGTTTTTCACAAATGCACCATATATTCTGCCATATACTTAATATGGCAAATTAATTGTACATTTAGTTTTAACAAATATTCTTGCTCGTTGCTCATAATAAAACTTTTAAATCAACAAAAGGAAAGGGACCTACTGGTGGAAGACGAGGCGGCAGCGGGGCCATTAGGGGCTAGCCTACATGCCTCAGGGACATGAGCGGTGGCAGCAGGGGCGGCAGTAGAGGACACGTGTGCCCCTGCCACCGCTGCACACGTGTCCTTAACTGCCCTACAATGCTGTTCTCGTGGAGGGTGATGAGAAATATCCTTATCGTCTTTGGAGAAACACGGAAGGCAATTCATCTCTCAAAATTACAAACCCTAATCGCCGACAAACAATCCCAGGAAGCCCTAAAGAAACACCATGATCCTCACCAAGATCCTGAGGTCGACCATACCAGGGAGAGCAACAATTCGTCATACAGACATCAAAACTGAAATCAAAATTAGGTAAAAGATGTAAGGATAAAGAGAGGAAGAATCCGGGGGTCCGACGTGAAGGGGGAAACGTGGACCCCGTTGGAGGGAGGAGGAAAGAGAATAGAAGAGGGGGGAGAAATGCATTTGAGAGAAGTGGGAATTGGGGGGAAAGGGGTGGTGTCACGGAGATTTCTCTCTTTCTTCTCTCTTTCTCTCTCTCTCTGTCTATTGGAATTCATGCGAGCAAAAATAGGAGGAGGGGAGATTTCTCGTTGGATGGGTTTCCCTCTCTTTCTTTCTATTAGAGAGAGAGAGACAGCCGTTGAATTTAAAATCTCTCTTTTCTTCCATATTTTTATTTCTTTTTTCTTCAATCCTTTTTTATATTGATAATGGAAGGATGGAGGAACTATTTGGTTGTCGGGAATGGGGGAATGAAAGTGGGAATGGGCATTTTATTCATACTTTTAGGCTGTTTGGTACGCAGAAGTGAGAATGAAAAGGGGTTAAAAGTGGGAATGAAAAATAACTCTATTCCCATTTCATGCCCAAGGGGGAGCTGGGTTTGAAAACATAGGAATGGGAATAAAAAAAATTTTTATGTCTCACTTTTTTTATACTGTTTTAACCTCAATCTGGTTTTTATTTTATGAAATTACCTTCAAATAATAAATATAAACAAGTTTTTAAGCATTATTATTATTATTATTATTATTATTATTATTATTATTATTATTATTATTATTATTATTGTTGTTGTTGTTGTTGTTGTTGTTGTTGTTGTTGTTTGTGTTTTTGTTGTTATATTATTATTTGTACTATTACTATGAGAAATTCTAGTGGATGTTATTTTGGTAAATTTATTTTGTTTATACCCGCTCTCATGTGCATACCATGCTGGAGAAATAAATAAAAAATACTACGTCAATGGCGTGGAAATGAACAATTACCGATGAAGTAGAGCTGAGCGAGGCACGGATCATGCTCTCTTTAAGACGGTTTCCACACTCTTATGGATGAAGCCGATGCAGTATGTATACACCGTGCCGTCCCCAGGATATAACGCTCAGTAATCGCTATTACTCTTAGACTTTGCACCGATCTAGGAGGCCAAAACTCTACCAACCATACACTCTTAACCCAATTCTATCAAAAGGGGAATTATAGAATTTAGGAGATGAAGACTAAGATAAGAAACACTTTTATTTTTTTTTATTTTTTTTGTTGTGTATCAAATAGAATATATCAACCCTCTATTTATAGGATGGAATCAAGAGTACCAAAATAAAATCAAAAGTTATATCTTCAAATTAGGTAGACTACACGTTATGCAACGTTCATATGCTTCAATGCAGAATAACGTTGGCCAATACTAATGTATGTGAGCATTTATACTCATTTGATAAAGCAAGCCTTTTTTTGATTTGTTTTTCTTTTTTTTTAAATATCTTTATTTTTTTTTTTTAAATAAAACAAATAATTTTTTATTAAAAACCAACAGTTCCACATTTTAATAAAAATTTGGATTAAGTAGAACTTTTGTACATTATAAGAGTAGCCTTGCCTTGAAACCCTTACTAATGTTTCAACAATTCTCGTACTAAAATTAGAGTGGACTTAGCCCTGAAACTTTAACTTCTTGAGGGCATGTAGAATGCATTACACACACGAAAGCTTAAAATGTATATCAGTTTTGAAAGCTCGCACATTATGGCCTTGTGCATTACCTGGATTTCATGAGTGCGCTAGAGAACTTGCCCAAGTTCTCATAAGAGGCGGCCTTTACTTCGACACTCATATAGGTGGGTCCGTCAAGGATGTGCTCGTGGCCACACATCCCACCCGTATGAGCTACAGACCACATTAAGAGCTATGTTAGCTCAACCTCAATTACCGCCACAAGTGAGCATACTTGACACCATAGTGATGAGCTATCAATTAATTTCAAATACAAAGCATGCTATCCGAGTTGCGCCATGATTCATTTGTCCCTTTTCAGGGTATCCTCATGAGCAAATTATTCCTCTTTGGGCTTCAGCCCCATTCCCCTCGATGTCATCCAGATCTTATCTCTAGCTAGAGCTTTTGTTAGCGGGTCAACAATGTTATCGTGTGACCTCGCATGAACAATATTTATGGCACCATTAGCAAGATGTTCTCTTACGATACTATGTTTTTACTATACTATGTTTTCTCCTAACAGACCTGAATTTTTCATTATAATATTTATATGTGCACCCATCCAATCGCCGCGGTGCTATCACAATGCAACAATATAGATGGCACTAGTTTCTCCCATATAGGGATATCATACAACAAGTTTCTCAACCAGTTTGCCTCATTACATGCTATAGATAAAGCAATAAGCTCTGCCTCCATTGTGGACTTTGCTATAATAGTTTGCTTCTTTGATTTCCTACTTATTGCACCACCACCTAAGGTGAACACATAACCACTAGTAGACCCAGTGTCTCCAGTGTGAGAGTTTCAATCTGCATCACAAAAGTCTTCAACTACAGCTAAAAATTAGTTAAACATAAAGCATAATTTATAGTCCTTTTTAGATATCTCATTAAACAATTAATAGCAGTCCAACGATGGAAGGATGGTTTATGCATGAACCTACTCAAAACACCAACTGCATAAGCTATATCAGAACGTGATGTATAAGCAGCATATCTGAGGCTACCTATAATTTTAGTATATTCGCTTTGATTAATGATGTCCTCATTCTTTGAAGTGGAAACTAGGTTAACATTCGGATCTAATGGTGTGCTAGCAGGTATACAATCAAAGTATTTGAATTTTTTCAAAATCTTCTCCACATAATGAGATTGATAAAGTAAAATGCCATTAATAAATCTATTTAATTTCATACCAATGATAACATTAGCTACACCCATAACTTTCATGTAAAAATTCTTTTTGAGCATAGTCTTAGTAGAATTTATAACATCTAGATTAGTGCCAAAAATAAGTAAGTCATCCACATACAAATTGATCATCACATAAGAAATGCCAACGGACTTATAGTATATACACTTGTCACTCTCATTTATTCTAAATCCATTATCTACTAGACAAGTGTTGAATTTTTCATGCCATTATTTAGGGGTTTGTTTAAGCCCATATTAAGATTTTGTTAATTTACACACTTTGTGTTCATTATCCGGTTCTACAAATCCTTCAGGTTGGTCCATGTAAATTTCCTCAATTAGGTCTCCGTGTAAAAAGGCCGTTTTTACATCCATTGATCTATTTCTAAATTATATACAGCGGCTATGGCAACTAGGACCCAAATAAAAGAGACTTTTGCTATGGGTGAATATATATCAAAGAACTCAACATCCTCCTTTTGTGTAAAGCCTTTTACTACCAACCTAGTTTTAAACTTATCTATAGAATCATTAGGTTTGCTTTTTCTTCTAAGTACCCACTTACACCCTATAGTTCTCTAGCCTTTTAGTCTTTTTATTAAAACGATTTTCTACATCTTTCACAAAAGTTCTCAATTTTTTGAATGCCTCACTTTTATTTTGAATTAAGTAGACATAGGTGTATCTAGAGAAATAATCGATAAATGTTATAAAGTATCTTTGACCGCCACCGATTAAAATTGCTTCAAATTTGCATATGTCAGAATGAATAAGTTCTAATAATTTGGTACTCCTATGAACTAACTTGTGAGGGATTTTACTAATCTTGGTAAAGCTACAATTTTCACATTTTTCAAACTTATTGCTAAGTTTAGGAATTAAACCAAGAAAGCACATAGAGTTCATATACTTACTGTTAACGTGACAAAGACGAGCATGCCAAATATGCACACAAGAAACAATATAAACAGAAACTGATTTATCTTTATTCATTTCAACGTTTAACTTAAATATACCGTCACATGCATACCCCTTTCTAACAAAGACATTATTTTTGGTGATCACATATTAATCAAACTCAATAGTCTATTTAAAACCCACTTTATTTAGCAAATATCTAGACATTAAATTTTTGCGAATTTCAGGGGTATGCAACACTTCCTCAAGAGTCAAAATATGGCCAAAAGTAAATTTAATTTCAATTTCATCAATGCCTAAAACTTTAGTTGTATGAGAGTCATCAATTAGCACCTTTTTTCTCAACCTCCATGGGGGAATAGGTCTTAAACAAATTCCAGTCATGACATACATGACTAGAGGCACCCATATGAGCCCACCATCCGTCGTAATTCTCTAACAAATTAACTTCTGTTAACATAACCACAAGTGGCTCTTTAGTCACATTAGCTTGAGGTGTAATTCCATTTTTACTAAATCAACAATCTCTAGCAAAATGACTCATTTTTCCACAATTGAAACAAGCGATGTTGACACGTTTATATTGCCCTTGACCATTTGGTGGATTGCCTTTTTTTTTTTTTTTTTGATTGAATTTAAAACCATTTTTAGGACCATTTTTATGAGGCCCATTATATTTTATTCCATTCTCCTTGGGCTTAAGATAGGCATTGGACTTGTTATTTTGACCTTTAGAAGTATTTTCATTAGTAGAAATAAAATTTACCTTAATGCAATCTCCATTAATTACCCCATTGTTGTCCTGTTTTCTTGCTTCTTCTTCACATTGTAGTAGTATCATGAGGCTCTCTGTTGTTAGCTCCTTTTGTTTGTAACGAAGCCTTTTCTGGAATTTCTTCCAAGACTTCGGGAGTTTGTCTATTATCGCAGCTATTTGCATTTGCTCATCTAGTTTGACACCTTCAATTTTGATGTCATTGACAAGATTGAGGAGTTCTCATGTTTGTATTTGGACGGATTTATCCTCCACCATTTGGAAGCGAAAAAATTTGCTACAAGCATACTTTTTGGCCCAACTTGTTCAGTATCATATTTTTCCTGTATTGCTGTCCAAATTTCTTTCACACTTTTGTAGTTGTTAGAATGATAATCATAAAGATCATCGAAAAGACAATTGAGAATATAATTTTTACAATCATCTTCATCATTTTCCCATTTTTCTACCAATGTAGCATGCTTCTTTTTTTTCCTCATCATTCATGGTACGAACGTCTTTCTCATTAGGGTCGGCATTATTGAGAATCCACGCCACCTTCATGAGTTTTAAATAAAATAGGACCTTTTTTTCCCATCGTTTGAAATGCTCACCAGAAAAGCGAAAAGCCTTATTAAGATCATTAGGGTTAGGTGTAGTACCAGGATCGGTGACCTCCTGGGAAGTCCTCACCCTCAGGTTGGGGGCACTAGGAAACAGCCTCTCTTCAGGTTAACTCCCTGAAGAGGGAAGGTTGCATACATCCACCCCCCCCCCCCCCCCCGACCCTGCCTAGGCGGGAGTCCTTGAGGCATTGGGTATGTTCCTTTTAGGGTTAGGTGTAGTACTAGTAATGTTGGTAACCGTTGTACCCATGAAACCGTCTTTAAAATGTTGGAGAAATAAATAAAAAATGCTACCTCAATGGCGTGGAAATTAAGAATTATCGATGAAATAGAGTTGAGCGAGGCACGGATCACGCTCTGTTTTAAACGGTTTCCACGCTCCTACGGATAAACCCGATACAATAGGTATACAGCACGCCGTCCCCAGGATACAACGCTCAGCAATTGCTATCACTCTTAGACCCTGCACTGATCTAGGAGGCCAAAACTCTACCAACCAAACACTCTTACCCCAATTTTATCAAAAGGGAAACTATAGAATTTAGGAGATGAAGATTAAGATAACAAACACTTTTGTTTTTTTGTTGTGTATCACACATCAACCCTCTATTTATAGGATGGAATCAAGAGTACCAAAATAAAATCAAAAATTATATCATCAAATTAGGTAGACTACCCGTTACGCAACGTTCATATTCTTCAATGCAGAATAACGTTGGCCAATACGAATGTATGTGAGAATTTATACTCATTTGGTGCTGCAAGCCTTTTTTTTTATTTTTTTCTCTTTTTTTTTTAATTATTTTTATTTTTTTATTTTAAATAAAACAAATAAATTTTTATTAAAAGTCAAAATGCCAAACATGAAAATAATTATTTCAGCCTCATTTCCATATCTATTCCACCATATGCCAAACTAAGGTGTAGGAATGATTGGTCAATTCCCACTCCTACAAAATCATTTTCATTCCCACTTCTACAAATTCATTCCCATGTACCAAACGGCTCTGGAGTGTAATTGTTACCAGTGGAATTTGAAAAGGGAGACGTTTTTGGCTCTAGGCATTCATTACCACTAGGTCAAGCCAAGTTTGTCTTCTTCCCTGGTTTTGTTACGGTCAAATTGGATATGGTATTAAAAAGAGTAAATAACTATTTGATAAATAAAAAAATTAAAAAAAAAAACACTCTTTTTTTTTTTTTTTTTCCCCCCCTGTGCATCAGTGTTTCAGGATGCTATAAGCCATTTCTGAAGTCCGAGTTTGAAGCACCTTGCTCATTTCCATGTAATTAAAAAAGGCCAAATTATGAAAAGATCCCCTACACTTTCAATACATTATAAAATGTTGCTATTAAATATAAGCCTATAAATTAGGTCATTATCAACCCAACTTTGTTGGGTTTAACTTGATTCCAACCCATCAGTCGCCTTACTATTTCTCGATGGGGTTTTATTTAATTTCACTAAATAAATATTATTATATTTTAAAATTAAATACATTTATTTAAAATTCTTGCATTATAATTAAATAAAAGATTGACACCTCTATTAAATATTCATGAGAAAAAATAACTTAAACTACTTTCACTATATTTCTCATATCGTTCCCTTAAGTTCCCGATTTTTCATTTTTAAAAATTCTATGATGTGAAAATAAAAAAAAAAAATTTCGTATCAAATTTCAGCAACAATCACTTGAAATATTTTGGCAGGAATTCAGAAATTTCAAACATTTACAAATCCACTTAAAGGGGATACTTTATCTCGTGAAGAGACTACAGATTTATAATTCAATATTCGTTCCCACCATACTTTATGCTACCACCCAACGTATATCAAAGTAATATAAACAAAATGCATGAGCCCAAGACATCCTCATGATTAAGAGTTTTAATAGTATAAATAGTTGAGAAATAAGCAAATTAAATGGACTAATTTAATGTTACAATCTTATTGACAAATATTGATATGATATTTCTGTTAGGAAAATTGTATAACAGGTACTATAAATTCAGTTATTGGTCTCAAACTGTGTAGCGAACCACTTTTCGTAAGACTAATTTCGTGAATACCGAAATAGTATCGGGGATACAATGAAACCAAAAAAAGTGAAGTAAGAGTACAGAAAGGAAGGATTTCCGAGATTAAAGAATCAAAGAATGGTCAAAAGTTGTTTTATGTAATACCAATCTTGAAAATGGAGCGAGTATTTATAATTTTTCAAGTGTTCCTTAGAAAAAACACATCTTTCATATGAAAAAAACACATTCTTTCATGAAGGTACACATCTCTTCACCAAAAGACACCAAATTATCTTTTTACTTATTTTGAAAATATACCAACAATTTCTTGATTTTTGTTCACAATACCAGAACAAGTTATTACTTATATCATATTATAGTCTTAACAGGTAAGCAGTCCAATCTTCTCATTGACTATAAACTTATTTCCGATAGCATTTCACTTATTTTGAATTAAGTCTATATGTGGCTCAATCTAATTGACCACTTAAAAGTGCATTTGATTAAGCTTATTTTAGCTTATATATTTCAATAAGATATGTCCATTTAAATCTATATCTTTTACAGTGAAGTGTTTGGACATGCATTGTAGAAAGATTCTTTTTACTGAATAAAGTGTTTGGATACCCATAAAAAAAAAAAAAAAGAAACAAAGAAAGAACTTATCTTTTTTTTTTTTTTTGATAATTAGCGGCAAAACCGCGCAATAGAACTTATCTATTATAATCATAAAAATGACTCAATAATATAAATCAACTAATAATAGTAGGTAGGAAAGATTCGTGATAATAGTTGGTCATGCTAGTGGAGAGTAGTGAGTATTGCAAGCTATGTGCGTAAAAGGGTGGTAGGTAGTAAAATTAAGTCATAGTAGTGAATATTTAATGTTTATATATTCTTTTCAAAATAGTTTTATGAAATAAGCTATGAAATAAATCCAGTTTGTATCTTTTTTTGTTTAGTTACAAAACAACATTTTTATCTTTTTATTTAACCTGTGAAAAAGATGTAATAAAAATATATTTTTTGTCAACCAAATGCAAGTCTTATAATCAAATAGAGCTTTTTAGCAATTTTAAACTGTTAAAAAGCTAAACCAAACATAACATAAATGAAATATTGCTATGTCATCATGGACAACGTCTATCTCATAATACATTTCGGAAAATAGTCACGTACGTGTACAACTTGCAAAACACAAAAAGATAATAAATAAAGAAAACAATTTTATTTAATAATAATTAATACAATTTACATAATTGGGTTTGAAGACCCTATTTCCAACAATGGTCCTCACTTGGCAAACTAGTGCTATCATATTCACGTCTCTATAAAACGAGATGAATCATTGCATGATTACAACTTGTGATTCTAGCTTTGATATCCTCGATTCTTCTCTGAATTTTCTAAGGGACATTGTACTCCCCTCTCGTGGCTTTATAACTATCTCACTATCACCTATTAGATATGTTGTAAAATTGGTCCCTATATGACTTAACTCTGTCAAGTAAGTTGAGTCAAAGTAATGTTCAAATATTATAGATCAGAAGGATGTAAATATTGAGTGGCATGTGTTGTAAATATTAATATATAAAGGGGTAGATTTTATTTAGTTAAAATCAGGTATTAATTTGGGTTGACAAGCATGCCCCTGCCCGTGTGCTCAATTTACTTGCGCTGCCCATGCTAACCGAGCTGCCCGAAGCTTCCTGCGCAGGCTAACCGAATCTGTTTAAATAATTTCTGACACGCGTCAGCCATCCGGTGCTCCTGTGTGTGTTTTCTTGAGGTTGATTCTGGAATGTTGATCTATTTGTTTTGAACGGCCGAGATTGACTTGGGGGCCTTGCCACGGATCGACCCCCTGCTGCCTATATAAGGGGACCCTTTTTAGGGTTTTCCGTATGCTTGTTCACTTTTCTCCATTTTCATCAGCCACCGCCTCTCTCTCTCTTTTTCTGAGGCGATCTTGAGGCGATCGAAGGCGATCTTGCAAATCCGTGGGTGTGAAGGCTTCCTAGTCCGATTCTTGGTAGTTTGGAGCATTTAGAAGCCCTTGTTGGCTTCGGTTGTGAGTATTTCTCTCCTTACTCTTTGTTGTTGTTTCGGTTAGGGTTTCTACCTTAGAAGCTTGAAAGATCTGCCTGTATTAAGTTGTATTTGCTGTTCTTTGGTCTGTAATATCTTGAACTTGACTGATAGTGGATGGACTTCCCTAGAAATAGGGAGCCGTGGAGTAGGTCCTTATTATAAGGCTGAACCACGTAAAATCTTGGTGTTGTCGTTGTGTATTTGAACATATTTTCGTTATTTGATATTTTCTATACTGCTGTTAACAGGTTCTAAGTTAGATCTGAAATCTTACAACATATTGTCGAAGTTTTCTTTAAGATCTAAAAGGTTTATAACTAAAACTCAAAAAGTGGTATCGGAGCATCAGGTTCTTTACCTTAAAGAAACAATATGGCGTCTACTAGGGTTAATATTGAAAGGTTTGACGGTAGAAATGGTTTTAATCTCTGGAAACTTAAAATGAAAGCAATCCTTATGGCACAAGGTGCTGGAATTGCACTTTTACCTGCTAATGAACAACCTACTTATCTAACTGATAAGGAGAAACTAGAGATTGAACATAAAGCCTATGCTTCTTTACTACTTAGCCTAGATAACTCAGTACTTAATCAGATTCGTTCTGAAAAGACTATGGCGGATATATGGGCTAAGTTAGAAGAAATTTATAAGTCTGAGTCTTTGTTTAATGGAATGTTGTGTATGGAAGCACTCTTCACCTTTAAAGTGAGTGAGTCTAAACCCTTAGAAGACTCAATAGATGAGTTTCATAGAATCTGTCAAGACTTGGATAATGTTAAGGTAACTGTTGCTGATGAATTGTTGGCTGTATTGTTGCTGTGTGCTTGACCTAAATACCTTAGGTCCTTCAAAGACACACTTAGATATGGACGAGACACTGTAGCACTGAAAGATGTTACCAAGGCCCTTAGATCCAAGATTCTTGAACTTAGGAAGGAAGGGAAGTATCCACCAAACAGTAACAATGGGGAAGGGCTATCTGTTAGGGGCAGGACAAAAACTCGAGACAACAATAACAACCATAACAACCATAATAATCACAATAATCATAATAATTACAACAAAGAAAGAAGAAGAAGTAAGAGTAGAAATAGATCTAACTCTAGACCAAGAAGGGACTGTAGTAAAGTAAAATGTTATGAGTGTGGTAAGTTAGGACATATCAAGAGATATTGTCCTGATTACCAAAGAAAATTTAATGGTACAACAGATAACACCGAGTACAATGACGGATATGACTCCGCTGAAGTCTTAGTGGCCTCTACGGACCTAACTACACATGAGTGGGTACTAGACTTAGGGTGTAGTTTCCATATGACCTCAGATAGATCTTTCTTTACTGCAGACCGAACTGTAGCTGGGGGGAAGTTGCTGTTGGGAAATAGCCACGGATGCCAAGTGGTAGGGACAGGGTCAGTTAGGGTTAGAGGGTCAAATGGTGTTGACTTCACCCTAGAAGGAGTTAGGCATGTGCCTGAACTTAGAAGGAACCTGATCTCTCTAGGACAATTAGATCTGGCCGGTATGACCTTAAAAGCACAACAGGGGGTAATGAAGGTCCTTAAGGGTTCCCTTGTAATGCTAAGTGGGCAGGTCAAGAATGGTCTATATGTACTTAGAGGTGACGTAGTTCCTGCTGGCTGCTCAGTCGCAGAAAAAGCCGACCTCATTAACCTTTGGCACAAAAGATTAGGACATGTTTCAGAGAGAGGCCTAAATGAATTGAACAAAAGGGGGCTGTTGGGGGGTGGTTATGTGTCTAAACCTGATTTCTGTGAGTCATGCATATTTGAAAAACATCATAAACTATCTTTTAAATCTGGAATCCATATAACTAAGTCACCAGTAGATTACATCCACTCTGACCTGTGGGGACCAGCAAGGGTACCCACTTTAGGTGGAGCATACTACTTCCTATCTATGGTCGATGACTTTTCTAGAAAGGTTTGGGTTTACTTACTTAAAACAAAAGATGAATGTTTTAATGCTTTTGTTAGGTGGAAGATCCTTATAGAAAATCAGACAGGTAGGAAGATTAAGGTGCTTAGAACTGATAATGGACTCGAATATATGAACTCTGAATTTGATAGTTTATGTGCCCAAACTGGCATTAAAAGACACAACACCGTTAGGAAAACACCCCAACAAAATGGACTGGCTGAGAGAATGAATCGTGCGCTCTTAGATAGGGTAAGACGCATGTTATTTGCATCAGGACTTGGTAAGAACTTTTGGGGGGAGGCTGTAGTTACTGCATGTTATCTAATCAATAGAACTCTCTCCTCTGCAATTGACTTTATAACCCCTGAAGAAAAATGGACAGGAAAAACAAGCGACTATTCTATTTTAAAAGTTTTTGGATGTGCTGCGTATGCACATCAATCAGAAGGAAAGCTTGAACCTAGGGCTATAAAAGGTGTTTTTCTAGGCTATCCGGATGGTGTAAAGGGGTATAGGGTGGGTGTTAGGGATGGAAACAGGACCAGAATCATAATTAGTAGGGATGTGACCTTTAATGAAGAGGAAATGCCCTACTTGGAGAGAACAAGCAGCCACTTCGACCAACCCTAGGAAGTTTGATCCTGAACTCTATGAGTTCGAGATCAGCCCACCAGAGCCAACATACCGGGAAAACCAGACCTTAGATCCTGAAAAAGAAGTGATTGACAGTGCTGAAGGTAGCACTGAACTGTAAGAAACCATTGAACATACAGACCTATCAGACTACCAACTAGCTAGGGATAGGGAGAGGAGAGAAATTAGGGCACCAGTTAGGTTTGGCAGTGCTGATTGTATTGCATTTTCCCTAAACACTGCCCTAGAGTATGTAGAATCAGAACCTCTCACTTATGCTCAGGCTATTAGTGGGGCTGCCTCTGAACAGTGGCTTAAAGCCATGATAGAGGAAATGGAGAGCCTCAAGAGGAACAAAACTTGGGTTTTGGTTCCTAAACCTATGGGTAGGAAGTTGGTAGGTTCTAAGTGGATTTACAAGGTAAAAGAACCCGATACATCATCTGGACAGCCAAGGTTCAAGGCCAGACTAGTTGCAAAAGGTTTTTCACAGAAAGAAGGGGTAGACTATAATGAGATTTTCTCTCATGTTGTTAAACACACAACTATAAGAATACTTATGGCATTAACAGCTAAGTTTAGCCTATATCTGGAACAAATGGATGTTACAACAGCTTTCCTTCATGGTAAGCTGGATGAAGAAATCTTTATGGCCCAACCTGAGGGCTTTGTTGAACCAAACCGTGAGAATCATGTTTGTCTACTTAAGAGGTCTTTGTATGGCCTTAAACAATCCCCTAGGCAGTGGTACAAACGCTTTGACCAATTTATGAGAAGTAGGGGCTTTAGTAGATCAATACATGACACTTGTTTTTACTTTAAACATGCTGATACTGTTGATGCATTGTATTTACTGATCTATGTTGATGATATGCTCCTGGCTAGTAGATCTATGAACTATATTAATGATTTAAAGCTAATGCTTTCTGCTGAGTTTGACATGAAAGATCTAGGGAAGGCCAAGAAAATACTTGGTATGGAAATCACCAAGGGCATTACTGCTGGAACAGTGCATCTATCACAACAAAGGTATTTGGAAAAGGTATTATATAGGTTTAACATGTCTGATTGTAAACCTGTGAAGTTGCCCTTAGCAAGTCAATACAAATACTCAGTTGAACAGTGTCCTTCGAATGAAAATGATAAGAAACAGATGGAAAGAGTCCCATATGCTAATGTTATAGGTTCTTTAATGTATGCTATGACTTGTACGTGTCCAGACTTAGCTTTCCCTTTAAGTGTTTTGTCTAGGTTTATGAGTAACCCAGGAAAGGAACATTGGGATGGGGTTAAGTGGCTGTTAACGTACATTAAATAGACCTATAAACTGGGACTTACTTTTGGTAGGTCAGAAACAGACCTTAGGCTGATAGGTTACACCGATTCTGATTTTGGGGGAGACTTAGATAAAAGAAGGTCAACTAGTGCTTACCTTTATACTCTAAATGGTGGAGCCATCTATTGGAAGTCTAAGTTGCAGCCTATGACAGCTCTGTCAACAACAGAGGCTGAATTCGAGGCCCTAACAGAAGCCATCAAAGAGGCTGTCTGGTTGAGGGGCCTGCTGTCAGAAATTAACCTTGATTATGGGCCTCCTTTGCTGTTTTCAGATAATCAATCGACCCTTGCTTTGTGTAAAAACCCTGTTTTTCATGATAGGACTAAACACTTAGCTGTAAAGAGGAATTTGGTTAACGATATGCTTGAAAAGAACACTGTTGAACTGCAAAAAATTTGTACTGCTGAAAATCCAGTGGATATGGGCACGAAAATTGTGACTTTGGACAAGTTACTCAAATGTATCAACTTGGTTCAAAGTGATTGGGATCATGGATGACCAATCAAGTGAGTTTGCTCCTATTACTAGGGAATGTCCAGTAGTTAACTCATATAGGTACCAAGGTGGAGAATTGTTGTAAAATTAGTCCCTATATGACTTAACTATGTCAAATAAGTTGAGTCAAAGTAATGTTCCAATATTATAGATCAGAAGGATGCAAATATTGAGTGGCATGTGTTGTAAATATTAATATCTAAAGGGGTAGATTTTATTTAGTTAAAATCAGGTACTAATTTGGGTTGACAAGTATGCCCCTGCCCGTGTGCTCAATTTACTTACGCTGCCCATGCTGACCGAGCTGCCCGAAGCTTCCTGCGCAAGCTAACCGAATTTGTTTAAATAATGGCTGACACGTGTCAGCCATCCGGTGCTCCTGTGCATGTTTTCTTGAGGTTGATTCTGAAACGTTGATCTATTTGTTTTGAACGGCCGAGATTGACTTGGGGACCTTGCCACGGATCGATCCCCTGCTGCCTATATAAGGGGAACCCTTTTAGGGTTTGTCGTACGCTTGTTCACTTTTCTCCATTTTCATCAGCCGCCGCCTCTCTCTCTCATTTTCTGAGGCGATTCTGAGGCGATCTTGAGGCGATCGAAGGCGATCTTGCAAATCCGTGGGTGTGAAGGCTTCCTAGTCCGATTCTTGGTAGTTTGGAGCATTTAGAAGCCCTTGTTGGCTTCGGTTGTGAGTATTTCTCTCCTTACTCTTTGTTGTTGTTTCGGTTAGGGTTTCTACCTTAGAAGCTTGAAAGATCTGTCTGTATTAAGTTGTATTTGCTGTTCTTTGGTCTGTAATATCTTGAACTTGACTGATAGTGGATGGACTTCCCTAGAAATAGGGAGCCGTGGAGTAGGTCCTTATTATAAAGCTGAACCACGTAAAATCTTGGTGTTGTCGTTGTGTATTTGAGCAGATTTTCGTTATTTGATATTTTCTATACTGCGGTTAACAGGTTCTAAGTTAGATCTGAAATTTTACAACATATTGTCGAAGTTTTCTTTAAGGTCTAAAAGGTTTATAACTAAAACTCAACAAGACAGATGTTGCAAAATTATGAAAAATACCAAAGAAGGTAGATGAAGAAATGAACAATTTTTATTGGATCATTATCTTCTAATACAAGCTATGAATTTATACAAAATACTATGAAAGAATTAAGAAGGAAGAGCCAACTCTTCTTCTTCCTCTACAATAAGTTACAAATAATCAAACACCCCATTGATGGCGTTAAGGGGCCGGTACTAGGAAAGCCAAGAGAAAACCATGTGCCTAATTATTATACTAATTGATGACACTAATTGCTACACTAATTGCTGGGTACTAATTGCTATACTAGAAAAATATTAGAAAATACATACTACTAGTAAAATACATAAATACAAGAAGTTGCACACAAATTTTGTACTCAACACTCCCCCTCAAGTTGGAGCATGTAAATTTACAATGCCCAACTTGCGAAGGAGAGCCATGAATTCTGTAGAACCGAGCCCTTTGGTAAAAATATCCGCTACTTGTCCTGATGATCGAACAAAGGAAGTCATAATCTCCTTGGACAAGAGCTTGTCTCGAATAAAATGGAAATCGATCTCAATGTGCTTCGTTCGTTCATGGAAAACGGGATTTGAAGCGATGTGCAGAGCGGCCTGATTGTCACAAAATAAGATAGAAGCATAGTTGACGGGAACCAATAAATCAGTTAACAAATAACGTAACCAAACAAGTTCACTAGTTGTGGTGGCCATGGATCGATATTCCGCTTCAGCTGAAGAACGTGAGACTACGCTCTGTTTCTTGGATCGCCAAGAGATCGATGCGCCACCCAAAAATGTGATATAACCTAGTAGAACATCTCGTGGTTGGACAACCTGCCAAATCTGCATCACAGTATGCCCTCAAATGAAAATCACTATCAGAAGGCAAGAAAATACCCTATCCCGGTGTCCCTTTCAAATATTGTAAAACCCGTGTAGCAACTTCGAGGTGAGGAGCCCTAGGATCATGCATGAACTGACTCAAAATACGAACCGCATAACTAATGTCTGGTCTGGTTATGGTCAAATAAAGAAGACGTCCCACTAGCCTTCTATACCGACCTTCGTCCTTAATTTTGTCTTCAACCTGATCTGCTAAACCATGGTTCTGTACTATGGGAGTAGAAGCCGGTTTTGCCCCTAACAAGCCAACGTCACTCAAAATGTCTAAGACATACTTACGTTGACATAAAACAATTCCTTGAGGAGACCGAGCAACCTCGATCCCTAAGAAGTATTTGATGGGTCCTAGGTCTTTGATTCCAAATGAAGCATTCAAAGATTCTTTCACTCTAGCAATGTGTGATGGATTATTACCGGTGATTATAACATCATCAACATAGATCAAGATCCCGGTAAAAATGTCGTCACGATGAAAAGTAAAGAGTGAATAATCTACTTTGGACTGTTTCAAACCCATACTCAGCAAGGTGGAAGTGAACTTATGATTCCAATTACGTGAAGCCTATTTAAGTCCATATAAGGATTTTCGCAAACGACACACCTTACCCTTATGTTGTTCCTCAAAACCTTGTGGAAGTTTCATGTAGACTTCCTCATCCAAATCCCCATGTAAAAAAGCATTATTTACGTCTAATTGATGTATTATCCAACTTCTAGCAACAGCGATCGCTAAAATACATCGAACAGTGACTAATTTAGCAACGGGAGCATATGTATCGTGATAATCTATACCTTCAATCTGAGTGTAGCATTTAGCTACCAACCTTGCCTTGTATCGTTCAACCGACCCATCGGAATTATACTTCACTCTGTAGACCCATTTCGAGTCAATGGCTTTCTTTCCCACCGGCAAGCTTTCTAGTGACCATGTCTTGTTAGCCTCCAAAGCACGAATCTCTTTCTCCATCGCATCCCTCCAATGAGCGTGCTCTATCACCTGCTTAAAAGTTTTAGGCTCATCACAAGATGTGATGGCACTTAAAAAAACTGCAATGAGCGTTAGAAAAATGCACATTAGAAATAAAACTTGAAATAGGATACACTATACCAGAATTAGCTGAAGAAGTGGAAGCAGGAGCATGGGCTATAGAAGGGGGAATGTCACAAAGGTAGTCCTGATACTTTGCCGGTGCAGAACGCAAACGAGTACTTCTTCTGATTTTCGAACCTTCCAAAACACCCTCTGAAACAATACTAGGAATTAACCCGGGAACATCCGAGGATGCCGGCTGTACAGTGACCGAATCCTCATTGGCCGAACCAACCCCTGCTGGTTCGGCACTGTACGGTACAGTCGACTGTACAGTGCTCGGGGCTTGTTGGGCCGGCTGTACAGGGAGAACCGGTACATGATTAACCAGCCCTTCTTCGTGTACAAGTAAACCCGGGTCTTGGCGCACATGTTTGGTACTTGCATCATGGGTTTGAAGGAAAGGAAAAATTTCTTCATAAAAGTGAACGTCTCTCGAAACCATGATCTTATTTTCTTCACGATTATAAATTTTATAACCCTTTTGCCCATGTGGATAGCCAACAAAAATTCCCGAAACGGCTCGGTTGTCAAATTTATCACTCGTTCTATCCTTTGTATGGTAATAGCATAAACTACCAAAAACACGCAAATGATCATAAACGGGTATTTTTCCAAAAAGTATTTAATACGGGCTTTTGTTACGAAGAACCGAAGAAGGGGTCAAATTAATCAAATAAGCCGCAGTTAAGATACACTCACCCCAAAAGTTTTTGGGTAAACACGCCTGAAAACGAAGTGCTCTACCTACTTCCAAGAGGTGTTTGTGCTTCCGCTCAACCACCCCATTCTGTTGCGGTCTTCCGACTAAAAAGGTTTGGAACTGGATCCCGTGATTCGCATAGAACTCCAAAAGCTTCCCATATTTGAACTCTTGCCCATTGTCGCTCCGTACTTGCTTAACCTGAAACCCAAACTGCGTTTTGACCATATGACAAAAATCCATAAGAATCTTATGCGCTTGGGATTTTTCTCGCATTAGATAAACCCAAGTACATCGACTAAAATCGTCAACAATAGTAAGAAAATACTGAGCACCAGTTAGGGACAAAACTCGATAAGGACCCCAAATGTCACAATGTATTAAATCGAAACATCCACGAGTCTTAGTAACAGACAAAGGGAAAGGCAAGCGTGCCTGCTTGGCACGATGACAAATGTCACAAACCACATCAGTTTTCTTAACACTTAAACTGGGAAAAAAACATAACTTCTGAAATGAAACATGACCCAAACTTTGATGCCACAAAACGGCATCTTTATTTGCTTGTGCTGAATTGACTGAAGCTTCCAAGAGTTGTGCTTGCAGCAGGTATAGCCCATCTCGCTGCTTACCTGCTCCAATCAGCCTCTTCGAGTGTAGGTACTGTATATAACAAAAATTATGATGAAATGTTAATGTGCATTTTCCACTTTGAGTTAACTTGCTCACTGACAACAAATTGTAGCAAAACCCAGGCACATAAAGCACGTCTAGGAGGACAAAATTCTCAGCGATTTTGACCTTTCCCACATGGGTGACTTTCAACGAAGTCCCATTAGGTAATTTAATAGGGCCAATGAAATCATTAATTTTAACATCAAACATAATGGATAAGGAGGACACCATATGGTCTGTGGCACCTTTGTCTATTATCCAATCACGAAACGATAAAACTTGACCTGTCAAGTTGACACTTGGAGAGGACGAGGAAGGACCAAGAAGAGACAATAGTTGTTGATATTGTGCTGCAGATAACCCCGAAATGGGGCTGCAAGAGTCACCAAGTGGCTCGGTTTCCACTGCAGCAGCAGCGACGACCGACCCTCGGGTCCCGCTCCCTTGTCCTTTGTTCTTCCAACCTGGTGGGTAATCGATCAACTCAAAACACTGCTCCTTTTAATGTCCCTGTTTCTTGCAATGGGCACATGTAAACCGGTTAGAATGATGGGGTCCCGTTACCGTAGCCACGGCACCCTCCATGGTTTTGGCAGCCAAAACCGTGGCCTCTGGAACAACTACCGTACCCGCTGCGACACTTTGTTGTTTCTCCTCCTGACATAACATTGAATATGCACTACCAACAGACGTTAAAGTTTTCGTGTTCATAAGCTGTGAACGAATAGTAGAAAACGAAGAATCAAGTCCCATCAAAAGGTCCAACAATTTCTCCATATCACGAATATGCGAAAAACCTTTAGCATGTCCACAAGTGCAAGGCGGGATCTCAACCAATGCGTACAATTCATCCCACAACGATCTTAATTTGGTGAAATAAGTTGAACTAGGAAAATTGTCTTGCTTCAATTGCGAGATCTTGCATTTTAATTCGTAAATACAAGGGACGTTGCCTTGAGAAAATCTCTCATGCAAATCTAGCCAAATATCATGCGCAGTTTCTAAATAGGTAATACTCTCGTTTATTTCTTTGGACACAGAATTCGAAAGCCAAGTTGCAACCATGGAGTCACACGCACTCTAAGTTTCAAAATCCGGTGAATCTTCAACCGGTTTGGCAATACTGCCATCAAGAAAGCCAACTTTCCTCTTTGCCTTAAAAGCCTTAAGAATTGCCCTTCTCCAAGAAGGGTAATTGGGTCCCGCTAAGATGTTTTGAGCGAAAACCAAACCCGGATTATCCGAGGGATGCAGATAAAACGGCGAGTTAACTTCAATGACTCCCCTTGTCGGGAGAGCTGGCATGATAGTTTGATTAGCATTAGTTTGGGTAGTCTCATTGTTGTTAACATCCATCATATTCTACCAAATCAAAACACAAAACGAGCACAAGAAGCAAGAGGGAAGTAGTACAACTCACAATAGCACCCAAGGTGCTTGACCGTGCTCACTGGTGGATGATCCAAGGAAGAAAATCGCCACCTAATGCAAGATCAACACTTGCTCTGATACCATGTAAAATTATGAAAAATACCAAAGAAGGTAGATGAAGAAATGAACAATTTATATTGGATCATTATCTTCTAATACAAGCTATGAATTTATACAAAATACTAGGAAAGAATTAAGAAGGAAGAGCCAACTCTTCTTCTTCCTCTACAATAAGTTACAAGTAATCAAACACCCCATTGATGGCATTAAGGGGCCGGTTACTAGGAAAGCCAAGAGAAAACCATGTGCCTAATTATCATACTAATTGATGACACTAATTGCTGGGTACTAATTGCTATACTAGAAAAATACTAGAAAATACATAAATACAAGAAATTGTACACAAATTTTATACTCAACAGATGTCTTAATACCCTAAAGAAAAGACCACATAAATGCCATAACTGGCTGTTTTTGCCTAAATTGAGACAATAGGAGCACTTGACATATTCTTGGCATCTAAGCCTATTGATCTTTAATTGTAACACCATCTACTGCACCACTTTCACCTTTAGAACCATCGACGTTAATTTTAACAAGCCCACTCGAGGTATATGCCACTCAATTCACTTGTTACCTTGGTTGTTCTTACACCCACTAGTGTTATTATACCAACAGTTGTCTAAATCAGTTCTATCCCCACTATGACATTCTATATATTCACGCTTAGCCAAGAACAAGATCTTAATTGAAGGAACTCGTTCATCTCTGAAAATCTCATTATCTATTGTGTTCATAACAGACATACAAGTTTGTCCACTTGTCACAATATAATCCTCTGCTAGTTCGAATGCATCATAGGGAACTAATAGGGGATTGCTACAAAAATTATGCATTAGCCATCCTAATTTGTTGGCCCATCTCCAAAACTTCTTTAGACTCTCTACACCAAAGAAAGAAGCAATCAAGGTCCTCAGGTTCATAATCTCACCGAGGGCATCTACTGCTAACATTGATACCTCTTCATACAAAATTTATGACTATGAGGATGCCAATATTTATAATTTGCTATAGGAAATCATGATTTTAGTAGAAACATTAAGTTTACAAACCCTCAAAAAGACCAAGAGCAAGCCATGAGCAAAAAGCCAAGTTGCTGACTTCATTGAGAAACTACAAACAACAACAACAACAATAATAACAATAGTCCCAGTGCCACAAGGGCTCCCGCATAAGCAGGGTCTTTTGGGGGGGAGGGCTGGATGTACACAGCTTTCCCCCTTTAAGGTGCTACCCTAAAGGAGGCTGTTTTCAAGGACCCCCAACCTAAGAAGCGTGCCATCATAGAAGCATAGTAGCCTGTAAGCATAAGAGCAATAAAGTATTAGAGCAACACATAGCACAAGCGAAGCATAACAAAGTAAAACTCAATGGACGGTAACTACAGGCAAATAATCGGCAAGTTCGCAAGTGCCCAAAAGATCAAGTACACAGATAGGAAAGTAAGTGCGCCCATACGTGCGCCAACGCAGAAGTCAAGACACCTAGAAGCACTAGTGCAAGCAATAATTTAGATGCCCTAGTCTAAGCCGCTACATCGGTACCCTCTCTTCTTTGGTCTGCCTCTCCCTCTCCTCCCTGGCATAGTATGGAGCTGTTTGCAACTCCTGACTAGGGCAGTGGACAGTCTCCCGCTAACATGACCGAACCACCTCAAATGTTGCTCCCTTAATTTATCCTCAATTGAGGCGACACAAAATTTGCTTCTTATGACGTCGTTCATGATCCTATCCTTCCTTGTATGTTCACACATCCACCACAGCATCCTCATCTCCTCCACTTTCATGTTTTGAGTATGATGTTGTTTCATTGGCCAACACTCCGCTCAATAAGACGTAGTCGGTCTCACTACTGTCTTGTAGTATTTATCCTTTAGCTTTAATGGGATCTTTCTGTCACAAAGTACCGCGGAGGCTATCCTCCATCTATGCGAGGCTACCTTAATCCGGTTGTTGACATCCTTGTCAACTTCGCCGTTCTACTGAACCATGGAACCTATGTATCTGAAGCTTTCTTTACTCTGTATGGTCTCAGATTCTATTTTGACGACTTCTATGCTAGGCGTTGTGGAAGGATCGAACTTAAATTGCATGTACTCGGTCTTAGATCTAATAATTCGTAAGCCCTTCTCTATAATTCCAACTTCTCGTTTACCTCTTCTTGCGACTCCCCCACCAAAACAATGTCATCTGCAAAAAGTATGGACCAAGGCACCTCTTTTTGGATGTGCCTAGTGAGCTCATCTATAACCAGAATAGAAAGGGACTCATGGCAGATCCTTGGTGTACCCCGACTGTTATCGAAAAAGCTTATGTCTCTCCTTCCACTGTACGCACAGTTGTTTGTACGTCATCATACATATCTCTAATGGCCCGAATATTATGCCATAGAATGCCTTTCCTGCCCAAAACCCTCCAAAGGACCCCTCTTGGCGCTATATTATATGCATTCTCCAAATCAATGAAAACCATATGGAGATCTTTTTGTCTCTCCCTATATCGCTCTATCGTCTGCCTTAAGAGGGGGATGGCTTCTATTGTTGATCTCCCCTGCATAAATCCAAATTGGTTCTTGGACACCTCTGTCTGTTGCCGTATCCTCCTCTCTATGATCCGCTTCCACGATTTCAGAGTGTGGCACATTAATTTAATACCCCAATAGTTTGTGCAACTCTGGATGTCGCCTTTGTTCTTATAGATCGGGATCACTATGCTCTTCTTCCATTCGTCGGGCATCTTTTGCCCCCGGAGGATTTGGATAAATAGTTTAGCCAGCCAACTAATGCCCTTTTATCCAAGGCATTTCCATGCCTCTATGGGTATTCCATCTGGGTCAACTGTTTTACTGCTTCCCATATGTTTGAGGGCTTCATTGACTTCCTCGGTTGTAATTTGCCTACAATCCCAGTGGTTCTGGTGCTCCTCATATGTTTGAAGATTGGCTAGGGATACCTTAGTGTTCCCTGATCATTGAGCATATCGTGGAAGTAGCCCCTCCACCTAGCCTTAATTAGTTACTCGTCCATGAGCACCTATCCATCTTTTCATTTTATGCACTTCGTTCGATCCAAATCCCTAGTCTTCTTTTCTCTTGCTTTTGCGATTTTATACATATCCTTGGCTCCCTCCTCAGTATCTAGCCTTTTGTAGAAATTCTCATAGGCTTTTGATTATGCTTCTGTGACTGCTCTCTTTGCTTCCTTCTTTGTTTACCGATATCGATGTCGCTTATCCTAGTCACCACTACTCTCCCACTCTTTAAAACAGTCTCATTTGGCCTTAATCTTCTCTTAGACCTCCTTGCACCACCACCAGGAATCTCTGTTGTTTGGTGCCCCGCCCCACACCCAAACTTCGCGTGGCAGTCGTCTGATCTTCTGGGCTAGTTGGTTCCGCATTTGGTTTGTATCTCCCTCCAAATCCCATTGGAGCTCCGACTTCGCTCTCTCCTTATAGACTCTATACTTTTCCCCCTTCAAATCCCTCTAGTAAGTATACGTCTGGGCCGGTTTCCTAGTTCTCTTGGCCCTCTTCCTGGCCTTTACATCAGCACACAACACCCTATGTTGTGTAGACAGGTCTTCCCTTAGGATAACCTTACAATCCCTACAGTGTCTTTGTACTCTTCTCTTTAATAGTATGTAATCAATCTGGGTCTTTGTCGCACCGCTTTGATACGTGATGATGTGCCCATCACTTTTTCTGAATAAGGTGTTGGCAATTGTTAGCTCGTAAGTGACCGCAAAGTCTACGAGCACTTTGCCCTCGTCATTCCTAGTGCCAACATGCCCGTTGAAATCCCCGCCAATCACCACTTGTTAGGTTTGTGGTATGGCTTGCATCGTTGTGTCTAATTCTTCCTAAAATGTTGCCTTCTTCTACTCCGTTAGTCCAGTTTGAGGTGCATAGGCACTGATGACATTTAGTATTTCCCCATCTAGGACCATCTTGATGGTTATGATCCTATCACTAGTCCTAGACACTCCAACTACTTTATCCTTGAGACTGCTATCCACCATGATGCCAACTCCATTCCTACCTCTGACCTTGCCCGCATACCAAAGCTTATTTCTCAACACATCTCTGGCTTTAATGCCAACTCATTTAGTCTCTTGCAGAAAAAGGATGTTGATCCTTCTCTTAATCATTATCTAGGCCACCTCAAAGCTCTTCTTTGTTAATGTTCCAACATTTAGTGTTCCCAATCTCAAGTTTTCTCCCCCTTTTCGCTTCGTCCTCCCCCTACCCAACCTCTTAGAAGATGGCCTCAAGTTTTGAGTTCCATAACTATTAGCGCTTATCCACTAACTATCAATATCACATGTACAATAGTATAGGAACATGAAGCATATCACAGCACATAGGCGCGTAGTTATTTTCGCAAATGCACAATTGTAAACCGCAGTCAATAGCAATCAAAGTCAACACAGTTCAAAGTAGTAAAAATGATAAGTGAGCAGATCCAAATAGTAATACCCACTAGCAATAAATAAAAACTTAAATAATACCCTGCAATAATAAAGGATAGAACAAACCTGGACCAAGTGCCTAATCGAGAATCTGACCTGTCACTATTTACCTAGGCCCGTGGCTACGGGTTGCGTGCTGCTGGCTGCTGGCTACGGAGGGTGTGGTTTAGGTTTAGGTTTAGGTTTAGGTTCAGGTCTAAGTTAGGTGGGTATTGTTTAGGTTTAGGTTCAAGTCTAGGTTAGGTGGGCGTGGTTTAGGTTCGGGTCTCGGTTAGGTAAGGGGGGCGTGGGTTCGAGATGGGTGGTGGTGGTGGTGGTGGTGGCGTGGGGGAGTGGTGACAGTGGTGGTTGGAGGGGTGGGTGGTGGTGGAGGGGTGGTGGAGGATGGGAGGGGGAGATAATTAGTGATAGGGATATCCCCCCTCGGCAATTATAATCTATTTCGTTATTCTAAGTGGTTATTCTATTCTGGGGAATGAAGAACTTTTTCTTCTTAACTCTTGGGAAAAAGAGCAGTCGTGTGGAAGGTCTTTCTTCAACCTTTGCTTCCTCGAACAAGAGTTTACTTTAAAATAAGAAAAAAAAAATTATATTTTACAATATTACACTATATTTTATAAACTAAATATAAATAAATAAAAGGACGGTTACTCAAAAAAAAAAAAAAAAACCAATCTTGTTTTTATTATTATTATGATCTTTGCTCCTAGTTTTGGTGTAGCAGCTATATTATGGTTCATCCTCTTTTTTCAAGGATTTCATAATTGGACGTTGGACCCATTTCATATGATGGGAGTTGCCGATGATTTGAATTGATGACTATTCAAATTTCTAGAATTTTAAAAATACCACTACTACGTTATTCAACAAATTCGATTGATTGATACGAGGTTAATCACATGAGTTTCAAACGTGAATTTTGATTAATAATCAGTTTTAGTTTTATCTTTTCTCCAACCTTCAGAAGAATAAAGCATAGGTATTTACTCCTATTGCCCCTTCGTTCAAACAAAGAGAGGAGGACGGGTTATTCACATTTCATTTGATGGTCAGAGGCCAAAACTAAGGGAGTGCTTACTAATAACGAAAGGCTAACATCTCTCAGCCCTTCTTAATAGTAGCGAAGATCTGGTAAGAGATATCTACTCCTATTGCCCCTTCATTCAAACAAAGAGAGGAGACGGGTTATTTACATTTCATTTGATGGTCAGATGCCAAAACTAAGGGAGTGCTTACTAATAGCGAAAGGCTAACATCTCTCCGCCCTTCTTAATAGTAGTGAACATCTAGTAACTTCGGGTCAGAGCGTAAGCTAGTGATGCTTTCAGCTACTGGACTCTCGCCATCTAGGGTGCGGCACTCCACCGCTTTCCCCCAGGAGGCTCAAGCAGCTAGCTGAGACCTCCTCCCCTACCTCTTCAATCTCCCTCTTTTCCCTTTCATTCAATCATCGCCACGTTAGTAAGCTAGCTTTGGAAGCTACGCAAGCCTTAGGTGAACGTACTCGTGAAGGAAATGATCTTTACATGGAAATGAAACCCGTCCTCCTCTCTTTGTTTGAATGAAGGGGGGCTTCCGGTCCTGTCGAGGCTTGAAACAATTTTTGCGATCTGTTTGAGATTACTTAAACCTTAAAAAAAGCCTTTTTTTGATAAAAGTCTATTGGTCCACAACTATTGAATCACCTGTTGGCATATCTTTTTGGAAAGTGGAATTCACCTAAATGAATTTGCCGGAGAATTAACATCAAATTTGAAAATAATATCTTTATTTCCAGAACAAAGACAACTTGGTTTAGAAAATCGAGAACAAATTTTCAAATTGCCCAAGCCAAGTCCACAGAGACAAAGCACCACATAGGGAAAATCAGACCCTTTTTCGACAATCAAACCGTCAGCGTCAGCAGTTGTTTTTGTTACAATAATTTCTATATGCCTATTATGAATCTGCACCCCCTGAAAATGATTGAAGAATTCCATTTTTCAAGGGGGTGCCGTGCCAATGACTCCCTTCTTTACGTGCCTTACATCCCTGTGAGGGGCAAAGGGATTGATCGAGAAAGATCTCATGTAGGCAGCAAAGACCTAGACCTCTTGCCTTCGCCCCATGCTAAGACCAGCTGGAGGGGGAGACCCCATATTATACCAGCATCTTTTTTGGTTCTCCGGTCATCCAGAGGTGTATATTCTCATTCTGTCTGGATTCGGAACTGCCATGAAACGACTTATTAGCAGGTTAATAGATCACTTTGGAATGGCATATACATCACACATCCTGGATCAAGTAAAAACTCTGGGTTTTCAAGGTTATCGACAAAAAAGATTTGTCTAAGTCACTTCATTTCTTTTTGTCCAAGTCACTTCTTTTTTTGTCCAAGTTGCTTCTCTTTCAAATCCAGAGGTTAATCGTACTCTGGCAACTTTACGTAAGGCAGAGTTTGGTTTTTTGGGGGTGATAATGGAAAAGTTGACAGATAAGTCGCTCTTACTGCCACTCTACAGAACCGAATACCACTTGTAAATAATCCAAGGAACATGACTGATATAGGAACCACTGAAGGTACTAAAGAAACAAGAACAACAACTACTAATTCATCCGCTAATATATTTTTGAAAAGTCGAAAACTAAGTGATAGAGGTTTTGTGAAATCTTCTAAGATGTTAATGGGTAAAAGAATTGGAGTTGGTTTACGATAAATTGGATTGGATTTTGCAGTTTTTTCTTCTGCAGTACCTCGACATGACATGAGCGTGAAAGGGGTTCAAGAAGAAGATCAATTGACGATTCTGATGGATAAGCTCGAAAGACTTTGTATAGGTGCCACTCATACCTATGACTCGATTGGTGAAATAGTATCTCTCTCCAAAAAAGCATATTTTTTTTTTTTTACCGACGCACAAAGAAAATATTTTGTTGCGAATGAACAAGATATTGAGGAATCACCACTTTTGATGGAGGATCGGGAACCTGCTAATGCACCGTAGCGTCCCCTAAAGGCGTAATTGACAGGTTCTGTTCTATCTGCCCATCCGAGTCATCCCGTACTCCAAAAAAGCAGAGGTGAGGTCCGAAAATAGGGGAAGGTTTTTAAAATCTTTTTTGGTTTAAGGGCTGCTCGCTCTACCAAAGTACCAAAGGCTTTCGAGGCTTACACCTCTTACACGACCTAAAAAAAGCTTTCAATAGCCGTTTGGCATTTGTTTAATAAAAAGAGGATGAACATTTTTCCAATAAAAAACTCAAATCATTTTATTGACATGAATGTTCTATATCGAAAAAATTTTAACTATTCATTTTAATTAATTTAATAAAATCATTTCGGTATTAACATTAGTGGTGAATATTTGATTCTTTTTTTAATTTGGAATCGATTCACTTTTCTATTATATAATATAAAATACGAATTTCGGGTCGTCATTAATCATTTTTTTGATATAGTATTTTAGTACATATATACATTTAGGTTATTCTTTATCCTTTTTGAAGCCCATTTTACTGACAGGATTCATCACTACTTTAGCTACTTTAGTGGCTTGGCCGGGCAATAACTAATTTTTTGTTCTGTCAAGGGAACCGATATTGCTCCTTTACTAGTTAGTTTTTTTATTAAAAAAAATTACTAAAAAAAGATGATTAATTACAATTTAATAATTTACAAGTAAATAGGAAAGGGCGGATGTAGCATGCCACCCGCGTTTATCCTAAGCCAAGATCGAAGTCTCCATGAGATTCATAGTTGCATTACTTATAGCTTCCTTGTTCGTAGACAAAGCGGAATCGGAATTGTATTTTATTCCAAGGCATAACTTGTATCCATGTGCTTCATATTCGCCTGGGGTAGGGTTTCGTGGGGAAGGAGGGTGCTCGTTGGTGCTGCTGGCGTCGGGTGGTCACCGTCGGCGAGGTGGCCGACATCAGAGAGCCGTGTTGGGTGAAAGATGTCAGAGGAGAGAGACGTTGGGGTCAGAAGAGAGATTTCATCGAGAAACTACCACTGGACAAAAATCTCTCAATAAATTATATCATATCCCACCCTTCCTAAGGATGGGTATTCCAAAAATCTTCCTGCCCATATCCTTCGAACCTGCTTCCAGAAGCTTCTCCTTACTCCACTCAATCATTCACAATAAAATGCCGGATTATTAAGCTATTGTCTCTAGCTCCATCATGGTCCTACATGATTTGGGCGAGTGACTTAGAGCAACACCAAGGGTCTAACCAAAAGGATATTTCATTCCCACTATCTAGTTGCCACTTGATACCCTTTTATAATAGGTCTCTAATCGCCATATTCTTCCTCTAAGCTAGGCAAGCAGTCCTCTTCAGAGAGAGCAAAAAAAGGCCTTTTGGATTGTGAGGACTCCCGCACATGCAAGGTGGGGATTTTTTTTGGGCCAGGGGGGTGTTACGCAGCCTCGCTCCTTTAAAATGCTACCTTAAAAGGAGATTACTTCCGAGAACCCTCAACATGAGAAGTGCAAAGCATAACAACCTACAAACATAAAGCATAAAGGGAGGTTGTTTGTCTTCGTAAGAATCTTCCACCCTAATTTGCACAAGTGAGCTTTATTTATTGCTTCTATCTTGTTCAAACCTAGGCATCGATGCACTTAGGTCTGCAAATGGAATCAAGTTTTAGCTTTTTCTAATTGTCGCCTGATTCTCGAAAAACAAAGCCCTATTTTCCTAGTCTACTACATGGCAAACAATCAAAGGATTTGGAAACATTGCATAGTATGAGCAAGTATAGCTTTTAAGCATAATCGGACAAAGCGGCCCTTTAAACTTGATTTGTTAAATTAGGAAATTCAAATTTCAATAGATCACCTACCACAGTTGTTCATCAAATGATTTTACTTTGATTAGTTATATTACTTCCATTAACTAAAGGCATGTACTAAAAGGCATAGGATCTCTAGTTCAAAACCGGCTAAATGCCATTTCCCCCCTTTTGCTTTTTCCAATCAAATGTCATAATTGATCAACCCCGACGAGTTTGACCAATCGACTGACCATAGATCGAACGAAATTTTGATAGATCTATTATTTAACTGAAATCATTATTATTAAGTATTATGATTTACCATTAATCACCATAAAACACTACTATGACATCACCATGTCCACCACTCCGGCCACTATCATCCACCACCATGTGTCCCCTATCACCATGACTTACCGCGACCATAATTCATCTCACAAACACCCACCACCATAACTTTTGGCCACCATAATCTATTATTGACATAAGCCCTTCTAATCACCCCTGCTATGGATAAAAAGGTCTTTCTGCATTAAATCACCAAAAACCACACAGCCAAAAGTTTCAAATTATTAAAACATACAAATTTTACTGCAACAAATAAGCTGAACATGTAAGTTGAAAACAAAGGAACGAAAGCACCCATACTGGAAATCATATTTTCAACTACATCATAATCCAACGTTTATGAAATTAATATTGTCATAGTCAAAAATGTTAATAAACAATTCATCAATAAATAAAGTTTCATATTTGAATGTGCAATTCCCATATACCTACATATGAAACTCATAAATTAGCAACTGAGGCAAGTCTAGTCGAACATGTTGGGGAGTGGCCTCACAGCCATAAAAGCATCAACCATCTGAAAGCCAAGAGAACAAGTAAGGTTAAAAAGCATCAACTATTACTCGAAATCAAAGGGCCTATTTGATATCAGAAAAAAAATTTTCCCTTTCTATTTCCGGTTTTCCTTTTCATCTTCATTTTTCCTTTTCTTCTCCAGTTTTCCTTTTCCAGTTTTGCACATAGAAAACTGAAAAATGCGTTCAAGTGATCCATGTTTTCCAACTTTCTAAAAATTGAGAATGATACATACATAATGTACAACACAACATAGGAATCAACTTTTATCGCCTTAACATAGGGGTGTAGCCGAGCCGAGCCGAGAACCCCCTTGTTCGAAGTCGAGCTTGATAAGGCTTATGGAGCTCAATTTGAGCCGAGCTCTTATCGAGCTTTTCCAATCCTTGTTCGAGCTTGATTCAATAAGATTTTAGTGTGCAATACTCGGCTTAGCTCAACTCGTTAGGCTTATCAAGTCAAGTCGAGCTTGTTATCAAGCAAATTCAAGCTATTATCGAGCAAATTCGAGCTATTATTGAGCTCAATCAAGCTTAAAATTGAGCGAAGCTTACTATTAAGTCAAGCTCACTACCGACACTCTTCATGTTACTATTGAGCCATTATTGAACCAATTTCGAACCAATATCAGCTCTTAACGAGCTTTTAACGAGCCCACCCTCAACAAGCTCTTATCAAATTGTTCATGAATGTTAACAAACCGAGCATCCCCTATTGGAACTCAGCTTGTTAAGCTTATCGAGTCTGCTCGAACTCCACTCGATAAGCTATCGAACCCTCATAAATAATGAACACGAATTAGGCCTAGTCGATTTCGAACACATATAGTTCATCGGATGTTCAGTTAGTTTATATGCCTACCTTAGCGGATAGTTCCGGTATCGCTTTTAAAAAAAGGAACTTAGCCTTAAGTATCCCTAAAGCCAGCTCTATCACATTCGACAAAATGAGTGTCTATAATTAAACAACTCACATGATCCTCTTATTTGTTCTTTACCTTAAAAATCATTTATTGCTTCAAAAATTGGGAACCTAACCTTAAGTACTACAAAGTCATTTACATAAGAAGAGGAGAAGACGAGAGTATATAGAAAAATATTATAACATGAGTGAGTAGTGTGAAAATGTGAACGGGGGTGGGGAAAAAATTGAAAAACAAGGTCCCCATTTTGCGAAGAAAATTAAGAAAACAATTTAAAACTGTTTTCCAAATTTGTGAAAAAATAGGGAAAATTGTTGTCCAACTTCTCCAATTCGAAAACTGGACCGTTGAACACGTTTCCAGTTTTCTAGGAAAATTTTTCTGAAAAACAGAAAAATTCTTTGTTATTAAATAGGCCCAATGTGACTCATCAGCTTTCAGTATTATGACACCTGCCCAAACTATAGCTTGTAAGAATTAGACTTTCTGTCAACAGTAGAAATCATCTACATATCCTCGTTAGTAAAATATGCTACACGATTGAAACACAATTTGATACGCAAGTGTATTATTTTTCTTTTTACATTAAAATTCTAGTCAGAAGTAGGGTGACTTGTAAAAGTAAGGATAGTATTAGCCACAATAGTGATAGCAAAGGCATAACACTTAGTAAATAACAGGGTATAATCAATAATTTAGGAGTAAATTGACAAAATTTAACAAAATATAAAATATAGATACTTAATTTAAGTGTAGATATTAATTATTTTCAATTATGATTTATCTTTTAAATGAGAAAAGTACAGATATATATTACGATACATGCATTATCACGTAACACCAAGGAAATACATATTTGATCATATTATTGGCGATGAAACGTAAATGCCCTTTTTAAATGGAAAAATACTAATACATGTCCAATGTATTATTATATGCGTTTTTTTACTAACAGAGCTGCATACAATGCGGTGAGATGTGGAAGTTTTAATTTTCACTAATCAAGTAATGCGCCAGAAATCTATAGTTGCAGACAGTTGCAAAAATTTTCACTAATATAAGTATTTTTAGCCCCAGTGACATTTAATTGAGTACAGAGAGCCGAAGGCCTAATGTTATGTACAATTTCAAGCAAATCATATGAGTATAGAATCTAACCCACCAATTCTTTTTAATCAAAAAAGGTCCATCCGTTTCTTTTGCAACCATATATACACAGTACAAAAAATGCAAATTGGCATCACAAGATAAGAGACGAAATTAAACAACTCACCACATCAGTAACGGCAGCACGAGCTCTACGATGTCTTTCCACCAATTCAGTCAAAACTTCTATTAGGCGCTTCTTTACCTCCCCTGTCAGCATGCGTCCAGCCCCATATTCCTGCAAATAAATTTCTTAAGTGTTATATGGCTAATTTAACTACCCATTTGAGTGTCGGGATAAAAGATAAATGGATCAAGAAAAGATCATATCCATTAATTATCTTTCCTATCATCTAATTATTTTTCGCCATGTATATAACTCAGTACTCAAGGTCATTTATTTATAAAGAAGTAACTCAGAAATTTGGAATTTATGAGAAGTGGGCAATTGCCCTCTCATTTGGTTACCAAGAAATTCATAGAAAACAAGAAGTGAAAATTCCTTAGTAATTTACAATTCCTTTGTTATATAGGAATTAACTTACCTGGGGAGGTTAGGCTTATGGGAAGTTCTATTTTCCAACCTGACAACCAAACACTTTGTACCTATTTGTAGAAAAATAGACATAGGAATTGAATTCCTAGAAATACAACTTCTTATTGGAATTTTATTCCTATGTTAACCAAACAATGTCTCAAATTGTATACAAAGTGTACCATAGCATTGATTTTCTTGAGGAGGAAAAAACAATGGAGTGGAATCACCTATCTCATGGTTCTAAATCGTGGTTGCAGAGTGTAGAAAAAGGGTATGGGTTGAAAATGATGCAAGGATTGTGTAATGTAACAGCTACAGCTAATTTTCATGATGCAATGGCAATTGGCCATTTCGTTATTGGATTCCATAAGGCATCTTTGAAACTGTTTATAAAAACGGTTATTAAGATACGAACCAAATAAGATGCATTTGAACAAACAAGAGTTTGTGATCTTACCGTCCGTATGTGTTCAAGATCAGCATCATCCTCCAAGAAAAAACCAAGGTACTTGATAGGTATATCCACCTAGTTAGCAACCAAGATACTTACAATCAATTAGAAGGTAATAAGTTATATTAACCACTGCTCTTAATACACAAATCCATAAACAAAAGTACAAAAAGAGCAATCTCATCATACTTCCCTATAGTTTTAAGGAGTGTGTATACAGAGCATACAAGTTAAAGCACATATATATTAACAACCAGAAACAAAGACTTCCTCAGAAGTTAATGGAAACATATTCTGTACTGATGAAGATTCAACATGAAATAAAGCAAACAATTTCTTCAAAACCAAGCTAAACCTGAAGAAAGACAATTCTGAATTGGATATGAGGGCCCAAATCAGATCATTAAGCTCTACAATATCCTAACTTTTAAAAGACACGTCAGGCATTGATAGCATTGTCTGTATGCTCTGCTGTACTCCAAGATGATCTGTAAGCAATAACTGTAACCTCAACAAAAAGTTGCTTGTAGTACCTCTAAATTGGCTCCAAATTTTCGGTGATTCTCAATCGAATCTTGACCACCGGAGAAAGCATATTTGTTTATCTGCAACAGAAACAGGTAGTCCAAGTAAATTGTAAACACGTATATTCTAGTTGATAAAATTTCTTCTACATTAGTATTGCTTTGGGACTTATGTTACCAAGACTTAGGTATGAGAGTTGGACATGGGTATGTGTTTAGATGCTGTGATATAAGTTTGTAGCATCAATACCCTTATCTAGGACAGATACTATAGGGCATAATACAGTCAAAGTAACTATAGCCAGAACTCTTTTGATCTTGCTTAGCTCAAGGAATGGCTAGTTCTCAGTGCAGTAATCTCCATTTTGATGTGCCTTGAGCACCATGTTTCAACAGCAACAGTTTAAGCTATGGAGATGTGAGCACATTGCAGTCACTGGCTCCAAAATGTTTCAAGTGGCTAAGTAAATTGTATGATTAGATAGTCGCAAACCTTGTTTTTAATGTCCTTGGCTGAATCAGTCACATATATAGCAGAATTTGGGTCACTGGCAGACATTTTTCCATTCTCACCCTGCAGACATCCATATGTTATTAGCCACAGTGCAATCTATTTAAGTTAATCAGAAAGTGAGAAATCACCAGAGAACCAGTAACCTTTCAGATCCCTGGTCACCTTATATTATTGAACCAATTTTCACAGGCAGGCCCATCGCAAGCAAGAGATTCAAACAAGTGAAATCTGCTTATATCTACCACTTTGAAAGTTCGAAGAAAATAAAAAGGAAGTGGAATTGAATCAGGGGATGATAGCACGAGACAAAAAAGATGGTTGCCCGTAATTGGGATGAACGCATTTCAAACCCAGATGAAAGAATTTTGTGGGAGAGAGCAGTAAGCCCGCTGATGAAGCAGGCCGAATCGAGGCCCAGCCAGACGGCATTAAAACCCATAGATGAAGTGGGCTCCACTACATGCGAGGGACATGCAGGCCCATCAGTTAGACAGCCCATCTTAGCAGAGGCACAATCAACACGTGCACGACACAGTCAGCTGGACGAGAGAAGTAGCTGAACTGACTTGGCTATGGTGGATGGATGGTGGATGGGCACGGTGGAATCTTCTGTAACCAATTCATACCAAAATTGCATTTCCTTTCTCAAATATTGCTGCATTTACTCCCCTTACCTTGCCTATAGAAGCCAACCATTGAAATCATCGAGGTTATGCCTCATCAAGTTGCTTGCTTTCTATTACCTATTTCCTTCTCTCTCTGTAAACTTTTCCTAAGCTATATTCATTCAATTTTCGATTTCATAAGGGAAAGAAAAAAAAAAGTCAACAGGAACTTGACATATAACAATATGACATCTTTTTGATCATTTAACAACATATCGTTAAGCAAACATAGATGGAGATGGCACAACAAAAGCTTTTTTTTCCCTTTTCTACCGCTGGCTCCAACATATACATTCATCTTAATGGTAGGGTGCAGAAGATCTGATCGGTCCTGAGAGTTGGAAACAAAATCTTAAAAACTTCGAAAATTTTGTAGCTTTTGTCGAGAACAATCATTATGATACATAGGAGCGCATAGTTCGAACATAATCCAGAACACGCCAGTGGTGAGATATTAATACAGATCGTCTCCAGACATCTAGTCAAAATATTAACAGCAAATGAGCCGAATACCTGAAGGGCAGGAAAGAAGGAGGACTCAATCAGTGAAGGTTTCTCATATCCTATCCGAGGAGCGACATCTCTAGTCATTCTGAAGTAAGGATCCTGAGAACTCAGAGAAAGACAGTCACGGTAAGATACGTAACTAACAGCAAGGAAAGACGAATATCTTTATGCAGAGAAAACCATAGTCCCACTACAAATTGAACTACATAGTTCATAGAACAAAGGAAAAGCCTGGTCTTATTCCTAAGATTAATGAAAAAAGCCCTAGCAAAGTAAAGTACATACCTAGCAGAGAATCATGAACCGTGGGAGAATGCGATGCCACTATTAATAATATGTCCCAAAGACTAAGACCACAATCATTTTGGAATCATTTTTTTCCCCCTTTTGATGAGACATTTTGGGTCACTTTAGGATACGTAAAAAATATTGATTCATGAATTTACTTGTTTTCTACTCTCCTGCAACTTATAAAGAAATAACCAACCTGGTCTATAGCACAAGGGATCAAGCAACGAAGATTATCTCTGCCAGCAAATAGGTGGGGAAAGGAACTGGGAAAGGAAGGAACTGCCTGATCATTTCAAACATGGAAATATCAGATTATTGTATGTGCCATTCAGCACTAAAATGTGAAAACATTAGAAGACAAATCATGATATAAATCTTCCATATCACGTAGTTAAAAAAGCAATGGTCAACCAAATATCAGAACATGAAAGCATCATTCTATGCAGAACAGAGGGCAAAATCCATTGTGTTTGCTCTAGGAGCCCTGTCCAATAGCAGGCCACATATTGAACATGTCAACAAAGATAAAGTGTCCATACCAACAGATGGTAGCTACAGGGAATTAAAAAAAAGGCAGAGAAATAGAAATGGAAAATAAGTAGAATTGTATCAGGTAAGCAAAATAAAAGAAGAGAAACTGAAAACCCATGCCAAACAAAAAATTTTCGACTAGAATCACCTTTGACCAAGGACTTTAGGCAAAAGAAACAACTGCATAACAATCATACCTGCACAGGAGGAAAACTTATTTTCCCGATGTGATCTTCATTTGTAAAACCAAAGATACCAACAACCTGCGCAAAACCATGCAAAATTCACTAATGAGTATAAAATTCAAAAACCAGGAACAACAATTAAGTAGAAATGGATCATAATGATAAAAATTCCTCATCCCTTATGCTAATGGTACCTTATTGAATGTGACACACCTTGCGACCTTTGCCATATTCTGATAGAACGCACTGAAAATAGAGATGTTTGAGGAGGAGTCAAGTTGCTAAAATAAGCTAGAATAAAAATAAAATCAATCGTAATTTCTGGAAGTACTATGTTCTACATAAAGCACAAGTTACTATGTCCATAAACATCTATACATATTATGATAGATAGTCATAATGATACAGCAGTACGCACCCGCCAACATAGTTGAAGTCAGAGAAAATGAAGGTCCTGGATATGTCAAAGCCACAAGCAATGATGTCCTTAGCATTCTCACGTGCAAGTCTCATGCTCTCCTCCAGGGAAAGATTCTTCCACATAAACTTCTCATCGTCTGTCAATTGAATCACCAAAGGCACCTTAAAAGCATCCTGCAAATACCTAAACCCTTCTCCCATCAATCAAGACAAAATTCCAAAGAGGGAATCAAAATTTAGTACTTAATAGGGAAAAATGATAGTCACTTTCCACCTTATCAACAATCAGGGAAGGATATAACCCTAAAGTAACTCAAGCAACCACTTAGTGCCCCCCCAATTGTAAGGGCCACCAAAGATCACATACAAGTTTATTTATTTATTTTTTTTTATAATGATTTTTGATCCTTCAATTGTTAACAATATTTAGTAAATTTTATGGTTAGAACTTCTATTATTTATTATATTAGTATCTATGTTCTTAAAAAATGTTACTATAGATGATGTGCCCCATTTTAAGATTTGCTTCGGGCCCCCAAACCTAAGAGGGTACCAACACCTAAGCACCAGATCCTATTAGAACTCCAAAGTTAAGAGTGCTTAGGCGAGAGTAGTACCAAGATGGGGGACCTCCTGGGAAGTCCTCATGCACCCCTCGCGTTGGGGGTTCTCGGAAACAACCTCTCTTCAGGGTACCCTAAAGAGGGAATGCTGCGTACATCCAACCCCTCCCCCCCCCCCCCCCCCCCCCCCCCAACCCTGCTTAGGCGGGAGCCACTGGGAATGTTGCTTTTTCTTTGCTTCGCTTCTGGCCCTCCAAAATGTCAGGACTAGCCCATCAACAATGCACCTTCTCATGTCCTAAGCTACCCCACCCTCTATCTTCTATAGCAAATAGACCAGTAACTATATAAACTAGCTTGATTTAACAAGCCCCAGTTATGGTTCAATTCTTCAGAAATCATTAAGCCCAACTAAATCACCAAAATTAACAATAGGAAATAGAGGAAATAAGGGAGAAAAAATGAATTACTTGGTGAACATGAAGGGAATAAGATGGCCCAAGTGCAATGCTTCAGAGGATGGTCCCCTGCCCGTATACAGATAAAACTTCTCCCCTCTCTCATATGCATCAAGAATTTCATTAAAATCACTGCAAGACGATGATTCATTAAACCGAAGTCCAATGTTCAGATTACAAACTCGAATTTGAAGCCAAAAACAGCGAATATCAAATTTCATGGTGTCCGAATTTAGCCAAGAAATTGCACTTGACATCCACATATAAGCCTAATATATGAAATGGTTATTAACACCAAATATCCTTGTACTTTGGTCATTATATCAATTTAGTCTCGCTGCAATTCATATTGTATGAACTTAGTCTAATGGTCAAATTGAAGTGAAGTTGAGAACGTAATTTTAAACGGCAAAATTACGTTAGATGCAAGTAATCCACTGTAACACCACACATGGACACAATTTAACCCAACCATGGCCCAATCATTCAAAATTTTGTCTTTTACTCTAATGGCCAAATTGAATAATATCACTTGTACAAATACTAAATTACCACAATTAAAAGAAAAAGAACTAAATTGATACAATGGGTAAAGTATAAGGATTTTTGGCTCAATTTAAACCAACCCTATATAAAACGTCACCCAAAAGTCACTGACTTTAGGTAAAACAGCCCGTCAACATATATGCTAAATCTCTTACTTCTCACAATTCCAATGTGAAATTTCTTATTAACAGGGAAAGAGAGAGACCGGTGGGCGAAGAAGACGCCACGGCGGAGGAAGACATGAGGAGGGCGGCCGGTGAGGCGGTGGACACGGTGGACAAGGGACTCGTCGAGGCGCTGGCAGCCGAACTTGTCGATGAGCTTGTCATAGTCGATCTTGCCGCCGTCCTTGGCAGATACTTGCCATGGATTCACCACCTGCTCCTCTTCTTCCTTCTCCTTCTCGTTGGCCGTCATCTCCTCTCTCTCTCTCTCTCTCTCTCTCTCTCTCTCTCTAGCCGGAGGAATCACTGCAGCCTTGATGTGTCACCACCACTCACCGGGAGCATGAGCCGCTGGGCCCTCTTGTCAGAAAGCTCGAATTAGGTTAAATTGACTTGAATAGTTAAATGTGGACCTAAGTTTAGTAATATCTTATTTGATAATTGAGTAAAAAAGGTAAAGAGGGGAATGAGGAGAGGGTAAAATAATATTTTATTCTATTTGGATGTATTAAAGTAAGAGGGATAAGGGTAAAAAGGAATAAATAAGTTATTCTTATTTAATAATTGAATAAAGGATAAGGATAAAGAAGGTTATAGTTACAATAAGAGTAAAATAGTCAAAATTTATTAAAAAAAATTTTACAACTAATTTATGGGTTAAATAAAATAGAAGTAATGGGGTGCGATAAGGGTTAAAAACTTACCTCTCATTACCTCATTGTCCTTACTAGAACTTTGCCAAAAGGGGGTAAGACTTTACCCCTCATTATCATTACCCCTCTTTACCCTCTATTATTCTGTTGTCAAATAGGGGTAAAGGTCAAGAGTTTTCGTACTTGATCTAATGATTAAGTTATCTTCAAGCGCAATATTTAGGGTTCAAAACTCCTCCTTGTCCTTAAAAAAAAAAATTCAAAGAAACTCCCGTAGATATATTGGTGGCATAAAACTTCTTTAAATTAACAATTCTTTTTAAGTAATAAAACTAATCGGTTCAATTTGGGATTGAAATAAAAAATTTTAAATCTCAAGAAAGCTCCCGCTAATACAAAATTTAAGAAAGGTGGCGTATTGCAGTCTTACATTATAGGATGCTACCCTTTAAAGAAGCTGCTTTCAAATAATTATCTAAAGTGCTAAATTAATAATCTCCATAAATTTATAGGATAATAAATTTTAAATATTTTCTTTATATTTTATAGGTTTTAAATATTTTATAAATTAATAATTAACTAAAAAATACATACTGTCACGGTTTTTTCTTTGACACCTTTGATATGTGGAGGTCATTTTTTGCTATTTTAGACCTAAAAAAATCATGAATAATACGAAATTATGTTTGGTTAAATAGTGTTTATTTTAATTCAATATACATTGTGTACACAAATTTTAAATAACACATTGGATTTTTATACAAATTATGATTCAATGAACTCTTAATTGGTTAAATATAAAAAAAGTAGTACTTTAAATATTAACTTGGTCACTTAATATGATAAAGGGAATTCTTCGAATATTGCTAAGTAATTAAATATAATATTTTTACTGTTGAGTCAAATAAACTAAATATATCTTTGTAAATTAACAAATCTTATCGATAAATTGATATCTGGTTAAATTAATAGGTTTTAGGTGATTTAAGACTATTAATTTAAAATGGTTATATTATTCGTCCTTTATTAAAGTATTATTGTATCGGTTCAATCTCATTTTGGAGTATGTTGAGAAATTCTTCTAACTAGCAGAAACCAATGCTAAGAACTTAAACACATCTATTTAAGTCAATTTTGATATAAAAAAAAAAGTTGAACTTGAGTCTAAAATCAGCTTAAATAAGTTCATACACTGCTATTATAGGGCTCGTCGAACTGAGTTTAAGTTTAGCTGAGTTGAACCAAGCTCAAGCTTAAAGTATGAGTGTTCAAAAAAATCTGTAATCGAAATACCGAATAAAAAATACCAACCCGAAAATACGGTTAACCATATCGAATTTCCGGGTCGGTTAACCAAATCAAATAACTATGAGGTATTTCGAGACGATAACGGTTAGTGATTTTGTCCATTTCGATTAATCGATTTACCAAAATATTATATATTATGTATATATTTTTATATGTTTATAATATTATATTATTCACTCGATATGTCTTTTAATATATAAGTCACTTCCATAATGCATAATCAATTTTATCTTTTTCCTTAATTCATCTCCTATTATAAAATATATATACTCCATTATTATATCCCAAATACTAATTAGTAATGCGTTTCATATTTACGCATCTTTTAATTGTTATTTTAATTATTTTGTATCTATTTAATTATAATTTTACACTCATTTTGATAAATTTTATGTCTAGCAGGTTTGAAATTAAAGTTCCAAAAATTGTCAAATATTGGTACAAATAAGACAAATTCGATGTGTAAACAATTAAATCAAGTCAATCAAAATTCGGGACAAGAAAGTAAAAGCTCGACCGTACCGCTACAGTACCCGAGCCGGCACTGTTCGTCGTCCCCTACCCAACACACGCACCGTTCACCAGACCCACACCTCCAGACCCACCGCCCGCACTACTGTTCACCGGCCCAAACGCACAGCCCATCAACCACGACCCAGATCGACCTCCAGCCCATCTCCCCTGATCGTCACCCACAAGCACTATCGGGCCCAACACCCAACAGCCCCTGTTCGCTACAGTACCCTAGCCCAACAACACCAGCAGCCCACGCGCAGCACCGGCCCAAACCGGTAGGGCTTAGAGAGGGGAAGAAGAGTCGGTTTTTTTAGGGGTGAACAAAAGTACCTGAGAACCCGAAAATCCGAAAAACCGAACCGAAACCGATCTAAAAAATTAGGGTAACCGACTCGAAAATATCCAGTTAGGGTATACCCGACCCGTTGAACTACGGATACCGGTTCGGTTACAAGTATCATTTTGTAAAACTTTCGGATACCCGATCCGACCCGATATGAATTATGTATATATTATCCTAAATAAAAAATTTTAATTTATTTAGAATATTAATTATATTATCTTCACTAAACATTAAGGTTGCATGTTTAATTTTAAATCCCAACAAACATTTTTCAAGTTATGTATTTTTTCCTTTTCTTTTTTTAATAAAGTTTACCCTATTTTTATATTAAAGTTTTTAAAGTTTCAGTATAAAAAATAAAGACTAATGAATCAGTACTAGTAAATTAGTAGAATATCAATACTTTGTTTTAGTTATGCTCTATTTCTTTGTATATAATCCTTGAACTTTCAAATATTTATGAAGCTTTGATTAATATCTCATGGTCATTTAAGATTATTTATAATTTGTTACCATTAAAGTATGACAATTATGTGTATGATTTTTTTTAATTTTAAATTATGAAGATCAAATGAAATGTTGTTAAAATAATTTTATAGTATATTCTCAAACGAGTTACTATAGATAGTTGTTTGTGTCTTTTATAAAATAGTTTATCAGAAATTTTAATTAAACGGGCGGATACTCGACCCGATGTGATCTGACCTGATCCTTTGGGGTACCTGATTGATCTGAGTTTCCGACTTTTTAGATCACATTATGGGTAATAATTTTGACGCTTTTAATGTTTTTGAATACCCGAATCGATATGCATTTCGAATAGGGTATCCGACCCATGCTCACCCCTAGGTTTTGGGGATATAAATTGGTTCGTTTGGGGTGGAGGTCGGGCTCTGTTTTTGGGGGGATTCACCGCCCCTGTTTACTGCTTCTCTCTCTCCTCTCAGCTTTTTCTCTCTCTTTTCAGATCGTTTTTTTATTTTTATTTTTCTTTCATTTTTCTTTAAATTGGAACGAAAACCAAATTAGTGTAAAGACCGACATAAGTTCGTTTATCTCTTCCTTCATTGAATCATCCTTGATGAAGAGCTAACTTGCTCTCTGGGGTTAGATAAAATCTTAGCATTTAATTTTGTTTACTTTTAATTCAGATTAATTTGACTGTTTACATAAATTGCTTGGTTGAGATAAATACTTTGAAGTATTATATTTTTATTGTTTATTTAATTGATATGATTATTGAGTTTGTAACCTTTAATTATTGATATTAATATTTATAAATTAATTCTTTGTACTTGTAGCTTTAGGATTAATTAATCAAGCAATAGTATTAACCGAATTGTTAATTAAAGTCTATCTTCCCTATGCTTTAGTTAGATAGGATCAATACGTAAGAATTAACAATACGTTAGGTAGAGCCTATTTTCCTTATGCTTTAATTAGATAGGGTCAATACGCACTACTAACAGCACTATCTTAGTAGGTTGAAGCTTGTAACTTAAACCACTACCCATGTGACAATTAATAATCCCCAGTTAAAAGTTAACACAAAAGTAATTAGCTAACGATGGATTCGAAACCCCAGGTTCCAATTTAATACACTTTTTCGATTAGAAGTAGATTACTTTAGTTTAATTATTGTTTCTTTAGATTAATTAATACAAAAACCTCTCAATTTTATTCAAATCAATTTAAGTCATAGAATAAATTCACGCACTCTTAGTCCCTGTGGTTCGACACCCTCTCGCCCTACACTTCAATTTAGATGTGTTTAATAGATAGGATTTTATATTAAATTTTGATAGACGTAGAAAAACACATCAATTAGTCACTACTTTGCTGCAATGTAGTGCTACTCGTTTGCCCACATGTTAGTTAAAATGAGATATTATACATTAAAGTCTTTATAATTGGATTATAAGTTCATAATTTGGTGAATATTCTCACATTTAATGTATTTTTTTTGATATTTACAGATCATTAATGAAGTAGATCATATAATATGAAAGAGACATTGCATTATTTGTTTAGTTACCGGTTAACCGACATAACCGAACCGAATTATCGATTTATCAAAAGTCGGTTAAACGGTCTTTTAAGTTACGGTAACGGTTAGAGATTTTTGAGTATTTTGACTATAATTAGCCAAACCAAAAGACTTTTTGATATGATTATCCGAAATACGAACATCCTTAGCTTAAAGTCTCCAAAGCCAACTAGCTACTTGACAAGCCCAAGTTCAATAGGCTCGTTTATTCTCAATACTCCATGTTTATCTTTTCTGACCGAAATTTTTTTTGGGGGGGGGGGGGGGGGGGGGGGGGGGGGCCGTGATATTTATCTATTAAAGCATGATAAGTTCTCAAGGTCATCAAAAAGAAAATAAAATGTCTGTGTCATATGTAATATAAAAATACTTGCTTGTTGCAAATATTAGATATTTTTTGGATATAAATTTTAGAGTCAATTTTTGATATTATTTAATATCATAAAAAATTAACAATTATATAAAATACTTATTTACGTATATATACAAATATATATATATATATAAATAGATATTTGTAAAATTATGACACTTGTCACAATTGTGAGTCATCCCACCCCTTCTTCCTATATACACACACACACGCAACAGAACAACAAGAACAAGGAGAAAAAGAAAAAAAAAAGAAAAGAAAAGGAAAGGAAGACAAAAAGGGCAAAACAAGAGAAAAAAAAAAAGAAAAATCATAAATAAAATAATTTTGTTCTAATACAAAATACTTGTTATTTTTTGTTAATTATATTTGAGTTTGTCTTTTTATTACTTCTTATAAAGTATAATATCTCTATAGTTTTATAACACGTTATCAACACGAGTCTTTAGCCAGACAAAGATTATTATAAGCTTGGGGTAAAGTTTTTTTTATCCTAACTTTTGTTATCTCTAATGGCTAATCTAAAAATAAGTGGCAAGAATTATTTGCCCTGGACCGTTGATGCTAAGATTCGCCTTGATGCTATGAATCTCGAAGATACGATTAAAAAAGGTAATAGCGCATCCCTGCAGGATAGCGCAAAAGCAATGATATTTCTCAGGCATCATATCCACGAATAATTAAAAGCCGAGTATCTTACTGTAAATGACCCGCTTGTCCTTTGTTTTAATTTAAAGGAAATGTTTGATCACCAGAAACATATGATCCTCTCTAAAGCTCGCTATGAATGGATTCACCTGCGGTTGCAGGATTTTAAAATTGTAAGCGAGTATAAGTCTACAGTGTTTAGTATTACCTCCTGACTGCAATTATGCGGTGAAAATATAACTGAGAAGGATATGTTGGAAAAAAATATTTTCGACTTTCATGTCTCGAACATGCTCCTGCAACAGCAATATCGAGAAATAAATTTTAAAAAATACTCAGAGTTAATTCAATGCCTTCTTGTTGCTGAACAAAACAATGAATTGTTAATAAAAAATCATCAGTCACGACCGATTGGGTCAGAGCCATTCCCTGAGGTGAATGCTGCTTCTCATGAAAATAATACATATAACCGTGACGGTGGTCGTGGTCACGGACGTGGTCGTAGTCGTGGACATGGTCGTGGTCGTAGACGAGGTAATCAAAATGGACCAAAACCTAAGGGGTCCTGTAACAATGAAGAGAAAAATAAAAGAGAGAAAACCAATCAGCCAAATTCGTCAAAAGACGCTAAAACAAGTTGTTATTGCTGTGGCAAAAAAGGCCACTGGTCGCGTACCTATCGTATACCTAACCATCTTGTGAAGCTATATCAAGCATCATTGAAAGGAAAAGAAAAGCTCCCAGAAAGAAATTTTACTGAAGATCGTTCTCCACTTGATGTGACCCATCTTGATGTCTCTGATTTCTTTGAGGATCCTAGTGGGAGAATCGATCACCTGATAGGCAATGGAAGTGTTAACTAGAATAAAGTTTTATGTTTTTTGTTATATCTTTTGAACTAAGTTTGTCATACTTTTGATGTCATAATATAGTTCGGGGTGAGTGTAATAAAATAATATGTTTTGGTATTTTATTTTAATAAGTTATTTTCAATAAAATTGTAAATGGAATCCCACTAATACATATGTATTTTATAGAAACATGGATTTGATCAAAGATGGAGATTTATGTCTAGCAGACAGTGCAACGACACATATTATCCTCAAAAGCAAAATATATTTCTCTCAACTACGATTAGCTGAAGCGAATGTTAATACAATATCGGATGTTTCAAATTTGGTTGAATGCTCCGGAAGAGAACATGTTATGCTCCCTGAAGGAACAAAACTAAACATAAGCGATGCTCTACTTTCCAACAGATTACAGAGAAACCTGATCAGTTTTCGAGATATTCGTCGCAACGGTTATCATAATGAGACAATAAATGAAGGCGATAAAGAATATCTTTATATTACGTCGCTTATTTCATGAAGAAAGAAAATAGTGAAAAAATTGTCAGCGCTTTCTTCCGGGTTATATTATACTTACATAAATCCAATTGAATCAAATACAGTGGTTAACCAGAAGTTAACTGATTGCAAAACGTTCACCCTGTGGCATGACCGTTTGGGCCATCCAGGTGTAACGATAGTGAGAAAAATTATTGAAAGTTCTCATAGGCACTCATTAAAGAACCTGAAGATTCTTTCTCCTGATGAGATTTCATGTGCTGCATGTGCTCAAGGCAAAATGATTACTAGGCCATCCCCAACCAAAATTGGGTTTAAATCTCCTAACTTTCTGGAAAGAATACAAGGAGACATATGTGCGCCTATTATTCAATCATGTGGACCATTTCGATATTTTATGGTGTTGATAGACGCCTCAACACGTTAGTCACATGTTTGCCTATTATTTACTCGCAACATGGCATTTGCGAGACTCCTTGCACAAATAATCTGATTACAGGGTTAATTTTCGGATTACGCGATCTAGAAGATCCGTCTTGATAATGCAGGAGAATTTACGTCCCAAGCTTTTAGTGACTATTGTATGTCAATTGGGATTACAGTTGAGCACTCTGTGGCTCACCAACATACACAAAATGGTCTTGCAGAATCTCTGATTAAACGTCTGCAGCTAATTGCTAGACCATTGCTCATGAAAACAAAGCTGCCTAGTTCTGCATGAGGACACGCTATATTGCATGCTGCATCACTTATTCATGCTAGGCCAGTTGCTTATCATAAATACTCCCCATTGCAACTTGTGTCTGGCCAAGAACCAAATATATCCCATCTACGAACTTTGGGTTGCTCGGTATATGTTCCAATTGCTCCATCCCAGCGCACACAGATGGGTCCCAAAAAGGACACTGGGAATTTATGTTGGGTTTGAGTCCCTGTCAATTATAAAATATCTTGAACCATTGACCGGAGATATTTTTACTGCACAGTTACAATTTGACGAAACAATGTTCCCAGAATTAGAGGGAGAAAAATTAAAGCTGAAAAAGTGTGAAATTGTGTGGAATGCATCATCTATATCACATTTTGATCCACGTACGAATTAATGTGAAATGGAAGTCCAGAAGATTATCCATTTACAAAATATTGCAAATCAATTACCAGATGTATTCGTTGACACGAAAAGAGTGACCAAGTCACATGTCCCAGTTATAAATGCCCCCGTTCGAATTGATATTCCGAATGAACAGTCTTCTAAGGCATTGGCAAATACATCCACTGCACGCCAGAAGCGTGGTAGACCTTTTGGTTCTAAAAATAAGAATCCAAGAAAGAAAAGAGAGCAATATGAACAAGTTGGCTCCTTTATTAAAACTCCTGAAGAGAAAACCCCTGAAGTGGTACAAATGCAAATCCAAGTAGCTCGAATAAAACTCGACTCGAACCTGAGTTAACCGAGTTCGAGTTCGAGTATCAAAAGACACTCAATTAATAAACAAGTACAAGTCGAGTAATGAACTACTTGGCTCGATACTCGATTAAATACTCGACTCGATACTCGATTAGATACTCGAAGCGGTACTCGACTCGACACTCGACTGGCATAAAGTAGTTCTTATATATTATTTTCTTTTGAAGTGGATGGCTTGTGATACTAATATTAGAATGAAAGAAGGAAGACTGAATTCCTTGTAAAAGATGACATGTTACATTTGTGGTGGAGTGAAGAACTTGTATTTGGTTTGCTTATATTTTTTAAAACTTAGGTTTGATACGTATTTTCTATTAATATATCGGTGATTTATAGTTGTATATGTTAAAATATAATATAGGTAAGTATTAATAATGTTCGAGTGTATGGAATAATATTATAATGGAGCTAATTTGAGAATGTTCCTATGCAAAATAAATGAGTATTCAAGTCGAGTCGAGTACTCGAATAGTTAATCGAGTTCAAGTTCGAGTACCCGAGTAGTTAATCGAGTTTGAGTTCGAGTACTGAAATACTCGACTCGGCTCAACTCGATTACACCCCTACTCGAAGGTATCAAATACCTGAGAATTGTAAAAGTGATGAAAATGTCGAGAATGAAGAAATTTCGATAAACTATGCTGTTACTGGCATACGGTGGAATCGGAATGAAACGATTCTCGATCAAGTGTTCGCATACAATGTGGCCGTTAATTTGACCACAGAAGGTGAAGATCTTGAACATAAATCTCTTCAAGAATGTTAAAGAAGAGACGACTGGCCAAATTGGAAAGAAGCAATACAGGCGGAGTTAAACTCACTTGCGAAACGTGCAATTTTTGGACTTGTAGTCCAAACACCTGAAAGTACGAAACCCATAAACTACAAGTGGGTTTTTGTGCCAAAAAAAAATGAAAAGAATGAAGTCGTGAGATATAAAGCACGTTGTAGGTCAAGGCTTCTCATAAAGGCCAGGAATTGACTATGAAGAGACATATTCATCTGTAATGGATGCAATTATATTCAGATTTTTAATAAGCCTGGCAGTCTCTGAAAGACTCCACATGCGTCTTATGGACGTAGTAACGGTTTACCTATATGGATCACTTGATAATAATATCTATATGAAAGTCCCTGAAGGGCTACAAATGCCAGACACATATAGCTCAAAACCTCGAGAGTTGTGTTCAATTAAATTACAAAGATCAATGTATGGATTGAAACAATCAGGGCGAATGTGGTACAATCGTCTTAGTACATACCTTCTGGAAGAAGGATATGTGAACAATCCTGTCAGCCCATGTGTTTTTGTTAAAAATTGAATTTTGGATTTGCTATAATAGCAATCTATGTTGATGATTTAAATATCATAGGAACGCATGAAGCGATTAAACAAGCTGTTGCATATCTGAATAAAGAATTCGAAATGAAAGATCTTGGAAAGACAAAATATTGTCTTGGTCTGCAGATAGAGCACTTATCTGATGGAATTTTAATCCATCAATCTACTTATACCGAAAAAGTGCTTAAACATTTTTATATGGACAAGGCACATCTGTTGAGCACCCCGATGGTCGTTCCATCACTTGATGTGAATAAGGGCCCGTTTCAACCTCGAGGGGATGATGAAGAAATTCTTGGCCCTGAAGTGCCATATTTAAGTGCAATAGGTGCACTGATGTATCTCGCTAACTATACGAGGCCAAATATAGCCTTTTCAGTTAATTTATTGGCAAGATATAGCTCAACACCTACCCGGAGACATTGGAATGGAATTAAACATATCTTTTGATATCTCCGTGGTACATCTGATATGGGATTATACTATCAGAGACAATCAAGTCTGAGATTGGTTGGATATGCAGATGCAGGATATTTCATAGACACCATTCACAGACAGGATATTTATTCACCTATGGTGACACTGCTATATCTTGGCGATCTACCAAGTGGACAATAGCAGCAACTTTTTCAAATCATGCCAAAATACTTGCACTTCATGAAGCAAGTAGGGAATGTTTATGGCTGAGATCTCTTATTCAACATGTTCAAGAAGAATGCAGTCTTCCAACGATCAGGGGAGTCCAACAATACTATGTGAAGATAATGCTGTATGTATTGCTGAGATCAAAGGTGAATACATTAAAGGCGACAGAACTAAGCATATCTCACCAAAGTTCTTCTTTACACACGAGCTTCAGAAGATGGTTGAAATATATGTTCAACAAGTTCGCTCAAGTGAGAACCTGGCAGATCTGTTTACGAAAGCATTGCCAACAACAACATTTGAGAAATTAGTTTATAAGGTTGGTATGCGTCGACTCAGAAACGCCCCTTACTAATATGTTCACATAAGGGGGAATTAAATATGTGCTGTACTTTTTTTTCCTTCGCTATGATTTTTCCCAATAGGTTTATCTGGCAAGGTTTTAAAAAAGCAGGCGTATTTAGCTTGAACATTGTGTCCCGTTATAACGGAAAATATCCAAAGGGGGGGTGTTGTAAATATTAGATATTTTTCGGGTACAAATTTTAGAGTCGAGTTTGGATATTATTAAATATCATAGAAAATTAAAAGTTATATAAAATATCTATTTATGTATATTTACAAATACATATATAGAAATGAGTATTTGTAAAATTATGACACTTGTCACAATTGTGAGTCGTCATATGAGGACTCACCCCCCACCCATTCTTCCTATATATACACACACTGCACAGACACAACAGAACAACAACAGAAAGGAGAAAAAGAAAAGAAAAGAAAAGGAAGAGAAAAATGAGAGAAACAAAAAAAGAAAAATTAGAAATAAAATAATCTCATTCTAATATAAAATACTTATTATTTTTTGTTAATTATATTTGGGTTTATTTTTTTATTACCTTCTTATAGAGTATAATAGCTCTATAAATTTTTTTTTATTACCTTCTTATAAAATATAATATCTCTTTAAATTTTATAGCATTGCTTACTTTCTTCATTCTTTTCTTTTTTGTCTTAAAACATGAACCTAAAGGAAAGAAATGTGAAGATCATCAAATGCAAACGGTCTTAATTTCACTTTTATGACAAGACTAAACTCATCACCATCAAATCAAATAGAGCAATCTTGTTGATTATAATACCACTCATCCTGTCCATATTCGTAAGATTTTCTTAGAGGACCCTTTGGACCTGTTAGTATAATATAATAATTCGACTACCTATTTTCAAAACATGAGATGAGTTCGATGCTTATCTTCCCTTTCTTCAAATGTTGATGGTCCTACTTAAAATAATATTATATCTCCTTATAATTTGTAAATGAAAAATCTCATAGAACCCTTTAAATTCTAATTAGAGTAGGTAAATAATCACTCTCACAATCAGCAAGCCTCTAATGGCAGTCTGGTACCCAAATCTCATGGTAACACTGATATAGAACACAAGGAACTTGAAAGGGTGCAAATAAATCGAATGTTGATAATGACTTACTCATGTTGAAAATCCATTGCACATCATTAGTGTTCAATATAAGGGATCAATAGCTTATCGAGCAGAATTCGAGTAGGCTCAATAACTTTAATGAGCATAGTCCAAATAAGGGTGCTCAGTTGGTTAATTTTCACGAATAGTTTGGTAAAAGCTTGTTAAGGGACTCATTAACGGCTCAATAAGAGCTTGCTGAAACCTCCTTAAAGGCTCGTTAGGAGTTCTTTAACAATCAATATTATTATTAACTCAAAAATTATTTGATAATGATTCGATAGTAACTTAAATAGCTCAGCTTGGTAGCGAACTTAAGTTGATAGCAAGTTAGGATTTGGTTTTGAGCTTGATTGGGCTTGATTACAAGTTTGGCTTGACTTGGTAACAAGCTTGAATAGACTTAATTAGGCTAACGAGTCAAGTCGGGTATCGAATATACTATCTTAATGAACCGAGCTCAAACAAAGGTTTGAAAGCTCGATAAGAGCTCGGCTTAAGCTTAAACTCAATAAGCTTTGATAACGCTTATCGAACTTGAGTTTAAACAATGGTATATTCGACTCAAACTCCGCTTGCTCACACCCTTTTCCACACCATACAAATATCACAGACAATGAATTGTGTAAGCTTTTCAAATTAAAAGGAAATACACTAGAATTGACTTTGTAGATATTGAATTAATATAACATTACCTAGTAGAAACAATTTTTTTCTCAGCCAAAAACCATTTTTTTTTTCCTTTTTTTCATTTATTTTACAGTTCTCTAGCCTGTTTGGCTGAAAAAAGCACTTTTTGTAGATTTTAAGCATAATTGGCCTGAAAAGAAATGTGCTTTTACATAGAAGCTAAAGTCGTTTTCTGCTTTTATACTTCACCTCTAAAGCAGAAGCAAAGTCGAAATAATTTTCCGATCAAAACACCCCTATTGGTAGCACCTTTAACAAAAGTGCTTCTACAAAAAATGCTTATAAAAAAAGTGTGTTTTCATAGCATAACCAAACAAGCTAGGAAGCAAGAGTTAATAGGGAGATGAGCTATTTCTTGAAGTAGAGGTCAAGAAGTTTCTTAAAAGTGTCGAGCACGCTAGTGAAGGGGTTAAACTCGACCGAGGCCTTGAGTTGAAGATCTGGGAACTGATTGTTAAGGGTCTGCTGCATTCCTGAGGCTGACATCATCGCGGCCAGTTGACTGTTGGACATCACTTGGCAATCTTGGGGAGTGTCCTTTATCTTCTTTGGGTCGTACCCAAAATCCGCTAGATAGGACTTGTACTTCTCTATGAATTCTGGTCCTGGATTTGGTGTTCTTGAGTAGATCTGAAGTTATAAGATTATCATAATTCAAAATGAAGCATGATAGTCACTTGATACTGAGAAGAGATGATAAAATGTGTAACGAGCATGGCTTCAAGTGATTATTTATCTTACCTCTTTAGATAAGGATAATTTCAAGTGAAGGTCGTCTTTGACATAACTAAAGATGGTAAAGTAGCAGGGAAAACTGATTATAGGAACTCGTCTTGATGGGAATCCAAAAAGGTCTCTAAATCCCTATTTGGCAACTGGATGATGGGAGATAAAGAGGGGTAAAGGTAGGAGGATACTATCCTCATTTGGCAATTTCTTTTAAGGGTGGGTAATAAAGGGTAACGGGGAGCAAGATTTACCCCCCACCCTCGATTACCCCTATTTTCTTTACCCGCTAATTTTGGGGCTAAAGGGGGAGCTTAACGTTTTGATAAATTGTGGATAATTTTTTTCTTATTTTAACAACCCTCTTTACCTTTACTTTTTTACCTAACTGTCAATAACAATAATCGACACACCCCCCCCCCCCCCCCCTCCCTCTCTCTCTTCTTTTCTTTCTTTCTACCCTTGACCCTTCCTATTAAACGTATGCCCGAATAAAGATAAGATAACTTCTTATCTTCCACCTCCTTATCCCTCTTATCCAACCCCCTCTCTACCCAGCTGGGCCCGAGCGGGAGGGTACCAGTGCAGGGATGACGCCAGATGTGCGGAAGGGTACCCATGTCGTGCCTATCCCATTTACCGAAAAGACTCGTTTATATTTCATTATATATAGTTTACACTGGTCAAAAGAAGAGGTATTGGCTTGTTGATAAAGATATCTACACCATATAAACTATTGAACAGGTACTAAACCCAGGTCTGAATCCATCCTGGGTTTGAATTGAGCTTCTTAGGGACTAGTAAGTTGGAATTAAATCTAATAATACGTGAATATTGTTTCATATTACGCTACTAAAACATTTTGTTGGACTCGATAATCTATGCGTGGATTTATGTTTGCAGCTTGCAGACAAGTAGTTACACATCATAACGACCAAGAATATGATCAAAATAAACCAGCATAATTTCACACAAATACCAAGACTCATTACCTGAATAAAGCTTTTGTCTCGCGCCCCTGAGACGAGGGAGAAGTGATCATAGTCTGTCGCGATCACATCATACGGTTCCTTAGGAATGAACGGCAAAGTAGGAAACCGGAGGTAACATTTCTCTTTGATCATCTCTTGCCTCTCTAAATCAGTTGAGTTCTTCTCCTTATCCTCTTCAGAAAGGCACTGAACTTTTCCTCTTATACCAGTAATATATCCATCCGGACCCCCATGAACACAGAAAGTGTCAACTAGAATAGAGGGGGCCTTCATATCAAATGTATATATTCCCTGAAAACAAATATATTGCAAAAAAATGTCTATTGCATGTCAGGCTCTCAAATGTCAGATAATAAATCCCCAAGTATGATTATAGAGACTAAAAAGACGTAAGATTGAAAATTTGTAACAGATAATCCAAAATGAAACATGTCGGTCAACAACAGAATAGAACTTAGATGGTCATCTAAGCTTTTATAAGCTTTTAAGATGCTCAAGAATACCAACATTCAAGAATACCGGTTGTTCTCTTGTTAGAAATGACAAAATGAACAAGTATAAGATGCTCATCTAAGCTTTTCTCCCACTAGATGGGTTCAGCTACATGAATCAAAATACGTCAATATGCTCCATCATGTATCTTATACTTAATAAGCTAATATAACACTTTTAATGCAAGCTAACCATGCCTTCTTGGATCTTGCTTGTCCTCTCTTGGCATGGCTAGTGTACATCAAAAGGTCTCCACTTTACACGCCCAAACCAACTCAAAAGCATGAAAATCATGACAAGAATGTCAAATCACAACAGTGCGAAGGGTAAAAATTTCCCACTGGCTGCAGATATTGGAGCTCAATGACATTTACCTGAGTGCAATGGCAGTCTTCCTGGCCTTGTCCAGCAAACCCGCGTTTAAGTGAGGCTACTTCAAACCATCTACCAGCATATCTGATTGGATCAAAATTTTTGGCTGTCATGCCTCTCATCATCACCGTCATCATTGCACTACCCTCATCAGATCCTTCATCAATGGGAAGACGTATTTGAGAATCCACAGCATTGGCAAGTTGGCACATAGTGTTTTGATGAGGAAGATCTCTTGCATAAACCTGTCACCTCTAAACGGTGTTGGTTTAGTCCCCACAACTAATTGAAGAAAATCATCCAAATTTCATTTCTAGTTTCAAGAAGACATTGGAGGAATGGAGAAACCTTCCTATCAAGATGTTCCTCGAGGCTTGACTCAAGTTAGGGGTGCAAAGGAGTTGAGTCTATCCCAAACTTATCAATCTCAGGGCTCCAAGCTCGCCAACATTTTGGTTGACTCAAGATTGGCCCAAAGGAGCATAAAATCTTTGAGCTTGAGCCTGGTTCAACTTGGTTGAACCCAGATCTAGTTCAACAAGCTTTGACCTTACGTAAACTTATTTAAGCTTATTAAGGCTTGGCCTAAGCTCATTTCAATTTGGGCTCGGCTTCTTTTAGGTTCAAATTTGGCACTTCTAGGCACATTCACACTTATATTTTAGGTTGAGATTATCTTACTTAGGCTCGCAAGGAACTAAGCCCGAGCTTTACTAGTGCTGTGTCACCCACGGCCTTAGTTTGTAGGATTTTTAGTACTTTTTATACTATGTATTTTGTGTATGTAATACTTGTATTTAATTTACTTGTAAATATGTAATTTCCTACGTGTATAATTAGAAAATCCACGTGTGTAATGACATGGATGAGTGACGTGGCACTTAGGGAGGTTAGACAGTTAAGGTAGTTATAGGCGGTTATGATAGTTAGTTGCATTTCCTGATTTTTAGGCGTGAATCTAGGCTAGAATTTAGGAAGGCATGTGTTTAGTTATTTTGTGCCTTTTCATGTATTTGTACCGGTTCCCTTTGTGCAATATAAATAGGTGCCAAGCACCAATGAAATGGGAAATTTTCCCTTTACCCGCCAAAGAGTGTATACGTGTGTTTATGTGTATGTTTTATTGTTCTTTGTGGCTTTGATCTTCCATAAACAAACGTGTGAGAGTGTGAGTGTTAATTCAATCATTTTTATTCCATTATTCGCTTTCCAATTGAAATACTAAACAAACGAGACTTGGGGACTTTGTGTGAATTCCTTACCGTTGCAAGGAGATTTGGACGCTTGACTCAATTAGAGACTTTCTACAGTGACATTGAGTAGCATCACCGGACTTGGACTTAGGAATTTAGTCATCCCGTGACAGCTGGTTCACTTAGCTAAGTAAGCTAGATTGACATGATCAAGCCTCAATTCTTCAAAACTAAAATAATGAGCCAGCTTGTGAGACCCTATTAATAGTTAATGACAAGATTGACTAAGCATTTTCTGTTCTCTTTCTGATGCCTGTAATTGCTAATCAAACACATTCTTGTGAAACATAAAACACCAAAGAGTAAGTGGCGCATCAGAGACGCTTCAGTGAAATTGGCAACTTCCTGGAATCAAAAGTACTCACCATATTTGATGGTGAAAGAAATATATAAGATGCGGCAAGTCCAGCTAATGCATGTCTTGCCATTTGATCCATAGCTTCGCGATTCAAGGAGCATTTTACTAATGATTTTCCAGGTTTCTTCCTGCAACGATAGATTATGAAACAACATGTACATTAAACAGCTTAGTCAACAAAAAAGGTCCACACATTTGACACAAACTCAAGGTTCAAGATCTTGTCCAATTATTATGGGATACTTGAGCAAATTCCGGTAAAATGGTGGATAACAACATTACATTGACAGAAATTGAAGAAAGAATCCAAGACAGGCAATTGAATTGCACTACAAAATTGTGCTTCAATATCAAAATATGAGTATGTGCACACACGAGGAAATTAATAAGAAACCAAGATTCCGGCTCAAAAATAATTGTGGAGTGACTTGGTTTGTGTGTGTGTATTGGTACTTCCTCATGTTTTTCAACGTTGGATGTGCACGCTTTCAAATCGTATCAAACCACCATGCTTTAGCCCCAATACAACCGGTGAATCTACAATCCATAGCAAAAGATTAGCATGTCAAGAAACTAACTATTCCAAAAGTTTAAGTTGTTTAGTGATGGCTTAGGAATGGTTTTATACTTTAACATGCTCCCTATGCAAATGCTAATTGGCTTGAAGTAAGGATAGTGTATAGGCCTAACTCATATCTTGTGCTAAAATTATATTAATATTAAGAGTGAGTCCAACATTCAAATCACAAACTCTCGTTTAATGACTCCAATACCATCTCAGGTAACCAACATCCCAAAAGTTTAAGCTAATAAGTTAACGCTCAAAAATGCTTTTATAACACAATGGTGCTAACACCAATTCATCCATACAAGGTTAGGCTTTATGCCAACACCAATTGGCAATAGACCAAGTGATTCCCTTGGTATATAACTTAATATTTCCTATGTTTTTCGATGTGCAATACGCACACCTTTGGCTATGACAGTAACACTGGACAAAGATGGGTAAAACATCTAACCTAAGAGGAAATATACTGCTACATACAGTATAAACAGAGATACAAATAATGGATAAAACAGCAATATCCATTCTCCACCTCTCGTTCTGTAATTTCTTCAAAACCACTCAACGGTAAAATGTCATCAGATCTAGGTGATCCCTCAAGAAGAGGGTCCTATAACAATTACTTTGTGAAATTTTACTAGGACATAGGTCATACCCATAAAGCTGACATACGTGAGATCTACATATAAGCAAAGTAAAGTTCCACTGAAAACAATTGACATTAGATAAAATAATTTGTCATGTGTATATTTTTTTCTCATCTATATACCACAGTTTACCCAAAAAAAGGACGCAGGATTTTCCAAATACTCACATGTGGGAGAGTTATTTACATCATTCCCGATGTTTTTAAGCTTGTTCAAATTGGTCCCTCGTCTTTTCTTTTAGTTGAAAAGATCCCTACTGGTTTATTTTATAACAAAGTTAATCCCTCATCTTTTTAATTTTTACCTTATTTCGTTCACGGAGAGACTGACTAATTTTATTATAATATAAAATATTATAGATCATTTTGCAGAAAAAATAAAATAAAATAAGGGACAAATTTCAACAAATTTAAAAACATCAAAAACCAACTGTGTAAATAACTCCATGTGGGATCAACTGTATTCTATTTTATTTTCTATTTGTATCCCTGACAGAATCATAAGGAAAAGCATTCTTTCACCAATAAATATCTTTTTTTTCATCCGAACTATTGAATCTTAGAATCAGACAGTTACAAACATAGGTATTTCTGTTTCGTAGCAACCACAACTCAAACTAAAGCTATCAAAGAAGTAGCTAGTGAATCTAAAACTTGAACTGACGCTAATTGCAGAATTAGAAGCAAAATTAGTGAAGAAATCAACATCAATAAACGAAAGTGAAGTGAAATTAGGAGAGAAGAGTAGAATAATACCTGTAAATTGAACGCGAAAATGATTGCAGAAGAAGTAGAGAAGAATACGAAGTTCGAATTGAATCCATAATTCTAAGTAGTCTGAAGTCGGCAGCATATACAAATCCTTAACGATTGGAATTGGCTTCTGCTATCAATCTGCGTGGCCCAATTGCGTTCTCTCCGGAGCTCCAGCACGTTCAGTCGGTGAGCGCAGTGGGTCCATGAATAATGTGATTTGATAATGTTATCACGAAAATACGATTATCATAATAAAATTATAATTTTTAAAATAATTTTATAGCTTTTATTATATAGGTATAAATACAGCGAATGGATATGATTATATTGTTGCGCCATACTGCCTTGCCTTATACCCCGTACGTATTTCATTTTGTATCTAATCAACTTTTAAAATTAAAAAAATTGCGTGTTTAAATTTTGTTACACAAATTATTTATCAATATTACAATAAAATACTTAAAATAGTATTAAATAATTGTATGGATAATCGTTTAGTATCTATATCAGGGTAAGTATGGGGGCGGATAATAAATATTTGTTGGATATCTGCTAATAATTGGGTGGGTATGAATATGATTTTGTACTAGCGCTTCATACCTGTGACAAATAACGGAACGCGTATGGGTGTAAAGTTGGATGGCAGGTATGGATAATAGAGGAGGTACCTCAGGTATTCGCCGCACCCTATTGTAATCCCTAGTTATCATAATGCAAATTTGAGCTTTAGTAGAAGTTGAGTTTTTCTCAAGGTCCACAACCTTAATTGCTCTAATCTTCAAGGCCAATACAAAATCTACAAATGGGCTGAGCAATAATCAAGCTGAAGGGAAAAATTGTCGTCAATTAGAATATCAAATGTTATTGACGCAAGAAGACCCATAACAGTAATATATGATGTCTATGTATATCCCACGTATTGTTAACCTTGTTATACAATGGAGTACGAGAATTAATCGTAATTTACTAAATATGTGTTATTTGACTTTATATATAAAAATTTCGATCAAAAGCTCGTTAACTTATAAAAATAAAAGATAATATCAATCACAATAGCAATAATAAAAATATAAAACACAATAAATAATGTAATACAATTAATAGTTTGAGAGTTTAAGTGACATAATATAACAAAATATAGAATATGATTATTTAATTTAAGGATAGTTATTGATTATTTTTAACTAATATTTATTATTTAAATGGAAAAAAACATGAAGACATATTATAACGTATATTACAATGACAACATCAAAAATTGCATATTTTATCGGATTATTGACAATTACACATGAATGCTCTTTTTTTTTTTTTTTTTTTTAATATGGTAAAGCCATGGGGAGGGGGGGGGATAAACCCCTTAAAGTCCTCAATAAAGAGGACACCACTTTAAGCTTCGTGGGATTCGATCCCGGGTCACCTCGTTGGCACCCGGCGATCACGACCACTAGGCTATGTCCCTAAGGGACACATGAATGCTCTTTTTAAACGAGAAAATAAGCACACAAATTGAAATTATGTATTATCAGCGTCTTTGTAATAGATCTGCATACCTGGCTAAAAAACATAGGCCATGAAATTTATCATTCGGTCCAGTGGTGTGCCTACCCTCTTGTGAACTCATCATTTCTATTGTAATGGATAAATGTATTCAGTACAGCCATTCAAGGAATGAGTGCACTTTTTTACCACTAAAAAGAATATATGACCAAATTAGCTGAAAGGTGAAACCAAAAAAAGACCTATAAATAATCGTTATTCAGGAAAAAGACTATTTTACAGGAGATTAGAACTATAAATGATAGTTTTACATTGCTATTTTCTTCATTTTTCACAAAAGTGAAGCTTTGCTTGCACTTGACTGGTCTAATGGAGCCGGCTTCTTCACAGAGATGAAGGCCACTTTGTCCTTGGACCCATTTCTGGTTCTTAATGAACTCAAGCTCGAGTATGAGCTCGAACCACCAGCACAGGCTAGGTCTTGGCTAGCCGCCTCTGCAGCCACAGCTCCATCTTTTGGTTCTGAACCTTGTGCTGTTGCCAGGGATTCACCTCCATTTTCTTCCATGTGGTTCATACTTTCTTTTGCAGCCGAGTCGGCGTCAGGTTTCTTGGGGTCGCTTTCATCGTCTACAATAACAAATGAACATTGAGGGCATAAAATAACCAACTTATACTGTTGCGTGTAAAAAATCTTCAAGTGGATAGCACATGGAACCAAGAATTAGTGCTCGTTGTGGCCACCGAGAAAAAAAAGTAAAAGAAAATCATTGCACCAGGCATCAATCCCTCTGGGGATTGACGTTCAACTTAGTTCTTTCAATTTTCTCTTTCACTATGTCAAGCTTGCAATTTCTCTTGTTTCCGATTCAACTGTTTTAGATTCTAATATGGAGTTTCTTACTATAAAGAAAAGAACCCATGCACAAGACACGAGGGCATACAAGCAACGCCGTCGCTATAACCTGTTTTGTCAACATTTTGATAGAGATCTAAAAGACGGACTAGATTAGAACTTTCCAAAATGCAGCGAAGCTAAATTAACCCAATCAAACAACTCAAACGACACGTTGGACAGGTATAAAATCTTCAATATTACTAAGGGTAACGTTGCATGCATCTGATGCTTCTAGGCTCCAATTTGCATGGTGATATAGATTAAGCACTTTCGTGCCCAGCCTTGGATATTCCTAGGCAACCCTGTGCCTAGGAGGATGATGGGTTAGCCTAGTGGCCAACCAATTAAGTATTCATGTACTTAAGAAATAGATATAAACTGAATTTATTCAGATAGTCTAACGATAGCTCTTTAACTCTTGGTCACATTAGTATTTAATCAAAAGAAACTAGAATCCTGAGTGAAAATAAGCTCTTAAACAGATAATAACTAATTCCTAATATGCTAATAACAAAGAAAGCTAATAAAAGTCAAATTCTAAGCCTAAAGTAATCCTAACTAGTACTATATCCTAAAAGAATTTACAACAATTCAAATTTTTAGATCTTAATCTCGATATTTATCCTGGATCGCCATCACATAGAAAGTAGCTTATTTTTCCAAATATACCATGAGATAGTTATCAAGGCAGATGTTTGCTCGTATTTGATTCCGACAGACATTATAACTATTGTTAAAGATATTAAGATCTTAAGTATCCCATTTGACCACGGCTTTTTCATTCACTGCTACAAAAAAGCTAAGAAATCGGCAGATTTGTTGGCGAATGCAGATCATGGGGGTTTTCGCATTATGTTGTGGGATCATCCTCCGCAAAGGGCCCTCCTCCTTATCTATGCTGACGCCTCAGGATTTCCTCTAAGAAGAGGGCATCCTTAAGGGATTGTCTTTACCATTTTATAAAAAAATAAAATAAAAATCTAGGGAAGGAGTAACAAATGAAAATAAGAAACAAGGACAATCTTCACCATGAAGCACAAGACCACAAAATGATCCTTTCCTTGGAAAGGAAATAGGCTCTAAGAGTTCAAAATGGGGGGGGGGGGGGGGGGGGGGGGGGGGGGGGGGGGGAAGGAAAAAAGGCGCGGGGGGAGGGGGTTCAACTGGTTTACCTCCAAGGAAAGCCTCAATACTGAGATATTGCACAGAGTGGCCAAAGGATTCTCCTCCTTTCGGGCTCCCATCTTGATGCCTAACGTCAGATTTACTGGTCTTTTCAACCAATACAAACTTGTCTATTTCCCAAGCACATTCTAGCGTGATGAATTCCTCCATTGTAGGGTAGTACTCTCTGAATACCTGAATCATATTTCACCATGGAAATAGCGAAAACAGGAATCAAACTTTAGGCTCCCTGTAGGAGAGAACACAATTTTTTTTCTTTCGAAAAATACTTGGCCTCAAAATTTTGTTTTGCATTGTGAGGCTACACTGGGATGGGAAGAGAGTGATGATTGGGTGTGGGTTTAAAGGGACTGATATAAAAGAGAAGGACTTTCGCTCTCATTCATAGGAAGTCCTTTTCACCAATACGGAGGGAAAGTTTTTCTTTCCAAATCATTTTGCTCACACAAGTAATCTGACAATAAAAATACAGTGAAAGAGAACTTCCTTTGAGCCAAACAGTATCAACTCGGAGGCACACCGCCTGTTCAATTTCTGTTTTATTTATATTGCTAAGTACTAAACAATAAGAAATCAACCAATAGACAGATATTTTACCTCGACTCCATTCTGAGTTATCTTGACTGACTGCTTCTTCTGAGAGAGGGAAGAAACTTCATTGAAGACCGAGACAACGTCCAGTAGCATCTTGGGAGAAAAAACAAAGAGGAGAGACAAACTTCATAATGAGTCGCTCATATTCCAATATAAACCCCGCGTTTATTATCTTTTTTCTTTTTTGGTAAGTGCCACGCTCATTATCATTTAGCCAAGATATCAGATCTTAACGTTTAAGTCAAATGCCAAAATTTATACAACGCTTTGCATAGTGGAGTCACTAGTCCAACACCAGAAGGACATCACCAACCATAGATGTGGTCCTATCTAAATCTTATGATGTAACATTGAAGTTGTGTTTCGTTTCTAACCTAACAAGCAGAAGTTTCCACTTTTGTTTTCAATCTTTTTATAACTCTTTGGAAATATCGTCCATAGTACTTTGTACATTCTTTCTCTTAATAATGCTTCTTTTTCTATAAAAATACCTTGGACCACTTATTGCAAAATCCCGTAATAAAAATGAACACTTATTCATGTCTGATCCTCGGGAAACATACTCCTTTGGATGGCATAGATGAACCGCCATCCTATCCTACCCTATGAAGAACCCTACACCTTCTGAGACCTCTACTGATCATTTATGAGAGAAGCTCAAGAACCACCACTTTCAAAAAAAAAAGGACTTTCGCAAATCATGCACTACATTCCAGGAAACTATGCCCTTGAAAGCATCCCCATCAAGCTGCAGACCCACCCACACCATGAGAAAAGGCACAATAAATAAACAAAAGTCAAAAACATCCAAAACAAGAACCAAAAGAAAAGGATAGGCTGCCTGCTATAGCATCCAGCAGAGGTGTACTCTCATGATAATTCAAGTGCAGGAGAACACAGACCAACACCCTTCCCCCCTTCCCCCCTTCCCAAAAAGTTCTTTTTCATCTATGTATCAGATGTAGTTTCTAATATTTGCATGCTTGAAATTTTTTTTGTCTAGATAATAAATATGCACATTTTGCACATGGTTTGCTTTTTACTACAAATCAGATCGCGTTGATGATAAGCATAGCCAGGGCCACAAAACGAATTGATCCTTCATGAATTAAGTTATATTGAAATGCACCTGCTGCACCAAGACTCTGATACGGGCCAGCAAGGCCAGAATTGTGAGAGAAAACCCCATAAAAAATGAACGAGCAAGCAATGTAGATATTTCTCTGCAGGACTGTTAAGGATAGGTAAAAGGTAAAAGTATTAGCTGGTTTTAATTGGTCTGCATAGAGATTTCCCTTCCACTAGCCAAATTGGGTAACAAGGAGGCACAAAGCAAGTCATTTGAGCTGAGCTCTCTAGTGCGCAGGCACCTGACAACGCATTTATCCACATAAGTGATAGTCTAAGAGCATTCTTGTTTAGCCAAAATACAAAGGATACGTAGCGGTCTTCAGAATGGGCTCAACCATCTGCCACAAACCAATGAGTACAAGAATAAATCCATTCGCCAATTGAAGAAAAACATAACAATCCGCTAGTTCATGATTTTTTTTTTTTTTTTTTTTTTTTTTTTTAATGCATCCTGTTGGGAAGGAAAACCAGAGGTACATCCTTTCTGAAAGTGTCAGTAAAGTACCAAAGACGCCAAAAAAGGTTGAAGCTTAGGTCAAACCATCAATAGAGCTAAGTCCATCAACCATATGGACTAATGATTATTACATCATGTAGAATGTTTACAGCATCCGAGGATGGATATGCAAACATTTTTTATAATTCATTTATTTATGGATAAGAATGGAAGGTAACACTCTAAGGGCATTGTTTGGTATGGGGTTAACACGGGTAAATGGTTACCCCTGTAACCATAACACCCATTTTAGCCTTATTTAGTTTACCATTAACATTTAACCTGTGAAAAATTTTACCCCCAAGCTGTAAGATTGCTTTTATCATGCTACCTCAGTTACCAGTTACTTTTGAGAAGAAAACAACATTCCCACTTTAAAAGAAGCATCATGATAAGAAATGGAATTTTCATACCTGAGATAATAGGCGTGCAGCTCCTTGTAGACGCTCCTTAAAATTATGATTACCTGTTTCGGTTTTCCGCCTTTTCAAACTGTCCCATAGAATAATAAAGAACGACAAGGCTATAAGTATCTCACCCCTGGCTATATGGTTACTAAAGGAAGGAAATGTGGCCTGCTATTGCAAGCATTTCTTGGAACACAAAAAGAGATTCATTCTCCATTTGGGGCAAATTCCAAAATAAAGGTATGGCTTACGTTGTTCTTTGTTGTTATATCGGTAACATGGAAATCCAGAAATGAGATCGTGTTCAATGAAGGTAATTTGAGATCACAAGATATATTCTAGAGTGTGAAGAATTTCCCTATTTGCCCGATGACATTGCTAGAAATGTTGAATGTGTTAAGACCTGGAAACGCCAGAGCATCTTAAGGGGTGATTGGTAAGCGTTGTATGGGAAAGTGATATGAATATTGTACCCAGTTTGGGCCCAGTTTCTGTTGGGGAGATGTATTGCTATTGCATTGTTGCAGGGGTGCTGGATGGGTGCTGCAGATGTTCAGAAGCAGAGGATGGATCGACAACTCTGGGTGGGATTTCTGGTGGACGGCTTTTGCTCTTTGGTTTAATGTTTTTGTCTTGTATTTGCTTAAAACTTTTGTACTTGAGGGGTATCTGCTGCTATAAGTTTCTGGGTTTTGCTTCTTTTTGTTACTTTTTGCCTTCTCTTGTATTTTGTTTAGGGCCCTACTCTTTTAAGGTGCACCCTGTCCTATATTATGAGCTCTTGCTCTTACTTATCGGAAAAAAGGGTGCATAACAAATCCTCAAACTATGGAAATACACTTTGGACCATACAAAATCTCTCCGGCAATTAACAAACATATGCACACACTCCACGTCATTGACACTAAAATTACAAACGGAACAACGGTAGATGAGGACCAACAATCAAGCTACAAATTTCTTACCTTTCTAGAAGATGCACCTTTTGTTTAGCTTTTCTTCCAGTAATAACATGAAAGCATGACTCCAACAGCTCCTCCATTTGCATTGAATGCAAAAGCTTCAGATCCCTCCTTACCTGACACCAATGACGCATACTACATAAATAATTGAAGACAAATGAAAAATGCTTTTGCACATTTGGTCAAAAGCAAACCTTTAGAAGGTACTGAAAGTATGAACTACGTCTGTGCTGATTCTTGTTCTTGTACACGATCCTCTCAAGAATGCCACGTTCTGCTTGTAGCTGAGTGAGGAATATCCTTAGCCTTCCCTCAAGGGGTAAGATATCTGTCACCATGCTATTGCTCTGCACAAACATTATGGAATTAACATGAGGTTTAGTACAATGTGATAGAAATATGGTCCGTCAACTATTGCCTTGAAACTAGGGCTGGCAAGCCCAAACATTGCCACAATAAAACAATTCAATCACGGAATAGCATTACAGACAGACATTTGAAGACTCAATTTTGACTAGAAATAAGACCATAAAGGACAAGGAGTGTGCATATTTGACTACTTATAAGAAAGAAATAGGCTTATTGTCAACTCAATAAACAATCACGAACAAAATATTTCAATCTTATAAACACATAAAAGGTCATAAAAATGAACTCCTACTCCAATCTTGTCACACTTGTGTTAATAAGGAAGTTCAATGGTACTCATACAGGATCTATACAGACCTTAAAGAGTGAAAATGTCAACAATTCGACTATCTTGTTACGAACTTTAGTAGTTTCAACACTTAATTGAAAAGGGTAACTATAGTACCAATTCCCTGAGCAATTACTTAAAATCAAAGGGATCCTCTTAACCTCCAATTTATCAAAAAGGCCTTGTAACTATCATTTTGTATTGATCAGACCCTTTGCTGTGATTGTTTTCAATTTTCGACTTCGTCAACAGCTAAAATCTTGCGCATATCACATGATGTAATGTCAAGAGTCTGGTTTAAACTGATTAAGTGATGCTAGTGTGAGGTCGTTAAAGGAGTTTAACTTTGTATAAAATTGCAATAAGGTGGTCTAATTGATTCAAAACAATAGTCACAGAATTGTTTAAGAACTGAAAGTTAAGAAAGATAACGTAACGCCAACCAATATTTCAGACTTTTCTATCATTTTAAAGAAACCAGCATACTGCAGCAGAGTAGAAACCATAGACGAAGAGAAAGATCATAGAATTTCCTGGCCGTCTCACCATTCTTTTTTGTCAAAATCCAAATAAAAGTTCACTGATAAATAAACTATATGTACTTGGACTGGTTTGGTTGAATACACATACCCACTGGACTAACGATGGTATGGCGAATCAATCTGAACTGAGGACTGTCAATGGGCATCCAACGCCAGCATTGGAGAAGAGCAACGATTCAGCTACATCGTAACTTGGCACACTAGGACGACTTGACTGATGCAAAGTTGTTACAGGAAAAAATTAATTAATCACGTATTATGCATGCAACCCAAAAGGGTTTTTATTAGGTAGTTTTATATCAGTAGTAATTTAGGTAATTTTCCCTATGTTACTAGTGGGAATTTAGATATATAGCAGTGGAGTGGTGGGTTATGTAGATCGAATCCTCTATTATAAAAGGCATCAGGTATAGTTTGTGAGTAAAATCTACCCTCTCCTTATTTTCTCTCCTCTTCCCTCTCTAAAATTCTTGTCTATTCCTCCCCAAATTTTTATTATTAACCCTAGCTAAACCTCAAGGAGGGAAACTTAGCCATTGTTCCTGGTTTTAGCTGTAACATTGGTATCGGATTTATTCGATCCTTAGACCTACGGGTTTGGATAGATGGCTTATGTGCAAAAGTGGGAGGAATAGATGAAGGAAAGCAATCAATAGACCAACCTAAACTTGGAAGAGATACAACGTCAAGATTCTCAAATCACCGAACAATTTCAAAAAATGCGTTTTGAGGGTGTTGACATATAGTTCCTATATATACTAACTATGCACAAATTACAAGCTAACTGCCTAATCTAGGCTAATTTATTAAGTCAAAACGCAGTGTTGTGGTCAAGAAAATAAACCTGATATTTTACAACGGCAATGTGGTAAATATGATGAAGTCCAAGGCCAAAGTGAAGTAAAAAATGGGTTTTGTATGTCCTAACCTAGAACACCCAAATTGCCCCCAAACTTTGCCCTGTCCGTGCTGCCCATCTCTGCCTTTTTCCGCTGCCCGTGCTATAGCTATCACCCAGCTATCCCCCACTTGCTTGAGAAGCTTCCTGAGGAAGCTCTGTACCCATTTAAATGGGTTTGAATGAATGACTTGGATTGAGCCACGTGTCACCATCTTGACGGAGCATTTTGTGTGTTTGGTTGATTGAGAGTCGTTGATCTGGAGCTTATGGATGGCCACGATTGCTTGACACACGGATTGATACCTTAGTATAAAAGGGATCCTTTTTACTGTAGCGTTATTATCTTTGTCATTTTTGCCCCTTTCCTTCTCCGTTTTCTATTTGATAGCTCCTAGGGTTTCCTCCAACCATTTCCGGTAACATCTTCCAGTTCTGAGTGTGGTATAATCCATGGGAGGCGATCAAGATCTTCTTGATGGGAGCCATGTTTATTACAATGCCTAGCTGAAGTCAGGTATAATGATCCTTACTTTTTTCTTTAGCTTTAGGTTTCAATCTTAGATGTTGTAAAGAAAAGTAGCTTAAGTTGAGAAATGGCTTGTAATTTGTAACTTGTAATTCGTTTTGGTCTCTGATAATATAAGTAGGCCTCTCTAGTTGTAGGGGGGATCGTGGATGTAGGCCATTTACAGCTGAACTATGTAAATCATGTGTTCATTCTTTTGTTTTCATTGATTTGCTTCTTCTATCGTCACTTGTAACTCAAAATAGAACTTAGATCTTACAATTAGTATTTTAAAGAATGATTTTCCATGATCTAAAACCTAACAAGTGGTGTCAAAGCCAATGGTTGGGAAAAGTTCTTAAAAATGTCGGCTAAGTTCAATATTGAGAAATTTGACGGGGAAGAATAACATTGCCCTCTGGAAAGTGAAGGCCAACGCTCTCCTGATGTTCCAAGGTGTGGGGATTGCACTACTACCAGAAGAGCAACAGCCTTCACATCTAACTTCGAAGGATAAGGTAGAAATCGAGCAACGTGCTTATGGTTTTTTGGTTATGTGCATTGATAATAATGTTTTACCTCTTGTTTCTTCTGAAACTACTGTGGCTAAATTCTAGACTAAACTAGAGGAAATATATAAAACAGAATCCCTATCAAATAGAATACTATTTATGAAGAAGTTCTTCACATTTAGGATGGATGAACATAAATTTCTAAAGGACTCTTTAGACGAATTTAACAGAATACTTCAAGATCTGAAAAATGTAAACGTGGCCTTAGAGGATGAGGTTTAGGTTGTTATACTGTTATGTGCCTCACCTAAACACTTGAGGGCCTTTAATGACACACTTAGGTAAGGTAGATAGAAGATAAGCCTAGTTGAGGTTACTCAAGCCTTAAGAAGTAAGAGAGTTGAGTTAAAAAGAGAGGGAAAGTACCAAAACCACGGCAGTAATGGTAAAGGCTTAAATGTTAGGGATAGAACAAACAATTGGGAGGTAAACTTAGCAACAAACAACAACCAGTGCCTCAAAGAGGCTCCCACCACGGCAAGATCTGAGGAGGTAAAATGTACGCTGCTCTGACCCTACAAAGAACCATATTTATGAAATTCAAATCAAATAAAGCAATAAAGACATGCAAAAAAAGCGATAATAACATATATGCAAGCCAAGGGCATTGTGTGTTAAGTGTGGAGACTGTTCGTTTCCGGTAACCATCATTGATCATGGTCAGATTTATTAGGGGCTCAAGTTAATAGCATGACTTTTGGTTTTCCAGTGGTTTCGATTGTAAGAGGCCTATTTATAGGCGCACTTTGGCTGGTGTAAAATGAGAGCAAAACACAAGTAAGGAAGAGAGAACAAAGATTGTAATCCTCTGTTATAATAGTGAAATATGTTGCTCCCCCTCCGTGGATATAGGCTTCGGCTGAACCACGTAAATTCATGTGTCTCAATTATTCCTCCATTCCCTTTATTCCACATTGCTATTTCGGTTTATGGTTCGGTAATTCTGGGCGGTCCTAATAACTGATATCGAAGAAGGAATTAGTTGTTTTGAAAGTTCCTAGCATTGTGAACTAGGATCGACGTACTCTTAACTGTCCCTTAACTTTATCCAAGGTCATTTCTTCAATAAAATTAGCAATCAAGAAATATAAAAAAAAATTGCATATAGGTGGAAACCTCTTTTATGCCATTGGTCCCTAATGCTTTTGGTTTATTCAAATTGTTCTCCCATCTTATTCTATGTTCAAAATAATCTCCAATATTTGTAATTTTATTCAAAATAATCGCTCGTCTTTCTTTTGCTCGAAATGATTGCTAAAATTTTATTTTATAACAAAATTAGTGCCACACTTAGTGACCAAAATTAAGTAAAAGTTTGAGATAGTCATAATGCGGATGGTGGCAATGGTGGAGAGAGACACACCGGAGCCGTAGGAGAGGAGTTGAAGCCGCAACCAACACTAGGGTTCTACTCGCCGGAGTTGCTGGGGTCGATGGTGAAGCAATCGACGGATAACTCTTTCTACATGGGCTGCGATTAAACAAAAAGGGTTTGGCGAAACCGCCTTGGCTAAAGTGGCCGGAGAAGACGACCGTCGACGAAGTGGGTTGGGTGAGCGCCAGGCCGGAGAAGATGATGCCGTCAGTAACAGTTTTGGCTATGATTAGGGTTTGGTCAAGAGTTGAGTTATTTATTTGCCTTTTTTGACCCGAATGTATTCAAATTGATTACTAGTTTTACTTCCAAAATTATTCTAATATTATTTTAAGAGTTTTTACTAAAAAATTACTTAAATTTTGGTTACAGTTCAAAAAATACTATATAAATTTTTTAATTTTTTAAAATTATACACAAATTTTCCTAAATTTTTAATGTCACACTTTAGTGTAATATTATTAACCTCCATTAGTTTTTACTACCGTGATTTTTTAAAAAATATTTTTAGATATTTAAAATAATTTTAAGTATTTAAATTTTTTGTAATATTATTTTATATGTAAATTCAATGCCAGTTTGATCTTGCTCAAAATAAAGAAAACCAGTTTGATCCTAAAGTTATTCGAAACTATTAAAAAACTAGAAAAGTGAAAATAAAATTTGTTTATGCACTTGATACATGTTAATATATTTTAGAGCAAGTTATGAAAAGACTCATGAACTTTATAATTAAATATGATATATACCTCTTATATTTTTAATTTTATAAAATAGTCCTCTAAACTTTATAATTAAACAAAACACACTCATATACTTTTAATTTTTTATATAACCCCCCTAACTTTATAATTACACAAAATACATCCCCTGCACTTTTTATTTCATAAAATAGCCTTTCTAATTTTGTTACTAAACACAACTCACCCCGAACTTTGTTATTAAGCACAACTTATCTCTTAGGTATTAATAAATTTAAAATTAAAAAAATACAAAATTTAAAAACAAATTATAAGAAATTTGGAAAAATATTGAAGAAATATAATAATATTTTTTTTAACTTTGATAAAAATTAGATTAATAAATTTAAAACTAAATGAACTATCAAATTAAAAATCATGGATTTCTACTTTTACACAAAATATAGGAATTTTATAGTTCTAGACGAAAGACAAGAGTTTTATGTTTATAGGTGAAAGATAAGAAGATTTTCCAATATTTATAAATTAATTATAGTAATAAAATTATAAATTTAAAAAATAATAAAATATTTTTAAAGTTTTTTATAAAAGATACTATAAGATAAAATGTAATAAATCTTTTTAAAAAATAATATTTTATAATTAGATTAATAAATCTTACTTAAAAGATTGTACAAAATTAAAAATTTGAATTAAATTCTAAAAAAAAAATTTTAAAAAAAAATTTGACCACCCAAGTTAAAAAATATTATTATATTTTTTAAAAGTTTTCCAAAAATTTATTTTTACGTAATTTGTTTCAAATTTTTAATTGCGTACTTTTTTTAAATTTTAAATTTATTAATATTTAAGGGGTGTTATGTTTAGTATAAAAAGTTTGGTGAAGAGTTGTGTGTAATAACAAAATTCAAGGACTATTTCTCAAAATTAAAAGTGCATGTGGTGTGTTGTATTTAATTACAAAATTTAGGGGGATGTGTTGTGTGTAATAACGAAATTTAAAGAGCTATTTTATGAAATTAAAAGTGTAAGGGAGTGTGTTGTTCTTAACTGTTAAGTTTATGGGCTATTTCATAAAATTAAAAGTGCAAGGGTGTTTTGCATTTAGTAGAAAAGTTCAAAGGTGTGTTTATAATTTGTCCTACATTAGGTGCCTCATGGTTTTAAAATATTTTTGAGATATCATAAATTTCTTTAACTTGTTTTTCAAATACTCTTCCCATAAATTTGTTAGAATTTCATTGAATTAAGTTGATGGGGCACATAAAATAAAAAAAAGTACCTTAAACATATTTTAATTATCATTTATATTTTATATAATTTAAATATTTATAATAATTTATAAATTTTCAAAATATAAAACTTTCAAAAAATACTGATAAATAATTTTAAAAACAAAAAATAAAAATTTATCTATTTTTATTTTTAAATTTGTTTTAAATTTTTTTTGATATTTAAGATCTTTTTAAGTATAAATGGAATTTTTTCTCTTTGTTGAGGAATCTGAACAAATCTAGTATGTTTTGATACCAATTTGTAATGAAAAATCTTAAACAAACTTGATATACTCGAATATCAATTTGTTAGGAAATTAATACCTCTTTAATGTGGAACTTAATGCACCGCCTAAGATGGTTCCGACATGTTTGCAGAAGACCGACTACAGCCCTAGTCAGGAGATGTGAACAGCTTCACACGGCGATAAGCAGAAGAGGGAGGGGCAGACCAAAGAAGAGTTGGCTGGAGACGATTTGTCAAGACCTAACCCACCTAAACCTAAGAAAGGAGATGGCCTCAGATAGGGCACGTTGGAGGGCTAGCATAAGGGTAGCGGAGGTGGTAGAGTAGAGTAGTGCGGGGAGTGACTGGTAGTTTAAGATCCTTAGGCAGGCATAACCTCAAGTGTAGCACTTATAGGTTAGCTTAGTGTCTGATCATGCTGCTTCTTCTTCTTCTTCTTCTTCTTTTTCCTCAAAATTCATTGGTAATTAATTGGTGGTTTATCTGCAGGCACTCAACTACTTCAAGTTAGGGGTCCCCGGAAACAGTCTCCTTTCCAGCCGGAAGGGGCAAGGCTGAGTATATCACCCCCCCCCCCCCCCCGACCCTGCTTTCTGCGGGAGCCGCGAGGCACTGGGACTGTTGTTGTTGTTGTTGTTAATGTGGAACTTAATACTCCATAACTGAGTTCAATTCAAATATTATAACAAAATAAGAGAAGTAATCAAAAGAGGTAAAAGAGAACAAACGAAGAACACATAGATAAATGTGGAACACCCTTCTTCAATCGAGAAGGGACAAATTATGGGCGGAGATGAAGATTCTTTATTAATCACAAGTAATAGAAGAATTACAAAGACACTTCCTCTTAACGAGATTTATGGAGAATTATTGAATCACTCTCTCTAAACTCTCGTGACGCTCTCAAACTTAATTGGAAGGCAGCTCTCTGATTGGATACCTAAAACAGAAGTTCTAAACTCATATTTATACTAAATGGCTAGGGTACGAGGAAGATGACTCCCGATCGATTTTTGGGGGGGGGGGGGACCCGATCGACCCTTCTTCTACTGCAGGACTGGATTTTGCTCCTTAAATCACCTCATCGATCGGGCATCCCCCGGAACTATCGATGACCCCTCGGCAAGCTATAAACCCTAAATATATAAAATTGAGGCATATTCCTAACACTCTTAATTATATTATTGTTCAATGAGACCAATGAGAATTATTGTACTTATGATTGTGAATGATGAAACTCACTAACTCCTCCCTCGTTTGTTATATTTTCAAGTACATTAGGTTTCTTTCGGTGCGATATATGAGTGGTATTTATTATATGTTGCACCATTTAGTAGTGAATTTTTGCATAAACTATACTAAATGAGCTTGAGGCTCATAGCCTAGTGGTTTGGAGCCTGGTTGCATGTGAGAGCGCCGGGGTTCGACTCCCCACTAGAGCATCCCCCCTCCCCTAGCTTTACCTGGATTAAAAAAAAAAAGCTAAACTAAATTATTTTAAATTTGTAGAAATTAATGTTTAATGTACATAATTCGCATTGTAGTAAATTACAAAACTCATTTTGTAAACGATTCTAGTAAGTTTGATGACATGCCTCCCTTCATGGCCTTGTCTCAAATATTTGTTTTGCTCCCGTATAACGAAAGTGTGTTGCGATTAGTAGTTCTACATTTTGTTTTGAAAAGTAAAACATTTTTGCTTATTTACCTCATAATTTGATAGGTTGTGGTTGTATTATTTGTTGTCACTCTTCATATGGCATTATTCAACTTGTTTTTAGTCCATTTATTATGTATATATATATATTTTAAAATGGTAAAAACGAGAAAGAGACTTTCACGTCCGCCCCTCATCGCCGGACATCCTGAAGCCTCAGCACTAGAGATGAGAAGGAGGGGGGCGGATGGCTCCACGAGATACAGCTGGAACCCAGTACTCCCCAAACCTTCGCTAGCCATAAAATCTGTAGATCTATTCGCCTCGGGGAATACATGAGAGAACTTAAGATTTCTAAACTTTCCCATGAGGGCTCTGATTTCATCTCTGATAGTTCTGATATCATTTGGGCAAGAATACTCTTCCTTGAAAGTTTTGATGACGACCTCATTATCTCCTTCGACTATTACACTATCGGCTCTAAGGGATATGGCCTCATACATACTATAGTCCATTTATTATATAAATGCATTTTTTTCCCCTCAATGAACTTATCAAAAAAGGGTATTTGACTTCCCCTCAATGAAAGGATAAACATTTTTCTTTATGGAGGGGAACATTTTCTGTTGTAATTTTATGCTATATATTTCAATTCAACCTGTATTTGACTAAGCGTGAACCTTTATACATTCTTCAGATAGAAAGACTAGAATTTCTATGATAAAAGTATTTTTAATTGAAAATTTTTGTGAAGAAATCTCTTGCATCAAGCAGAGCCCTAATTATAGTAAATGTACTCTCACACGCATTTTCTGTATGAACTTATTATCAATTGATTTGGACATAAAGTGTTAATCTCTTAACTCGTGGGAGGGTTCAATCCATGAACAAATGAAGATGTATGCGAGGACAATACATAAGCCAAAAAAAAAAAAAAAAAAGGTTAAAGGATTACGCCTCGTTATGTCAAATGTTAGCAAAATAGAATATACTATTCCCTGTGTCATTTTTCGTTCATTGATGCCAATAAGGCATTGTAGCCATAGAAGCTTGGATTTTGTTCTTCTAGATCATCTAGCTGAGCGTTACATGAGTCTTTTCACAGATTCCCTACTTCCTTGCCAGGGAGGGCTAGGATCCATTGCATTTTCATTCAAGAAACGGACTTCTTGTGTTTTAGACTGATACGGCACAGGATTCTTTAACATCTAAAAGAAAATGTTGCAGTTCTTGCTATAGTAGATGATAGCCTCTGCAAGTGATATAATTGGATTCTTCTTTATGCATTCTTCTGCTCAATTAGGGTTCATTTACCAAGCACTAAGATACTGGATCCCATTAGAACTTTGAAATTAAGCATACTTCAGCGAGAGTAGTACCAGGATGAGTGACCTCCTGAAAGTTGCTCGTGCTTCCAACCCTATAAAGTTGTAGGTCCTTGGAAATAGTCTCTCGGCAGAGTTACACCCTGAAGGGGTTAAGGCTGCGTACATCCACCCTTCCCAGACCCCGCTTATGAGGGAGCCCTTAAGGCACTGAATCTGTTATTGTTGTTGTTGTAACTTATCAAAAAAGGATACTTATAAGAAAAAAGGTAGAATTATACCAAATATACACCTAATGTTGTAAATATTAGTTTTTTTTTGGGTACAAATTTTATAGTTGAGTTTAAATATTATCAAATATTATAGAAAATTAATAATTATATAAAATACCTATTTATGCATATATGGAAATACATATATATAAATAAATATTGGGGTAAAATGTGACATGTGTCACAAATATAAGCCACCGTTGGTGACTCATCCAACCCCCCTTGTACGATATATACCTCATATGTACACCCAGCAGCAAAAATGCAAGAAAGCAAAAGAGAGAGGAAAGAAGAAAAAAGAAAGAAAAGGAAAGAAAAGAAGAAATGAAGAAAAAGAACAGAGAGAGAGAGAGAGAGAGAGATTAATGAAATAATCTCGTTCTGATATAAAATACTTGCTATTTTTCTTTAAGTATATTTAGGTTTGTCTTTTTATTACCATTCTATAGAGTATAATATCTCTATAGTTCTACAACACGTTATCAGCATGAGTCTCTAGCCAGACAAGGTTTATATAAGCTTAAGGTAAGGCTTTTATTTTCTAAACTTTGTCATTTTTAATGGCTAATCTAACAAAGCTTGACTTTACTGCTCTTGATATAAGTGGCAAGAATTATTTGCCCTTAACCCTTGATGCTGAGATTCATCTTGATGCTATGAATCTCGTAGATACTATTATAGAGGGTAATAGCACATCCTTACAGGATCGCGCAAAAGTTATGATATTTTTCAGGCATCATATCCACGAAGGATTGAAAGTCGAGTATCTTACTATAAAGAACCCACTTGTCCTTTAGCAGAATTTAAAAGAGATGTTTGATCACCAGAAATATGTGATCCTCCCTAAAGCTCACTATGAATGGATTCACCTGCGGCTGCAGATTTTAAAACCGTCAGCGAGTATAACTCTACGGTGTTTAGTATTACCTCTAGACTACAATTATGTGGTAAAAATATTACTAGGGATGATATGTTGGAAAAGATGTTTTCGACTTTCTATGTCTCGAACATGCTCCTACAGCAACAATATAAAGAAAGAAATTTCAAAAATTACTCAGGGCTAATTCAATGTCTTCTTGTTGCTGAACAAAAAAAATGAATTGTTAATGAAAAACCACCAATCACGACTGACTGGGTCAGAGCTATTCCCTGAAGTGAATGCTGCTTCCCATGAAAATAATATTGTGTAACTATGGCCATGGTCATGGTCGCGGATGTGGCCGCCGTCATGGACGCGGTCATGGTTGCGGACGAGGTGGTAATAATGGACCAAAAATTAAGGGGTCCAGCAATAGTGAAGAAAAAATTAAAAGGGAGAAAACCAATCAGCCAAATTTGTTGAAAAACACTGAAACCTGTTGTTTCCATTGTGGCACAAAAGGTCACTGGTCACATACTTGTCGTATGCTTGACCATCTGGTGAAGCTATATCAAGCATCATTGAAAGGAAAAGAAAAGCTCCTAGAAACGAATTTTGCCGAAGATCATCCTCCTCTTGATATGACACATCTTGTTGTCTTTGATTTTTTTTGAGGATTCCAATGAGAGAATTGATCATCTGATCGACGATGAAAATGTTATACTGGACTAAAAGTTTTATGTTTTATGTTATGTTTTTGTACTAAAATTTGGTTTACTTGTAATATAATGGTGTGTGTAAGTTGATGTAAAATATAGTTTGAGGATATGTGTAATAGAATAATATGTTTTGATATTTTATCTTAATACTTTATTTCTAATAAAATTTTAAATAGAATCCCACTAATACATATGTATTTTATAGAAATATGGATTTGATCAAAGATGGAGATTTAGGTCTAGCAGACAGTGCAACGACACACACTATCCTCAAAAGCAAAATATATTTTTCTCAACTACGATTAGCTGAAGCGAATGTTAATATAATATTGGGTGTTTCAAATTTGATTGAAGGCTCCGAAAGAGCACATGTTATGCTCCCTGAAGGGACAAAACTAAACATAAGCGATGCTCTATTTTCCAGCAGATCACAGAGAAACTTGATTAGTTTTCGAGATATTCGTCGCAATGGTTATCATATTGAAACAAGAAATGATGGCAATAAAGAATATCTTTATATTACGTCTCTTATTTTAGGAAGAAAGAAAATAGTGGAAAAGTTGTCAGCACTCTTTTCGGGGTTATATTATACTTATATAAACCCGATTGAATCAAATACAGTGGTTAATCAGAAGTTAACTGGCTACAAAACTTTCACCCTGTGGCATGATCGTTTGGGTCATCTAGGTGTAACGATGATGAGAAAAATTTTTGAAAGTTCTCATGGGCACTCATTACAGAACTTGAAGATTCTTTCTCCTGATGAGGTTTTATGTGCTGCTTGTGCTCAAGGCAAAATGATTATAAGGCTATCCCTAACTAAAATTGGGATTCAATCTCCTGTTTTTCTGGAAAGAATATAAGGAGACATATGTGGGCCTATTATTCCATCATGTGGACCATTTCGATATTTTATGGTGTTGATAGACACCTCAACACGTTGGTCACATGTTTCTCTATTGTCTACTCGCAACATGGCATTTGCGAGACTCCTTGCACAAATAATCCAATTACGAGCTCAATTTCCTGATTACGCGATCCAGAAGATCCGTTTTGATAATGCAGGAGAATTTATGTCCCAAGCTTTTAATGACTACTGTATGTCAATTGGGATTACAGTTGAGCACCCTGTGGCTCACTAGCATATACAAAATGGTCTTGTAGAATTTTTGATTAAACATCTGCATCTAATTGCTAGACCATTGCTCGTGAAAACAAAGCTGCCTCGTTCTGCATGGGGACACACTGTATTGCATGCGGCAGCACTTAATCGTGCCAGGCCAGCTGCCTATCATAAATACTCTCCATTGTAACTTGTTTCTGGTCAAGAACCAGATATATTCCATCTACAAATTTTTTGTTGCGTGGTATATGTTCCAATTGCTGCACCCTAGTGCACAAAGATGGGTCTTTGTAGTTTTCTAATCGTGTCAATTTAAGTTTTATACTTTCAATTATATCAATTTAGTCCTTTTATAATTTATATTATGTCAATTTATTCATTTGGTCAAATTTAACTTAAGGTAATGATTCAATTTTTAACGACAGAATCATACTAGATGCAAGTAATATCTACTCGTTGATTCAATTTAACCCAATCTATAATTGAACCACAAAATATTTCATTAACAACTAAACAAAAATTTTAATAGACCCAACATTACTACTAAATTTTTCCAAAAAACAATACTACTGAATTTAATAAACCAAGTTTATGTATTGATCGTGGTTGTTGTTTATGTACTATACAGTATAAACATGTTTTATACTATAAATTAGGAAAAGAAGTAAAGTTTTCACATTTTTTTTTATGTTTTGTAGTTAATGATGATTTTAATATTGATCAAATTATGTTTATATTAGTGTTAATAATAATTTTTCTATTATAATGGTTAAAACTATAAACCATACTAGATCAGACCATAATTACGGTTTGGTATGGTTTGGTTTGTGAGATAAAATGGTTTGGTTTTGGCTTACAAAATTATCAAACCGTATTTTTACGGTTTGGTCCGATTTGATAACCATAAACCGCCAAACTAGACTGTGTGCACCCCTTATATAACCATATATGAATATGACTCTTTTGACTTGAGCATGCATTTATAACCATACAATAAAATTATCAACAATCGTGTCAACTTCATACCTCACTATAAAGTCCCAAGAACCTTTATATAATAGCCAAGTGTGAAGCATGTCACCATTACAAATGCAAGTTAAATTGTCAACTTTAATTGTATTACTTATTAGGATATATTATATTATATTGATTTTATTTTGATATTATTATGATATTATTCTGATATTATTCTAACATTATTCTGATAATATTCTATAATTATTCCTATACTCTTTACTATAAATATATGTCTCAGCAACCCTATTGGATATGCTTCACTAACTCATATTTTCACATGGTATAAGAGCGTACCAACCCTAACTAAACAAAAAAAAAGGGAAAGAGAGGGACCGTAATACCAACCCCAAACACAGCCGCCGCAATAGGGAAACCCTAACCCTAACCCCAAACACAGCCGCCGTCACAACCCCCGGTGACCTCCCGCTCCTCTCTCTCCACTGGTCATGCCGACATCTCCGACACCGCTCCGACCCCAAGCTTGCCGTAGTCCGTTGTCCTTCCGGTTGCCCTGTTCTCTGTCTGGAGGTCGAGCCACAGTCCGTCTTCTCTCTGGCAGCTTGTTTGCCGGCCACTACTGTTGACCCCCATGGCTGCTTCCTCCTCCTCTCCTTCTCTCTCCAATGTCGCCGCCTTCCCCCTATCACCGGGACCAGTAGCCACCGCTCTCCCTCGCCCAGCCACCACCTCGACCCCTGCTTTCGGCTGCTCCCATGTCGGCCTCTCTCTCTTCTGGGCTCACCCACGGGTTCTCGCTCCCCTCTCTTTTCCCCCCTCATGCCGAATCGACTTTGTCATCCGTTAACATCAGTGCATCCTCCTCCGGGTATAGTATTGGTCTTCCCTTACCCTCCTTTAATTTTTCCAATTACTCGTCCCCCCTCATGGCTGGTGCATCGTCCCTACCAGCATTCTCCCCCTCCCCCCCCCCCCCCCCCCCCCCATGTGACTCCCCTTCCTCCCTCCTCTATTATAAGTCTAGTTACTATTAAACTAGAAACCTCCACCAATTATAGCACATGGCGAGAACAAGTCTCCATGGTTCACCGTGCCCATCGACTTATGGGCTTCGTCGATGGCGCACACCCGTGTCCCCCCGACCAAATCCCAACACCCACGGGCCAATATATCCCCAACCCTGACGCTATCACATGGTCCTGTATAGATCAAAGCATTAGGGCATGTCTGTCTGCGTCTCTCGCTCGCCTGGTCCTAAATGATGTCATCCACCACCCTACATCCCGAGATATGTGGACTGCCCTAGCCAAACGCTTTTGTGACCACTTCCTTGCTAAGGAGTTCGACCTTCACTCTCAACTTGTCACCTTACGTAAAGAAAATAAATCCATGACCACCTACCTTATCGAACTCAAAACCATAACCGGTGACCTGGCCGCCATAGACTCACCTGTCTCTAACCGTGAGCTCCTCCATTACGCTCTCTTCGGTCTCCCTTCGGAGTATGCCTCCTTCAACACTTTCACCCGCCAGTCGTCTTGTGATCTCTCTTTTGAACAACTCAAGACTGCACTGTGAGATGAAGAGGCTGCTCTTGCTTGCATTCACGCTCGCTCCTCTACAGATCACGGCCATGCAGTCTCAGTCGCTCCTCCTCTCGCGGACTCCTCGGGCTTAGGCCAAGGTCACGGTGGACATGGACGTAAGGGCTGTGGATGCAACAACAATCGCAATGGGAACTCCGGGGGGCGTGGTGGGTAGCACGGTTAACCTCAACATCCTCCTAGTACAGGTATGGTTCCCACCGGTGGTCACTCTCCGCATCAACAAACTTGGGGTCGCAACTCAGGTACTCATTCTCGTTAGCCTCATGACAGTATACTCAGTGCCGGTCCATTGGTCTGTCAGATTTGTCATCAAGCAAGTCATGCTGCCTCTCTCTGTCCTCATCGCTATGTTGATTCCGTTCTCTTCCAATCTCTATCGTCCATGTTTGTTAATGATTCTGCTGATCCTACATGGTACCCTGACTCTGGGGCGTCTAACCATATGACTTTCAATGCAGGTATTTTAACTAAACACACTATTTATCATGGCTCAAAATTAATTCAAGTTGGCAATGGCTCCCTGTTACCAGTCACTCGTGTTGGTTTTTCAAAAATTCGCACTAACTCTCGTGACCTGTTACTTCCTAATGATATGTTGGTTCCTAGTCTTACATACAACCTATTGTCTATTAAACAGTTGTGTCGCTATAATAACTGTGTTGTGGAGTTTGACTCTTCTTCCTTTTGTGTCAAGGACAAGACTACGGGGATGCCCCTCCTCAAGATACGTAGTGAAGGACCCCTTTATGGGTTTTCTCAGCACCCTACTGGACTCATAGCACGGACCGTCCCGGCTGAACTCTGGCACAGGCACTTAGGTCATTTAGGAAATTCTGTTTTGGATACTTTACGCACCCGTTCTTTGATTTCTTCTGTTTCTAGTGCTAGCTCAATAAGGCATTGTCATGCATGTTGTCTAGGAAAGTCGCGTCGTTTACCATTTTTGCGTGTGTTGCATACTACTACTTCGCCTTTGCAATTCATACATTCAGATGTTTAGCAATCGCCTGTTGTGTCTGAATCTGCTTTTCGATATTATGTGTTATTTGTTGATGATTATACAAGCTTTACCTGGCTTTATTCGATGCAAAGGAAGGATGAAGTGTACTCCGTCTTTACTGATTTTAAGGTCTTTATCGAAACCTAGTTCAATGTCAAAATTAAATGTTTTCAAAGAGATGGAGGCTGTGAGTTTGACAATAGGTCCATGGCTAACCTTTGTAGCACTCATGGTATTCACTTCCGCCTCTCTTGTCCTGATACCCCACAACAAAATGGGGTGGCAGAACGAAAGCATCAACATCTAAGTGAAAAGGTACTAATCCTACTCTTTCAGGCGCGTCTTCCACCTAAATTTTGGGCTGATACTGCTTGCACTGCTTGTTACATTATAAATCGGTTGCCTACCCTAAACTTACAAAATTTTTCTCCCTTTCAAAAACTGTTTAAAAAGGAGCCTGGCTATAAATTTTTTTTTCGGGTCTTTAGGTGTGCATGTTATCCCAACATCACATCCCGTACCCCTCATAAATTGGCCCCACGATCTGGCCCGGGGGTCTTTATTGGGTATGCAGGTCATTACAAAGTGTAGCGCTGTTTAGACCCCACTACTGGTAGAGTCTATACTAGTCGTCATGTCCATTTTGTTGAGCAATTGTTTCCTTATCCCGATCTCGTGTCTAGTTTGCATGTGCCGTCGACCCAAATGGTTGTGGATGTTCCCCTACCGAGCCCGCTTTTGGCTTACTCCATGCCCACGACGGCCCCTAGTACTGTTGCATAGCTTCCGGGTGTCTCGGGCTCGACTTCTCTCCCGCCCACGCCACCACGGATCCCCATTGCTTCCGCTCACTCCCCACCTTCGGCCGGGTTGCCTGGCCAAGACACTGCGGTTCCCACGGCCGAGTCATGTCCTGTCCCCGACTCCGGGGGCGCACATCAGGATCCCCACCCTGACACCACTGTGACCTCCTTGGATGGTCACCCTGGGCCTGTGCTTGCCCCCACTACCGTACCCCCCACCTTGAATGTCCACCCTATGCGCACCCGCCTCAAGGACGTGATACGCAAGTCCAAACACATACTGTCTCTTTGCTCTGTGGTTGTCATACAGGAACCAACATGTTTTTCACAGGCTGTTGAGAATCCCCAGTGGCAGGAAGCCATGGCTGAGGAGTTCAATGCTCTCATTCAAAATCAAACATGGGACTCAGTTCCTGCGTCACCTTCTCAAAATGTTGTCGGTAGTACTTGGAAGTATAAGGTTAAGTATAAACCTGATGGTTCTGTTGATCGATTCAAGGCCAGCCTTGTTGCTCAAGTTTTCCATCAACGTGAGGGCCTTGACTACTTTGAAACTTTTAGCCCTGTTGTTAAACCCACCATCATCAGGTTCATTCTTACTCTTGCTGTAACTCATAGGTGGTCCATTCGCCAACTTGATGTCAAAAATGCTTTTTTACATGGTTTTCTGAAAGAAGAGGTATATATGCGTCAGCCTCCGGGGTTCGTTCACCCGAAATACCCGACGCATGTATGCCGCCTACGAAAAGCTCTCTATGGCCTCAAACAGGCCCCTCGAGCCTGGTTTCATAGGTTTAGTACGTTCCTTTATAGTTTTGGGCTCTACTGTAGCAAGACTGATCCCTCCTTATTTATACATCGCCCCCCCCGTAGCATCATTTTCCTGCTTTTGTATGTGGACGATATTATTATTACTGGCTCTGACTCCTCTTTACTCACACGCCTCACTGCATCTCTCTCCACACGGTTTGCCATGAAAGATCTTGGCCCCCTTCATTATTTCCTTAGAATAGAGGCCAAACTCATCAGACATGGTTTGTTTCTTTCTCAGCACAAATACACCCTGGATCTTCTGAGTAAGCATGACATGCTTGAGGCTAAACCTGTGCAAACTCCCTTACCGACTCGGGTCCAGCTGTCTGTGTCTAATGGGTCTCTCCTACCCGATCCGACCGAGTTTCGTAGTGCAGTAGGTGCCCTTTAGTACCTCACCATGACCCATCCAGACATTGCATATGCGGTTAACCGTGTGTCTCAGTTTATATACTCTCCTACTACTTCCATTGGCATATGGTTAAACGCATCCTACAGTACCTTAAGCTCACACCCGATCATGGCCTTACCATCGCCTCGGGGTCATGCACCTCTGTCACGGCATATGCTGACGCTGACTGGGGTGGTTGCCCTGACACCCGTTGCTCGACTACGGGCTTTGCTCTATTCCTTGGCCCTAATCTTAACTTGTGGCACGCGAAGAAGCAGCCTACGGTTGCCAAATCTTCCATTGAATCCAAATATCATGTTGTAGCTAAGGTTATTGTTGAATGTGATTGGATCAAATACCTTATGCGTGACTTAGGACTGCGCCACACTGGCCCGATACTTGTCTACTGTGATAATGTCTCCGCTACCTACTTGGCTGCCAATCCTATATCTAATGATCGCAGCAAACATGTAGATGTTGACTTTTATTATGTTCGTGAGAAGGTTGTTAGGGGTAATATCTAGGTTCGGTACACACCTACTACCAAACAGGTTGTTGACATATTCACCAAAGGGTTGGCTACTGATCGCTTCCGCTTTCATAAAGCCAATCTGCACATAGGTCCCCCTCGCACAGATTGAGGGGGCGTATTAGGGTATATTATATTATATTAATTTTAATCTGATATTATCTTGATATTATTCTGATATTATTTTATAATTATTCATGTACTCTTTACTATAAATATACGCCTTAGTAACCCTATTGGGTATGCTTCACTAACTTATATTCTCACGTTACTTATTAGAGTAGTCATAAATTCTTAATAAATCTAAACCAACATGATACGGCGAGTAGCAACAAAAATCATATAATTTAAAAAAAGAAAAAAAAAAAAAAAAGGTGCTCCCAATATTGCAGTAGTCATGTAGAGATTCAATTGTAGCTCATAGTGTGTATGATATACACATGTTGCTCGATATTATACTTTTAATATGTTATCATTTTTACTTAATACATACAATTATATTTTTTATTTTATTTATTTTATTATTATTACTTTTTTTTATACATGGTGAGGACCCGGGGGGGGGGGGGGGGGGTAAACCCCACAAACTCCTCAATTAAGAGGACCAAAAGCAAGGCAAGTGGGAATCAAACCCGGGACCTCCTGAATGGGTGCCGGCGATGCAAACCACTATGCCAACGCCCTAATGGGACAATTATATAATAATGAGAAAAAAGTGACCAATTCATTAAATTGTTTTCCATATTTTTATTTTAGAAAAGATAGTAAATGCTTAACATTTGGGAAATTGATTTTATCCTAAACATTTCCCGCACGCAGCTATGAAAGGCCAATTTAGCTATTTTATTTAGGATTTAATTGCACTAAATTCTTGTATATTATTAGTCCATATAAAAATAATAATATTTTTTCTTTTTAATGTTTGGATGATTTAGTAAAAATTCAATATATACAAGTGCAATAAAGGGCACATATTAGAAAATCTGATTTATTTATTATATATTTATTTTTGTAAAATCCTTATAAATATGTATAGTTTTTAATATATACATAAAGTAAATATATATTTAAAAAAATCAACCTCCACATACTTCAAGCTAGAAGATCAAATCTATCTATTACAATAAAGTTTTTCTTTTTTCCCCAAAAAAAATGGTACAAGCTAGTCGCTATTAGTAATACTGGTTAGGTACAATAACTGTAGATAAAGTGTAATCTAACGAAATATTAACATATTATAATTGACTTTTTTTTTTAGAGATATTAGTTAGGCACTTAAAATGTTGTACTAAGAATAATCAAAATCATATTCCACTTACAAATAAACCACCTATCCCTTTTTTTTGATAATTCCACTTAACTTCTTGTGTACCTAATTGCATTTTTCTCTATCAAACTTTATACAAATGATTATCTTATATTATAATAGTCATATATAAGATTCACATGTTATACAATTGATTATTTCTCACAAAAGAAACTTGCTCTCACATTTTGGTGGTCAGCCATATCCACATAGATTGGCTTCGAGTGATATTCACATATATACACATATACATACGTATCAGATATACATGCAGCTCATTATATCATATTTTACATACGTGTGATGTATGAAATCATACACAAATAAATCAACATTTCAGAGCAAGATTAATGAGTAAATCATACACAAATAAATCATACGTATCAATATACTGAGTCAGGCTTATCAGATATGACCAAAATAATGAGTGGAGAGAGAAAGATTAAGATCTCTCATTAACTGTGTAAAAATAAAAAATTACAGACACTAAGCTAGACTATTTATATACAAAATGAGCAAAACCAAAACTGAAGGAAGCTGGGCTAACCGCCACTAAAACATCTTGATGAGGAATTTAGAAAATATCTTAAGTATCAAAAAAATATATAAAAAAGATCCAAAATATGAAGCAAAGCTAATACACCCCCTCAAGTTGGGGCGAAGATGTTGAGAAGACCCAACTTGCCAAGGAGAGACATGAAAGAAGCAGGAGGCAGTGCTTTGGTCAGAATATTAGCAAGCTGGTGTGTGGAAGCAACATGAAGAGTCTTGATGATGCCCAGCAGAACTTTCTCACGGATGAAATGACAATCCAGCTCAATGTGTTTAGTACGTTCATGGAACACCAGATTGTAAGTAAGATAAACAGCAGCCTGATTATCGTAAAAAAGCAAAGCAGGTTGAGGATGTGGAATAGCAAAATCAGATAACAAGCATAAAAGCCAGACAAGTTCACAAGCACTGACAGCCAAACTGTGGTATTCAGCTTCAGCAGAGGACCTGAAAATGGTGGGCTGTTTCTTGGACTTCCAAGAGATGAGAGAATCACCTAAGAAAACACAAAAACTAGTAACAAAACGCCTGGTGTAAAGGCAAGAGCCCCAGTTAGCATCCGCAAAGGCCTTAAGATGTAAGGATGAGGCAGCATAATAGAATAAGCCTTGACCTGGAGAAGACTTGATGTAACGCAGAACACGCAAAGCAGCAACCAGATGGGGCTGACGAGGAGCAGAAACAAATTGGCTCAGTTTGCCAATAGCAAAGGACAAGTAAGGACGAGTAATGGTAAGATAAAGCAAGCGACTAATGAGCCTGTGATATGACTCTGGAGCAGGTAAAGGCTCACCATCTGTACGGCTGAGAGATATATTCTAATCCATCGGAGTGGAAGATGGACGAAAACCCAACATCCTAGCAGACTCAAGAATTTTAAGGGCATACTGGCGTTGGCATATGGAGATGCCAGAGGGCTGTCAAGCAACTTCGAGGCCCAAAAAATATTTGAGGGCGCCCAGATCTTTGAGACGAAATAGATGATGCAGATCCTCCTTGAGATGTGAAACAAATGTGGGGCTGCTGCTAGCAATGATTATATCATCTACATAAACAAGGACAGTAGTAAAATGAGCAGAGCAAGAGATGGTGAACAGACTATAGTCATTCTTGGACTGTGTAAAGCCAAGAGAAAGCAATCCGGTAGAAAACTTGGCAAACTAGTTCCTGTAAACCTATTTAAGACCATATAAACTCTTGTGAAGTCGATAAGCAAGTGGTGGGTGCACCCCCTGAGCCTCAAAGCCAGAAGGAAGAGACATATAAACTTCTTCAGAAAGGTCCGCATGAAGAAAAGTGTTGTGAACGTCCAACTGGGAAAGAGACCAATCCTTAATGGCAGCCAGACTGAGGAGAAGCTTAACAGTGGTAAGCTCGGCAATAGGGGAGAAGGTGTCAGAGTAGTCAACCCCTTCCTGCTGTGTATAGCCTTTGGCCACTGAACGAGCCTTGTACCGTTCCAAGGTCCCATTAGAACAGAGCTTGACTTTATACATCCATTTGCATCCAACCAATTTCTTGGTGGAAGGTAGGGGAACAATGTCCCAGGTCCCATTAGCCTCCAAGGCTGAGGTCTCCTGAGCTATGGCTTCACGCCAATGAGGGACTTGAACAGCCTGATGATAGTGCTCAGGTTCCTCATAGGTAGAGAGCAACTGAGAAAGCTTCATGAGTGGGAGAAAGAGAGTTATATGTAACAACATTGGCCAAAGGGAAAACAGTGGAGGATGTTGAGGAGGAAGAGTACAGTGGTACTCTTTGAGATACTGAGGGGGATGGGGTGATCTGGTAGATTTCCTTGGAGCTAAAGGGGAAGGAGCAGTAGTAGGAACAAGTAATGCCCCGGGGATAGAAGACTCAGTAGGCTGGGAAGGTAGTGATGTTGACAGGTCAGTAGGAGAGGGAGCAGGGGGTTTCGCAGGGGGTAACAAAGCTGAAGGAACATTGGATTATCCACTGGATAAAGCAGGGACACTAGGTGTAGGTGCACCAATTAATGCGTCGGAGAAGTCCATGTCAGGGACTGATTGACGGGGCATAGAAATTTTGGAAAAGGGTCTTCCTGTGGAGGTAATGTTTGAAAAGGGCATATGGTCTCATGGAACAAAACATCTCTAGACAAGAAAAGTTCGTTCTTTTGAATATCATATAGTTTATATCCTTTCATCCAAAAGGATATCCCACAAAGACAGCTATCCTAGCCCAGGGGGAGAATTTGTCACGGTTAGCAGTGAGGATGGATGCAAAACACAGGCAACCAAAAAGGTTTGAAGTGAGAGTATTGAGGAGCCTTGCCAAAAAGGAGCTCATGGGGTGTTTTCTTATGCAGTAAACGAGAGGGGAGTCTATTAATGAGGTACACAGCAGTAAGCACACATTCACTCCTCAGGGAAAGGGGAGTGTTAGCTTGGAATGGAGGGCTCTTGAATAACAAGAATATGTTGGTGTTTCCTTTTTACGGCTGAATTTTGTTCAGGTCTGCCAACATTATAAGTTTGGTGAATAATACCATTAGTCAAGTAAAAGGTATGAAGGTTAAATTATTTACCATTATCAACGCGAAGGGTTTTAATGGAAGTTTTGAATTGAGTGAGGACATAGTTATAAAACGCAGGGATCCATTTGGGTACCTCAGATTTAAGTTGCATCATGTACAACCAGGTTGTTTTAGTGCAATCATCCACAATACTCAAAAAATATCTATGCCCAACTATAGACTCAATATGGAAGGGACCCCAAATATCATAGTGAATTAGATCAAAGGGATTGGGTGATAGATTATTAATGCATACAAAGGGTAATCTCTTCTGTTTTGCAATTGGGCAAACAAAACAAGGTACTTTAGAATTATTTGTCATTACATCAGGAATGAAACATTGTAAGGCTTGCATCCTTCCCTTAGAAGGATGACCTAGATGCAGATGCCATAGGTTGGGAGCATGGACAGGACAAAAATCAAGAGGACCAGCTGGTAAGGAGGCATTACAAGCTGCTGCTGTGCCTTGGTCAGGTAGAAGAAGGTAGAGATCAAAGCATCTCTGAGCCACCCCAATCGTAATCGATTTGGTGTGGTCATGTATAACACATGAGTCAGCAGCGAAAGAGACTGTCAAATTTTGTGAATTGCATAACTGTCCATCAGATAAAAGGTTATACTTGAACTCAGGAAGAAAGAGAACATTTGAGACAACAAAATTAGAGTTAATCTTGATAATGCCTAGGTGAGTAACTTCAGTGGAGTTGCCACTAGGGAGAGTAACACGTCCTTGCATAGTGTGGGTCGTTTTATCAAAAAGGATGATGTTTCCACACCAGAATCAATAATCGAGCAATTTTTGAATTTATCATGATTGGAAGATGAGGATGAGGAGGCGAAAGAATGAAAAGAAGTCAGCGCTCTTATACCTAAGAGAGACATGGAAAGATCAGAAGCACTACCAGCATTGGCTGAAGCAAGTTCTTGATTGGTGTTGCCCATGGAGGAATGGACAAGATGGCCACTCAGCAAGGTCATCAACTGCTGGCAATGTTCTGGAGTGAAGGATAACATAGCCTTCTTGTTGAGTGAGTCTGTAACAGCTGAAGAACTAGCCTTGGACGCAGTGTTTCCCTTTCCCTTGGGCTTATATCCTGGAGGGTAACCATGAGCTTGTAGGATTTGTCAATGGTGTGCCCAGTCATGACTGGACCGTCACTGTTGCTAAGAAAATATGGTGAATCATACGGATCTTCAAGTCGAAAATACTGCATCTTGCGAGATTCCTATTGTCCTCGCTCTGAAGGCCTTTCTCCGCTTCCATTTTTGTTAAGAGCACTCACGAGACTCGTATCCGTCATGGAAAACGAAGGTAAACGAGGAAGAAAGGAGGAGAGAGAGATGGATTGCAGGAGAAGCAACCGTAAGAGAGAGAAGAGTGAGGTCAGACAAAAGTGACCTAAGAGAGAGAAAAATGATGCGGGAAGTTTGGTGGCTCTGATACCATATCAGATATGACCAAAATAATGAGTGGAGAGAGAAAGATTAAGATCTCTAATTAACTGTGTAAAAATCAAAAATTACAGAAACTAAGCTAGACTATTTATATACAAAATGAGCAAAACCAAGACTGAATGTAGGTGGGCTAACTGCCACTAAAATATCTTAATGTGGAATTTAGAAAATATCTAAAGTATCAAAAAAATATCTAAAAAAGATCCAAAATATCAAGCAAAGCTAATGAGGCTTATAAAATAAACTTATAATTCCTTCTGATTCAGCTAAGTAATATGAAGCTACCGTTGCAAGCAAATGATCATATAAAAACACATCAATCAAACAATAATAATAATAAAATAGGTGAAATAATATTTATTTCATAGTATTGTATAAATATATTCTAAACATCATGATGTTCTTCCAAGTTTTCAAATTTATGCAACGGCCCCTATGCAATATTTTAGGGAGACCTGCTAAACTGCTACTACAGCAAGTATAAGCGCGTGTTTAAAATATATTTCATCTAATAAGGATGATTTTTTGTTTTCGAAAATTAAATATCAGAATTACAAAGTCCTCTGTAAAAGTTTTTACTTGAAAATAATAAACAGTGTAATTTTATCTTTTTAAATCATCAATGAAATACATACTTTCTTTTCCCAAAACAATATCACTCACGTTCAAATAAGATTGTCAAAGTCATACGAAATAAAAGAGGAACTTGTTAATAATTTCTTTTTTTCTTTTTAAAGAGCTGCGAAAGCAAAATCACAAGCTTGTCCCACAAACACATACCTCTTAAATCTCTGTCGAGATATATGCAATTATAGTCGATTGCTTTGTAAAATTCTTCTAAAATTCCAATCAACGGTTGTGAATTTCTCTCTTATTTTACTCCACTTACAGGAGTCTTAAGTCACGGCACCACAATTTGCAAAACCTCACTGCTAGATTTATGTTACTAATAAACATCAAGACCTCCAAACAATTCAAGTAGAGGTTGGTATTAAGAGCAAGATGAAATGACATTTTGATTGCCATTTAAAAACTTTAAAAAATTTAATAAGGCAAAATTTTCTTTCTAAAATTGTTAGAAATATTTTCAGCAAAATACATCAAACAAAATATATATTAAAATGATAATATATATTCGCAAATATCAATTCAAAAATTAGTGTGATAATATGGATAATTACACAAGTTGACTTACAATACATCATTATTGAAATTCCATCAAATCATGAACTATAACTTAATACAAACAACAACAACATAAAATGAATTAAAGAGCAAGGGGTCTTGGAAAACATATATCCTTTTTGGGCTGGGGCACGCATAAATGCTCTCCTTGCAAAAAGGAAAGTGCTCTCCTGCACGAGTTCAATAGGAAGATGTGAGAGAGAAAAAAAATAAAAACAGAGAGCTTCTGGTTTTTTCACACGTTACATATGCTACTAGCTAACATTGTTATAGATAAAAATACACATATGTATAATTCAATTATTTTTCCTCCAAAAATCAGAACTTAATTTTGTTTCAACTACAAACGATAAAATAGCTTGATAGTGGCCTTGAATCTGTCCAACTCTTAACAGACAAATCTGCACATAAATAAATATCTTCTTAAATGTTTTTCTCTTTTTTGTGAAATATTTTCAGATGTATGTATGTAGCAAATCTTTTGTCAAAGATTTTTCCAACTGAAAAATAATAGTACAAGAATACTTAATTTTTAAATCAGATCATAAAATCTATAATTTTTCCTACAAAAACAGAATCAACGAGACAAATTACACTTAAAAGAGAGCCCAAAGTTGTTCAAGAGAATATTAAATAATAAGGTGTGAAACATAAGACGTTTGGATTCAATGGAAGAGTGTGAACTACTATAGCAATGGCATGACCCAAGGAGAAGTGACTACATACCTCAGTAATCTCACAATGCATATAATCTTCCAATCGGAAAGCTTGTTTAAGACACATGAGATGATCGAATTCCCTCTAAAATTGTTGCAATTTCATTCATTGTGGGCCTTTGTTTCCCATTTATGTTTAAGCATCGTTTTGCGAGGTTAGCAACAGCCATGAGCTCCTCCTCCTTTCCTTCTCCAAGAACTCTAGAATCCAACATATCAACCAAATGGCCGTTCTCCATTCGAAATAGAAATTCGGTGGCTAAGCTTCTCCATTCACAAGGCCCCGACTCTGCTTCATAAACTGGCCTTTTACTTGTTAACAACTCCACGAGAACAACCCCAAAGCTGTAGACATCACTCTTTTCTGTGAATATATTTGATCGAAAATATTCTGGATCGAGATACCCAAATGTGCCCTGAACACGAGTAGTTGCGTGAGTTTGATCAATGGTAATGGTCCTTGAAGTTCCAAAGTCGGAGACTTTGGCTTTATATTTATTATCCAAAAGTATATTGGAGGTCTTGATATCACGATGGTAAATAGGTACAGAGGAGGATGAATGTAGGTATGCAATAGCTCCTGCCGATTCTGTCGCAATTTGCAGGCGCATTTCCCAGGTAATATGAAAGTCTTCACTTGGATCATGAATGTGTTTATAGAGTGTTCCATTGGGGATAAACTCGTAAATAAGTAGGGGAACCTCGGTCTCTAAACAACATCCAAATAGCTTAACCACATTTCTATGGTTGATTTGTGAAAGGATCGCCATCTCATTGACGAACTGTTCTAATTGGGATTCGTCCATGATTTTGGATTTCTTGACTGCGACAATTCTTCCATCCAACAATATCCCTTTATACACTGTACCTTGTCCGCCTTGGCCTAGTATCCTATCATTGTTGAAGTTGTCAGTGGCTTTCTCCAATTCGATTATTGTGAAAATCTTTGTTTTCTCTGTGAGACCTTTGTTGGAAGACATTTGTTGTTGCAAGAGTAAGCCACCATTGCGCTCAAAGTATTTAGCCCTTTGCTTGATCTCCCTTCTTCTCTTTATAGCTCGGTATAGCTCACATGAACCAAGCAACATAAGTATTGCTACTATGCCCGCACCAAGTCCTGTGGGCAAGTTTCAATGCACACAACTCAATATCCAAGAAAAAGAGCATCTATCTGTAACATTTCATACAAGAGTCATTGATAGCCATTTAGGAATGGAGGAGTCTATAAAGTTTTTGAAATGCAAAACTAATGGTGACTTACACTCAAAAACGTTTTCTTTGGATACTTTAGAATGTATGACATTTTTGGCCAACAATACCACTAAGGATGAATTATGTTATTTTTCGAAGACAACGGAAATTAAAGTTGTTTTGGCCCTATCATTTAAAGCAAAGCTAGTTGGGTTCCGTTTCCAAATGTTATTACTCTTCAACTTGGCTGGTTTTGATCTTGCAGCATTTGAAAATGGAACCATTACACCTTATGCACTGATTTTTTATCTTTATTATGGTTTTGCAAAATGTTTTGATATTAATAAGATGACATTATTGTAAGGCAAAAAATTTATTACTTAGAATCATGGTGTGATTAAAGAGAATGATAATCAAGAAATTGCCCTAACTATAGCAATTTTGCCTTGACAACGATATTATTGTATTACTATTATGATATTTAGGGTCGGAAATATTTTGGATGGTCAATAATAACAGTGAGAGCTTAGGCATAAGGTAGGGATGTTTGGTCTCTAAATTAATGCAGCATGTAAGTGGAAATTTAGGGGAACGGGAAGGTTCTACGGCCTTCCTTTTCATTTTATTAAAGAATTAACAAAACTTCAAGAGGAAAATAAAAACCTAACTCTCACAACTAGATAATAGAGACTCTAAAAAGGGGAAAAAAAAAAATCTGAAATTTATGAACTACTAAAACCTTAGATTTCTCTATGTATATAAAGAGAGGCTAATCCTAATTTGAATCAAATTCTAAAAGATAAATACAAAAATTAAATCTAAAATTTAAACTAAACTAATCTTAATTGGACACTATCTCCTCAGCGCTCCATCCTCGGCTTCCGCCAAGCTCATGGCGCCTAGCCTGGTGCCGTCAAGTCTCCAAACCTATTCTCAATCCCGTATCAGACCTAGGCTGCATCATCCTCTCCGCGTTGGAGAGAATGCGCCCTCAAATTTGCTTGAGGATTAGCACGATCATTCTTGCTAAAGTAAGGAACAAGGTGCTTGACATTGAAGATGTCAGAGGTCCTCATGCCGGGTGGAAGTTGTAGGCGATAGGCGTTGTCGTTGATCTTCTCTAGTACTGTCAGTGGTCCTATCTTTCGAGCCATTAGTTTGTTACATTTCCACACCAAGAATCATTCCCTTATCATAATTGCCCAAACGTTTTCGCCAACTTGATATTGAACTACTTGACGCTTCTTGTCACTTGTTGTCTTGTACTTGGCGGTAGCCTTTAGTAACCGGGCCCTGATTTGCTCAAGGATGTCTTTGAGCAAAGAGATTAAGTCTTCCGCCTTCCCGTGCTGGTGTGTCAAGTCCAGGGCAGGCTTCAAGTCCATCATAGAACGGGGACCAAAGCCAAAAACTACCATGGATGGCACGAACCCTGTGCTCCTATTGACGAAGCTGTTATAGGCAAACTCTACTTGATGCAACTTCACCTCCCATCCCCTGGCGTTATCAGCAACAAGACACCTAAGAAGATTGCCCAAAGACCTATTGGTGACCTCGGTTTGCCATCTGTTTGAGGATAGTGAACTCTACTAAAGGCGAGAGACGTATCTGCTATCCTCCCCAATGTCCGCCAGAAGTAGTTCACGAACCTGACGTCTCAATTAGAGACAATGCTAGACGGAAGTCCATGCAACTTGTAGACTTCCTGGAAGAACAGTCCCACCACATGTATGGCGTCAGCAGCTCTCTTGCATTCAATGAAGTGTGCCATCTTGGAGAAACGGCCCACAACAATGAAGATGGAGTCAATGCCACCAGTCGTTCTCGGCAAGCCTTGAACAAAATCCATACTGATGTCTATCCATGGCTGACTTGGAATCGGTAACACCATGTATAAGCCGGTATTGGTCATTCCTCCCTTCAAAACCTGACAAACATGGCATTGTTTAACATACCTCTCCACTTCCTTGTGTATGGTAGGCCAAAAGTACTTGGCGGTAACAAGCTGCAACGTCTTGTCTCCTCCCACATGCCCTGCATTGTGCTTCTCCTCGATGATTTTAAGCCACTTGTTAGAGTTTGGGATGCAAACCTGATTTCCCTTGAACAGAAAGTCGTCATGAATAAAGTATCCGATAACACCCCCTGACTTTGCTTCCCGCCATGTCTTGCCAAATGTAGGGTCATCGTGGTACTGACTCACCAACTGCTCAAACCTGGTGACCTCCATCTTACTCTCTGTCATGATAAGGCTTCGCAAGCTTAATGCATCTTCCACCTTATTCATGGCACCTGACTTATGCTTTATCACAAAGTGAAAGAGTTGAACGAACCCTGCCCACTTGGTGTGATGATCTAAAAGCTTTTCTTGACTGTTGATGTATTTCAAAGTGACGCTATCTGTGTATAGCACGAACTCTTTATTGACAAGATAAGACTTCCAATGCCTCAGCACCTGGAACACCGCGCAAGTTTCTCACTAAAGTAGGCGATGGGTTTCCCTTCTTAGCTAAGTACAGTCAATCCCCACCTTGGATGCGTCCGTGTGTAGCTCAAACATCTTTTGGAAGTTTGGCGAAGCTAACAGTGGCACCGTAGTGAGCCGTCTCTTAATCTCTTCAAAGGCAGTAGCAGCCTCTAGCGTCCAGGTGATGGCACCCTGTTTCATGCAATCTGTTATGGGCACCATCACTATGCTAAAGTGAGGCATAAACCTCCTGTAGAAAGACGCCAGCCCATGGAAACTCATAACTTCCCCAATCATCCTTGGTTGAGGCCAATCGCGGACGGCTGCTATCTTCCCCTCATATGCTGAGATTCCTCCTTGGACACAGTGAAGCCAAGGAACATCACCTGATCCTTCACAAACTCGCATTTCTTCAAAGCGGCAAATAGATGTTGTTCCCTTAAGGTATTCAGCACTTCCTTAAGGTGTTTTGTGTGCTCAACTCGGTCCTGTCTATAGATTAGAATATCATCAAAGTAGACGACAACAAACCTCCCAATGAACGGCCATAGGACTTGATTCATGAGCCTCATAAAGGTACTTGGTGCATTGGACAACCCAAAAGGCATGACCAGTCACTCGTAAATTCCTTGTCTTGTCTTGAAGGTAGTCTTCCACTCATCTTAAGGTGAGATTCGAATATGATGATACCCACTCTTGAGATCCAGCTTCGTGAATACCAGAGAGTTCTGAAGTTAGTCAAGCAAGTCATCCAACTTTGATATGGGGAATCGGTACCTTACCGTGATCTTGTTAATTGCTCGGTAGTCAATATATATTCGCCAACTCTTTGGAATTAGCAGAGCAGGTACGGCACATGGACTCAGACTCTCACGAATAAAACCCTTGGCGAGTAGATCCTCTACCTGGCATCTCAGCTCTTCCTGCTTTGAAGGACTCATTCGATAGTGAGGCCTATTCGGTAAGGAGGCACCCAACACCAAGTCAATGCGATGGTGAATGTCTCTTAATGGCAGTAATGTCTTAGGCAGCTCTTCAAGGAATAGGTCAAAATATTCTCTCAGTAAGGCGGCAACTTCACTCGGCACTTCCCGCTGACTATACTTGCACTCTTTCCCAATCAATACAAACACGACTTTGGCGTCACCAATCTCCTTGGCGAACAAGGCTCATCCTTGTATTTCGGATGTTAGGCTTCTATAGCCAATGGTGCCTCCTCCTTCCTTCGTGGGTAGCAAGATGGTCTTTTCCCCCTCGAAGATGAGGGTGTAAGTATTTTTTTCTCCCGTCATGAATGACACTCCTATCAAACTGCCATGGGCACCCCAATAAAAAAAATGACAAGTGTCCATGGTGACAACGTTACACCGCACCCTGCGTTTGTACCTTGCCCAAATTGAAAAATTAACCAAGCAACATTTCGAAACGGTCACCTGGTTTCCTTTCTTGAGCCAAGACAACTTGCAGAGGCAAGGATGGGCTTCCGTCTTCAACCCCAACTTGGCGACGGCTTCTTTCGATATAACATTCTCGCAGCTACCTGAGTCGATGACCATGCGGCACACCCTATCGCCAATGGTACACGTGGTCTAGAAAATGTTGTTCCGTAGCCAACCATCCCCCTACTCTTCTCTAGGTGGGAAACAAGCTCACCTAATCACCAACAGATACCGAGAAACAATCTCTCCTAATCACCAACAGATGCCCCTCATCACTCGCTATGGCATCCTCCTCCTGACCCGCCAAGTCTTCTTGGGTTTCATCCTCCGCAATCCCGCTAACTTCATCATAGAGTTCCTCTACGTAAAGGCCCTTTCCAGCCCTGTCACCATTTCAACATTCAGTAGCTCGATGCCCTGCTTCTCCACACTTTGAAGCAATGAGTCCTAAATGTTCCTGCCAAGTCTTATGCGTTAGGCTTACCAGCATTGGTGATTGGAGGCCTATTCTATATGGCCGGCGTAGGCGCTGACCTTGTGTTGTCTTTGCCGCCAACCTATGCTCCCTAGGTGCCGCCAACTCGGCGACGCCTTTGCTAGCGTTCAACATTCATGGTACTCTGATTTGCCTCAGAGACGGTGAAGATGTGAAACATATTCAACACCTCTTGTATTGACTCCCTCAACCCGCCTATGTATCGATCTGCCAATTGCTCTCCGTTTTCCGCCAAGTCATTCCTGGCCATCAATGAATAGAACTCAGCCGTGTACTCCTCTATAGACCTCCAGCCCTGTCACAACCCTTGTAGGCACTGGTACATCATCCTGGCATGATTATGAGGTAAGAAAGCGCCTCGCATATGCTTCTTCATCTTCTCCCAAGACTTTATCTTGGCTTTCCTTGGCGCATCTGAATCTGCTTCATCTGCATCCACCAGGTGACTGCCCTACCCCATAACCGAGTAGCAACAAGCAGCATTTGCTTCGATTCCAACACCTCGCTGAACTCCAGAATCACCTCAACGGCCACAAGCCTCTAAGAAATCCTCAGGACGTCCTCCACCATTAAACTCCAGAATTTCAATCCAAAGGCCGGATTCCCACCTCCGATCTTCATAATCATTGGCGTCTTCGATAAAAGGTCGAGCTCTCCTTTGCCTTCGGTCTGGTAGCTCAGCATTCAGTAAAGGATTCTGAAAGCTCTCGTTCGTGTCCTCATTCGCACCCAGTGTTAATGGGTGTTGGGGCTAGGTTCTTGGTTCAAGATCGGGATATGCCCCTAGTTGAATCAAGCAACGCTTGGTTGGCTGGAATTTCACCTCCAACTCTTCAAACTTCCTCACGGTTTGCCTTTGGAAGTCTTGCTCGTAAATGTCCTCAACGGCTGCATTCCTTTGTCGACGACGGGCCATATTAGAAATCATATTGAGCTCTGATACCAACTGATGGAACGCGTAAGTGGAAATTTAGGGAGACGGGATGGTTCTACGGTCTTCCCTTTAATTTTATTAACGAATTAACGGAACTTCAAGAGAAAACTAAAAACTTAATTCTTCCTACTCGAGAATAGAGGCTCTAAAAGGGAAAAAAAAATTGAAAATTATGTACTCCTAAAACCTTAGATTTCTCTATTTATATATAGAGAGGCTAATCCTAATTTAAATCAAATTTTAAAAGATAAATACAAAAATTAAATATGAAATTTAAACTAAACTAAGCAATTTGGACTTTATCTCCTCTGCGCTTCGTCCTCGGCTTCCACCAAGCTCATGGCGCATGTGCCGGTGCCGCCAAGTCTCCAAACCTGTCCTCGATCCTGCATCAGACCTGGGCTGCATCATAGATGCAGGCGTATAATAGACCAGTATAAATTCTTTTTCGATTTGTGAGAGCTCCAGTGGGCCAGATGAGTTAGTTGCTTTTGAACGACATGGACCCCGGTGACCACATCTCCGGGTTTTGGTCAGGATAGGCCCGGTGGACTCAATACCAATTTTTTGATCATTATGAATTCCAGTGAACTGTAATATATACCAAGGTGAAATTGGGGGTACAGATCTCGTAGGCCACGGTAATTAGGGAGGCATGTATTGAACCTTACGAATTCACTGGTTTTCATGGAAATGGACTCTGCATGGCCTGGTTGTGGAGTCAACAAGCATGTGATCACAAATAGTGAGGATGAGTCAAATAATGAAGATTAGTCCTACCAAGATTATATTTAAGCAACTGCAGCTTTGGTCAAGTGGTTAGAACACTATCAAGTTTGATGCCCTATGAGGTCATCGGTTCAAATTCCTTTATTCTCAAACTCGCTTATCTATCTTTTCTTTTTTTTTTTTTAAAAAAAAAAAAGAGATTTACATCTAGGATTGTCATGGACACGGTAAGATGTTGGATGGTCTCGCGCATCATACCTTTAAGTTGCTCCTTCGGATTAGAATTCATTTTTATGCGCGATCTTACTATTCAAGTATGTGTAGAGCGAAAGGAGAAGTTTTATGTGTTTGCATTTGGGTTATTTATACTAATTTATCTATACCTTATATACTAGGAGTTTTACTAAAGTATTTGAATAGAAAAGAAAGATACCTATATATTATCAAATTCATGTTTCCTATTAGTATTTTCTTCAATATTTTTTTAGTTAAAATACATTATAATAGGACAGAGGATCCCCCTATATAAGATTGATTAATTTATTTGTCATAGAATCAAGTTGCGTTGTGAAAAAGGAAGGAAAACATAAAACATAATGTCACCATCACAAGTAACAACTAGAATGCTCAAAGAATGTACATATTTATTACGTGAAAGTCACAATCATCTAAGGCTTGTAAGCATATAGGCAGTGCTAGACACCATATATTGTTTAAAAGTATTAGTTTATGTCTAATATAACTTTGAAAAAATTCATTTTGACTTGTATAGTACCTTTTTTTTTTTTTTTTGTTTTTTAACTTTTGATAGTATAGTGCTAAAAAATTCATAAGGATTGTTTGGAGTTTTATTAATTGTTCTTTATACATATTAAAATGTGCCCATTTTCTTCCATACTTGCAAAGGTGGCAAATGGGTTTCAAACCTTCACCACGAGTGTGAAAAAAATTAGCTTATTCCTAATTCAGTGCCAAAAAATTTTATTAACCCCAGTAAAATACCTTTGTTTTTAACTTTGCAAATACAGTGCTAAAAAAATTCATATAAGCCTAATTTAGTGTATTTTTTTTCATCATTCTTCTGATTTATCTATACCTTATGTAGTGGGCGTTTTACTAAATTATTTGAATACAAAAGAAAATTGCAAATTTTTCACCTGGTGTTCTTGAGAAAGTTTATTCGAATACTCGTGAAAAGCCGACGTCCTGTGGCACTCGCAGAATGGTCCGGGTCGGGGTTGTGGAAAGAGGAACATGCAAAACCCTTATGTAGGTGATTAGCTTGTGTATTGGATATTCACTTTTGAGGGTATTCATATTATAAAATTATTCATGTGTTTTTATCGAAAAGTTAAACTTTTGAGAGAAATAATTCTTTTGTAAAAAAGAGAATAATCTTATGTTCTGCATCTATTATAATTTAAGAACAAGATTAAAATGCATACCCAACATCCCAGCTTGTATTTTTGTGAGTTTCTTCGTGCAAATATAACCTTGATGGTCATCTCGCGCACATTGTCCTTTACATCCCTTGCATTCTTCAACAACTGAGAAGACATGACAATTTTTAATTGGAAACCTTTGTAAAATTATAAGTAGGAAAATCAACTCAATGTGATTTCAAGCTGTAATGTTACTAGTTTGATCACCTTGGCAACTGTAAGACCCGTGACACTCCGGACCGGGGCACAGGTGTGCGCCTTGCACCTGTGCCGTGTCAAATGGGCTGCCAACGATTGGCATTGTGTGAACAAGGTGCGCACTCAGTTAAGAGTGCATTAGGCCTCCACGGACCTAGGCCTAAGTGACGGACAAAGTGGGAACCGAGACGGACGCGGTCCCAAGACAGTGTCATGACAAGGGTCTGGCACGACCCAAGACAGTGTCATGACAAGGGTCTGGCACGACCCAAGACAGTGTCATGACAAGGGTCTGGCACGACCCAAGACAGTGTCATGACAAGGGTCTGGCACGACCCAAGACAGTGTCATGACAAGGGTCTGGCACGACCCAAGACAGTGTCATGACAAGGGTCTGGCACGACCCAAGACAGTGTCATGACAAGGGTCTGGCACGACCCAAGACAGTGTCATGACATAGGCGGGGCGCGACCCGAGACAGTGTCATGACAAGGGTCAGGCACGACCCAAGACAGTATCATGACAAGGGTCTGGCGCGACCCGAGACAGTGTCATGACATAGGCGGGGCGCGACCTAGACAGTGTCATGACAAGGTCCAGGGCACGGCACTGGGCCGGCCCAAGGACACAGATGGACAGCGATAGGCACGGGCCCAGTGCAGGGCACTGGCCCGGCCCAAGCCCAAGTAGGCCCAATAAGGCCCAATGAAGCCCGACCTTACAAAATGGTAATAATAAACACGTGACACATATTAGTGACGGTTACCAAAGGAAAAGAAGCGGGAATAAGCATTGACTAGTTCAAACGAGATAAAGGCGGGAAAATGGAAGAGTGGGCTGAGGTGGATGTAACCGCTAGTTGAAAATCAGGCGCCTAAATTAATATAACATGTGCTTTGACCAGCTGACCTTGTAACCGCCAAGGCATGCGTGGGAAGAGTGGAGCACGGCTTTGAAGAAAGAGGGAAAATGGCGGGAACGGTTATCCCCTTTGTTCGTGGGATGATCACGGCTATAAATAGATGTAATGGGCATTCATTTGAGGATATCTTGTAATCTCTGAAATATTAATAAGAAAAGCCTCTCCCCTTTGTGTGAAAAATTGTGTCTTACATTTCCCTTTGAATTTCCTTTGTGTTCATTACTTTGTTGTTGTTCGTGTTCGGGTGAGCAAACCTCACCGGGTACTTAGCTCATAAAATAACTGTGACAATTGTGGTATCAGAGCCTTGGTTACGTGAACGATGGCTGGAGATCAAAATGAACCATTGAAGAAACTCAAGGCTAGCGAACGCATAGCCAGACTTGAGGAGATCGTGGGAACCGAAGGTGAAGACGGTGATAACCCTCCCCCTGGAACCATTTTCGGTAATATCAAAATGCTTTCTAATGACATTCAATCTTTGAAAGAAGTTATGAATAATTTGCTTGAAGCCCATAGGACCCCGTCCCCAACACCTCCGGCTCCACCCAATGTATACCGTAGGGAAAATTCAACCACGGGTGGGAATTCAAATGTAAGGACCTCAAACGAGACCCTTAATCCCACCATGGAGTCCCTTCAAAATGAAATTTCCGTGTTAAAGAGAGCCATTAACACCGGACCTCAAAGCCTAGAGAAAAGAGGGATTAAAGTCCCCACACCAAGATCTTATGAGGGAGAACGTAGTGCTCGGGTCCTTGAGAATTTTCTGTGGGATATGGAACAATACTTCAATGCCACTAAAGTGAGGGAAGAAGACAAGGTTGTGATTGCGTCAATGCACCTCAATGGGGACGCAAAGCTGTGGTGGAGAGCTCGTGTGTCCGACGACCGGGCTGCTGGTCGTCCTGTCATCAACATATGGGACGTTTTGAAGAAGGAGCTGCGTAGTCAATTCTTGCCATTGAACACCTCATGGATGGCAAGAGAGGCGCTAAAGAACCTAAAACAAACTGGATCCGTCCGTGAGTATGTTAAGTCTTTTTCGTCTTTATTGCTTGATATAAATGACATGACTGAGGAGGATAAACTGTTTAACTTTGTATCGGGTCTCAAATCGTGGGCCCAAATTGAGATTCGGAGGCAACGAGTTCATGACCTTACCTCCGCGATCATTGTGGCTGACGGTTTAATAGACCTTAAACCTAACGGAAATGGGGATAAAGAGAAACGACCTGTTGCATTTAGAAAGAGGAAGAGAGAATACAAACCAAATTGGAACCGGTATAACAAACAACCTCAATCAGGGCCGCCCAAGCCCACGTTTAAGAAAAACGCACCGGTTCCTAAGAAGAATAAAATGGGAGTGACTTGCTTCATATGCGACGGACCGCATTATGCAAGGGATTGCCCCAAGAAACAGCACCTAAATGCATTAAGTGAGGAAACACAAGAGGAAGAGCAACGAGTACAAAACGATGAATTTAGGGCCACCTCTTTGAGACTACTTAATGCCATTAGTCACGACACACCTTCTTTAGAAGGACTTATGTATTTTCGTGTAACGTTGAACGGGAGACCTGTAGTTGCTATGGCCGACACCGGCGCTTCACATAATTTCCTGAACTCGAAGGCCGCCCAAACTTTGAAACTGAATTTAGTCCCTTCCGACACGGGATTGAAAGCTGTAAACTCTAACGCCATAGCAACTAAAGGTAGAGCCCCAAATGTGACTCTAAAAGTGGGGGACTGGGAAGGAAAGACGGACTTCACTGTAGTAGACATAGATGATTTTGAACTGATTCTAGGCAATGAATTCTTTCGGACAGCAAGGGCCTCGGTCACCCCTCACCTAGGGGGGATGATGATAAGCGACCCGACGAAACCTTGCTTTGTCAAGGCGTGGTCCACTACTATGAAACCCCCGGGCCCGTTACAAACCTTATCCGCAATGCAACTCAAAAAAGGGTTTAGGAAAGGACTCCCTACGTTTGTAGCGACCCTAGTTGAGGTTAAACCGGGGAAGAAGGTGGAAGTACCTGATGTAATTGTGGGGGTACTAGACGAATTTAAGGATGTGATGCCCTCTGAATTGCCTAAGCACTTACCGCCTAGGAGGGCCATTGACCACAAAATAGAGTTGCTGCCGGGCTCTCGACCCCCTGCGCGAGTCCCATACCGAATGGGGCCGGCAGAGCTTACCGAGCTGCGTAGGCAGCTAGAGGAATTGCTGGATGCAGGTTTTGTTCAACCGTCTAAAGCACCATATGGAGCACCGGTGTTGTTCCAAAAGAAACAAGATGGGTCCCTACGAATGTGCGTGGACTATCGGGCCCTAAACAAGGTAACGGTGAAGAACAACTATCCTATTCCTCGTGTCGATGATCTTTTTGACAGGTTGTCGAAGGCAAAATACTTCACCAAGTTGGACCTGCGCTCGGGTTATTGGCAGGTTCGGATCGCACAAGGGGACGAGCCCAAGACCACTTGTGTAACTCGTTATGGCTCTTTCGAATTTCTTGTAATGCCGTTTGGGCTCACTAATGCCCCGGCTACCTTCTGTAACTTAATGAATGATGTTCTTTACGATTACCTCGACCGTTTTGTTGTGGTTTATTTGGATGATATTGTTGTATACTCAGAATCCCTAGAGGAGCATGTAACACACTTAAGAAAAGTGTTTGAAAAGCTAAAGGAACATGAACTCTATGTAAAGAAAGAGAAATGTGAATTTGCCCAAATCGAGATCATGTTCCTCGGGCACAAAATTAGTCAAGGACATGTAAAAATGGATGAGGCCAAGGTCAAGGCCATCTTGGATTGGCCCTCACCCAAAAATGTATCAGAGTTGAGATCATTCTTAGGGTTAGCCAACTATTACAGAAAATTCATACTTGGCTATTCTAAGAAGGTTTCGCCTCTAACAGATTTGTTGAGAAAAGATAGGGTGTGGTCGTGGTCCGAACCGTGCCAAGAAGCCTTTAGAGCCCTCAAGAGCGCAGTGTCAACGGAGCCGGTCTTGAAGTTGCCATGCTTCGACAGGCCTTTTGAGCTTCATACGGACGCCTCTGGACGTGCCATTGGTGGGGTGCTTGTTCAAGACAAACATCCGGTAGCCTTCGAAAGTAGGAAGTTAAAAGAGCATGAAGAACGGTATTCTACACATGAGAAAGAGATGCTTGCTGTAATACATTGTTTACGAGTATGGAGACACTATCTTTTGGGAGTGAAGTTCGTGGTTCGTACTGACAATATTGCGAACACATATTTCAAGTCCCAAAAGAAGTTGTCATCCAAACAAGCCCGTTGGCAAGAATTTGTAGAGGAGTATGATTTTGTATGGGAACACAAACAGGGAAAGCATAACGTAGTCCCGGACGCTCTAAGTCGTAAGACCCTAGAGCTTGTCGCGGCCTTGTCACGGGTTGAGACGGACTTCACCGGACGTGTCAAGGAGGCTGCCCGGACCGACCCTATGTACCAACGGTTAAAACAGCAGGTAATCAGTGGCGAAGCACGCAGGTACTGGATCGATGATGATTTAATCTTTGCGCAGGGTGCTCGTTTATATGTCCCTGCAGGTAAAATCCGAGTAGAACTACTGCGGGAATGTCACGATGCGAGGTGGGCCGGACATCCAGGGCGCGAAAGAACCCAGGCATTGCTGGAGCGCAGCTATTACTGGCCGAAGATGGGACAGGAGGTCGAGGCCTATGTCAAGTCATGCCTCGTTTGCCAACAAGACAAACTTGAGCGAAGAAAGGAAGCGGGTCTTCTACAACCACTACCAACACCCGACAAGCCATGGAAGTCTTTGTCGATGGATTTTATCTCGGGTTTTCCCTGTGTTGACGGACAAAAATCGGTAATGGTTGTAGTAGATAGATTTTCAAAATATGCCATTTTCATGGCAGCCCCAAACGCTTGTCCAGCGGATCAAGCCGCCCAACTCTTTTTCAAAAACGTGGTCAAGTATTTCGGTCTACCCGAAGATATTGTAAGTGACCGAGATTCTAGGTTCACGGGTCGGTTCTGGACAACGTTGTTCAACTTAATGGGGTCTCAACTAAAATTTTCCACGGCCAACCATCCTCAAACGGATGGGCAAACGGAACGAGTGAATGCCTTGTTGGAAGAATACTTGAGGCACTATGTGACGGCCTCCCAAAAGAATTGGGTGGAACTCATGGACTCTGCTCAGCTTTGTTATAACTTGCACAAGAGCAGTGCCACGGGCTTCAGTCCATTTGAGTTGGCCATGGGTTGGCAGCCCCTCACTCCGCACGAGATTGTGAAACAAAGTGGGGGAAAATGCCCGGCTGCACAACGCTTTGCGTTAGATAAACAAGAGCTCCTTGACATGGCGAAGGACAGCCTTGACAAGGCAGCTAGGCGTATGAAAAAGTATGCCGACAAAAAGAGGAGACCCTTAGAATTTAAAGTAGGGGACAAAGTTATGCTTAAACTCACGCCTCAAATATGGAAGAAAATAAACAGTAAAACGGTACATCGTAGCTTAGTGCCTAAATACGATGGACCCTTCGAAATTGTTAAAAAGGTTGGACCCGTTGCTTACCGATTGGAGTTACCCCAAAGGCTAAAGGTGCACCCCACTTTTCATGTTAGTTTTCTTAAACCTCACGTTGAGGACCTAATGGGTGCACACTTAAAGCAAAAAAGGGCGCCACCTACCATTCGGAAGCAATTTTCACAAGAGGTGGAAAAAGTCCTAGACCATCGGGTGTATGGTCAGAGTAAAAAGAACAGGAGACGAGACTTCCTGGTTCAATGGAAAGGCACTCCTATTACGGAGGCTACGTGGGAACGAGACGTAACTTTGTGGCAATTTGAGGACAAAGTTGCGGAGTACCTTAATTCCCTTCCGAGGACGTCAGGTCTTTCGGGTGGGGGAGGTTTGTAAGACCCGTGACACTCCGGACCGGGGCACAGGTGTGCGCCTTGCACCTGTGCCGTGTCAAATGGGCTGCCAACGATTGGCATTGTGTGAACAAGGTGCGCACTCAGTTAAGAGTGCATTAGGCCTCCACGGACCTAGGCCTAAGTGACGGACAAAGTGGGAACCGAGACGGACGCGGTCCCAAGACAGTGTCATGACAAGGGTCTGGCACGACCCAAGACAGTGTCATGACAAGGGTCTGGCACGACCCAAGACAGTGTCATGACAAGGGTCTGGCACGACCCAAGACAGTGTCATGACAAGGGTCTGGCACGACCCAAGACAGTGTCATGACAAGGGTCTGGCACGACCCAAGACAGTGTCATGACATAGGCGGGGCGCGACCCGAGACAGTGTCATGACAAGGGTCAGGCACGACCCAAGACAGTATCATGACAAGGGTCTGGCGCGACCCGAGACAGTGTCATGACATAGGCGGGGCGCGACCTAGACAGTGTCATGACAAGGTCCAGGGCACGGCACTGGGCCGGCCCAAGGACACAGATGGACAGCGATAGGCACGGGCCCAGTGCAGGGCACTGGCCCGGCCCAAGCCCAAGTAGGCCCAATAAGGCCCAATGAAGCCCGACCTTACAAAATGGTAATAATAAACACGTGACACATATTAGTGACGGTTACCAAAGGAAAAGAAGCGGGAATAAGCATTGACTAGTTCAAACGAGATAAAGGCGGGAAAATGGAAGAGTGGGCTGAGGTGGATGTAACCGCTAGTTGAAAATCAGGCGCCTAAATTAATATAACATGTGCTTTGACCAGCTGACCTTGTAACCGCCAAGGCATGCGTGGGAAGAGTGGAGCACGGCTTTGAAGAAAGAGGGAAAATGGCGGGAACGGTTATCCCCTTTGTTCGTGGGATGATCACGGCTATAAATAGATGTAATGGGCATTCATTTGAGGATATCTTGTAATCTCTGAAATATTAATAAGAAAAGCCTCTCCCCTTTGTGTGAAAAATTGTGTCTTACATTTCCCTTTGAATTTCCTTTGTGTTCATTACTTTGTTGTTGTTCGTGTTCGGGTGAGCAAACCTCACCGGGTACTTAGCTCATAAAATAACTGTGACAGCAACCTTGGGGAAGATAGGGGTTTCCTTCGTAAGGGAAATTACACTGACATGTAAAGTATGCACCCTCTCCCGCACAATAAAGTTCATGATTGCTGAAACGACCTTGCTCCAGCCAGTATGGTAAGTCTTCTACCGCCCAATGTAATGCAACTGGGATTCTAGTTAGCATTTGGATAGAATTGTTCCCTAAGAAGGAATACGCCAAGGCAACTGTCAAACAAGTATCATTATCGGGTACTGACTCTTTGTTGAAACCAATTTGATAAAAATCGAGATCGGAATCAAGTGTAGCTTGGCAACACCCAACGCCGCTGCATTTGGTGGCACTTGCTTTGATGTAACTATTGCGGGTGGCACTTGCTTTGATGTTATTATTGCGGCAAACGGAAGCACACCCAGACAATACATTTTGGCTCTGGTCCATCAGAGCCGCACTGCCTGTACAGCCATTCACAATGAAAACATTATAGACCGTAGAAAATTGATAAGGACTACCTCTTAAGTCAAGGCTGCTATTCACTTGCGCCGGGTGTGCATCCCCATTTGCGCAGATCTTTTGTGGGGGAGCACCCACAATTATATTATGAATATGAGAATCCCCATACATGGTTATGTTTATCACCTCCAGGTTGTATTTGCTGAGGAAAGGCTTGGGGGGATCATGGGATTGATTGCAGTTAATGTCGTACCAGACGTTGTGGTAGCATTTTGGACCAATTCCAAATGGATAAGGAATGCTTATATTTCCACACTTGGATGGACAATTAGGTTTCGTCATGCTAGGTCGAGCTGAAGACTGTGATAATATCGATATTAACCACATGATTGAAATAAATCTAATAAGGTTCAATCGGAATTCCATTGTTTGTGAACAATTTGGTTAGAGGTTTACTCTCTGGGAATTTTGGTTTCCATGCATTTTGTAGAGAAGAGATTGTTTAAGACATTAGCATTGGTGGGGACACCACCCATAGACTTGGGAGTTTACTTAAGACATTTCAAACGACCTTATCTTAATCTTCCCTACAATAACTCACAATTTGGTACTGTGTGAAGACCATACTCCCTTTTCGAAGATTCCAAAAGCTTCACTGTCTGTTGAACTGGAGTTATGACGTGAGACTATGGCTGTTTGTGGCATCAAGTTTTCTTAAATAGTTTTGTTTTTTACCTCAAGAAATTTATCTCTATAAACTTATATATGAAGTTCAGGGTTGACAAAGTCAACCTTGAAGTATTGAAGTATATAATACGACGGCATGACTATTTCTTTCACTATAGTTCATCTGTATGGGTTGTTGGGAATTAAAAGAAATAAACTCGCTTAAAGTTTTATCTCACTTGGGGGTAGACTAAGGCCTCGTTTGTTTAGGAAAAAACCACATTTTAGGAAGTAATTTTTCTCCTTTTCATTGTTTGGCCCGTCTTTTGCTTACGGAAAAGGTTTTCCAAATGAGGAAAAATAACTTCCCTTTCAAAATGGGGGGAAATTATGATTTTAAGTGGCCCAAAAACCTTACCGGTAATCATCATGCAAATCTAGATCGAATCGAAATAAACCAGACTGGACTGTAGACATTTAGCGTTGCAACAACGAACAAGAATTAGATTGAATAATTAAAAGTAGCTTGAATATTAGCCTAATAATTACAATCTTACATTGGAGTTGTGAGAGAAAAGAAATCACCTTATATGTCTAGTGGGTTACTCCACTTATTGCCAATTGGTTTTAGGATGGAACCCCATTTGTGCTTATATGTGCATCTCATGTGTGCCAACTCAATGGGAAACACTATATGTATCTTATATCATAACGCAATAATTTCTTTTGTCCGAAAATGCTAACGTGACACATTTTTTGATAATAAATAACTAATTTTTCTTAGAATATGGACAACCTTTTGAGAATATGATCATAATTGATACCACATCGGTTTTTTTGGTAGAAATTAGCCGAATTTTAATGAAAATTCACCAGATTTTAACATAGTATATGCACAAGTGATAAAATTTCTCAGGGCATCTCATTATATATATTAAAATGACATTGTATTTAGATGATAAGTGCTTAAATTTTAAAATACCTAAGAAATAATTTTCCTAATTTATATAGCTTCGATAGTTGACTTTTTTTTGTTACTTCATATATGTCGTCTTGTTACTTATGTTGTCCTATAACAAGATATAAAATGATTGTTAAAAAATATTTTTTTTAAAACATACAAGAAGATGTCACAATAGAGAATTAAGTTTTTTTTTAAAAATAAACAATGGAAAACCCCATTGGAAATTTATATTTCCTTGGACAACCTTTTTCGAAGAAAAATTAATTCTTAAATTCTTCTTTTCCATCAAAACGAACGAAGCCTAAGTTTGAATTGCACATGATTAAAGTCAAGCAATCACTTATTATGTGTTTTGGTGTTTTTAGTTAATCTTACTTTATATTGTAACTTTTTGCATGGATTCAACTATTGCTCCAATTAAAAAATAAAGATACAGACTCAACTCAAGCGGCAATAGGGGTGAAGCAGTGGAAAGCAATTCTCAAACACCCTACCACATACGTCTAAGAGCTGAGAACTGTGGTCGGATAATCTTAAGTGCTTGGTAGCCAATCATGAGCCCAATTCAATTAGGTCTATGCGCGACGAATTTGACTTAGGATAACTTGAACAACATCAAACTTAGCAAGAGACATATGGCATGAATCAAATTGGGCCTCCGTTCAAAAAAAAAAAAGGAAAAAAAATTTGGGTCATCAATCCAAAATCAACGTATTTTAAGCTAGAGGCTTGGCCATTAAAACATTGGATCAATGACTCAAGTCAAATTCCCTATAGAGAGTGAACAAATAAACTGCGGCATAAGGGAGTATTAGATTATTTTAATAAAAATTTATTTCTTTGAAACAAATAAAAAATATTAGAATTTCTGTAAGTTAATTGACCACATATAATGTTAGCCATAAAACTCATTTATGGGCAATGCAACGTAAGCCTTGATTTCAAACCGGTATTTTCTTAATAAATTGATGGTTTTAATTAGTAAGTTGCGTTATAAAAAGACAAATACATGGTTAAATTTGGGTGAGAAAAATAACACTTGTTTTGATGCATTTTGCATTTTAAAAGATTTTGGGCTCAGGGTGTAGAGTAGAGTTTTGGCATATTAGACTGGCGTATAGTTTGGAAGTGACGGCATATACTATGCATCGTATCTTGAGGACGGTACACTGTGTACCTACTGCATAGAGTGTTACTCGTAGGAGTGTGGAAACCGTCTTAAAGAGAGCGTGATCCTCGCCTCGCTCAGTTATAACTTCATCGGCATTTACTCCTTTCCACGCATGCCAGGTAATATCATTCCATTACTGTATATTTGGATAATATTTTTATGAAATTTCCCAACAGGAAGTACTTTCTCAAGCACTGGCTCTGGCACTCTGATTATATACTTTTTTTGGTAAGTTCTATGATATAATTACACCACTCTTATGTAAAAAGAAAAGACATAAAAGCATGAGTGTGTTGTAAGATAAAACCAAAAAGTACTGGACATTGGTGTTAGGGCTCATTCTTGAGCTATAGGTTCCCTTATTTAGAGGTTAACTATTTAACTAGTGCTCCAAATTTCATCCAGGCATGTCAGTATATCTCACGACCCCAAGGCTGCATGATATGTAAGAGTTCTATCAAAAAAGACACATTCAAAGCCGACAACCTTCTTCTCCATGTCCCTCAGCTCCTTTATAACTGTCCTTGAGGCCCACATTTCTTTCGGAGCCTTGGGTAACTACCCCAAGCGGGGGTCAGTCTTTCTTGCAGCATCCCAGTTAACCAACCGGAAAGTACTGGAAAAGGAAATGCAGTCAATGGGTCAATATATCCACATTTTGGCATCATGCAAATCTCTATGAATCCAAGTAGAAAGCATCTCAAACGGTGAAAGTATCACTCTGTAAAATAAGGGTACTTGATTATGTCAAACTCATTCAAATTCTATGCATGAGACAGATTGAAGGTTTATATTTTCATGCGAGGTCTGGCAAACCCCTTCTTTCTTTCACCTCCCCTGCCAAAAATAAAGAGAGTTGCTACACGTAACAACTCATGAGTCAAATGGGAAATAGTTATATGATGTAGAAACATATAAGTTAATTGGTAGATTGTCGATTGTGGTGAGGTTCGGAACTCCATTATAGTGAAGTCGGTTTCATCTCCTTCGGTTGGTTAGGAAGGAGATACATAAAAATTCTCAATCACATAGAAAGAAATAAAAGAGAAACACTTAATTTTATTGATAAATTTCAATTGATAATTTTATTGATAAGGATAAACTAAATCTTTATTGCCAAAGATAAGGATAAATCATAACAATATTAAGATTAATATAGAATACGAAAAACTTTGAGAAATTGGGCAAATAAAAACTAGACTAGTTAAATCGGATTCAATTAAAAACTAGTTAATATGGATAGACATATATTAGCCAATATGTGGATGTAGATTGACTCATGAGCCATCTGAACGGTGGATTCTTATGAATAGGTTGATATGGGCAAGCAAGTTGAGCTGGAGTCCAATCAAGTCTTAGGGAGGAATTCCCAAACCCGATCTGACCATGGGAGAAGCATCCTTGGTGGTTCGAGCCAACCTTGGTTAGCCCAACTCAGTGAAATTGGGTCAAACCGAATTTTGGTCTCACTTTGTTGGATAAATCATCATTTGATAGGAGATCGTGTTTGAGTTTCATATTATTGGACATGTCCTATATATATGATAGTTATCAAAAAGACAATGAGATGATGCATGTAAATAAACATTTACATTCTTTTGACTTCTGTTAAGATAAATTTCAAACAAATCATAGATACCTTTTATGTTATCCATAAATTCTTAAAAGTTAATGTCTTTATTTTGGATCTTTTCTTAGTAAGCTTACAAACATTTTATACCAAGAAATTCGAGTCACCCATAAAAAAGTGCAATACAATTATGAACAGACAATATTGAACGATATTCTACAAACCTCTCTTGCATCTTTTGAAGTGTGGTATTTGAAGTGGCAATCGATGAGTTCTAACTATTCATAGAACAATATCCAAAAAGTTTGAAATGGCAACATAAATTGTCAAATAGTAAGAACCAAATAAAAATTTTGTAATATCTTTTGAAAAGTGATAAAATTTAGAAATTGATCTAACATCAATTTAATCTAACATCAAGTGGATTGCCTAAATGCATTTTTGTACAGTCTATGATGTTAGAAAAAACAACGATTACAGCGAGATTTCATCCAAAAATTTCAGTAAAAAAACAGCACGAATACGATAAAAAGTTGCAGCAATAACAGTTATAAAACGCAGCAGAAATAGCGATAAAATAAACATGTTAAAAGCTGTAAATGAAGCTGTAATTGCATTAACAATACAATTAAATGCTGCATTAAAATATCAGTGAAATATGCAAAAAATACCGCAATTTAATACAGATAAAATTGAGCAAAAAATTTCGGAAACAAACTCAATAAAATGCCGTAAGTCACAGTGTGAAATTGACGTAAAATATCTGAACACAGCAATTAAATAATAGTTAGAAAATTGGCTACCAAAAGAGAGAAAGCAAATTAGAAAGATCTTACAAAATAAAGATATCGCGCCGTGGTAGAGACCACTGTAATAAAAGACGATTTCGCCACTGCTTCGGTGCAAACAGCTGTATTGGCGGCCGTCCTCCAGGATTAACACGATTCGATCACTACCGTGGACTCGATAGAGACAGGGTAGGAGACGCTTAAGAACTTTGCCCAAATATGCGAGAGAGGAAATTAAAGTAGAAGAAGAAGAGTAGTCAGTTTTGTTTCGATGATAAAAACCTGGCAAGGAAAGCCGGTATTTATAATAATACTTGTTGCAACCGAATGCCTATAAATTGGGTACTATGTGCTGCAACCGAAGGCCTATAAACCGGGCACCATGTGTTGCAACCGAAAGCCTAAAAACCGGGCACTATGTGTTGCAACCGAAAGCCTAAAAACCTGGTCTTTGCTTTGAACCTTGTAACAGCAAAATAATTTATCCGAAAAATAAATATACTCGGTAATAAAAGGACAACCCACACCCTCGCCCGAGCACGGCGGGCGGCGCACGCGCGTGTAGCGTCCATACTCTCGTCCATAAATCAATTCAAAGGATGACTTTAATAAGCCCATATATAAACCCAAAAATTCTCCCATCTTTTGTCTATGTGGGATGTGATATTTTTTGCTATCCCACTTAGTTGTTCATTTATATTCGTTATTATTTTTTATTCTATTTTTCTTGTATCATTTTTCCAACATATGATGGCATCTTAATACGGCATACATATTTCGAGCAAGCCCCACAATTGACACCTAGCATCAATATTGATTAATGTAGGAATTGAAATCCTATGCCAATTTGTAATTATTATGAATTCAATTCCTATATCAACCTAAGAGGGTACCAATATGAAAGTACCGGATCCTATTAGAACTCCGAAATTAAGCGTGCTTGGGCGATAGTAGTACTAAAATGGGTGACCACCTGAAAAATCCTCATGTTGCACCCTTCAGATTGAGGATACTTGAAAACAGCATCTTTTCAAGGTAGCACCCTGAAGGGGGAACGCTGCGTACATCCACCTCCCAGATTCTGCTTAGGTGGGAGCCCTTGTGCCACTGGAAATGTTGCTCAATTTCTATATCAACGTTTCATGATATAGGTACAAAATGTTTGTGATACAACCCGCCAAGGATTAGAGGCAGTTAGCTGAGGCTTGGTTTTAGCGGGTGTTCTAAATGGCTTGGCATTGGCGAGACACAAGGCTCGACTTGGTATAGAGGATTTGAATTGAATTCTTTCCTTTTGTGTTTATTTCCTTTACTTTTTTTATCTTGATTGAGATTTCTTTCCTTTTTTCAGCCATTGGCACCTCCACTATATAAGGTGTCAAAACTAGGGTTTTGGGGGCAGTTAAAATTTTCACAATTTCAATTCACATGTTGTACCTTCTTTCTCAGGTTGTGAGATTCGAGTCTTATTGTCCTCTTTTTTTTTTATTACTAAGTTAATAAAATTAATTTAGGATGCGGATACAAAAACTCTTGATCACATAGAAAGAAATAAAAGAGAGACACTTAATTTTATTGATAATTTTCAAGTGATAATTTTATTGATAAGGATAAACTAAATCCTTATTGCCAAAGATAAGGATAAATCATGAAAATATTAAGACTAATATAAAATACGAAAACTTTGAGAAACCGGGCAAATAAAAACTAGAGTAATTAAATTTGATTCAATTAAAAACTAGACTGATATAAAAGTTAATGTCTTTACTTTGAATCTTTTATAGTAAGCTTACAAATACTAAGGAAATCGAGTCGAGCATTTCTTTGAATGATATTCTACAAACTTGTCTTGCATGATTTAAAGTGTAGCATTCAAAGTGACAATCGACGAGTTTTGACTATTTATAGAACACTATCAAAAAGTTTGAAATAGCAATATGAATTGTCAAATATTAAGAACCACACAAAATTTTTGTAATATCTTTGGAAAGTGCTAAAACTTAGAAATTGATCTGACATTACTTTAGGGCTTGTTTGACATTGTTATGAAAAAAAAAAAAAAAAAGACTTTTTTTAGAATTACTTTGTGCACACACACTTTTGTAAAAAGTGCTATTTCAAATAAGTAGTTTGTATTTGGCCCAACCAATACAGAAGCGCTTATTGTAATATTGTGAATGTTTGGTCAATGTTTAAAAAAGATTTTTTTTTAATAAAATTAATAGAAATGGTGTTAATGCAAGTCTTTTATAGTAGAAAATAATCACCCAAGAACCATATTAAATATTTAATAAAATTTTTAAATATTTAAAATTTTTTTATTATTTAAAATATTTTCTAAATATATAAAATACCTTTTATATAACTAAACTAATTTTAAATGTTTTAAAAACATCTTTTCAATATTTTTAAAATATTTAAAATATTTTTTCAAATATTAAATATTTTGTACCTGTCATAAATATATTATTAATTATGAAAATATATTTTAATATATTTCATAAATTATATAAACTAGATTTTAAATTTATAAATTATTTTTCAAATATATAAATTAATTTTTAAATATATTAACAAACTTAAAGATACATGAACAAAATTTTCCCAATTATAATTTCTGTTTCTGCTTAAAAGGAGAAGCACCAAATTTCTAGTTCTCCTTAAAAGAAGAAAAACAACTTCTACTTCTGATAAAAAGCGTTCGTCACAGTAATGGAATTGGATAATGCCACCGACCACTTCAACAGTAACAGGATACTAGGCCAAGGAGGATAAGGCACGAAGTATAAAAGGATGTTGATGGATGGAAGTGTTGCCGCGATCAAGAAATCTAAAATCATTGAAGAAACTCGGTTAGAGCAGTTCATTAATAAGGTCGCTATTGTTTCTCAAATCAGCCATAGGAATGTCATGAAACTTATAGGATGTTGTTTAGAGACTTAGGTTCCCTTGCTTGTTATGAGTTCATTCCCAAAGGAACTGATATAGATATTCCCGAGCTCGATACTATGATTTAATTCTTGTGGTACCCACTGCCACGTCATTGATGAGTCACATGCTGACTTGGCTTGCTTAGTCATCCTTCACTAGATATTTTATACTTAAATAACATTAGAGTTACCATTTTAGAGGTTATGCTTGTTGATAATGATGATGTGATTTCTCTCTTGCCCTCCCCAATTGTACTTATGTTTCTTCCCCCTTTTATATCTTTCTCCTGTTTCCTACTACAACAACAAGAAGAAGGTTGGGTGAGAATAGTATCAGGATGAGTAACCTCCTGAGAAGTCCTCGTGTTGGCAACCCTGTAAGGTTGGGGGTTCTCGGAAACAGCCTCTCGGCAGGTTCACACCCCTGAAGGGGTAAGGCTGCGTAAATTCATCCCTCCCAAACTCCGCTTATGTAGGATCCCTTGAGGCACAAGGTATGTTGTTGTTGTTTCTCCCCCTTCTTTTATATTTTTCTCCCGTTTCTTACTACTATACTAAATCAATTATACTTCTAATTTCCCACGAGCCCAATTATAAAGCCCATACTAGTTGCAATATAATACAAATTTTCATTGATTGATTCTCTTTTGGGAAGTGTTATTAAGTTGAGATTGTATTTGGCGATTGAGGTGTAACAGGAACACTCTGAGCACATCCATGATCCTTGTGAAAACTTTCCAATTACCTGGGAAATTCGCCTATATAATGTAGCCGACCTCACCATGAGCTATATCATATCTGCATTCATCCTCATCTGCATTGATTTACCATCGCGATATCAAGACTTCCAATATACTCTTGGATGACAAATACAGAGCTAAAGTCTCTAACTTTGTCATGATAAAACAACAACAACATGTCTAGTGCTACAAGTGCTCCCGCTTGCGTGGGGTGTGGGGGGTTGGATGTATGCAGCCTTACCCCATCAGGGTGAGATTCTAACGAGAGACTGTTTCCAAGGACCTCCAGCCTGATAGATGAGAGGTTGTGTAGGACCTGTATAAAAAGCACGAAAAGGGGGGAATATGGAGCATGAGGGGCATAAAGGAGCAAACAAAGAAGCAAAGAAGCATGTAGGGTCTAGATATTATGTGTGGCATGTGTGGTTACATACAGTCAGTCATGTAAGCATATAAGCAAATACTCATGCAAGCATGTTGGTATGTGGCATGTGCACACGGGCATAGCAACTGGAGCAAAAGGCAAAAGCACAAGACAAAAGCAAACAACATGAAGCGTCCATAGAGTATAGGGAGAGAGAGACAGTCGAGGGATAGAGCGAGAAGGAGAGAGAGAGGAAGAGAGTATACAAAGTACTAAGCGGACAACATACATCAATATTGCGGATGTACAAATGAGCATGCAAGTAGCTCCGTGGTACTAGAACTAGCTTGCGAGAGCTCGAAGCTCTTGCTCCGCTCAATCGGTTATCCCTAAAACTACTCTCCCCTATGCTCTAACTAGGGCCATCTTTTCAATTAGGTCGATGTATGCGAGTTCCTGGTGGATTGTCCTTGTCCAACTCTTATTTGGCTGGCCTCTTCCTCTCTTCCTAACTGTAATATGGAGGGGTGAAACTCCACCCAACTCTATTTTGGCTGGCCTCTTTCTCTCTTCTCGTCTGTGGAATTGTCTCCATCCAGCCCTAGGAGCACTAATCGCCCAGCAATGCCTGGACTGATGGCCAAGCATACAAGCATCTTCGCAGTATCCTATTGGTGCTTGTTGCTTCTATAGGATCAATGCTCTTGCCCCCTTATGTCCAGCACCAAAAACTTTGTCATGATAAGGTGTACAATTAGTTTCTTTCTTTAATAAATTAGTCAGATGCTATTTCAAATTTACGCATTCTAAATCTAGCCATCTAGATACCATCTCTTTCAAAACTTTTTGGGCATGTACTAATGTTCATAGTTTCTAGTTTAAAATTTTTTGGTGCATTTTCAAAATAAGTAAAAGCATTTGGTGTTTCTTTGTGAAAAGGTGTATCTCAATATGTGAAGAGATATGTTGCTTCTAAGAGACACTAGAAAAACTATAAATACTACTTTCATTCTCAAGATTAGAATATAGATCAAAACAACATTTCATCATTTTCTCATTTTTCAATTGTAGAAATCTATCATTTGTATACTCATTCTCACTTTGTTTTTTGTTTTTTTTGTATTCTGAGACTATTTCAATAAGGCTGAAATAAGTCTTAATGAAAGTAATTTGCTATAGGCTTTGAAGAATTTAGAGTATCAATGTTTTTGAATTTCTCTAACAAAATTGATGCATAAGAATTTGAAGTGAAGGAAAAAAAGAAAATGATAAGAAAATCTAGAGAATAGAAAAAATGAAATAGATGGAGAAGGCAAAGAAAAGAAAAATAAGGAAGAAGAAAGAGATAAGAAGAGATGAAAACAAAAGATTTGTTTTATGGCTTTTGTCTTAGATATGATCCATTGCCCAAAACAAGTTTGAAAATTGATTTTAAATGTGTTTGATATTTTAGGTGATATTAATCTTCTTTTTGTATAGGTTGAATTTGGGATTGTAATGGAATGCAGAGAAAATATGGAGTGTACCCTTTTGATAAAGGGCAGAGGGAGAGTGAGAAAACAAATGTAAGTGTACCTTTTTTTTTTTTCGTTTGATAGGTCGTGCTTTCATTGAAGGTTTGCAATTTCAATCATTCGATTAGTTGTATTGTAATCAAGAAAAGAAAATGAGAAAAGATGAAATAGATTAGAATAAATGAAAGGAAGATCTATTTGCAAGTTTTGGTTTGTATAAGATCTTTCACCTAAAATAAGTTTGGAAAATGATTTTTAGTTTCTATGATACTTTAGGTAATGTTGGTTTTCTTTTCGTATGGGTTGAGTTTGGGCGGTTAGAGGAGAGGAGAGATTTTTTTTTTTTTTTTTTTTTTTTGGGGGACAAGTGGAGAGAAAATGTAGGGTGTAGGGTTTTTGGGCAAAGATTAGGGTAAGAGTGAGAAAATGACTGACCATAAGGGTCCGTTTGGAAAGGAGAAAATGTTGAGAAAAGAAAAAAAAAATTTGAAGGAAAGTAATTTTCTCATGTTTGGAATACACAGAAAATATGAAGGAAAAAAATCTGATGAAAAATTTTAAAACTTTACAATAGAGTTTGAGAAAAACAATTTTCCTCTTAAAATGAAGAGAAAAATGGGAAAAAAAAAAAATTTTGGCCAAACCATCTCAATCCCTTTTGTATTGGACTTCATCTCAGCTTCATTATTTAACCAATAAGGTTTGTTTTGTTTGTCTCATAAGTTCATTGATTATATAAGTTCAGTATATACAAAAAGCATAAACTAAATAGAATATTTATCATTTAAAATGCCCTATTGACGAAATATTTAAACTCAAGGTACCTGAGTATGATAATCTTTTAAGAAAATTTGGTTCAGGTATCTTGAGGTTTGATAATATATTTTTCAGGTAACTTGAGATTTTGAAATGTTTTGAGTTATATTTAACTTTGTATACTTTTTTTAGCTACCATATGCATAACTTTGTTATAGTTCTATTACTTTATACTGACTTAGACTTAAAAAAAGGGAAATTATCATTTAGGTATACTAAAATTGGAACATTTATCATTTAGATATCCTGACATTTCAATATATAGAACGACATGCCTTGAGTGTTAAACAATTTATTACTTAGGCATCTTAAAGTTTTAAAATTTTATTAATTAGGTACCATTTTTCAAAATTCGATAAATCTTTATTAGAAATTGCTAATGTGAAATGTAATTATAGCAATATATATTTGTCCTCTATCATAATATTATGATTTTTTTTTCCATAAAAATACTAATATGACGTATTATTTCACTAACATATAGATATTTTTGTCATAACTCAATAAAAAAAAATTTCGTGATCTGCTAGATTTTCGTTTGACAATATTGATATAAGTCGTACATATTGTTGCAATCATGTATTATATCAACATTCCAGCACATGTTACTTAAGTGATAAAGTTTTGAAAGCTTGAGATACACCTCGTTGTGGATATTAAAATGTTCAAACCTTGGGATAACTATGTGATAAATTTCCTTATATTTATAATAATTTTAAAATTTCTAACATTTTTAAAATTTAAAAAATATTAATTCCTTAAAATATTTTAAATATCAATAATTATCTAAAATGCCTTTTAAATATTTAAAAAGCGTTCATATATTTCAAAAATAATTAATATATTAAAAGATATTAATATATTTATAAAACAATTTAATATCATATACCTTAGTCAAATTTTTCTAAAATTTTTAAACCTCAATGTAATGAAATATCAAGTACATATATGATAATTAACTTGGAGTGCTTAAATAATAAATTTCCAATAGAACAATATCAAGAACGATCATCAGAAAAATCACACGATTTAAACAATATAAAGAGAATATAGTCTATCAAGTTAGACAATAACTATATATATATATTTTTTATTTTCTATCAACCAAATATAGGAAAAAAATATTGATCTTGAAAACATATATTTTTCTCTTATTTTTTCTTGACTTCCAAACAATAGAAAAAGAAAAAAGAAAAAACCATTTTCCTTCTTATTTTTTTCCCATCAACTTTGTTCCCTACATTTTTTTCTTCAATTTTACTTAATTCTAAAAGGAGCCTAAGTGTATTTTATTTCGTGGTTGATAGGTGGGGTGGGGTTTACCATTGTATGAAAGAAGTTATGATTTGAATGAAGGTTTGCAACTTCTGCAAGTGGATTTGTGAAACAAGCCAAAAAGAATAGTAAAAAAAATATAATTCTACATTGGTGGGTCAACAGAGAAAGTATCACTTTATTTAGCTAAGGAGCTACTCCACCAATTGCTAATTGGTTTTGGGATAAAACCTCCTTTGGTATGTAACAGTGGTATCAAAGCCGTCGATCATCGGATTGATTCTAAAGAGCTCGGTTTGGTGTGGGACAAACCCCGCTTTGGAGTTATGCTCGGTTTGGCACGGGACAAGCCGTGCTTGACAAGCCACATGCAACGGGCCCAAGTTTCTAAAAGGGCTACCTTGGAGAGGGCTACCTAAAGTAGAGTGAAGTCGTCCACAAGAAAAAGGGCTACCTACTCAGAGTAAAGCTACATAGATTAAAACCGTCCATGAGAGAAAAGGGCTACCTAGGAGAGGGATACCTAGAGTAGAGTGAAGTCGTCCACGAGAAAATTGGTTTTGTGGTTGATAGGTGGGGTGGGGTTCACCAAAGTACAAAAGAAGTTTTTTGATTGAAGGCTTGCAACTTCTGCAAGTGGATTTGTGAAACAAGACAAAAGAATAGTAACAAAAATACAATCCCACAATGGTGGGTCAAAAGAGAAAGTACCACTTTATTTAGCTAAGGAGTTACTCCACCTATTGCCAATTGGTTTTGGGATGAAACGTCCTTTGCTATGCAACAGTGGTATCAAAGTCGTCGATTATTGGATTGATTCTAAGGAGCTCGGTTTGGTATGGGATAAACCCAGCTTTGGAGTTATGCTCGGTTTGGTACGGGACGAGCCGTGCTTGCAAGCCACATGTAACGGGCCCAAGTTTCGAAAAAGACTACCTTGGAGAGGGCTACCTAGAGTAGAGTGAAGCTGTCCACAAGAGAAAATCGCTACCTACTCAGAGTAAAGCTAGCTAGAGTAAAACCGTTTACAAGAGAAAAGGGCTACCTAGGAAAGGGATACCTAGAGTAGAGTGAAGTCGTCCACAAGATAATTGGTTTTGTGGTTGATAGGTGAGGTGGGGTTCACCAAATTACAAAAGAAGTTATGATTTGATTGAAGGTTTGCAACTTCTGCAAGAGGATTTGCTTTCTTTGTCCAAATCTATATAGCTGCTACTTGCCTACCTATCCATTGATTTCTGCTTAATGTGGTTTGCTTTGTATTTGTTGTTTTGCCCGCTGTATGTTTTGCCCTACTCATGCTTTGTTGCTCTCTTGCTGCCAGGTCTCATGCTCTAGGCTGCGGACCAACTTCTCAGGTTGGGGGTCCTCGGAAACAGCTTCTCTTCAGGGTAGCCCCATGCAGGGGGAAGGCTGCGTACGTTTACCCCCCGGACCCTACTTTTGTGGGAGCCCTTGCAGGCACTGAGTTTGTCGTCGTCGTTGTTGTTGTTGTTGTTGTTTAGTGAATGAAGTTGTTTAGTGAATGAAGCACCTATTTGGATCCAGTGGTTTTTCCTTTAGTTATGACAATGTGTTTACGTAAATTATGGTGCGGTGTTTGTTGTTGGTTTTATACCTCCATTTGTGCTTGTCTATGATTTCCAAACAATTTGGGTAAGCCCAAGACCCACCCAACCCATTGAATTTGGGTTGGGCTGGGTTGAGTTGGTTCCTTAAAAGAGTTAGGTTTAATTGGGTATGTGTATGTATACCCATGGGTCTTGTAGGTATTATTGGGTTAATCCATAAGACCCATTACTACCCAACTTGTATAAAACTTTTATAAACTAAACATGCTTACATTTAAGGAGAATTATTACTTAAAAGTGCGTTTGGTTCAACATATTTCACCTTATTTTTTTGCAGCTTATCTGTTTCTATTATAAAAAAATTGACTAATACTCATTGAAAATACAGTTAAATTTGCTACGAGAATACTGAAATATTGCAACAAAAAATACCAAAATACTGCAGAGAGAAATATCGAAATGTTGCAACCAAAAATACTAAGAAAATTGCAGAAAAATCAAAAATAATTATTTAAGTGTAGCAATCAAATAATTGTTAGAAAATTGATCAATTTTCAAGCATAGCAATGAAAAATGCAACTAGAAGAGAGCAATGAGAAAGATCTTATAAAAGACGATGATACCGCGCCCCGGTAAAGACCATTGTCCTAAAAGTCAATTTTGCAGCTACTTCGGTGCACACAGTACAACCGACGGCAGTCCTCCAAGATTAACGGTATCCTACTCTTAAAGTGCACTCATTAATTGCTTGGTAAGAGTGCCTTGAACTTTGCGCAAAATTTTAGATCAATGAATAAAAGATCAGATTTTACAACGTGGATCTATGCAAGGAGGAGATCCGGATTTGTGCAGCAGGTACAAAGAACTTGTGAGATATCTCTTGCAGTAATGCACTTCAAATTAAACCTAAAACACTGTAATTTCTTTCTGTGCAGATAGAGAGAGAGAGAGAGAATCAGAGATTGAGAACTGGGAAATCAGCGAGGTTGGGTATTGAAGTCAGGGTTAGTATATTGTTGCTCTTGGTGATGGGCACATATCCATCAATGGTGAAGAAAACGGTAACAAGCTTTAAAAACTGGGTGCAATGAATTTCAACAGTTATAAACGGTAACAGGCAATAAGGCATTGGACATAATAAATAGCAACGGTAAAATAATAGACGTATTGAACTGCAACGGCTATTTTATTAATTACTTATGAATCTCCAACTGTCATATTTTAATGACATTAAACAGCTATGGGTAAACGGCTAGTAATGGGTCTTGAAAAATTATTTTCCCATCATACTTAAGATTAGCTTATATCATTTTTTCAACAATGCCCCACAAAGGATACAAGTGGAAGAGAACAAAGAAGAATAGATTGGATAAAGGGAGTTCAGTTTTTCAGCGCCGATATCTTGCGGCTTGAATCATCATCTAGTGTAACCCAAGTTTAGGACCAACAGCTTGCGAGGTGACTTTCGTCTTGAACCTCACAAGGGATTGTATAGTCTGCCACTTGGACACATACTAAACTCCATATCTAAGCAACTCCTGCAGTTTGGCACGTTTTATCGACCATGCGCTCATCCTGGATATTCATAGGCATTCTAGAAGGCAAATGTTAAACCTTCATAGGAAGCGGCCACACTACCACACTTACATAGGTGGATTCCATCAAGTGTGTGTTACCACGTACCACCAAATATATGGCTATGTATCCATTAAGAGCTAAAGCTTAATCTCACCTATTAGTAACATAATGACAGTGTCCATCAAGTGTAAACCTTGCTTACACCACTAAACATATGGCTATGGACTCATCTTCGCACTGTCATACCATAGGGAGGGACAACATAAAATGTAGTGCACTCCTTGAACAAACCTATGACTTTTCACATTGAACCTTTTAAAACTAGATTGGATACATCATAGTTCATTCATACATAGACTTTAGTCTCATCCCCCTCAATGTTTGCACAACCATTTTGTCTTTATCAATAGATCCACAAGGTTCTTTTCAGACCTTACACATTTTAGTGATATTACTTCTTTTGAGTAGATCATTTATGATCTTAAACCTGAGACAAATAGGTCTTCTCTTACCAAACCCATCAAGCGTGCAGTGTCCACACCACCCGTTATGGACTACGAGTTAGGTCAAAGCATCAAGCTCAACCAACATTTAGCACTGTATTGGAATAAAGAGGTACTTGAGATTAGACCACTACTAACATCAATCACGAGTTGGTCCTACCCCCACATTGAGGTATCTGCAACGAGCTGTTAAACAACTAGCTCCATTACCTGCCAACTTCAACAAGAGTCAGTATAATACAATAGTGGAGCAAATACAATATAATCATATCTCCACCCTAAGTACTCAAATAGTTCAAATATCATACGTATATCGTAAATACAACTGGCACGAAAGACATATACGCAAATTTGTCAATTTCACATATCATCACAATTTTAAAACATTATCATCTCAAATCAATTGGATCACCACCAATTTAGGTCACAAAAGATCATATACCCATTCTTATCGTACTTAGAGTACATGCATTATTACTATTAAGGGTAGTCCGTGTATTACTAATATTGTATCAAATTTTGGTGATATCCAGAGAAAGAGGTACAGATGACCATAATTCTCAAGATGCTTTTTACAATTCAACTTAAGGCAACCCAAGCTTCTATAAGGCTCGTGAGCCCAAGTGCTAGCATCACCAAGCTATTCATATTCACTTTGGACAGTAACCAAAATAATATTTCTACCATAGTCAATTTCCATAAGCTAACTATAGTCAGCAAACATTGGCAATAACATAATAGTCAGAAAAAATTATGATCAGATAATATATTTCATAGGCTCTCGGGATTCTTACAACCCCCACAATGAAATGTCTCTTACTACATTCCTAAGCTATTTAATTTTTCTACCCACCAACTCAATTTTTAAGGACAACTAAACAATGCAGGTTTTAAAGGGGCGTCAGAAAATATAGCTTACTAATGAGCCTAAATGCGTTGTCATTAGTAGAATATCTTTCATTGATATCAAACATCCAACACAATAAGGAGTCTATTACAATGTAGACTGCATTCATAGTACTTCACTAGTACCTCAACAATTTAATTAGAGCACTTCAATATTCATCATTTGGATCAATGTATGTAAACTAGGTCTACAACTGACATATGAAATAATAGGACGAATGTTGTGTTTTTCATCAAACCATGATGCTATCAATCATCTTACCATATTTAACTTGTGATGCGATGCCACGTTTTTCTCCTCATCAAGTGAACACTAGGGTCATATAGTATGTGATCCAAACAACCAACATGAGTATACAACATATGACAACAACCCAAATAAGGTATCTAGACACAAGCTAAATACCAAGCCTATACTCTATGATCAATCAAGGTTCTCATATGACCTGCACTTTACCCTTTTCCCAAAACTAGCAAAGAAGTGTGAAACAATGATCCTAAAGGGCATACAAGTCTCCAAAGACAACACAAGTCGCCATATGACCCAAACATATCATGTTTTTCCCAACTAAAAGCTGAAATTCAGCAAAAGCATAGCAATTTCAGCATGTACAGACCAAAGAACAGCATAAAACAGCAGCAAACAGGCCATAACTTATATATAAGCAATATTGATTGCAACTTACAGCAGCTACCAGTTATAATATACAGTATGTACTCAACATATAGCCCAAAACCAATATGGACACCACCAAAATCAGTATTGAGCATCAACATTTGGCCGCAAACCTGTACATAGCGGCATTTTTAGCTTGAAAACATTCCATAAACAATATATTTATCATCACTTCAAGCTATAAGTATCAACGTATGTTCAACTTGCTTCAAACATAGCCATGGGCAATACATAAGACACATCAACATGGAGACTAATACATTAAATCACACATGGATTTTCACAAGATCTCACAAGTCCTATTAGCCCTTAATAAGAACCAACTATTTCACTTAGGTTACTCAAACATATGCAAAAAAATCCAATTCTTACATACAAAGTCTAAACTCATGGTTAAAACCCAAACATATAATGCTCTACTAACACAAGGGATTCAAGACTGTGTTTCAAGATATGCCAAACCTAAGAGTGGCCAATTCTAGGTCCAAGACTCCATTCTAACAAGTTCACAATCAACCTCAAGTATTAAGTGCGTATTTAACCACAACAATCACAAAGAAAATTGAAAAAACATACAATCCAAACCAAGAACTCTCCTCCAACCACCAAAAAGGTTAGGCTCAAGCAATTTAACTCAGAAATTACTCCTCCAAAACAACAATCTACACCATATTCCCAACTGACCATACATGAGGCCGAACAAATGATTAACACCGAACTGCTCCACCGATCAGATGTACTAAGAGCTTTCTCACTTTAGGAAAAACCATTAGTCTCAAGCATGAATATCTTTTCCACAGAGGAAACCGAAGGATGTTAAAAAGAAAAAGTGAGAAATCCATGCTACCTAGGTCACCTAATCGAGTGCCCACAAAACAAGGGCACTTAAACTCGTCTATACCACCACATAGGAGAGAAACCAGGGCTTTAGATGTAGTCTGATGCTCAAACAGTGATGACCCATCTTTGAAACTAGTCCAACCTGACTAATGCCAACCAAGGACTTCAAGAAGGCCCTAACCAATTAGACACTTCTAAGGTTCCAAAAGAAAACCAAGCTTTCTCAACCATTTAGGGATATCCAATGTTCTAAAATCATGATAGTTATCTTTCAACCATCCTTCAAGAAAACATCTACTAAAACTACAACTTTCTAGCCAAATTAAAATCAAAGAGGACTAGCGCTGAACTGCTTACTATAAATCCTAATTGGAAACAAAATTTGAAGTATGACAAAACAATATTTATTATTAAGTTTGGCCCTCTATCTTTGATTCTAATCATTATTAATGTTTGATTATTATTGAAAATTGTACTAAATATAATTTTGTCCAAGAGTGAACCTGACTTGTCATTTTTTAAACAGGCCCTTGTACCAATATTTGATTTTTAACACTCTACAGTCTCGTACAAATCATTCCAATCAGATTCAAAGTCGGACCCATGAATATCCTGAACTTTTTGGCAATTTGAAAAGAGTATCTTTTTTATTTTACAATGTTAAAAAAAAAAAAAAAAAAACTTTTTATCTGCCAAACAAGGAAAAACAATAAATTCACAAATTCTACTTTCCTTTTCTATTGGAAAGAACCATAATATCACACCATTAAATCGAGCGTACAGTGAGCTCTCTTCACTCTATACTTTTGTTTTAGATCTAACTCCGCAATTATAATTAAATTAAAGGGTTTAGACGTGTGAAGAGGAATCCTTATTGTCGTGACTGGCTATAAAATCGTCTTTTATATTGTTAAAAAAAATGACTAATATTCATTGAAATAATAGTGAAAATTGATGCAAGAATACTGAAAATCTGCAGTGAAAAATACTGAAATACTATAACGAGAAATACTGAAATGCTGCAGCAAAAAATACTGAAAAATTGCAAAAAATTTAGAAATAATTATCTAAATATAGAAATCAAATAATTGTTAGAAAATTGAACAATTTTCACGCATAGCAACGAACATTGCAACTTGAAAAAAGTAATTAGAAAGATCTTCTAAAGGACGATTATACCGCGCCGTGGTAAAGACCACTATCCTAAAAGACAATTTCCCCACTACTTCGGCCCACACAGTATAAACGGCGATCGTCCTCCAGAATTAACATGATCCGACTCTTAACGCGCACTCGTTAATTGCCAGGTAGGAGTGCCTTGAACTTTGCCCAAAATTTTAGATCAATGAATGAAAGATCAGATTTTACAACGTGGATCTATGTAAGGAGGAGATCCAGATTTGTACAGCAAATACGAAGAACTTGTGAGATATCTCTTGCGGTAATGCACTTCAAATTAAACCTAAAATACTGCAATTTCTTTCTGCAGAGAGACAGAGAGAGAGAAAGAGAGAAAATCAGAGATTGAGCACTGGGAAATCAGCGGGGTTAGGTATTGAAATTAGGGTTAGTATATTGTTGTTCTTGGTGATGCGCACATATATATCAATGACAAAGAAAACAATGTCAAGCATTAAAAACTGGATCCAATGAATTCCAACGGCTATAAACGGTAACAGGTATTAAGGCATTGGACATAATAAATTGCAATAGTGAAATAATGAACGTAATAAATTGCAACGGCTATATTATTAATTACTTATGAATTTCCAACAGTCATATTATAATGACATTAAACGGCTACGAGTAAACGGTTAGTTACGGGTTTTAAAAAATTATTTTCCCATTGTACTTGAGATTAGCTTGTGTCATTTTCTCAACAGTTTTAGTAAGATCTGTCCATTTAAGATGTGTATCTTTTTACAGTGAAGCATTTGGTTGTGCAGCGGCAAAAGATCTTTTTTACAAAATAAAGCATTTCAATACAAGTTAAAAAAGTAACTTTCCTACTATAATCACAAAAATACATTAATAATATAAATTATTTAATTACAGTAGATAAGAGAGAATCATAATAATAGTTGGTTATAATAATAAAAAATGGCAAGTGTAGCGACCCATGACCATAAAAGGTGTGATTATTGGTGGAGTGGTGATAACAAGTAAAAATAGTTTATGGTGGTGAAGATTTAATAATAATACAATATTTTAAATGCATTTTTTTCTAAAATAAGTTGTGAAAAAAATTCAGGTTTGCATCTTTTTCTGCTTAGTTATAGAACAACTTTTTCAGCTTTCTATTTAAGTTGTGAAAAAGATATAAAAAATTCTTTTCTATCAACCAAATGCAAGCCCTGTAGTGAAAAAAGAGCTTTTTCACAGTTTTAAGTTGTTAAAAAGTTGAACCAAATGTAGCATTACGTATCTTGAGGTTTGAGCATTTATCACTTGGGTACCCAAACATTTCCATATATATAATAAAGTACCATGAGATTTGAATATCTTGTCATCTAGGTACCCTATGTCGGAATTTGATATATTTTTATGAGAATATGACCGGTTTTATATACAAAATGCTGATATAATATCATAATTTATATAAGCCATGCTAATATATTTGATAAAAATTACAAACTACGATAAACAATTTATCAAATGTTCATACAAACTACCTAAATATTACCAAAATCATGTGTCATATTAGCATTTTTGGTAGAAAATAATCAAATTCTAACGAACATACTAACTTATAATCGGAGTCTTATTCCGTTTTAGCATTTCTTAACGAAAATACATCAAATTTTGACAAATTGATACCCGAATGATAAAACTTTTAAACTTTAAGGTACTTAAATGATAAAATATTTAAATCTTAAAATGTCCTATTTTATATATTGACGCTTTAGGGTACCTAGATAATAAATGATTAAATTTCAAGATACCTAAGTGATAAACTTCCTAAATTTCATTGGGACCAAAAGGTAAATTATATTTATTTTGCTTGACGAAAATACTATTGCTCTTTTACAAAATAGAAAGTAATCTTATATATACTAAAAATTTCAAGCCTAATATCTTTTACACAGAGTAAATGATATTATTATTTTGGAAAGTTACTACTTAACTGCTTTGAACATTTAGTACTTAGGTATTATGTTATGTCAATATATGAAATGTGGTATCTTAAGATTTAAATTGTATCATTTAGGTGCCCTTTTCTGCCAAAATTTGGTAGATTTCTATAAGAAAATTTTAAATTGGAACATGATTTCAATAATATATAAATAGCTTTGTTAGAATTTGATAATGTTTTTGCTAAAAATGGTAACATGACAAATGATCTCAACAACGTATAGGTAATTTATATCAAAATTGAGTGAATTTTTCATCGTAATTCACTTTTTTTTTTTTTTTGAACACCCATCATAATTCACTTTGATCTTTCCTATTTGCGGTTTTTTTATGTTGTACTTGAATAGATGCCCATATGAGATTCAAATTTTAGTTAGGTATATTTTTTTACATACTTGGATAGACTATGTGATAAATATTTGAATATGTTGTTGGGGAAAACGACTTATTTCCCTCTTTGTGTTAATCAAATGGGCAATCACATAAACCACCACAAATCACAATCAAGAATGGAATGACGATCAAACAAATCAACCCACAAAAGCAAAAGAAAGAGACACATGATTTTTTCGTGGAAAACCACTCCAATGTGAAGGGTAAAAACCACGGGACCGTCAATAAACGGTACCTTCTTCCACTATCACCAAATTACAAGTGGGTACACCAATTTATCTTCTCTAGTCCAAGCTAGAGGCATATAATACATCAAGAGTGATCTTGGAACAACAAATCTCCCAACAATCTCACCCTAAGGTGGAAAATATCAAAAAACGTATGTGGCAGAGAGCTGAGCGAAATACCAACTTTGGAGAGGCAAAATAACAATCTGACCGTCGGATATGAAGATCAAAATGCCAGGAACAACATACTAAAACTTCATCCCAATCGGAGAATGTTTGAGCATCGATCGACGCCGGAAAAGCTCCTGCGCACCTCTTTTTCTCTCCTGCGATTTCTCTCTCTCTCTCTGCGTTTTTTGTTGTGTGTTCTGCTGCGGAATTTTTTTTTGTTCATACAAAAATAAGCCCCTTTTATTTATTGAGAAGGGTTGGCCAAAACAAACTAACAAAGTCCAAAATAATTTATTGGGCTTCATCCTTCAAATTGAAGGGAAAACCTAACATATGTGTCACCATAGGTTACTCAGGACCCATTGAAACTAGAACCAGAACCAAATTTTTTTAAATGCTAGTAATGAGTATGGATAGGTCTTAGACTCATAACTATTTGGTCTTTGTGAGTTGGACAAAGCCCCAACCCACCTATTGAACATCCCCTAATAATGATTGTTTTTACAAAATTATTTTTCTAGTATCACTTTTTCCAAACTCAATGTATTCAAATTTGAGTGAGGGTGTTTTATCTTCAAAAGTTTAAATTTTATTTCTGATTCTACTTTAAAAGAGAAATGTTGTTTTCATACTTGCTTCTAAAAGGAAAAAAAAAAATTTTACTTTTACTTAAAATATTTTATCAATGAGCAAATATAACCAGTGTTCCAAGGGTTCCCGCCTAAACAGGGTTATGAGGGGGGACGGATGTACGCAGCCTTCCCCTTTTAGAGTATTACCCCTGAAGAGAGGCTGTTTTGGAGTGGCCCCAACTTGAGTACGAGGACTTTCCAGAAGGTCACCCATCTTTGTTTTGTTCTCTCCCAATCATGCTTAATTTCGGAGTCGTAATAGAATTCGATGACAGCATGTTGGTGCCGTCTTTGATAATTTTATCAATGAGCCCGACACCCAAAAAAAACCTGATATAAATACAAAAAGAATACAGCCAAACTTAATACTTAGAACGCCGCTAAGCATCGGTTATTGAAGAGTAAATTAAGGAAATTCAAGAAGTTAAACAAGTATGTGAATAACAGGAATCTGGCTTCGGAGAGTTTTTAGTTTACTTTCTCATATTCAGCCAAAAAAGTATTAGGCCTTGTTTGGTTACCAAAAAATAAAGTAGGAAATTGGAATTTATTAAAAGTAGATATTTGTCCTCTTGTGTTGTTACCAGAAAATTTGCAGAACGTAAAAAGTAAAAATTCTTTAAAAAATTTTAAGTTTTTTAAATTGCTAGAAATAACTTACTTAGTTTCCTTTTAGGTAGATTCTATTTCCTTTATTTTTTAACTAGCCCCCTTAGAAAGTTCTATTTTTCACTTCGACAACCAAATTGATGTAGCGTGTGTATGGAAAAATTGGGGTACGGGAAGGTTCGATGGCCTTCCCTTTAATTTTATTAACTTAGTAATAAAAAAGAAAGAGGACAATAAGACTAGAATATCACAACTTGAGAACAAGGTACAAAATATGAATCGAAATTGTGAAAAATTTGACTGCCTCCAAAACCCTAGTTTTGACACCCCTGTATAGGGGAGATGCGGGTGGTTAAAAAAAAATAAAGAAAAGAAATCCCAATCAAAATAAAAATAAAAAAAAGGAAAGGAAATAAGCACAAAAGGAAAGAATTGAATCTAGATGCTCTATCCCACGTTGCGCCTGAGTCTTGCCAACGCCAAGCCGTTTAGAACACCCGCTAACGCCAAGTCGTTTAGAACACCCGCTAACGCCAAGTCGTTTAGAACACCCGCTAACACCAAGCCTCAGCTAACCGCCGCCAATTCTTGGCAGGCTGCATCATCCTCCCCAAATTGGAGAGAATTCGCCTTCAAATTCTCTTGAGGATCAGCATTGTCGTTATCGCCAAAATATGGACTAAGTTGTTTGACGTTGAAGACATCATAAGTCCTCATACCAGGTGAAAGCTAGAGACGGTAAGCATTGTCGGTGATCCTCTCGAGTACCATCAATGGTCCTATCTTGTGAGTCGTCAACTTGTTAGATTCCCATGCCGGAAAATGTTCTCATGTTAAGATCGCCCAAACCCTGTCGCCGATCTAGAACAGAACTACTCGCCTTCTTCTCTCACTAGCCGTCTTGTATTTGGCGGTGGCCTCCAATAACCGAGCCCTGGTCTGGTCATTCATGTCTTTGAGTGAAGCGATAAAGTCCTCCGCCTTCCTGTGTGGATGTGTTAAGTCCAGCACAGGTGCCAAGTCAATCCGAAAATGAGGAACAAAATTGTAGACAACCTGGAATGGCGCGAACCTTGTAATTCTATTCACGGAGCTATTGTAGGTGAATTCGGCCTGACGGAGCTTCATTTCTCATCCCTTGGCGTTCTCATCAACGAGGCATCGCAGAAGATTGCCCAACAAACGGTTAGTGACCTCGGAAACGACGCTGGCTGGGAACCCATGCAACTTGTATATTTCTCGGAAATAGAGACCCTCCACATAGTAGCCTTCTTACACCCAATGAAGTGCACCATTTTGGAGAAACGATCTACGATGATGAATATGGAGTTAATCCCGCCGGTGGTTCTCGGTAAGCCTAGCACAAAGTCCATGTTGATATCTTGCCACGGCTGACTTGGAACTGATAATGGCATATAAAGTCCAGCATTGGTCACTCCACCTTTTGAAATCTGACAAACACGGCATCGCCTGACACCTCTCAACCTCCTTGCGAATGGTAGGCCAGAAGTAGTTGGCCGTAATGAGTTTGAGCGTCTTATCTCTTCCCACATGCACCGCATTATGCTTTTCTTCAATGATCTTAAGTCGTCAACTTGAGTTCATAATGCAAAGCTGGTTCCAATTGAACAAGAACCCGCCATGAATAGAGTAATCGGCAATAGACCCCGATTGTGCTTCCCGCCATATCTCGCCAAATGTGGGATCATCATGGTACAGATCCACCAACTGATCAAACCCGGTAACCTCCACTCTGATCTTCGCCAAGACAAGATTCCTCCTGCTTAGTGCATCCGCCACCTTATTCATCATATGCCTGACTTGTGCTTGATGATAAGGTGGTAGAGTTGTAAGTAGCTAGCCCACTTGGCGTGTCTGTTAGAGTGCTTGTCTTGGCTATTGATGTACTTGAGGGAAACATTGTCGGAATACAAAATGAACTCTCAGTTGGCTAAGTGAGACTTCTAGTGCCTCAATGCTCGCACCAATGTATAGAAATCTAGATCATAAGTTGTGTAATTTAGCTTACTGCCATTGAGTTTCTCACTGAAATACGAGATAGGCTTCCCGTCTTGGCTGAGCACTTCGCCAATACCAATCTTGGAGGCATCCGTGTGTAATTCAAACGTCTTACGAAAATCAGAAAGGGCTAACACTGGTGCCGAGATCAGCTTCTCGTTGATTGTGTTAAAGGCAGCTTCTACTTGAGGCGTCCGTATGAAGTACCCCTTCTTCAGGCAATCAGTGATAGGTGCCATGATGGAACTAAAACGAGCAATAAAGTGCCTGTAAAATGACATCAACCCATGGAAGTTACAAACTTTGCCGATCGTTCTTGGTTGAGGCCAGTCACGAATAGCTACAATCTTTCCCTCATCAAATGATATGCCATCCCTTGATACAACGAACCCAAGGAAAGTTACCTTGTCTCTCATGAAATCGCACCTTGGAAGGGAGGAAAACAAACTTTGGAATCTCAACGTACTAAGCATTTCTTCCAGATGCCGAATATGTTCAACACGGTCATGGCTATAGATCAGAATGTCATCAAAATAAACAACAATGAACTTCCCAATGAAAGGACGCAGAACCTAATTTTTAAACCTCATGAATGTGCTTGGTGCGTTGGATAACCCGAATAGCATGACCAACCACTCATAAAGCCCTTCTCTTGTCCTGAAGGAGGTTTTGCACTCGTCTTTTAGCGACATTTGAATATGATGGTACCCACTCTTGAGCTCCAACTTCGTGAATACTTTTGAGCTCTGGAATTGATCTAGCAAATCATACAACCTTGGAATGGGGAAATGATAACATACAGTGATCTTATTAATTGCCCTGTTATCGATGTACATCCACCAACTCCCATCCTTCTTAGGCGTTAACAGAGTTGGAATAGTGAAACGACTCAATCTCACCCTGATAAAGCCCTTTGCGAGCAACTCTTCCACTTGGCATCTCAGCTCCTCATGCTCAGCTGGACTCATTCGGTAATAATGAGGCCTATTCACTAAGGAAGCACGCGGAACCTAGTCAATGTGGTGCTAATGTCCCTTAACGGCGGCAATGTAGCAAGCAAGTCCTCCGGGAATACGGCAGCGTATTCCTTCAACATGGCGGTAACTTCACTCGGCATCTCCCTCAAACTGGCATTGCTCTCTTTCCTGATCAACACAAATACAACCTTAGTGTTGCCAACCCCCTTAGCAAATATGGCTCGTCCTTGGACGTTTGGGTGCTGAGCTTCTAAAGCCCTTGGCATCTCCTCCTTCTTCGGTAACAAGATGATCTTGGTCCCCTCAAAGATGAAGCTATATGTGTTTTTTCTTCCGTCATGAATGGCACTCCTATCATAATGCCATGGGTGTCCTAGTAGCAGATGGCAGGTGTCCATGGCAAAAACGTTGCATCTGATTCCATTGTTCCTTGTACTTAGCCCCAATCGAAAAATTAACCAAGCAACGTTTGGAAATGGTCACTTGATTTTCCTTCTTGAGCCATGACAACTTGTAGGGATTGGGATGTGTTTCTGTCTTCAGCCCCAACTTGGTGACTGCCTCCTCGGATATTACGTTCTCGCAGCTACCTAAGTCAATGACCATGCGGCACACCCTACCGCCAATGGTGCATGTGGTCTAGAAGATGTGGTTCCTTAGCCAACTATCCCCCCATTTCTCTCTAGGCATGCAGTAGGCATGCCTAACCACCAACAGATGCCCCTCATCACCCTCTATGACACCTTCTTCATGTTCCGCCAACTCATCTTGGCCATCTTCTGCCATGGTCACACCTTCTTCTTCTCGGGGCTCATCAATGAAAAGTGCCTTGCCTGGCCAGTCACCTTATAGGCAGTCAGCAGCTCGATGACCAACTTCCCCACACTTAAAGCAACGTGGCCTTGACGAACTTGCCACATGTTGAGTAAAGTGCTTCCCAGTGTTGGCGAGTGGTGGTCTATTCTGTGCATTCTGAGTTGGCGATACTCATGCTTGATCTTTTCTACCAACTTGTACCCCCCAGGTTTTGCCAACTTGGCGACGCCTTTACTGTCATTCCACTTTGAAAGCCCTCTGGCTGGCTTTTGACACAGTAAAGATATCAAACATGTTCAACACCTCTTGTATTGGCTCCCTCAACCTGTCAATATAACGATCTGCTAATTGCTCTCCAGTTTCCGCTAAGTCATTCCTGCCAACTAACGAATAGAACTCGGCTGTGTATTCCTCCACAGATCTTGAGCCGTGACACAAACCCTAAAGGTGCTGGTACATCATCTTGGTGTGATTGTGAGGCAAGAAGGCGCCTCTCATGTGCTTCTTCATTTTCTCCCGTGATTCTACCTTCGACTTCCCGTGGTGAAGCCAAATTTGCTTCAATTGATGCCATCAGGCGGCTGCCCTACCCCATAATTGAGTAGGGACGAGCGGTGCCTGCTTCCTTTCTGGCACTTCCCTGAACTCAAGAATCTCCTCGACGGCAACAAGCCAATCCAAGAACTCTTCTGCTTAATCCGAAGGCCGGATTGATTTTCACATTCGTTGAGGTTAACTGCATTGGGTCGATGGCACCTTAGCCTGGCTCCCGTAGCTCCTCTTTCAGAAATGGATTGTGGAAGCGTTCTTCCATCTCCTCTCCTATTGCGCCTGGTTTTAATGGGCGTTGGGGCAGAGTTTCCGGTGCGAGATCAGGATTTGCCCCCAGTTGGATCAAACAATGCTCGATTCGCCGGAATATTTTCCTCCAATTCCTCTATTCTCCTCTTGGCTTGTTGTTGATGATCACGATCAATAACGTCTTTGACGGTGGTGTTCCTTTGACGTCCACGGACCATCTTGAAAAACGTTCTGAGCTCTGATACCAACTAATGCAGCGCGTGTATGGGCAAATAGGCGTACGGGAAGATTCGATGACCTTCCCTTTAATTTTATTAACTTAGTAATAATAATAAAAAAAAGAGGACAATAAGACTCGAATCTCACAACCTAAGAACCGAGGTACAACATATGAATCGAAATTGTGAAAATTTTGACTACTCCCAAAACCCTATTTTTGACACCCTTCTCTAGGGGAGGTGCCGGTGGTTGGAAAAAAAGGAAAGAAATCTCAATCAAAATAAAAAAGGAAAAGAAAGAATTGAATTCAGATCCACTATGCCACATCGCGTCCTGGATCTCGCCAATGCCAAGGCGTTTAGAACACCCACTAACACCAAGCCTCAAATCTTTGGCGGGTTGCATCATATATATTTCACGAAAAGTTGATATAGGAATTGAGCAACATTTTCAGTGGCCCATGGGCTCCCGCCTAAGCCGGATCTGCAGGATGGATGTACGCAACCTTCCCCCTTCAAGATGCTGCCCTGAAGAAAAAGCCATTTTCGAGTATCCCTACCCTGAGGGGGTGCAACATGAAGACTTCCCAGGACGTCACCCATCTTGGTACTATTCTTACCCAAGCACGCTTAATTTCAGAGTTCTAATGGGATCCGGTACTTGCTTGTTGGTACCGTCTTAGGTTGATATAGGAATTGAATTCATATTAATTACAACTTGGCATAGGATTTCAATTCCTGCATTAATCAATATTGATGCTAGGTATCAATTGTGGGACTTGATCGAAATATGCATGCCGTAATAAGATGCCATCATAGACTGTACAAAAATGCATTTTGGCAATCCACTTGATGTTAGATTAAATTGATGTTAGATCAATTTCTATTTTTTTATCACTTTTCAAAAGATATTACAAAATTTTTATTTGGTTCTTACTATTTGACAATTTATGTTGCCATTTCAAACTTTTTGGATATTGTTCTATGAATAGTTAGAACTCATCGATTGCCACTTCAAATACCACACTTCAAAAGATGCAAGAGAGGTTTGTAGAATATCGTTCACTATTGTCAGTTCATAATTGTATTGCACTTTTTTATGGGTGACTCGAATTTTTTGGTATAAAATGTTTGTAAGCTTACTAAGAAAAGATCCAAAATAAAGACATTAACTTTTAAGAATTTATGGATAACGTAAAAGGTATCTATGATTTGTTTGAAATTTACCTTAAAAGAAGTCAAAAGAATGTAAATGTTTATTTACATGCATCATCTCATTGTCTTTTTGATAACTATCATATATATAGGACATGTCCAATAATATGAAACGCAAACACGATCTCCCATCAAATGATGATTTATCCGACAAAGTGAGACCAAAATTCGGTTTGACCCAATTTCACTGAGTTGGGCTAACCAAGGTTGGCTCGAACCACCAAGGATGCTTCTCCCATGGTCAGATCGGGTTCGGGAATTCCTCCCTAAGACTTGACTGGACTCCAGCTCAACCTGCTTGCCCATATCAACCTATTCATAAGAATCCACTGTTCAGATGGCTCATGAGTCAATCTACATCCACATATTGGCTAATATATATCTATCTATATTAGCTAGTTTTTAATTGAATCCGATTAGCGTCATATTTAGAATTTTGGTGTAGGGGAAGCTTGAATAAAAAATAAAAAGTTACATAATAAAAATTATTAAAAAATTCGCAATTGATATTTTTTGAATAGGTTCACAATTAAAAAAAAAAATAAAGAAAGTTCATCCAATCAAATTAAAAAAGTACTATAAAAAATTAAAAAATAATAAAAAATAATATTTTTATATCTTAAATTATTATAGAATAAGTATATTAGTAAGGCAGAGGTAATATAAGAAACAGAAAATTAATATCTCTTTATCTTAAATACTATGGAGCGTTGCTGGAGCCTTGTGCTATGTTTTCCCCTTTTTATGACCTAATTTTTTTCCGCCGCCATAATTTTCGCTCCTGATCTGGTTTCTCTCCCTCTTTCTTTAATGGAGGGAAGAGGTAATAAAGGTAAACAAACTCTTGAGTCTGAGGAAGAACTCATTTCCAAGTTGTGTTCACTAGAGCTAGAACAGAGTGACGCCATTAATGAAGCCCTCAAGGATTTGATGCTGGTTCGAAAAGTGATTTCGGATAAACCCTTCAAAATCGGACTGGTTCGTGCTATTTTGTGGAAGGCTTGGGCACTTCAAGAAACAATCCAGATACAAGAGGTAGGAGATAATATGTTCTTGTTTCTTTTCAAATGCAAGGAGGATAAGCTAAGGGTCCTTGATGAAGGACCTTGGACTATAAATGAAGCACATTTGGTACTTAAGGATTGGAATGGGGATGTTTCCTTTGATGAAATAGACTTCTCTAAATTTGTGTTCTGGATTCAAATTCATGGGATGCCTCTTAATTTAATGACCAAAAATAATGCCTAAAAATTGCCTCTATATTCCCTTCAGTCGTTAAAGCAGATGATAACATGAAAACAACATGTTGTGGAGTAAGTTCTATAGGGTCAAGGTTGGTGTTGATATAAATGAACCCCTTAGAAGAGGGTTTAAGCTGGAGTGATCCAACAAGGACTTATGGATTCGTTTCAAATATGAGAGATTACCCGATTTCTGTTATCATTATGGACGTATGGGACATATTAATAGAAGATGTTCAAGAAGAGGCACTGCATGTTCTGATGAGGAATTTGGTCCTTCGTTGCGGGCTACTGATTTTTACGCTGATAAATTGAGTCTTCAGTTGAATGATAATGACAGTGCGTGTTCTGACATTGGTAAGCACAGAAATGCTCCTGTTGGGGTGGTTAGGGGTCATAGTGATCATACTTTGATGTCTTTGAAGATTTCGTAGAAGAATGTTAAGGCCTTCATAAGGTCTACAATTCAGGAGGTTTGTAATACTTCACCAGCTACAGGTATTGCAATTACTGCGGTGTCGGAGGTAGTTGATAAGTCAATGGCCGATTCCAATTGCTTCAATAAGAGTGGGTCTAGCTCGGAGCAGAAGATTCAACAAGTAGCTACAGAGCACAGAAAACGCACTCGCTGTGGTCTCGATTATCAGTCTTTGAAAAAATGCACCGATTAAGGAGATCTCGAATGCCGATTTTAGCTGTGATCAATATGGGAATTGGAGCTTGGGAAGCTCCCGGTTTGAGGCTGGAATTGAATCAGTGGAGGATGCTTTTGGGGACACCTCGATATCCCCAAATGGTATGCAAGATATGATGGTAGAGGCATAGGGGGCCCCTGGTGCAGCCATTCTTCGCCGTTTTCATAATATCAAGAAGTTTGCTAGAACTAGAAGTGTCACGAAGGCCAATGCAACTTCGATAGAGAACATCACCCAACTTGTGCCTGGAATTGATTCTATTGGTTTGGTTATGAAGGAGGATTCGGGTATGATTGTGGAGGTTGATGACGGGTTTGTGGCGGTTGTCCCAGAACGACTGCCTCGTCAACCATGAACTTCATTTGTTGGAACTGTCGGGACTGTGGCCAAACCCGGACAGTTTGAGCTCTTCGTGAGCTTAAAAATTGATTTACGCTGTGTATGATGTTCTTAATGAAGACAAAGCAGAAGGAGGAGGCAATGATTAAGACTGCTAGTGATTTGAATTTTGAGAATTCTTTTTGCGTCGATCCTATTAGGATGAGTGGTGGTTTAGCCCTTTTCTAGAACAGTGTAGTTAACATCATTATCTTGCGTGCGTGCTCAAGATTTGTTGTCATTCGGATGGTCGACCTCGCTTTGGGGAAAGAATGGACTCAGGTGTTGATATATGGGGAACCAGATCAAGCTAGAAGAACGGTGTTCTGGGGGTCTATGTCAGTTGAGTTTGCCAGAATATTGAGCTCGTTAGCCATTGCTGGTGATTTCAACTCAATTGCTCTTGCTTCCGATAAATTAAGTATAGCACCGGTCCCTCCTGCTCAGCTTAACTGGCTCCAAAGTTTCTATGATGATTGTGGCCTCACTGAGAATGATTCCAAGGGGTGTAGATATTCTTTGTGCAACCGGTAGGGTGGGGCTCATCACGTGAAGGAAAACCTTGATAAATTAGCAGTTAATATTACGTGGCTTTCAATGTTCTCGAATGTTTGTGTTCAGCTCCTCCCGGCAATCGTTTTCGATCATTCTCCTTTGATTGTTTCGCTTGAGGGATTGACGAAGAAACCTAAGTTTTACTTTAAATTTGAATCGAAGTGGCTTGTTCGTTTTCGAGAATGTCTGTCATCGGTCCGGAGGGGTTGGAGGGCTAATTCCCATGTTGGAGGCAAGTATGGGCTTAAGGCCAAACTTGCTTGCTGTCGATCTTCCTTAATGAATTGGAACAGAGAGCATAGACGTGCTATTACGGGAGAGTTGGAGAAGATCTCTTGTAGACTTATTGAATTACAGAGTAAATCATCTTTGCCTTGTGATTCTCATGAAGAACAGGAGTTATTGTTTAAGCTGAATCTGATCAGAGATGAAGAACTGCACTTTTGGAAGCAGAGATCTTGTATTGATTGGCTTACTCTTGGCGATAAGAATACTCAGTTCTTCCATGCTTCTACCATGGTGAGAAGTTGTCGTAATTGTACCTCATGACTGAAAAATTCTGATGGCGACTGGATTGAAATTGAGGAGGGTGTTCATAATCTGGTTCTAGACCATTTTCGATTGGTTTTCGCTACTGCAGAAGGGTCAGGTATTAATGAAGCTTTGAGTGCGATTCTTGCATTAGTTACAGATGATATGAATTCTTCCATTTCTACTCCGGTTTCTGCTGCGGAAATCAAGATGGCAGTGAATTAGCTTGGAAGCTTAAAAGCTCAAGGGCCTGGCTGGTTTTCGGGTATTTTTTATAAAAAATTCTGGGATATTGTTGGTTTTGATGTGTGTGAGGCCGTTCAAGCGTTTTCCGAGTCTAGAACCTTGTTGGAATTCTTTAATTTCACTAATCTCACTCTAATTCCAAAAGTCCAAAATCCGGAATCTATTTCCCAATTTCGCTCTATAAGCCCATGTAATTTCATTTATAAGATTATATCAAAAATCATCGCTAATAGGCTTAAACCTATGTTGCCCTCCATTGTTTCCACAATCCAAGGTACCTTTGTCCCAAATAGAAGAATCCAGGATAATATTATTATTGCTCACCGAGTATTTCATGCGTTAAAGAGGAAAAAGGGGGTAAGCGTTCGGAAATGACATTAAAAATTGACCTTTCTAAAGCATATGATCAGGTCAACTGGGATTGTTTGGAGGCTCTCCTAATCTGTTTCGGGTTTGCTTCTTTATTTGTCTCCTGGATCATGACTTGTGTGAGGACGGTATCTCTTAGTCCTATTGTTAATGGTGTGCGTTTGAGACCTTTCCGTATCTCGAGAGGCTTAAGGCAGGGAGATCCCCTCCTTATCTCTTTATCTTAATTATGGAGTTGTTTTCCCGAATGATTCATAATGATGTGGAAAGGGGTCGATGGCATCCGCTTCGGGTTCCAGCCCATGCCCCTCCTTTGTTCCATTTATTCTTCGTAAACGACTATTTACTTTTTTGTGAGGCTACTTTGGAAGTTGTTCGTGAAGTTAAAAGGCTTATTCATTTGTTTTGTGGGGGCGACAGGCCAAGTGTCAATTTTAATAAATCTTTTGCCTTCTTCTCTTCAAATTCCTCCAGTGAATTGAGAGAGTTCATTCTCCAAGAGCTAGGGGTTTCGACTCTTAGGGGGGATGACAAGTACCTTGGTATTCAATTGATGCGGGGTCGGGATAAGAAGAGGGCCTTAGGGTTCTTGATTGATCGTATCTATAAAAGGCTTCATGGGTGGAAATCTTCTCTCCTTTCTCATGTTGGTCGAGATTTTTTCAACCGTTCCTCAATACATCCTCCACTGCTTTAGAATTTCTAAATCTTTCGCTAGGAAACTTAATGGGAGGGTCTTAGGTGGAATATTAACAGTGGTAGAAGGGTGAGGACTTGGGAGGCTCTTTGGGCCCCGAATATGGACGTGAAATTGTCCGATGGTGTTCGAATGGGAGGGGGTCCGGTTTGTCCATTTCAGGCCCAACAAAGGCTCTCTGGTTACCTTGTATCCAATCTTATCATGCCAGATTCTAGATCATGGAACATTAATCTGCTTCGGTCAGTCTTTCCTAGTGAAGTGATGGCATCAATTCGCTCTATGCCTATATTCGATCCAAGTGTGAATGATCATTTGGTTTGGAAATATGATCCAAAGGGGGTGTACAAGGTCAAACAAGATTATGCTTTGTGGTGTTGGTTAAAGTTTCTTGAGGATAGAAGTCTTCAGGCTTGTCCTTCGGCTTATTGGGAGAAAAAATATCGAAGTCACATTTGGAGTTCCCCAGTCCCGCCTCGTGTTCGTCTTTTTATTTGGAGGGTCTTTTTCGATGCTGTTGCTACTAATGTCAACATGGCTAAGAGGTTGGCTTACGTCTCTCATTTGTGCCCAAGATGTATGGCTGAGTCTAACACAACATATCATATTATTTTCTTTTGCCCTTTTGCTAAAGCTGTGTGGTTTGCCTCATAAATTGGTTTGAAACCTCATAATACTGGTTTCAAAGTTTCTCCTTGGTGGTGGGAGAAAGTTGCGTCCGAGTTTTTTGATGATGATCTTATTTTATCTAAGGTTACTTTTATCTATCAGTGGTTATGGAAATCCGGATGCAGGTTTATTTTTGAAGGTCGTTCCAATTATCTAAGATGGGTGGCTAATCGAGCGGTGGCCGAAGCTATTGAATTCCCGTCTGCTCAAGCTATTACCAGTGAGAGAAATTGTCCCAGTGCAGCTGCTGCAGCTTCTGTTTGGCGTCGTCCTCCAGTGGGGACTATAAAGCTCAATACGGATGTGTGCTGGGTTGATTTTTCAAAGCCCTCGGGTCTTGCTGTTGTGGCTCAGGACGAGAGGGCTGTTTTAGTCTTGGGTTGGTGTGGTTCCAGGTTTGCTTTGTCATCCAGAAATGCAGAATGTCTTGAAATCTATGCTGCTCTCTCATTGGTCACCTCTGAGGGGTTATGTCTGTTATTATTGAATTGGAATGTTCGGATGTTATTAGGGTGCTACGCTATGAGGATCCCCCATTTTTGGACATTGAGGCCATTGTCTTAGATATTTTCATTATGTTTCGTTCTTTTCATTCTTGTTCTTTTGAATGGATTCCTAGAGAATCCAACTCCTTAGCCATGAAGTGGCAAAGTTTCATATGTCGGGAACTTGTTCCCATGACTGGGTTCGGTCCCCCCATTGTCGGGAGCTTCTCCTCAAATAGGATGCCATATCACAAGAATATAAGTATCAAGCATCCAATATGTTAAGAGTGGTGCTACCAGCTCCATCTACAAAATAAAGTTAGCAAATTCATTTGTCAAGAGCCTCATGTTAACAAAGATATAACCACTTATTGATACACAAAGTTGTTGGATAGTGTATTCCAAGTTGAACCATTGTACTCTGAGGAATCATACGATATCATCAGGCCCAATTCTTTCGATTAACATGCTATCATATGTGAAACATGTAGTCGGTGCTCTTTAATTTCTACCTGCTCAAATAAAGTTGTCTCGGAATTTATAATTCCACAACACTCACTAATTTCCATACATGTGATCTAAGATATCAACACAAGCGAATATCATCAGTAACAACAATGTTGTATTTCCAAACCAAATAAGGTTCAACATCACCATCTGGATCTCTATCTTTGAGTTTTAAATTGTGATGCATTGATCTTCTCTAAATGATACTACTCTAGATAATCCGCACTATATATTTCTAGAGTTAAAAGGAGCATATTATCATGAAATATGTCATGAAACAATTCATTGATTCTAAAATTACTTGTATCACTTTCATGCATATTACTATATTTTTTCACTTGTAGAAAATATTTCCTTTCGTGCACGTATATTTTCTATGTTGTAAATCATGTATTATTAAATACATAAATTCAAGACTCAACAAGTTAGTATGGAACTGAATGTGAATAGAGTAGGCCAAGAAACCTTTAAACAGTGCATGTAGACAAGCTTTAGTATGTCTCAAGACATTTTCAAAATTTAGGAGTTCAACACACAAACTCTAATGGGTTGGGCAACCAAAATTTATCCTTGATTATCTTCTTTCTTGTCTATAGACTGAAAATGAAACGTCTAAATCTTCCTTCTAATATGTGCATCTTTGTTACAAAAAATTTGCAAAGGTGAGACACTCCTTCAAAATAACTTCTAGTTCACATCTATATGACAATGACAAATGAACAAACCGAACTATTGTCTAAAGAATACACCTCTTTTGAGTTAGCCATTTTCCAAACTTATTAAAATGATGAAAAAATATTTACCATTCGTAGCAAACGATATCCATTAAGTGGGGAAATCATATTTATTTTGATGACTATTTCCATGTCAACATTGCTTTTCTGGCACCCTTACAATGCTCATTATTTGGACCATCTTACCATATGTAAGATGACCTTTTTAGATCTCTGAACGTATTAAGGATAATTTAGGTCCATGCATAAAAGGTCAACAAACATCCTCTATGTAGGTTTCTTACCTGTCATTCGTATTTGACACATGTCATTATGAGCTATGGATGATGGAAATGGCATCTTCCTGGCTGATAGGTGTGGAGAGTCATGCAGCTCTACATATGAAATGAATAGATGAATATGGGTTGCCTTGAAACATACAAATACCAATAATTACTGCACAACACCAAAATGTTGTGTTAATTTCTACTCACATTATATCACTAGGATCAAAGAATTATTTTTTTACCACTAAAATTAGAAGGAACCAGAGAATGACCATTTGCTAATTTGACCATAATGACGACAACTAGGGTTCTAAATATAGTAGCTATGAATATTGACAATAGTCTGATGCCAAAAACATACCACGATTAATCTTTTTTGATCAAAATAAATTTTATATCTCCATTATGATGAATATGGCACATAACTTCAACATATTAGATACTAAATGTTAATAAATTAGGACACCCTCCTTCATTACTATTCCATGTGTTGGGATAAAAGTGAGTTTTCCAGCTTTTGTGGAATATGGGACTGTTGGGAGTGATTAGTTAGTCTACAAATAATTCTCCTTTGTATACTTTCTAATAAAAGTAAGAGTTCTCCATGCTTAACATACTATTTTTCCATAAAAGTTGCTATCTTGAACTCTCAGTTTTATCATCCAACAAAATCATATGACTCACTAATAGCTAAACTAGTCATATATAAATGATATCTATTAATCACATTTTATCATACATTAATAACAAACATATATAATTAGAAAATATGTCGAACATGTGCTATAAGATCAAGACGATAGCTTTTCCATATTCCAAAAATTCTCAATGGAAACTCTCAACATACTCATTTTCAATTTCCAACATCCAGTTTGAGACAAAGCGTATAGTAGAATGTGCAATATTTTCAAATAAAATGAAGTTGACATTAGCCTAACATCACTTAAAAGATTCACGTACTGCTTCATCTCATTAAACATTCTCAATTAGTGGACAAACAACCATTTGCATCATAAAGTTAGAAAATATCTACACAATTTCTTTTTAACTGTGAACAAATTTCAATAAGGAATCCACTTTCTTGGTATAGCATTATGAATAGGAAGTAGCATAGTTAAAATCTTCACACTAGTAAAAGTGACTATTCACTTCTGAATAGAATGAGTAAGCAAGTATAAAGACAAAGATTTGAGAGCTCTTTTCTCGATAATTAATGTGCCATAATTTATAAAGATACTAAGATGAAAGTAAATATGCAAATACCAACTTATCTAGTACCCTATCATGTTCATAACATGTTTCATACTATCCCATCACAAAATTAAAGTACTACAATCCACAATAATAAGAAACGTCAAATCCAACAACCACAGCACTTGACTTTCAAAAGGTATGTTTTAAGATCTATTTCATACACTTAAAACATAATAATTATGCCTAAATATTGCAACTATGCGGCTAGTGTTAGGAAAAGTATCCTAAAATTCAGATTTATTATAGATAAATTATTTTAATTAATAAATAAAATTGAAGTCACAGTCGTTTCCTAGTTGAATTTGTGTAAACGAGCATTTATACTATGTGAATTTCTTTTGGGAGACATCCATGAGATGGGTGTAGTACTCATTCGTACTTGACGCATGTCATTGTGAGCTATGAATGATGGAAATGGCATCTTCCTAGCTGATAGGTGTGGAGAGTCATGCGGCTTTACATATGAAATGAATAGATAAATATGGGTTGCCTTGAAATATATAAATACCAAGAAATTACTACACAACGCCAAAATGTTATGTTAATTTCTACTCACATTATATCACTAGAATCAAAGAAAATTTTTTTTCCCACTAAAATTAGAAGGAACCGGAGAATGGTCGTTTGCTAATTTGACCACAATGGCGACAACTAGGGTTCTAAATATAGTAGCTATGAATATTGACAATAGTCTGAAGCCAAAGACATGTCATGGTTAATCTTCTTTGATTAAAATAAATTTTATATCTCCATTATGATGAATATGGCACATAACTTCAACATATTAGATACTAAAGGTTAATTAATTAGGACACCCTACTTCATTACTATTCCACGTGTTGGGATAAAAGTGAAAGTTTCCCAGCTTTTGTGGAATATAGGACTGTTGGGAGTGATTAGTTAGTCTACAAATAATTCTCCTTTGTATACATTCTAATAAAATTAAGAGTTCTCCGTGCTTAACATAATAAAAGTTGCCATCTTCAACTCTCACTTAGTTTTATCATCCACCAAAATCATATGACTTACTAGTAGCTAAACTAGTCATATATAAATCATATTTGTTAATCACATTTTATCATACATTAATAATAAACATATATAATCAGAAAATATGTCCAACATGTGCTATAAGATCAAGATGATAGCTTTTCCATATTCCAAAAATTCTCAATGGAAACTCTCAACATACCCATTTTCAATTTCCAACGTCCATTTTGAGACAAAGCGTATAATAGAATGTGCAATAATTTCAAATAAAATGAAGTTGACATTAGCCTAGCATCACTTAAAAGATTCACGTACTGCTTCATCTCATTAAACATACTCAATTAGTGGACAACCAACCATTTGCATCATAAAGTTAGAAAATATCTATACAATTTCTTTTTAACTGTGAACAAATTTCGATAAGGAATCCACTTTCTTGGCAAAGCACTATGAATAGGAAGTAGCATAGTTAAAATCTTCACGGTAGTAAAAGTGACTATTCACTTCTGAATAGAATGAGTAAACAAGTATAAAGACAAAGATTTGAGAGCTCTTTTCTTGATAAATAATGTGCCATAATCTATAAAAATACTAAGATGAAACTAAATATGCAAGTATCAACTTATCTAGTATCTTATCATGTTCATAATATGTTTCATACTATCCCATCACAAAATTAAAGTACTACGATCCACAATAATAAGAAACGTCAAATCGAGCATGAACTCTTTAAGTGTCAAATCCCACAACCACAAAACTTGACTATCAAAAGGCATGATTTAAGATGTATTTCATACACTTAAAATATAATAATCATGCCTAAATATTGCAACTATGCTTCTAGTGTTAGGACAGTGTCCTAAAATTCAGATTTATTCTAGATATATTATTTTAATTAATAAATAAATTTAAAGTTCCAGTTATTTTCTTGTTAAATTTGTGTAAGTAAGCATTTATACTGCATGCGATTTTCTTTTGGGAGACATCCATGAGATAAGTGTAGTCCTCAGACTATAATTTGCATGTTTGTTCTAAGTAGTTTATGAGACTACGCCACAGATAGACTTGGAACGAATAGTATAGATTGTTGTTTTGAAGGCTCGCAGTTGAAGGCAAGTTTGGACCAATAGTATGTTAAGACTATAACATAACACTTTAGATGACTTGTCTTGGTCACGGGGATGGAGATCCAAAAGTGTTACTTTGATGTGTTTAATAAGATTGACACACTCAGTTGGACCATGTGGGTCACTTATTTCTAGACTACTATCCGAGATGAGTGATTTACATGGTATTGTTTGAACGACGACTTTAAATTCTAAGGGTATTCTAAACTTGTACATGGAGCGTTAGTTACTTTGGTGTACTATAAGTAAGGTCTAAACGCATAACTAAATTCTCACGTACACTGGGTAGCAACATGAAGTATGACAAGGATCAGGTATTCATTAGGGAATCTACAATCTCTTATGAAATACAGATGTCCCCTTAGTTGATTCGCAAATATTTGAATAGTTCGAAAACTTTGGCCAAAGAATTTCAAGTGTCTGACATTTGAAATTTATGCTATGAATATGTTCAACTATAAATGAATTATTTAGTGAAGGGCGGGTCGGTAACTAATAGAGAAGCTGTGAGAAGGATAGTGGTAGTGATTATATTTATCCTTTGTCAGGGTTGTTGTCAGCAATACAAGTGATATCGAATAAATGGTTTAAGTCTGGAGTGCAGTGAGATTTATTTAGTGGAATTAAGTCTCATTAAATGGTAATTAAATTATTTTATGAAATGATTAATTTAACCCGTTTGGAGCAAGATTTAAATTGTCCCTGATGCTCCTACGCAAGCCTCTGTATTTATTGCCATCGAAAAAATATTAAAGAATACATAAGAAGAATTATTTATCCATGAGATGTGTAAATTAATTTTGCTAAATATTATTCATGAGATGAATAAAAATTAAAATTTATAAAATAAAATAATTTTAGAAAATTAAAATTCATAAGATGAATTTTTACATGTTGAAAACAAAGTAAAAAAAAAAGGAAAAAGAAAAATCGCGTATATCAGGTCGCGATCTGCACCTTTGAAGATTGACCAACAAGCACGCGACAGGCCCGAAGGCTATCCGTGTGTGCATGGGTGGGCCAATCACGACCTGCCACGTGGCACACTAAATTCAAAATAAGGATGCAGCCTGGCCCTGTACAATGCGCGTCGTTTTTATTTTATTTTGAGCTTAATGCTACGTTTTGTTTTATACCTGCGAGTCCCACATCAAATTTTTGGTTATTTTTCGCTCCAGTAACCCACTATAAATAGAGGTACCTATTTTAAAGGTTTGGCATTCAATTAAAATTAAATTTTTGGGTTTCTGAAAATTATTTTAGAGACCTAATTGGAGAGAAAATGTTCCGTTGAAATTTTTTTTCCTCAATTTAACATTTTTCGGAGCCCACCCTCCGAGCAGTTTGAGGTTATTGCATGGAAGATCGTGAGGTCTCGATTTTATTGGTTTTCTTATTCTGGAGCAAATTCAGGTATGTTCTCTTTCCTTCACTTTTAGATTTCGCTTTTCTATTTATTTACAATATTCGTTATTATGCCTGTTTAAGTTTATGTATTGTTATGAATGTATTAGAGTAAAATATTTGTAGGTCTAAATTAAGAATTTAGATCTGTAGATTTAAATTATAAATTTAAATATGTAGATTTAAAATTATGAATTTAAAATCAACTTCAGGTTTAGAATTATGAATTCTAAACCCCTTCCGCTGCATTAACTTTAGGGAGAATTTTTGAAATCATTTCAACAAGTGGTATTAGGGCAAAGGGTTTATAAAGATAAACATATTCCCAGGAACTTTCGCACGTGAGGCGTCACGAAGTGTGATTCACCGACCGGTGGCTTAAGTAAAGAAAAGAGTCTCCTGCTCTAAGTGCTCTAATAGGTGCCTTTTGTTTTTACCATAGTTTAGAATTGTGAACACAATAATTGGTATCAGAGTTTATTTTTCCAACAAAAGTCAAAATTTTTCCAACAGCTAGTGTACAATGAATGACCCCACGATAGGGTAGTCATAAGAAAGAAAAACAAAGTTAATTTATGCATGACAACATGGGCATTCACTGTTAATCTCCTATCACAAGTAATGATAAAGAATATTTTGGCAAAGTGGAAAGAGAAACTTCGCACATTTACTATATAAGTCCTAATATTATTTTTCCATTTGTATGAGCAAAGCCATTAAACAATTGTAATATAATGGCATTTTCTTTTCCTCTTTTTGGAAATTAGGAGACGAAGTCAAATACCTTTAAAACATTCTATGTTTAGGTAACATAATGCTGTGGGATGTAAAAGTCTATCGCTAAATTTCACCAAAAATAGCATTGACTTGATGTCCATACAAGAACCTGTCTCGTGAACTAAGTAGGCTATTAAAGACGCAACGTTACCTTATCATGGACCAAAATTTAGCAAAAAAACAGATATAAAGGACAATACTTAGGCTCCGTTTGTTTCAACAGAAGTACTTTTCCCACGGAAAATATTTCCTTTGGAAAAGGTTTTCCATGAAAAATGCTGCTCCGTTGAGGTTTTCCGTTGTTTGTTTCAAAGGAAAACATGTTTTCACATTTTAATATTCCTTGCTTGTTTTAAAGGCATCATCTTTTACCAATCATCTTATACCTAGTTATAGGACAATAAAGGAACATACCCAGTGCCTCAATGGCTCCCGCCTACGCAGGGTCTGGGGGGCGCTGATGTACGCAGCCTTCCCCCTTCAGGGTGTTAACCTGAAGAGAGGCTGTTTCCTTATGCACCCAACCTGAGGGTGAGGACTTCCCAGGAGGTCACCCATCCTGGTACTACTCTTGCCTAAGCACGCTTAACTTCGGAGTTCTAATGGGATCCGGAGACGGCGTGTTGGTGCCCTCTTTGGTATAGGACAATATAAGTAGCAATACAATATATTTGAAATTATTTATACTCAGTGTAGTTATAGAATTATCACTAAGGTACCCTGAGGTTTGAGCATTTATTACATATCATGACATTTAAATGTACATAATGACGTACATTGAAGTTGTATATTTTATCACTCGAGTATCATACATTTAAATTTGATGAATTTTTGTAAGAATATGAAAAAATATAAAAGTACTAATATAATACATAATTATGATAATATTTATAAGTCATGTCAATATTTTTTAACAAATTACAATAAAAAATTTATCGTATATTGATGTAAAAACTACCTAAATATGGCCAAAATCATATGCCATGTTAGTATTTTTTAGGAAAAAAAATCTAATGAGAATACTTATATGTTATTGCAATCATGTTTCATGATCACTCGGAATGATGAATTTCCCCTCTTTTAAAAGGGTAGTTATTTTTCCTCATTTAAAGGAAAAGGTTTTCCCAAAGAAAATATTTTCCGTCACCAATCTTGTGCCAAATAACGAAAAAGGAGAAAACTACTTCATAGAATGTGATTTTCACCCTAAACAAATAGAGCTTTAATTTAAATAAATTATTTGCAGGAACCATAAACAAATTTGACGTCCAACTACAGACTAGGAATTTTCAAATACGGCCGTGGGTTTTGCCAACACGTATGTATTCATTTTTAACATGTTTACGCAACTTTCGTCTCCCTTCAATTAGGTATATATGAAACTAAAAAAATTCTGGAAATCGTCTTAAAATTGTTGAAGAAATTACATAAAAATATTATCCAAATATACAATAATGAAATGATATTACCTGGCATGCATGGAAACGAGTAAATGCCGATGGAGTTATAACTGAGCGAGGCGAGGATCACGCTCTCTTTAAGACGGTTTCCACACTCCTACGAGTAACACTCGATGCAGTAGGTACGCAGTGTACCGTCCTCAAGATACGATGCATAGTATGTGCCGTCACTTCCAAACTATACGCCAGTCTAATAGGCCAAAACTCTACTCTACACCCTGAGCCCAAAATCTTTTAAAATGCAAAATGCATCAAAACAAGTGTTATTTTTCTCACCCAAATTTAACCATGTATTTGTCTTTTTATAACGCAACTTACTAATTAAAACCATCAATTTATTAAGAAAATACCGGTTTGAAATCAAGGCTTACGTTGCATTGCCCATAAATGAGTTTTATGGCTAACATTATATGTGGTCAATTAACTTACAGAAATTCTAATATCTTTTATTTGTTTCAAAGAAATAAATTTTTATTAAAATAATCTAATACTCCCTTATGCCGCAGTTTATTTGTTCACTCTCTATAGGGAATTTGACTTGAGTCATTGATCCAATGTTTTAATGGCCAAGCCTCTAGCTTAAAATACGTTGATTTTGGATTGATGACCCAAATTTTTTTTCTTTTTTTTTTTTTGAACGGAGGCCCAATTTGATTCATGCCATATGTCTCTCGCTAAGTTTGATGTTGTTCAAGTTATCCTAAGTCAAATTCGTCGCACATAGACCTAATTGAATTGGACTCATGATTGGCTACCAAGCTCTTAAGATTATCCGTACCACATTTCTCAGCTCTTAAACGTATGTGGTAGGGTGTTTGAGAATTGCTTTCCACTGCTTCACCCCTATTGCCGCTTGAGTTGAGTCTGTATCTTTATTTTTTAATTGGAGCAATAGTTGAATCCATGCAAAAAGTTAGTTACAATATAAAGTAAGATTAACTAAAAACACCAAAACACATAATAAGTGATTGGTTGACTTTAATCATGTGCAATTCAAACTTAGGCTTCGTTCGTTTTGATGGAAAAGAAGAATTTAAGAATTAATTTTTCTTCGAAAAAGGTTGTCCAAGGAAATTAAATTTCCAATGGGGTTTTCCATTGTTTATTTTAAAAAAAAAACTTAATTCTCTATTGTGACATCTTCTTGTATGTTTTAAAAAAAATATTTTTTAACAATCATTTTATATCTTGTTATAGGACAACATAAGTAACAAGACGACATATATGATGTAACAAAAAAAAGTTAACTATCGAAGCTATATAAATTAGGAAAATTATTTCTTAGGTATTTTAAAATTTAAGCACTTATCATCTAATTACAATGTCATTTTAATATATATAATGAGTTGCCCTGAGAAATTTTATCACTTGTGCATATACTATGTTAAAATCTGGTAAATTTTCATTAAAATTCGGCTAATTTCTGCCAAAAAAACCGATGTGGTATCAATTATGATCATATTCTCAAAAGGTTGTCCATATTCTAAGAAAAATTAGTTATATATTATCAAAAAATGTGTCACGTTAGCATTTTCGGACAAAAGAAATTATTGCGTTATGATATAAGATACATATAGTGTTTCCCATTGAGTTGGCACACATGAGATGCACATATAAGCACAAATGGGGTTCCATCCTAAAATCAATTGGCAATAAGTGGAGTAACCCACTAGACATATGAGGTGATTTCTTTTCTCTCACAACTCCAATGTAAGATTCTAATTATTAGGCTTATATTCAAGCTACTTTTAATTATTCAATCTAATTCTTGTTCGTTGTTGCAACGCTAAATGTCTACAGTCCAGTCTGGTTTATTTCGATTCGATCTCGATTTGCATGATGATTACCGGTAAGGATTTTGGGCCACTTAAAATCATGATTTCCCCCCATTTTGAAAGGGAAGTCATTTTTTCTCATTTGAAAAACCTTTTCCGTAAGCAAAAGACGGGCCAAACAATGAAAAGGGGAAAAATCACTTCCTAAAATGTGGTTTTTTCCTAAACAAACGAGGCCTTAGTCTACCCCCAAGTGAGATAAAACTTTAAGCGAGTTTATTTCTTTTAATTCCCGACAACCATACAGATGAACTATAGCGAAAGAAATAGTCATGCCGTCGTATTATATACTTCAATACTTCAAGGTTGACTTTGTCAACCCTGAACTTCATATATAAGTTTATAGAGATAAATTTCTTGAGGTAAAAAATAAAACTATTTAAGAAAACTTGATGCCACAAACAGCCATAGTCTCACGTCATAACTCCAGTCCAACAGACAGTGAAGCTTTTGGAATCTTAGAAAAAGGAGTATGGTCTTCACACAGTACCAAATTGTGAGTTATTGTAGGGAAGATTAAGATAAGGTCGTTTGAAATGTCTTAAGTAAACTCTCAAGTCTATGGGTGGTGTCCCCACCAATGCCAATGTCTTAAATAATCTCTTCTCCACAAAATGCATGGAAACCAAAATCCCCAGAGAGTAAACCTCCAACCAAATTGTTCACAAACAATGGAATTCCGATTGAACCTTATTAGATTTATTTCAATCATGTGGTTAATATCGATATTATCACAGTCTTCAGCTCGACCTAGCATGGCGAAACCTAAGTGTCGATCCAACTGTGGAAATGTGAGCATTCCTTATCCATTTGGAATTGGTGTTGAATGCTACCACAACCCCTGGTACGACATTAACTGCAATCAATCCCATGATCCCCCCAAGCCTTTCCTCAGCAAATACAACCTGGAGGTGATAAACATAACCATGTACGGGGATTATTCTGATCAAATAATTGTGGGTACTCCCCCACAAAATATATGCGCAAATGGGGATCCACACCCGGCGCAAGTGAATAGCAGCCTTGACTTAAGAGGTAGTCCTTATAAATTTCTTGCCGCAGAAAATGTTTTCATTGCGGATGGCTGCACAGGCAGTGCTGTTCTGATGGACCAGAGCCAAAATGTATTGGCTGGGTGTGCTTCCGTTTGCCGCAATAGTGCCATCAAAGCAAGTGCCACCGAATGCAGCGGCGTTGGGTGTTGCCAAGCTACACTTGATTTCTATCTCGATTTTTATCAAATTGGTTTCAACAAAGAGTCAGTACCCCATCATGATACTTGTTTGACAGTTGCCTTGGCGTATTCCTTCTTAGAGAACAATTCTATCCAAATGCTAACTAAAATCCCAGTTGCATTACATTGGACGGTAGAAGATTTACAATACCAGATGGAGCAAGGTCGTTTCAGCAATCATGAACTTCATTGTGATGGAGATAGTGAATTCATTGCATGTAAATGCCAGTTACCTTATGAAGGAAATCCCTATCTTCCCCAAGGTTGCCAAGGTGATCAAACTAGTACTACTAATATCATCGCAGTGTCATTGATTTTCCCGTTGTGATTTGCAACTCTTCTTGAATTAACATTCTCATATCTTCTCAGTTGTTGAAGAGTGTAAAAGATGTACAGGACATTGTGAGCAGGACGGAAGAACTGGTGGATATTCTTGCAAGAAAAAGCTGACAGTAATGCAAGCCGGGATGTTGGGTAAACATTTTAATTTTTGTTCATTGTTTGTGATCAATTTAAACACAAATTAAGAATAATTTTTAAAGTCACCAAAAGGTTAGCTGTTAGATAAGGGGTCATGAATGATTTCATAAGCTAACAATACATTAATATGAAAAGTAGGCGGTATCGCAATTTAAATTGAAGACCTCTAAGTGAAAAATATGCCAATATCATGTCAAACAACTAGTTATGCCAAATGAATAAGTTACTAGATGTAGACCAACATTGTTTATGTACTTTAATAAATTTTTTAGGAAAATATTTGTAGAAACCCCCAAACTATTGATCAAAATCAAAGTGACCCCCCAAACTTTTAATTTCATCAAAAACGTCGCATGAACTATTGGTCAAAATCAATGTGACCCCCCCTCCAAAAATTATATCAAAAACATTCAAAATAATAAATAAAATTCAAATAAAATTTGGTTCAAGTATCCTTGGATTTATTTATAATATAGTTTTCAGGTATTATAAAATTTCAAAATATTTTTCACAATAACTTGAACTTTGTCAACCTTTTTTTTCCCCATATACTATTGACACAACTCGTTAAGATCATATTAAATTAAACTAGGGTTATTTATGCCAAAAGTCCATGTACTTCACCTATTATGCCAATTTGGTCCTTGTACTTTTAATTGTGGCAAATTAGTCCTCGAATAATTCAAAATGTGTCAATTTATTCCTTTGGTCAAATCTAAGTTAAGTTAATGTTATAATTTTAAACGAAAAATTATTTTAGATGCAAGTAATTTATTATAAATTCATCTATTTACTCAATTTAACTCAATTCGTGACTGAACCATTAAAATTTTCATTAAAAACTTAACATAAAGTTTTCTCTAAGGACCAAATTTACACATTTTGAATTGTACATAGACTAAATTGATACAATTAAAAGTACAAGGACTAAACTAACACAATGAACAAAGTACAGGGACCGTCAGCGTAAATAACACATTAAATTAACTTGACACTTGAAAAATAATATAATTGCAGATAAAAATTTCAATTATATTCAAAACAATTTTACATACCAAAAGAATACTTAAAAAAGTATATATTTTTATCTTTTTTATTTTTAAAATTATTTATTGGTAGTTGTAGAGAGTTTTATATTTTTTTTAAAATTTTAAATATTTTAAACTAGTTTAAATATAAATGATAGTTAAAATGTTTCATATATTTTCTTTTCATTTTATTTGTGAAATTAGTATAATTTAACAGAATCCTAATAGAGTTATAGGTAAATGATACAGCGCTTAGCAGGATAAAAGGGGCACAGGAAGGTTCAACGGCCTTTTCTTTGAATTTTATTAATTAAATAATGAAATATCAAGAGGGTAAGATAGCTTGGTTTCTCTTAGGTTGAGAAACGAGTACAAATAAAGAAATCTAAAATTTATTGAGAATTAATCACCAAACCCTAGCTAAGCTTCTCCTTTATATAGAGGAGGAATAAAGGAGATTTGAATTCAAATTGACAACAATTAAGGAAACAAAATAAGAATCAAATCAAATCAGCAATTAAAAAAAAGGAGCAAAATTTGTTAAGGATTTTAGCTAGAAATCACGAAAATTGCTGCTAGGACCGTGCACAAGCTATTCCATGCTGAATTTGGCGTGACCCTAAGTTTCCTTCTCGCCAGCCTACACGCCAACTCTACCCTCTCGCCAATCTACGACTATCTTCCTTGTCTTGGCTAGCTGCATCATCCTCCCTCGGTTGGAGTGAATTTGTCCTCGAATTTGCTTGGGGATCAACATGGTCATTTTTGCCAAAATAAGGACTGAGGTGCTTGATGTTGAAGACAACGGAAGTTCGCATGCCTGGTGGAAGTTGAAGACGATAGGCATTATGGCTGATTTTCTCTAGAACTAGTAAAGGGCCGATCTTTCTTACAATGAGCTCGTTATATTCCCAAGCAGGAAATCTCTCTTGAGTCAAGACTGCTCAAACCTTGTCACCCACTTGGAACTGTACTTCTCACCTCTTCCTGTTAGTAGTAGACTTGTACTTGGCGGTGGTTTGTAGTAACCGAGCCTGGGTCTGCTCATGAACCTCTTATAAGGAGGAGATGAAGTCACTCGCCTTGCCATGAGGGCATGTCAAATCCGGCGCTAGCGCTAGGTCAATTGGTGCGTTGGGACCAAAAGCATAGGCAACTTGGAATGGAGGGAACCCTGTACTCTTGTTCATGGAATTACTGTAGGCGAATTCAGCTTGGTGAACTGGCGTTTTAGCGGCTAGGCACCGAAGAAGATTACCCAAAGAACGGTTGATGAGCTCAGTTTGTCCATCCGTTTGAGGATGGTGGACGGTACTAAAGGCGAGTGAGGTGTTCATCATTCGCCATAAACTCCTCTAGAAGTGGTTGAAAAATCGAACATCTCTGTTTGATACAATGCTTGACGGTAAGCCATGCAGCCTATAAACTTCCCTGAACTAGAGACTTGCGATATGGATGGCGTCTGCAGCCTTCTTGCAACCGATGAAGTGTGCCATCTTCGAAAAGCGATCAACAATAACAAAGATGGAATCAACCCTGCCAATGGTCCTTGGTAAGCCCAACACAAAATCCATGCTTATGTCCATCCATGGCTGACTTGGTACAGGCAACGACATGTAGAGTCCAACATTTGTCACCTCGCCCTTAGAAATTTGACAAATATGACAACGTTTGACATACCTCTCAACTTCTCGGCGAATTGTTGGCCAATAGTAGTTGGCGATAATGAGCTTGAGCGTCTTGTCTCTACCAACATGTCCCGCATTGTGTTTCTCTTCAATGATCTTCATCCGCCAACTTGAGTTTGAAGCACACAACTGGTTCCCTCTGAACAAAAACCATCCATGAACTGAGTATTCGGGAATTGAGCCAGACTGTGCATCACGCCAAATGCTGCTAAAATTGGGATCATCAAAATATAACCCCGCCAAATTCTCAAAACTCGTGACCTCCACTCTGCTCTGCACCAAGACCAAGGTTCATCTGTTTAAGGTGTCATCAACTTTGTTCATCACGCTTGATTTGTGCTTGATGGTGAAATGGAAGAGCTGGATGTAACTAGCCCACTTGGCGTGTCTATCTGAAAGCTTGTCTTGGCTGTCAATGAATTTGATAGCCACATTGTCAGAGTATAGGATGAATTCACAGTTTGCTAAGTATGATCGCCAATGCCTTAATGCTCTCACCAAGGCGTAGAATTCCAAGTCATAAGTGGAATAGTTCGGCTTACTACCGTTGAGTTTCTCCCTAAAGTGGGCGAGTAGTCTCTCCTCCTAACTGACCACGCGCCAATGCCAATTTTGGAGGCATCTGTGTGCAACTCAAACGTCTTTTGGAAGTTTGGAAGGGCTAGCACTGGTCTCATTGTTAACTTCTCCTTGATTTTGGCAAAACAGACTCAGCTTGAGGCGTCCACATGAAGAAACCTCTCTTCAGGCAATCAGTGATTGGAGCCACTATTGAGTTGAAAGCTGGAACAAAGCGTCTGTAAAACAACGCCAACCCATGGAAGCTGCAGACTTCACCTATCATTCTCGGTTGCGGCCAATCTCTGACGGCTTCAATCTTCCCTTCATCTGCGGATATGCCATCTTTGGACACAATGAGCCCAAGGAATATCACCCAGTCTCTCATGAACTCACATTTCTTGAGTGTGACGAATAGGCTTTGAGTCCTTAGGGTCTGAATTACTTCCCTTAGATGGTGAAGATGTATAACTTGGTCTCGACTGTAGATTAAGATATCATCAAAGTATACGATGACGAACTTCCCAATAAAAGGGCATAGAACTTGGTTCATGAACCTTATGAACGTGCTTGGAGCATTGGACAACCCAAACGGCATGACCATCCACTCGAGGAGTCCTTCCCTAGTCTTGAAGGCCATCTTCCACTCATCCCTTGGCGTTATGCGGATTTGATGATACCCGCTCTTGAGATGTAGTTTGGTGAATACCTTGGCACCACAAGTCATCAAGTCGCAATATGGAAAAGCGGTAGTAGACCGTGATCCTGTTTATGGCTCTAATATCTACACATATCTACACACATCCTCCAAGTTCCATCCTTCTTGGGTGTTAGCAAAGCTGGAATGGCACACGGACTCAAACTCTCCTTGACAAAACCCCTGGCGAGAAGCTCTTCAACTTGGCGTCTCAATTCTTTATGTTATGCTGGGCTCATCCAATAGTGAGGTCGATTTGGTAAGGAAGCGCCAGGCATCAGATCAACGCGGTGTTGAACAACTCGTAAAGGCGGTAGAGTGGTAGGGAGTTCCTCCGGGGACACATCAGTGTACTCCTCCAGTAGCGCCTTGACCTCTTGTGATAAATCTTTGGAAATGATGGTGCTCTCCTTCCCAATCAGAACGTACACGACTTTGGTCTCGCCAACTTCTTTGGAAAACAAAGCACGACCTTGGACATTAAGATGCTGAACTTCTGTTACTTTTGGCTTCTCCTCTTTCTTAGGAAACAATACGGTTTTAATTCCCTAAAAAAAGAAGCTATATGTGTTCTTTCTCCCATCGTGAATAGCCCCTCAGTCATACTGCCAAGGGCGTCCCAAAACTAGGTGACATGACGTTACACCAAACCCCTTCCTTGTACTTGGGTCCAATAGAAAAATTCACAAGACAACACTTGGAAACTATAACCTAGTTCCCTTTCTTTAGCCATGAGAGTTTGTAGGGATGAGGGTGTGACTCCGTCTTCAACCCCAACTTAGCAACTGCTTCCGCGGAGATCACATTCTCGCAGCTCCCCGAGTCAATAACTGCACAACAAACTTTACTGCCAATGGTGCAAGTCATTTGGAAGATGTTACTCCTCAACCAGCTATCCCCCTACTCATTTCTTGACGTGAAGCAGACACACCTAACAACCAGCAGTTGCTTTTCATCTCCCTTTATGGCATTTTCTCCTGGATCCTCCAAGTCTTCTTGATCCTCCTCATCTACAATCACATCTTCCTCAGCTCTTGGCTCATCAATGAAGAGGGCCTTAACCGGCCTGTCCCCCTTACGGCAATCAGAGGCACGGTGACCAATCTTACCACATTTGAAACAACGAGTCTTGGAAGAACCGCCACTTCTTGATTTGGTTGCCTCCCGGTGTTGGTAGTTGGTGGCCTCACTAGGGCACCCCATGTTGGCAAGGCTCGAGCCTGCTCTCTCCCCCCGGTTGGCGTGTTCTAGGTCCCACTAGTTTGGCGGCGCCTTTGCTGGCGTTCTACATTCATTGCTCGTTGGGATGCTTCAGACACCGTGAAGATGTCAAACATGTTGAGGACGTCTTGAATACTCGCCCTCAAACCACCAATGTAGGGGTCTGCCAATTGTTCTCCAGACTCCGCCAAGTCATTCCTGGCGACTAGGGCATGCAATTCCATTGTGTATGCCTCCACGGTCTTCAAAGCTTGGCGAAGGCCCTGCAGGCATTGGTACATCACACGGCGTGATTGTGAGGCAAAACGGCGCCTTGCAAATGCTTCTTCATCTTCTCCCAAGATTCAATCCTTGGCTTCCCCTGTCTAAACCTGATCTGTTTTAATTTTGCCACGAGGCAGCTGCCCTACCCCGAAGGTGAGTACCAACAAGCAGCGCCTGTTTATTCTCTAGTACCTCTCCAAACTCAAGGACCTCTCTTCGATAGCAACAAGCCAATCTAAGAACTCCTCTGGTCGTCCTCCTCCACTAAACTCCGGGATCTCAATCCAAAGGCCGGATTCCTACCTCCAATCATCACGGACGTTGAAATCGCCAATATTGGGCTGATGGCGTCTCAACCTCGGTTCCGGTATCCCTTCTTCTTGAAGTTGGTTCGGGAATTGTTCATCCATATCTTCACCCATTACCCCCGGTAAAAGTGGGCATTGGGGCCGAACTCCTGGTGGGAGATCGGGATTTCCCCCGAGTTGAATCAGCAGCGCTCGATTCATAGGAATCTCTCTTCCAGTTCCTCAAATGTCCTCTCGTGCTGTTGATGTTAGTCACGGTCAGTAACATCTTCAACAACTGCGTTCCTTTGATGTCTTGGGGCCATCTCAGAGAACGTTTCTGAGCTCTGATACCAACTGATGCAATGCGTAGGGGGATAAAAGGGGTACCGGAAGGTTCAACGGCCTTCCCTTTAAATTTTATTAATTAAATAACGAAATTACAAGGGCGTAAGATAGCTTGATTTCTCACAGGTTGAGAAATGAGTACAAATAAAGAAATCATTTATTGAGAATTAACCACCAAACCCTAGCTAAGCTTCTCCTTTATATAGAGGAGGAATAAAATAGATTTAAATTCAATTTTGAATTTAAATTGACAACAATTAAGGAAACAAAATAAGAATCAAATCATACAACAACAACAACAACAATCCTAGTGCCTTGCGGCTCCCGCAAATAAGAATCAAATCATATCAGCAATTAAAAAGGAAAGGAGCAAAATTTTTTAAGGATTTTAGCTGGAAATCACGAAAATCGCGGCCAGGACCTTTGCGCAAGCTGTTCCGTGCTGAACTTGGCGTGACCCTAAGTTTCCTTCTCGCCAGCCTACATGCCAACTCTACCCTCTCACTAATCCGTGGCTGTCTTCCTTGTCTTGACTAGCTGCATCAAAAAATATTTGAAAAAAATTTATAAAAGTTTAAGATACCGGAAAAATAAATTAAAATTTGAATGCTCTATAAAATACATTACCAAATATCAAGTTACCTCAACTAATTTTTTTCTAATTTTTTTAATAGATTGGGTGTCTTTGATAAAATTTCGAGTTAGGAGATCAAATTGATCTTCTTTAATAGTTTGGAGTGTGTCCTTGATATAATTTAGAAGTTGAGAGGGTTACAATGATTTGATTTAATAGTTCGAGGGGTGTGTTTCATAAAATTAGAAGTTGGAAGGTCACATTAATTTTGACTAATAGTACAGGAATTGTTTTTGACGAAATTAAAAGTTTGTGGGAGGGGAGGGGGGCATTAATTTTGACCAATAGTTCAGGGGTTTCTATGAATATCAGCAAAATTTTTATGATCCTATTTTACTAGACGACTTTGAACGGACCTTGTTCGGGGACCTCTATGAATATTATCTAATTTTCTACGGTCATATTTTACTGAACGACTTTGAATGGACCTCGCATGGAATGTTCATGATGAATGTTCATTTGAAGTGGATCCTGACTAATGTGCACTGAAACTTACAGGACTTGGTGCAAGCATAGTAGCAGTACTAATGTTGGTTGGTTGCTATTATTTGTACCAAGCAATAAAGAGAAGAAGAGAGATCAAGCAAAGAGCTAGAAACTTCAAGCGCAATGGCGGTTTACTCTTGCAGCAACAAATCTCTTCTAGTAAAGGTGTCATAGAAAGAACAAAGATTTTCACAGCAATGGAATTGGATAAAGCAACTGACCACTTCAACAGGAACAGGATACTAGGCCAAGGAGGACAAGGCACGGTGTATAAAGGGATGTTGATGGATGGAAGTATTGTTGCTGTCAAGAAATCTAAAATCAGTGATGAAACACAGTTAGAGCAGTTCATTAATGAGGTCGTCATTGTTTCTCAAATCAACCATAGGAATGTCGTTAAACTTATCGGATGTTGTTTAGAGACTGAGGTTCCCTTGCTTGTTTATGAGTTCTTTCCCAATGGAACACTCTCTCAGCACATCCATGATCCTAGTGAAGATTTCCCAATTACTTGGGAAATGCGCCTACATATTGCAGCTGAATCGGCAGGAGCTATAGCATATCTGCATTCATCCTCATCTGTACCAATTTACCATCGCGATATCAAGACTTCCAATATACTCTTGGATGACAAATATAGAGCCAAAGTCTCCGACTTTGGAACTTCAAGGTCCATTACCGATGATCAAACTCATTTGACTACTTCTGTCCAGGGCACGTTTGGATATCTCGATCCCGAATACTTCCAATCAAATACATACACAGAAAAGAGTGATGTCTACAGTTTCGGGGTTGTCCTTGTTGAGCTGTTAACGAGTAAAAGGCCCATATGTGGAGCCACGCCAAGCGAATGGAGAAGTTTAGCTGCTGAATTTCTGTTTCAAATGGAGAATGATCAAGTAGTGCATATGTTGGATTCTAGCATTCTAAAAGAAGGAAAGGAGGAGGAGCTCGTCGCTGTTGCTAAACTCGCAGAACGATGCTTAAATATGAATGGGAAGCAAAGGCCTACAATGAAAGAAGTCACGACGACTTTAGAGGCAATTCGATCGTCCCGTCATTCAACAGAACAAGCTTTCCTAGTGGATGACCATGTTTTCAGTGAGATGACTGAGATAGACTTCAGCCATTTATCCTTGGGTCATGGAAATGGTAGCTCTGAATCTTCCATGGAATCCCAAAATCTATTGCCGTACACCATATGATTTAGATTCGCTGCAACACAGCTTTGGGGTTTCATCTTGAATAAGTTTTTCTTGTTGATATTGCTGTAACTGTCATGATAAGGTGTATAATTAGTTTCCTCTTAATAAATTAGTCAGATGCTGTTTCAAATTTATGCATTCTACATCTAGCCCTCTAGATACCGTCTCTTCAAAATTTTTTGGGTATGTACTAATTTTATGTAGCTTTTACTAGAAAATTTATCGGTGTATTTTCCAAATAAATAAAAGGATTTAGTGTTTTTTTTTTTTTTTTTTTTTGAAGAGGCGTGTCTCTTCGTGTGAAGAGATGTGTCTCTTCTAAGAGACACTGCAAAAATTATAAATACTCCTTCCATTCTCAAAATTAGAACATAGATTAAAACAACATTTTATCATTCTCTTCAATCTCAGAAGCACATCGTCTCTACTCTCATTCTCATTTTGTGTTTTGTTTTCGTTCTATCCCAAAGATTATTTTTTCAAGGAAAGTGATTCTCTATACTCCTTGAAGCTGTTGTTACTAGTGTTACTGAATTTCCCTAACAAAATTGATGCGTAAGAATTTGAAGTGAAGAGAAAAAAAAAGGAGAAAATAGAAAAATGAAACAAAAGGAGAAGGCACAGAAAAGAAAGTTAAGGCAAGATGACAGAGATCAGAAGAGATGAAAACGAAAGATTTGCCCAAAATAAGCATGAAAATTGATTTTGAATATGCTTGATATTTTGGGTGATATTAGTCTTCTTTTTATATAGGTTGCATTCGGGATTATAGAGTACCGGAAAGAAAATGTGGAGTGTACCTTTTTGGTAAAGGGTTGAGGGAGAGTGAAAAAACGAATGTAAGTGTATTTTCTTCTTTCATGGGATAGGTCGCTTTGTGTTCGTCTGAGTACGAAGGGCGTTATGCTCAAATACTTTGATTGAGAGTTTGCAACTTCAGTCGTACAAAAGTTACAATGTGATCAAGAAAATAAAATAAGAAAAGATGAAAGAGATCAGAAGTTATATTGTGATATATAACATAAAAGGTACATATATCACTTGTTTGAAATTTTTTCTTTTTGCATTCATCATCTCATCCTCTTTTCAATGACTATTATATATGTGGGACATGTCCAATAAAATGAAACTCAAACAAGATTTCATGTCATTTGATGATTTATCCAATCAATTAAGAAACCTATGTTGGCTCGAACATCCAAGAATACGTTTCCCTTAGTCGAACCGGGTTCAGGAATTTTCACTGAAGACCTAACCTAGCCACCGGCTGAACCCACTTGCCGATCTCAACCCATTCATACAAATGCATCACATGGACTGGCTCAAGGGTAGATATGCATCCACATATTGGCAAATATATGTCTACCCATAATTAAATATTAAACCCAATTTAATTAGTCTAGTTTTTGCGAGTCCAGCTTCAAAATTCTTGTCATATTTTATTTCAGAAATTTAAGTTTCTGATTTATCCTTATCTTTGTCAATAAAGGATTTAGTTATCCTTGTCCTTGTAAGTGATCTTAATCAATTGAAATGTATCAATAAAATTGAGTGCTTCTCTTTATTTCTTTCTATGTGATTGAGAGGTTTTGTGTATCCTTACCTTAGCCAATTAAGGTGACGAAACTGGCTTCACTATAACGAGTTTTTAAACACTCGCCACATGCAATAACCTATCAATTAACTTATATGTTTCTAAATCATATAACTATTTCCCATTTGTCTCACAAGTTATGTGCATCAACTTTCCTTATTTTGGCCAAGAAAGGAGAAACAAGGGTGGGTTTGTGATTGGCATAATTTGCTACTCAAAAATTCAACTTTATTTTATTTGTTTCAAACTTAAAACTAATAACGTACAAAGATATATTTTCAGAAAAGCTAATCCCTACTAAATAAATAAAGAGATGAATATGAAATTAAACAAGAAGCTATTACAGAAAACCCCCATGTCTTTTACTTCAAAAACAGAAAACCCCCCCTCATAAATAAAAGGACTCACAAAACCCCCTCACTTTTAAAAATTTATCACTTAACCCCCATGTAACTTATTTTTGACCATTTTGCCCCTAATGTTTAATTTTGTTTTTAGAAAAATGTTTTATATTATAAGACAAAAATTAAATATTTTATATTTTTAGCAAAAAAATAAAGAAAATTTTCTATATTTATAAAAATATAATTATTTTAAAATTTTTAAGAAAAATTATTATAAGATAAAATATAACTTTTTTTTGGTTGAGGGGCAAAATGGTCAAAAAAATTTATTTGGGGGCAAAGTGAAAAATTTTTCAAAGTTAGGGGGGTTTAGTGAGTACTTTTATTTGTGAGGAAGGTTTTCTGTTTCTAAAGCAAAAGTCAGGGGGGTTTTCTGTAATTTACCCTAAAAATAAAGATAACTAAAATATTCTATTGGCCACAAAAGGTATATTCTATTCTAATACTATCAAATAGCATAACAAATTAATCTAATAAAATATTACGTCTTTACAATAATTAAGGCTCCATTTGTTTAGAAAGAAAATTAGATTTTAGGAATTAGGTTTTTCACTTTTTCCGTAGTTTGGTGTGCATTCTTTGATAGATAAGATTTTAAGAAAGGAAAAATTTTCTCTCTCCAAAGAGTAGAAAATGACTTCCCTTGTAAAATGGGGAAATCATCATTCCAAAGTTTGAATCAGATAGAGTTTATGATATCTAAAAAATATCTATAATGATTGATGGAAGATGTTTTCTTTCAAAATAAACAAAGGAACATTATAAGTGGAAACAAACTTCGTTGAAATAAACGCCAGAAACCAAAAGTGAGATTTGATTTTTCTTAAAATAATTTTTTACCCAACCAACAACAACAATAAAATCCAGTGCCTCCATCGCTTCCACAAATGCAAGGTCTGGATGTAGACAGCCTTACTCCTTCAAAGTGCTACCTTACAGAGAGGCTGTGTAGGAATTTGTATTCAGCCAAAGGAGCCTAAGGCTCTTCTTTAATGATATATATCAGTTTGCAAGGCCTGAATGGAGAAATGAACCTTCAATGTGTCCCCCCATGCATAGAGTAGAATTTGGATGAGTTTGACATGACCAAGTAGCTTTATTTAACAGAGTGACATTTTCACAAATGGAGAGGCTTTGTAGTTGGATTCATAGAGATTTGCATGATGCCAAAAATGTGACCCACTTCCCTTTTTAAATGACTGTGCGTGTTGCCCATTCTGAGCAGCCAGCCTACCCACAGTTGCTATTTTATTCTAAGTCACAAAGCTACCCCATGTTTCATTACCCTTGCTCTCTTTCAAGAAAATTATTTTCTTTTTTCTTTTTTTTGTTATAGGTGTGTTTGGTATTCGTTTTTTGTTTTTGTATATTTTATTTTTTTTGAATTATTTTTCTTGTTTTTAATTTTCTAATTTCAACTTTCACCTAAATTTATTATTAAAAAAAAAATAGGAAAATAGTAAGTAATATAACTACAAAAAGTTGTTTTTGAAAACTACATCTTAGCTACATAACAATAAACAAAATATAAAAATTCGAACACCATCAATGGGCCATTGATTGAATTATTTTTGCATTGGGTGATTCTTAAATTTTAGGCTTGTTTTATAAATAGCTTTGTTTTGAAATGAAAAAAGTACTGAGTATTTACCTTTGATATGGGAATTGATTTGGGTCCTAAGACAGTGCCCCCTTTAAGGGTAACACCTTAAAAAAGTAAGGCTGCATACATTCTCTCCCAGCCAGACCCTGCATTTACAGGAGCCTTTGAGGCACTGGGTCGGTTATTGTTGTTTTGTTCTTTTCTTGTTGTGTCTCTTCCCAGTCTTAGTGATAATGTTGCATGCCACTTCAGTTCTTCCTCTGCTCCAGGTTCAGTGATAGGGGGAGCGTCCATTATATCTTCATCTTTAGGATCACTTTGGATGGTTTTTGTTGCTAACGTCTTGACAAATGCAAGTCATCAATCCTGGAAAAGATCCATTCAAAAAGTTTTCAATACCAAACAAAAGCTAGGTTTCATTGATACAATTGAGAAACTGACGTTAGACTCAGTGGATCTAATGAGACACCTCATGAGGTATGGCTTGATCTCCGGGAGTGTTTCTGTCAACCCTTAAGAGAATTTTTCTTGGGTTTATGAATTAAAACGTGATATTTCACAACTTCGACAACAAAAATGATTTCCCGTTCCGATATCACGGGTGACTCTGAACTGTAGACTTGTGTTACAAATTGCACTGCATTGTAATAAGAAAAGTATCAGGTTTTCATTTTTTATATTGGGAGTTCCTAATATATATACACTTATTTACGTGACAGCAAGTCCAACCACTAAAACATAATAACTATTTATATTCTTACTCATTAACAGGTAGAGCCGGAAAAATGAGACCCAACCTAATGACTCGACCTATTTGACTTGCAACCCGACCAAGATCCGAACCCAAAAAATCTAAGAATTATGGCAACCCAAACCAAAAAATGACCCAGCCTGTATTTGACTAATCCAAACGTGACCTGACCCGAGATGACCCGAAACCCAAAATGACCTGATCCAAATTGGACCCAACTCGTAATGACCCGACCCATAATGACCCAAGATCCAAACTAGACCCGACCAATGACCTGAATAGAATTCCAATTTATCATAAAATCTAAATAACATGCCAATTATAGTCATTTCATTTTGTAGTTTTAGTTATGATCTTCAAAAATAAAATAATAATTACAAATTAAAATTTGAATATGCGATTTATAATCAATTTGAGTCATTATTATTTAAAAAAAAAAAAAAAAAAAACCAATCATGGTGTTATGAATGATACGTACCAACCAAAAATAATATTTTCAACAACAAAAAATCCAGTGTCTCAAGGGCTCCCGCATAAGCAAGGTTTGAGAGGAATGGGATGTATGCAATCTTACCTCTTCATGATGCTATCTTAAAGGGAGGCTACGTCCGAGGACTCCCAACCTGAGAAGTATAAAAGAATAAAGCATAAAAGTATAAACAATAAAACATAAATAGTGAATTGTTAATGACCTGTTAACAAGCTCGTAGCGAATTCTTAACGAGCTTTAATGTACTATTTTCAATCTCTATTAAGGCACGTATCATATCGAGCTCGCCTCCTGGTTAAGCTTATAAAATTCAAACTTGGTCAATTTACTTATCACGCCTTCAAATCAAACACAAACAAACTTTTATGCATCTCATAAAGTAATCAAATGCTTAGTTTATTTATGATAATATTTTTTATATTTTTAATTTTTATCATTGTTTGAGGAATAATTTTTTTATCAATTCAAACAATTCAAGAAAATTTTCTCAACTGCTAACTTGATCACACAAAAATCAACAACAAGAACAACAACAATAAACACAGTGCCTAAGGGCTCCCACATATGCGAGGAAGGGGTGGAAGATATACCCCTTTTGGGTGCTACCCTAAAGGGCCGTTGTGTCCAAATCACACAAAAATCAATGATATTTATTAAATTTCGCGAATATAAACTAATTTTGTTACTTTGGACTTCAAATTTTTATATCATATTTTGACCCACAAATCAATATATATACATATGAATATCTCAATAAGTGTAAGATTTTAATAAGTTTTAATCAATATTAATATTTAAATACTTTATTCTCCTAAATCAATATAATATAAATTCAAACTATTACATGAAAATAATATAATTTTATTTCTAGGAGAGACAGAAATATTAACAAATATATTATCAAAATAACTTGATCGCTCAACTTGAAATCTAACCAACCCCAAGGATGACTCGACTCGAGGTTAATCCTATTTGAGGTTGACTTAACCCAACGTGCTATCGACCAAATCTAAGACTGACCCGATCTAAGGTCGACTCAAACTTAAAGATGACTCAAACAGAGCCTAAACCAACCCAATTTTGATCAGACCTGAAATAGACCCGATATGATATTAAACCGTCCGAAGTTTATTAACAAGTGTCACATAAGTCAGTGACATAGATCATAATTTTTTTCTTAAGCTCTCTTTTGAATGCGAAAAATATTGTGAAAGGAAAAAAAAATGAAGGAAACCAAGTTTCTGTGTTTGGAATACAAAATTAATATAAGGAAAAGAAATTGAATGAAAAATTTTCAAAATTTACAAGAGACTTTTGAGTAAAATCATTTCCTTCATGAAACAAGCTGGAAAATTGGAAGAAAAGAAAAAAATTGAATCTCGTCCCAAATGATGCTACTCCGATATGTATTAGATTTAATCTCAACTTCATTTTTCATCAACGAGGTCTACTCTGCTTGTCACATAAGTTCACTGAATACACTTAAATATATATTGAAGTCTTGTAGTATTATTTCAGTACCTATGGTAATTTATTAGCTAAGTACGACAAGACTTCAGTATATACAATGTGATATCCTGAAATTTGCAAATGTTGTCGCCTATGCAATCTCAGTTGGAATCCAACGAATTTTTGTGAAAATCCGACCAACTTTTACCAAACAATAGTGGTACAACACATGATTACAATTTAAAATATTTAGCAAGAATTGAGTGGAGTATGAAAAAAATTCACTAGATTATGATGGGCACTTACAATGTATTTTTGAAACGCTATGCATGTCAACATTTCCAGCAAAAAAATTTGAGATCTTGACAAAGGATACCTATATATTTGGAATCATGTTTTACAACAACGTTTCCAATGTAAAGCAACCAAATTTCAGTAGAAGATACATGATCAATAGATTATTTAAACATTAAGTTACTTGAGTGATAACATTATGAGAAAATTTGGTCAATTATAGTTTTGGTATTATATTTTACAGATACCCAAAGATTTTAAAATATTTTTGAGTTACCTACACTTTAGTAACTTGCTTTTAGTTGCCCTCTGCATCACTCCGTTAGGCTGACGTTACCTTACGCTACGTGACACTTATAAAACTAATAATTACCTAAAAATTTTGGTATTTCTATAGAATTAAAGAATTATTTGCAAAATTTTAAAATATTTTTAACATTTTAAAAAATATTTCAATTTTTAAAAATTTTAAATATTTAATAAAATATTGCAAATATCTAAAAATTTTGCCAATTTTTTAAAATAAATGTTTAATATTAAGTATATAAAATATTTAAATATATAAAGATATTAATGTATTTCATAAAAATTTATATGCTTAAAATTATTTTAAATATGTTAAAATATTTAAAAATTGATAAATATTTTATATTTGAATAATAGTTTAAATATTTTAAGAATACTTAAAATATTTTTTGAATATTCTAAATAAATAAAATTTCAATATTTATAAATTAAACTATATATTTAAATATATATGAAATATTTACATATACTTTAAATATTTAAAGAATAATTTTTAAATTTTTTTAAATATTTGAAAAATCAAATATTTACAATATTTTCTAAATACTTATACACTTTTTAGAAAGATTTGACGTATTTTTTAAATATTTATATATTTTTTATATTTATAATATTTTAAAATGTTGAAACTCTTTAAAATATTTGAGACATTTTAAAAATATTTACAAACTTCAAGTTATTTACAATGTTTTTAATATATGAAATATTTTAAGATTTTTAAAATTATTTTAAATATAAAATGACCTTTTTAATCGGTAGTTAAATTGATTTTTAATTTGGAGATCCTCGAAAACAACCTCTCCTTAGAGTAGCTCCCAGAAGGGGGAATGCTACGTACATCTACCCCCCATACCCTACTTATGCGGGAGCCCTTTAAGGCACTGAGATCGTTGTTGTTGTTGTTGTCTAGCAGAGTTACAAGGATGGTAACTTAAAAAAAGTTACTAAAGTTTAGGATACCGCAAAAAAATATTTCAAAACCTCGGAATATCCTAAATTTCAAGATACTAGAACCAAATATCATCAAGACAGCTCACCAGAAAATTTTACACAGCCCTACAACTTTTCAGACTAGACAATAGTTATTTCTTTTGTATTTTATTTTCTCCTAACCAAACAAATGAAGGAAATTTAATATCGAAAAAAAAAAAGAAAATTTTCTTTTGACTTCTAAACAAGAGAATAAAAAAAGTCATTTTCTCTCTCTAATTTTTTAATTTTTTTCCCCTTATTTTTCATTCCTTTAATTATTTTTAATTCCAAACCGGGCCTAAAGATTTTAAAACCTAGGATCTCTTGTTACGAGGGCTTGATATGCTTTTGCCACTGCATGAAGCCAGATTAGCATGAGCAGGGAAACAAGAGAAAATGTTACCAAACAAGAAACAACTTTCTGATATTATTACTTATACTATGAAAATCCAAAAAAAAAAAAAAAGAAAAAAAAGAAAACAGAGGTTGAATTTGCAGGTATTCCATGCGAATTTGCAGTTTTCTCTTTTTATAACTATTAGAGGAGATGTGCGGGTATACAAGGAAGGATAAGATCAGGAATAACATCATCAAAGGAAAATTGGACGTCGCACCGATTGAGGACAAATTAAGAGAGCAGCGTTTGAGGTGGTTCGGGCATGTTAGGAGAAGGCCTACCACCGTCCCAGTCAGGAGATACAAACAACCTCGTATTATGCTAGGGAGGAGAGGGAGAGGCAAGCCTAAGAAGAGATGAATGGAGAAGATTCGACAGGACAGGACCTCACCCACTTAAACCTACGGGAAGAAATGGCCTTAGATAGAGCGGGATGGAGGGCTAGCATAGGAGTAGCTGATATAGCGGCTTAGAATAGTGTTTCTTCTGTGGTTGGCACTAGTGTTTTTAGGTGCACTTGTACACTTGTGTACTTGCGGGTTCGCTGTGATCTTCCTTGAGTTTTGCTTGGTATTGCTTGGCTTGTGTGTTGTTTGATTCTAATTCTTGCTGCTTTCAAACTTTCAAGCCATATGCTTCCAGGACGACACGCTCTTCAGGTTGGGGTCCTCGGAAACAGCCTCTCTGCAGGGTAGCACCTTAAAGGGGGAAGGCTGCGTACATCCACCCTCCAGACCTTGCTTTTGCGGGAGCCTTCGTAGCACTTGAACTGTTGTTGTTGTTGTTATTGTTGTTGTATAGGATGGTGTTATTGTCAGAGAAAAAATATTATTAACAGCGCAATAATATGACATGGAGTAAATAATAGTCACAAATGTTGAAAGAATTGCTCTGATATTAACATTTTTTAAGCAATATTTTTGGCTAATCTGACAGAAGTAAGGCTATTTCTTTTTAGACATTATGGGTGTCAATGTCAAGTAAGCTTCCTGGTTGCTCATCTTGTGCCCTATCAAATGGGCGCACAGTACCAACAAAAACATTTAAGCAGCTACAAATATGGTATTGCTAAAGCATTATACTTAGGATTTCAAAAGGATTTAAATTGAAGAGGTAATTGCATTATTATTCAAGTACTTGAAGAAGAAACCTCGGCTATGTGAAAGGTCCAAAACGTCATCCAGGATGCTAAGAAGTTTCTTGCTTTATATTCTAATATTAAGATTGCTGATGTTTATAGAGAAGGTAAGCTGACTGGATGGTCAGAGCAGACCATTCTATTCTTAATTTTGCTGTGTTATCCTTCGATTGAACTATATGATATTTTGTGTGCTAATGCATTATGAGATTCTAAAAAAGGGGTTTTAATGTGTTATTATCTTTATAAAAACAAAAAGTCAAGTGTTTATAAGCAGTGATACGTGAAAGTAAACCCATAAATAGTGGCAAATTCAGATATGTTTACCACTTAAGTCACTTCGGGCGGGTGAACAATATACATCATTGGAAAAAATAATGAGCATATACTGATATACGTTAACTTATATCTTCTAGGTGGTGGAGAAAATGACATAATCCATGCCTTTCCATCCCTTCTCTAGGTACGTACCTGTTGTTGCCACGTCCAAATGAGATCGTTTAGGGAACCTAGAAGTTGTATAATACACATACCCTCGAGTTCAAGATAGAAATCCATACTCACCATGTAAACCTGCAATATAAAAGGAGATGAGATGCATTATTTAGATCGTTATTACCAAAGCACGTGGGAGAAAAACTCGAGTCCTAATGCTCATACCTCACTAAATACTCTTTTGTACCTGTTGTCTCAAGGACGACGAACCATACGAATATTTTTATCTTTAGAATAACTAGACTACTCTAAAATCCCTTCACACTTTCTCAAATAAGAAATATAAAAAGAACTAGGCCACACCAATGTGAAACAAAACGTTAATTTCTGATCAAAAAAGAAACAAAACATTAATGTATAGTGTTACTCCCATTTTCACTGTTGATGTCAGATATTTAACGGAAAAAGAAAAAATAATTGAAAACCATCTAATAGTCACATTTTGTGACCAATAAGAAGAAAAACATATAAGGATATAGTACTAGAGAATGAAAGTAAAAACAAATCCTGTAACCTTTGTATTCGGTCGCCAAATCTTGTTCAATTCATTCTCAATCCTACGAGAATTTTTATGAACGCCTTTCATTTGCTTTTCACATTTGCATGGCATATTCCTCATGCTCAAACTGGGGTTTGAAACCAAACTTCTCATTAGGAGGATAGATGGGGTGATTTGTTCCCCCCCCCAAAAAAAAAAAAAAGAAAGAAAACAAAAGACAAGAAAACATCTTTCACTACAATTGAAAGAAACAATTTCATGTAGATCAAGATCAAATTCTATACAAATTTTGTACATACATAAAGCACAAGTGTATATCAACGAGGTCCATAATGATTGACCGACAAGAGTATATGAAAAGGTGGGTCCGAATTAAGTTAGATTACAAATATTATTATTTTCTTCTCTAAGTCAAAAAGTACAAAAAAATAGGCGTTAAGTTAACTAGTTATAATTATTCAGTTACGATATCTATGGCCCTAAAAATTAACAGTTAGCAAAAGCCAAAGCCAATCTTCCGCAATCCTGTTGCTAGTTGAGGAGGTGGTTTCCCTATAAAAAGGTAGGCCACCCCCATTTGAGCAAAACTTACAAGGAGAGTTCTTGGGTGGGTATGCTTCAACACTACAAGCTTTCTTGCCATCATAAACCCAGTCTCATATAACATATGTCTCTCTCTTCTCGCCTCGCTCTTGATTTTGAGTTGAATTGTCTTGTGTCATAAGAGGGTTAACAAGAATGATCATACAATGGGTTTATTGAAAACCTAACAAACAAATATGTATTTGGTCGTAAAATATGTCTGAAGGTCCAGTTTTCATTTTCTGATGAAAACAAATTTCCGGTTTCGCCCCTTTGTAGGTAAACCTTTAAAACACAATTCCCTTACCTTTCAAGTCTTCACAATTCTTCACACTTTTTTCTTTTTTCGTATAAAATAGGAAAAATGATCACAAACTGAACGCAACTTTGATCCCATGACAGTGTAGTGCCAAAAATGTCCATCCTTCATAGAATGATTTCCCAAGTGCTCCTGGTTCAGATCATCTCATTTCTACTACTAATACTAGCTTCATCACACTACATGGTGAAACCTCATTGTCCATTTATGTGTGGAAGTGTTAGCATCCCTTATCCGTTCGGAATTAGTGTTGAATGCTACCACAACCCCTGGTTCAAGATCAACTGCAACAAATCTCAACATCCTCCAAAGCCTTTTCTTAGTCAATACAACCTGGAGATACTAAACATTACAATGAATACCGATGTTCATACCATAACAGTCAATACTCCTTCTCAGAAAATCTGCACACATGCACAGCACGTGATCGAGAGCACCGACCTCAGAGGTAGTCCTTATGGGTTCTCTACAATGCACAATGTCTTTGTTGTTAGTGGGTGTACGGGTAGTGCAGTTCTGACTAATAAGCACCATAAAGTCTTGGCTGGGTGCGCTTCGATATGTCACAAGAATAACACTAAGGCTAATAGTAATAGTTGCAATGGTGCGGGGTGTTGCCAGACTACTCTCCCACTTTACTCTCAATATGATGACTTTGTACTTGATTTTTATCAGATTGGTTTCAACAACGAATCAGTGTCTGATAATCACACTTGCTTGAGCATCGCCTTCATGGATGCCACCTCAGTGAAGAGGTTTGTCAAGAGTTTGTCAAGTCCTGATTCTATCCCGGTTGTGTTAGATTGGACTATCCGAGACTTACCATACAAGATGGAGGATGGCTACGCGGGCCTTGATAATATTTCCTGTCATGAGCAACGGGATGGATTTATTGTATGTTCTTGTAGGTTTCCCTACGAAGGAAACCCCTATTTTCCCTATGGATGCCAAGGTGATCAGGCGACTAATATTATTGCTTGAAATCATAGTGAGCTTGATTTTCCTCATCATGATTTACACCTGTTTATAAAAGAAACTTTTCATGTCTATCCAGTTGTTGAAGACTGTAAGAAATGTAAAGGGCAATGTGACAAAGACTGGACAAATGGTACTTATATTTGCAAGAAGAAAATGACAGTACTGCAAGCCGGGATGTTGGGTAAGCATTTCAATCTTTGTTGAAATATAAGTTCTAGTATTCTTATATTTACATTGTATTTTGTATTTACCTTTTTTTAACATTTTAGTAATTATAGTATTTAGTAGGTAGCCTTCAAAATAGCATTCAATAGGACAATCAATGGGACCTTTTCTCTTCTTGCAACCAACCCCCTTGTTGGATCCCTCACATCAATAGGTAATTTATGTACTTGTCTGGCTTTTAATCTCGTAGTTTACTCTTGTATAAGTATGTAATATTTTCATGGATGAATTCATCCAAAAGTTTTAAGTATCTATTCTTTCTAAGCATTGTGTTTCTTTTATATTGTTGATCCAAGTGTTTGGATCCAAAGAAATATTTACCCAAGTCTCAATGTCTATGCAAGTCAATCATGAATCCAAGTCTCAGTTTATTTTGTTGGTTCCTGTGTTTGTTTAATTCAAGATGTTCTTGAGTTATTCTATTTTGTGTTTTGTCTAAAATTTTATTCAAGATGTTCTTAAATTATTTTATTTTCGATTATATATTTTTAACAATCTTTGCTTATAGTTCTATATCTATCCAGCTTATAAGTTAAGAATCATTTTTTGATGAGAAATCAATTGTTGCAAAGTTTAAACGTTTTAGATGAACAATGAAGGAAATTTTACTCCAAATGCCCTGTCATGAATGCCATAGGTTTGAAGCCCGGAAATATTACAATACTCGTTTCGCTGCATACCAGAAAAATAACTATTTCAAAAATTTAAATTATTGGGTTAAAGCTCTATATACTTTTTACTCAAATAAATTTTCATGCTCCTCTTTTTCTAATGACTAGTAATGAATCATGTATGAAGTGTCTCTTATGGAAGTTCCCTTTTCTTTTGGTATTGGACTGAGTAATGTGCATCGAAACTTATCTACAGGACTCGGCGCGGGAATAGTAGTAATACTTATATTGCTTTGTTGTTTCTGGTTGTACCAAGTAATAAAGAGAAGAAGAGGGATCAAGCAAAGAGCTCGTAACTTTAAGCGCAATGGTGGTTTACTTTTACAGCAACAATTGTCTTCCAGTAAAGGTGTTCTGGAGAAAACAAAAATTTTCACAACAACAGAGTTGGATAATGCCACTGATCACTTCAACGATAATAGGATACTAGGCCAAGGAGGACAAGGTACAGTGTACAAAGGGATGTTGATGGATGGGAGAATTGTCGCGGTAAAGAAATCTAAAGTGGTCGATGAAAACCAGTTGGAGCAGTTCATTAATGAGGTTGTTATTCTTTCTCAAATCAACCATAGGAATGTAGTTAAGCTACTAGGATGTTGTTTAGAGACCGAGGTTCCCCTGCTTGTTTACGAATTCATACCCAATGGAGCACTCTCTCAACACATCCATGATCCTAGCGAAGACTTTTATATTACCTGGGAAATGCGGCTACAAATAGCAGTAGAATCTGCGGGAGCAATCGCATATCTCCATTCATCCTCATCTATACCCATTTATCATCGCGATATCAAGACCTCTAATATACTTCTGGATGACAAATACAGAGCTAAAGTGTCTGACTTTGGAACTTCAAGGACCATTACCATTGACCAAACTCACTTGACGACTTGTGTTCAAGGCACATTTGGCTATCTCGACCCAGAATACTTCCAATCAAACATATTCACCGAAAAGAGTGATGTTTACAGCTTCGGGGTTGTCCTTGTTGAGTTGCTAACTAGTAAGAAGCCAATTTGTAGGGCTAAATCTAGTGAATGGAAAAGCTTGGCCACTGAATTTCTATTTCGAATGGAAAACAATCATTTAATTGATATGTTGGATCCTCAAGTTCTTGAAGAAGGCAAGGAGGAGGAGCTCATCCTTGTCGCCAACCTTGCACAACGATGCTTAAACATGAATGGGAAACAAAGGCCTACAATGAAAGAAGTGGCAACAATTTTAGAGGCAATCCGGTCATCCCATGTACCTTACGCAGCAGATCAAGCTTTCCCAAAGGATGATTATGTGTTTAATGAGATGACAGAGGTATATTTCAACACTTTTTCTATGGGTGATGGTAAAAATGATGGTTCCTGCTCCACCATTGACTCACAACCTCTTATGTCTCGCACCTTATGACTTCATATTCTCTAACATGCATAGCCTTGTGGTTTTGGCTTTGTATATTTTATTTCGTTCTTCGGCATGTAAACTGTAATAGGAAGGTATCTGAGTAATTTTCTTTCTTAATCAATTAGTTAGATGCAGGTACAAATGCCATCCCCTTAAAAACTTTTCTGGTGAGTGGGTAGTGCTAGTTATTGGAAACAATGTGGAAAAACATGCTAGAATAACACTTAACATTGAATCTAAATCATGCAGAAATGTTGCACTCATTTAGAGTTAAGACAATCCCAGGTTAAGGTCTTTGGACAAGAGATTTAGGTTCAAATCTCGGAACCCCAAACACTTACATAAAAAGAGTCTAACCCGTGCATATTCCATGTAAATTTATGGCCACCCACAGGCTCAAATGGTCCCAACTTATCATATTGCAGGTAGGGAAACTTTCAAATAGGCAATGCATGCATCCCAAGGACTAGTCAAAGTATGCGCAAACTGACCTAGCCAGCTTCATTACCAAAAAGATCTCTATTAATTTGTAGTTTGTGCCTTCCATGAAATGATAACTAACAATGGAAGAGGAAAATGATGAAAGTAGGAAAGTAATGAGCAATTTAAAACTAGATCTTATTCAATCAAGATAAACTACAAATTAGCTATATGACAGAATAACAAGTATAGCAGTCCATGTTTACATAAATATAATCCTCTTAATTACAAAGATACATAAATATAATCCTCTTAATTTAAAAGATCATCCCAATGCCACTTTCTATTTTGATTAACTTCACTTTATTTCTATTAATAATATAATACTAATTCAAAACAGTTTGCCTCTTGTTGATAAAAAGTGCATTTGCTTCTTTCTCAACAACAATAGTCCAGTCCCTCAAAGAGGGTCCCGCCAAGATAAGGGCCAGGGAGCCCTATAAGGTGTTACTTTTTAGAGAGACTACCTCGGAAGGGCCAATTGCTTCTTCCTCATGCTAAAAATAAACATAGATAATTTGTTTTGGAAATTATTGCACTAATCCTTCTAAACTTTAATAAAATAGCTATCAACTTTTTAGAAACACAACAGTCACCTAAATAGCTTAAGTATCTTTTTAGAGACTGCTTTTTGGATAGCATCTTTTTATTGTATCAAAGCCTCTTTAACTGAAAGTCGCCTAATTTAAAGCCCAACAATTGTCATTATTCATATAATAATAATTCCAACCAAGGTACAAAATAATAACATATATTATCCATATTCCAAACATAATGAACTATGCACGAAGAGTCATATTAGAATAGAGAGTCGTTCTTTGGTTTGTCAATGACACAAATTCGGGTCAAAATACAAAGAACCCATATTGATCAAATCACAATATTTGACCACATTCAATCCAAAGGCTCTTACTTTCCAACCAGATCCAACCAGTTCGATAATCTATCAACTCATAATCCGATCTTATCCGACCCGACATACTTTGCTTTCTTTTTCCTTTATGACGGTTTTTGACAATTTAAATGTGTCGAACCATACCCTGTGCTGGGCAAAATTAGCTTAAGTAAAGTCAAAATAAAAAACAATCCAGTCTTTTTCTTTTTCTTTTTTTTTTTTTTGGTAAGTTTAAAAAAAAAAAGTCAGGTCAAACCTTTTGGATCATTTGTGGTAGGTCTATAACGTACAAAACAAGGCTAGAGCACCTTGGTCCATTCCCTTTTCCACCCTTGAAATGGACAAACTGAGCCCTTTGGTTTTGAGGAAGAGGTCAGCTTCCATACAATTCAATTAGACGTCTGTCAAGGGTTAGCCCCAATTTATTAAAGACCCACTTTAAGAATTAGTTTTGCTTGCTTCTACTACATGTTACGATTACGAATCATAATTCAAGAAATATCAATTTATACATAATACAATTAACCATCACCGTACCTCAACTCGATCATTTTAACAAATATTTTGACTAAAAAAATTAAGCCATAGAAACAAATATACACTAATTCTATGAACGATTTCTAGCATGACATGGATGAACAACTAATTGACCAAAAGTGAAAAAGAAAAGGTAATTGCATATTTCATCAAGAAATTCATTTGCATTGGTACCGCACTATTATAGTCAAATACCGTTGGCAGATCCTGGAAATTATTATTTAAATGGAACTCATGTCCTTTGCACCTCTCTATATGTATGTGCGTTAGTCTTGATTATGTAATTGAGTACAGGAAGGGGAATTGGCTTATGTGAAGATTAAAGTGCATGATATATCCTTCTACCACTTTCCTTTTTTTATTAAAGCCGTCTATCCAGTGGCAGATCTAAAATTTTGAATAAGGGTGGGCTTGGATTACAAATTACTTCACTTTTCACTTTGTTTAACTTACTAGTCATATATTTGTTCTATATTTTCATTCAAAGTCAAAATATAGCTCTTAATTACTGCTAAATATAAGAAATTTTATAGACATTTTTATTTAGGACATCCAACGATACAAACCTCACATATATTGAAGAGTAATAATATTTCAAATTCGATTCCATTTAAATATTTTTATAAAAATTCTCCCATTGGCATACTTTTTTCATACCTGTAATATTAGGAAGATAATTTTAAATGGTGAATCCAAATTTGTGACTCATGAGAGTTCAATAAATAATTTAAGAATTATTTAAAATTTTATATTTAGTTTTCAACTATTGCATATAGTATCTTACACATTTTTTCATACAAATAAAAATATTACAAATAAATTTGAACAAGAATTGATGCATAAATATAAACGTATAAATGTACAACTTATATAATTTAAGTTATAGAGTTAAAAATGTTAGAAAGAAAATTTGAAGTCATTTACATACAAACTAAAAATTTTTTTACAGTAAATATGAATAATTTGTGTATACTTAAACAAAAACTAGTGAGACCATGACATACAACAAAATTGTTTATTTTTATTTTTCTCCTAACATAAACAATACTTATTTTTTTTTATTATTTAGTAGTGTACATAAAATAAACTCAAAAATATAATTAATTATATGTATAGTGACAAATCTCTCAAAATAAAAGTCATTGGTCCAAAAATATAGAGTAAATGCGGCCTCAAGATGGGATTTGAACCTGCCTTCTAACGTAGGGAAGTACAGCTTGCTGACCATCAGGCTAAGAGTGCATAACTAGCTAGCACATAGTGATAAAAATATGTATTAAAAAGGTCAGGGAACGTAGACCCGCCGCTGAATCTATCTATATATTAGCTTGTATTATTATATAAATTGGATTATTCAAGTTCTAATTAAGCCGGCCTAGACACCATGGTTACTAAAAAAAGGGCCCATCGATCAAAGCTTATTTTGCCCCCTAAATTTTTGGGACCAGCTTTGGGTCACATAGTGCACCCAAAGATACTATGGTGCAGCTTCTGGAATCGTGAGAAAAATAAACTCATGGCTCTCATCTTCACATACTGGAAAGCTGTGAGTTATTTGAGAGAGAGGACTGGGACGAGTCGTTTGAAAAATCAAAAGTAAGCTTAAAATCTACCAGTGGCCCACCAATGCCAATGCCTTAAATGTCCTATTGTATGAACAAAGTACATGGAAAAAAGAATATCTGGGGAGTATCCCTGCAACAACATTCTTTGCTAACAATGGTTTTCCGATTGATCCTGATCAAGTTTATTTTGATCATATGGTTGATATCGGTATTATCACAATCTTCAGCTCGACCAAGTATGGTGAAACCTAATTGCCCTTCAACTTGTGGAAATGTGAGCATTCCTTATCCATTTGGAATTGGTGTTGAATGCTACCACAATCCCTGGTACCAAATTAACTGCAATGAGTCGCATGATCCCCCCAAGCCTTTCCTCAATAAGTTCAACCTCGAGGTGCTAAAGATTAATATGAAAGGGGAACAAGGTGTTCAAACCATAGTAGTAGGTGCTCCCCTACAAAAAATCTGTGCAAATGGGGTTGCGAACCCGGCGCGAGTGAATAGCAGCATTGATTTGAGAGGCAGTCCTTACGGATTTTCTACGATGAAAAATGTTTTTGTTGCAGGTGGTTGTAAAGGCACCGCAGAAATAGCCAATGCAGTATTGATGAAAAGAAACCAAAAGGTCTTGGCTGGGTGTGCTTCCATTTGCAACCACAATAACATCGCCAGCAGCTGCAGTGGTGCAGGGTGTTGTCAAACTGATATTGCACCTTATGTCAAACACGATTTCGTTCTTCATCTTTATCAAATTGGTTTCAACAATGATTCATTACGCGATAATCATACTTGTTTGATTGTCACCTTGATGGATAAAGCCTCACTAAACAAGGCTGTACAAATGTTATACGGTCGGGATCCTGTCCCGGTTGTGTTAGATTGGACTGTAACGGATTTACCGTACCAAATGGAAAATGGGACGTTCACTCGCGAAGATCTTTATTGTTATGAGCTTCATAGTAAACTCATTGTATGTTCTTGTACGCCCCCTTATGAAGGAAACCCTTATCTTCCCCATGGATGCCAAGGTAATCATACTAGTAATACTGCAGCTTGAAATCACAATGAATTGATATTCCTACTTGTAATTGTGTAACCATTTTCAAATAAAATTTTCATGCTTTCTCAGTAATTGAAGAATGCAAGGGATGTAAAGGAAAATGTGAGAAAGACGGAGCACATGGTGGATATTTCTGCAAAAAGAAACTGACAGTAGTGCAAGCTGGGTTGCTGGGTAAGCATTCAAATCTCTATTCATAGTCTGTGATCGGTCGGCCTTCGGGTGTTGTCTTGTTCAAAAAAGGGAATATATATATATGATCGATTCAGATCATAGATTAAGAATCATATTTTTAAAGGAACTAACTACATCAAAAAATTTAATTTGTTAGATAAAGGTCTAAGAATGATTCTATAGTCTAAAATGCACACTCAAGTGAATATCCAATAAAGGAAAAAGAACATACGCAGTGCCTCAAGGGCTCCCGCCTACGCAGGGTCTGGGGAGGGCGGATGTACGCAGCCTTCCCCTTCAGGGTGTTAACCTGAAGAGAGACTGTTTCCTAGTGCCCCCAACCTGAGGGTGAGGACTTCCCAGGAGGTCACCCATCCTGGTACTACTCTCGCCCAAGCACGCTTAACTTCGGAGTTCTCATGGGATCCGGTGACGGCATTGCCCTCTTTGGTCAAGTGAACATCCAATATAAAAGTTAATTGATTAGATAGGGCTTTAGCATGTTCCACTTTTTACTTCCCTCAACCCAGATTTTCCCAAATGTGCTACATGTTCTACGCGTTTTGCAAGATTGAATAAACTTTCTTAATATCCACCGAGTGAGATACAATTTTCTTTTCAATTCAAATACTTAGAATTGAAACATGCAAAGACAAGACAGTACACGCTTCGCTTTTAACTCTATACATACTTGAATAGTAAGCTTGTGTTTAACACTTCTCTTAATACTTCTCTATCGTGCTTGCATTGCTCCTTTTATGATCATGATCTTCATTCCAATCCTTTGTTATCACGCTTACGGTTGTCAAAGCCCTCCACTAAACTACGTTGCTATTAACTCCTACAAGTTTGCTCCTTCCAATGCTTGGTTTATGAGCACTTGGGTGTCTTATCATATGGCCTCCTCTTGAATTACTCTTTCTTATGTTCTTCCTTATTTTGGTACTAATTTGGTTCAACAGGCTATGGTTCGTTCATTCATATATCACACATTGGCTCCAATAATATTTCTACTCCTACTTTTCATCTTTCTTGTATTTTTTTGTCACTTTTGATCTTGCCAAAAACCTAGTTTTGGTTCATCAGTACACTTTTGACAATCATTAAGTGTTGAATTTGATCCTTTTGGTTTTTGTGTTAAGGATTTGGCCATGAAGACCGTTCTTCATAATATCATGTCCTTCCGCTCTTTCACTTAGTGTCGTTAGTTTAAACCAGAAAAATAGCATCATCGGCTTGGTCATCCAAGCGACTCTATCTTATTAGCTCTCTTTCATAATGGTTCACTTTCTCTTTGTGGTTTCGTTTACATTCTCCATTATGTCATGCTTGTAAATTAGGGAAACATATTTTGTCTTCCATTTTCCCGGTCTCTATCATGCATCTTGAACTTTTTGAATTAGTTCATTCCAGTCTTTGAATGTCTCCCATTTCTAGTGTTAGTGGATATCGTTACTATTTGTGATTACTAGATGACCGTTCTCATTTTGTTGTAGATGACCGTTCTCATTTTGTTGGGTTTTCCCTCTGCACACTTAATTTGAATATCAAGCTATCTTTTTGAGATTCTTGCATTTTTGGATTATATTTCACCCAATTTGACAGGATGATACAACGGTTCCAGTATGACAATAGACATGATTATGTTAACTGTTAGTATGCCTTGGCATTGTTATCCTGCTATAATATGTCTTCCAGTAATCCGTCTCTTCCTCGCTTGATCAGCATCCAATTTTTGATCCTTTGCTTTACCATAGCATTGATGGCGCCCTATAATATATTACGTTCATTAGACCTGCCATTACCTTTGCAATCCAGCAAGTTCTCCTTTTCCGCGAATGATCCTCATGATGTTCATTTAAAGGTTCTTGCGATATCTTCGTGGTATCTTGAACCATGGCGTGTCTTTGACATGATCATTTCTAGATCAAATTACTGCTTATTTTGATGCTGATTAGACCAGTTGCCTAAACACTAATTGATCTACTTTTGTATATTCTGTCTTCTAGGGTTAAAATCTAATTTCTTGGCCTTCTAACCCCAATATAACGGTTCTCATTTGAGTGCCAAGGCTAAGTTTTGGGTTGTTGTCAATGTTATTTTTGAATCTTGTTGAATCCATAATCTCCTCCTTGAACTTCTTATCATTTTTCCCAAACTACTTTGGTTTATTGTGATAATTCACTGCTATGTATTTGGCCTCTAATCCATTCCGCATACGGGCATAACGTATGTGGTGATAGATATTCACTTCAATAGGGAAAAGGCGGCTCTTTGGTCAAATTCGCATTTTTCATGCTCCTTCCTCCATACAAATTGTTGATATCTTCAGTAAGAGCTTACCGTTCTCTCTCTCTCTTTCTCTCTCTTTAAGGAGCTTTTCTACAATCCGTGCATTCGGTCCCCTCCTACTCAGTTGCGGTGGAGCCTTAGGAAATAGGGAAAGTTCTCACTCAATAAGGGTATATGTAAAGTAGTATCATGTGAGGAATTTGTAGAGTTGTAGCTTATGTTTTGTAAATATTATACATATCCTGTAATGTAGATAAAGACACGGGGGCCAAAATTTCATAAGCTATTAGGTAAAGACCCGGTCCGTGCAAAGAACCGGTTTAGTTTATGATTGCAAAAAAAAATTGTTAGTGTGGTTTATGGTTTAGAAATTAAAATTTGATTTTTTTTTTTAATTTAAATTACAGTTTATGGTCCAAATCTGATTTAAAAGCAAACCTAAACCATAAACTATAAGCCATAAAAACTGTAAAATAAAAGGAATGGTCAATAATTATTCACACTACCGGAATCATAACCAAGTCAAGTTATTAGGTAACAAATTTTCTCTTAAAAGTAGCCGATGAAAAATTATTCCACGACTAATTTGAAATTTTGTTATGTGGAGAATTCTTTTATAATATTAATACATATATGATTAATCTAGAAAATAATAGACATATAACGACCTTGAAGGGCTCCCTTATAAGCGGGGTCTGGGAAGGGTAGATGTACGCAACCTTACCCTTTCAGGGTGTAACCATGCCAAGAGGGTGTTTCCAAGGACCCCCAACCTTATAGGGTTGGCAACACAAGGACTTCCCAGGAGGTATTCCGTCCTGGTACTACTCTCACCTAAGGTCGCTTAACTTCGGAGTTCTAATAGGATCCTGATACTACTCAACATATCATGAGAAATAAATCCACATCAAAATTTGTTCATGTTTGAATATCTGATTAATTTATCTAATTCAATTAATTAAAAAAGAAGTCAAAAAGTAAATTGTATTTAACATAATCGTTGTACATTGTTTACTACTTATGACATTAAAATTATCTCGCTAATGTAATCTTCGCTTTGCTAATAGAATACATAGTTTTCTTAACATTATGGTTGAAACCATAACCAAACCAAAATAAACCGTATTTTATGGTTTGATCCGGTTCAATTGGAAATGTAAAACGGTTTGATTTGCTTTGAAAAAATTTTCAAACCGTATTATGCTCTTTAATCTAGTTTGATGTTGGTTTTCATCCAAACCGGACCGTGCACGCCCCTATCTAGAAGACTTTGAGTGAACCTTGTATGAGATATTTCTACTGCATGTTCTTTTACATTGGATGTTGAGTTATGTGCATTGAAACTTATCCACAGGACTTGGGGCTGGCATAGTAGCAATACTTTTGTGGTTTGGTTGCTTGTCGCTGTATCGAGCAATAAAGAGAAGAAGGGAGAAGAAGCAAAGAGCTAAAAACTTCAAGCACAATGGTGGCTTACTCTTGCAACAACAAATGTCTTCTGACCATGGTGTCGTAGAAAGAACAAAGATCTTCACAAGAATGGAGCTGGAGAGAGCCACCGACCACTTCAACAATAATAGGATACTAGGCCAAGGAGCGCAAGGCTTGGTATACAAAGGGATGTTGATAGATGGAAGAATTGTTGCAGTCAAGAAATCCAAAATGGTAGATGAAACTCAGTTAGAGCAGTTCATTAATGAGGTGGTTATTCTTTCTCAAATTAATCATAGGAATGTCGTTAAGCTACTCGGATGTTGTCTAGAGACCGAGGTTCCCCTACTTGTTTATGAGTTTGTCCCCAGTGGAACGCTCTCACAACACATCCATAATCCCAGTGAAGACTTCCGTATTACATGGAAAATGCGTCTACAAATTGCGGCAGAATCAGCAGGAGCTATCGCATATCTACACTCATCTTCATCCGTACCCATTTACCATCGCGATATCAAGACCTCCAATATACTTTTGGATGAGAACCAAAGAGCCAAAGTCTCTGACTTTGGAACTTCACGGTCCATTACCATCGACCAAACTCATTTAACTACGTCAGTTCAGGGCACATTTGGATACCTAGATCCAGAATACTTTCAATCAAATATATTCACGGAAAAGAGTGATGTTTACAGCTTCGGGGTTGTCCTTGTAGAGTTGCTAACTAGTAAAAGGCCGATCTGCGGGGCCAGGCATAACCAATGTAGAAGCTTAGCCACTGAATTTCTGTTTCAAATGGAAAATGACAATTTGTTTGACATGTTGGATTCTCGAGTTATGGAAGAAGGAAAGAAAGAGGAGCTCGTGACAGTTGCTAAACTCGCAGAACGATGTTTAAACTTGAATGGGAAACAAAGGCCTACAATGAAAGAAGTTGCATCGACTTTGGAGACAATCCGATCAGCCCATGTGCCTTACTCAGAAGAACAAGCTTTCCTAGTGGATCACGATGTACTTGGGGAGATGACTGAGGTATATTACAACAACTTCTCCTTCGGTTATGGCAATACTAGTTCCTGCTCTTCCATTGAATCCTAGCATCTTATGTATGACACCTTATAATTCTACATTTTTTGCAACAACATTTGTGCTTTTGTTTCTGGATAAGATTTTTTTTTTTTTTTTTTTGGTTAATCATATTGTAAGTTGTCAAAGGAAGGAATCCAATTAGTTTCTCCCTCAATAAGTTAGATGCAATTTCAATAGTTGTTTAATGCACACAGTTAGAGTATAAAGTTATTTCTAAGCCTGTTAGCAGCTCATATGTTTGAATCCTAATTGCCCACAATGTCAATATCAATATAATTTCAGCATAATATGCGAGGTTAGATTTTCAAATGAGAGTATATGTCAGAGTATGAAACAATTTCCGGTCCTTCGCCTAACAACTTAAACTTTTTAGATAGTTAGTTTTTTGCACGGACCGAACTTAATGACATTCAAGTAATCAAACAACTATACACATTGCGTACTTCAGCTTTTATGTATCCATTTCTGTAAAAGTTATAAAATAACCTAAAAGCACGAACAAATTTGAAGAATAAGTCTTCACTTTTGATTGAATGAATGCAAATGATACAACCTTTCAACTTAAATAAGAAACAAGAAAGAAAACTAAAAGACATAAAATCAAATCTAAAGCTATAAGTTACAAGAATAAATTTGCAAATAAATGGGAACTTAACCCCCTAAGGGCCGGTTACCCTATACTAAGGAAGAAGAAGGAGAAAAGTCTTTGGTGACTTGAATTGGAGCCTTGAATGATGTCTTCAATACCTTGTCTTGAATGATGATTGCAAAGACTAAAGAATATTCCTAACTATGTACTTGTAGTAACAAATTACATAAAATAATACATGAAAATACATACTAGTATTCAACACTTCCCCTCAAGTTGGAGCGTGAAGATTCACCGTGCCCAACTTGCGAAGAAGAATCAAGCAACTAGAAGAACCTAAAGCTTTTGTAAAGACGTCCGCAACTTGGTTTGTAGAGCGAACAAATGATGTAGCTATCTCCTTAGCCATTAACTTTTCACGAACAAAATGGCAATCGATTTCAATGTGCTTCATCCTTTCATGAAAAATGGGATTAGAAGCTATATGTAAGGCCGCCTTATTATCACAAAATAAGAAAGAAGCATCATGGACAGGAACCATTAGATCAAATATAATCGTCTCAACCAAACTATTTCACTAGTGGTTGTAGCCATAGACCGATATTCAGCCTTAGCTGATGAACGAGAAACAACAATTTGTTTCTTAGATCGTCACGAGATCGGTGCTCCAACTAAGAAAACCACATAACCCGTTGTAGAATGTCTTGTGATCAGATAACCTGCCCAATCTGCATCACAATATCCTCGTAGCATAAGATCACTATCAGATGGTGAAAACACACCTTGTCCCGGTGTCCCCTTTAGATATCTCAAGACTCGCATAACTGCATCAACATGAGGTTGTCTAGGATCATGCATAAACTGACTCAAAACCCGGACTGCATAACAAATATCAAGCCGTGTTATAGTGAGATATAATAATCTACCCACCAATCGCCTATACTGACATGCATCACTAACCATGTTACCAAACTTATCAGCCAACCCATGGTTTTTGACAATCGGGGTGGAAGCCGGTTTGTCCCCCAACATCAAACCTTCCCTAAGAATATCTAAGACATATTTTCTTTGGTTTAGCATGATCGCTTTTGATGATCGAGCAACCTCTATACCTAGGAAAAATTTCACCTACCGTAAATCCTTAATACCGAAGGATTTATCCAAAATGGCCTTAACTTTTGTTATGTGTTCAGCACTGTTTCCTGTGATTAGAACATCGTCCACATAGATTAAAACTGCAGTAAAAACCTCCTCTTGAAAATATGTGAAAAGTGAATAATTCATTTTAGACTAACCAAAACCAATACAAATCAAGGTGGAAGTGAATTTTTCATTCCAGTTTCGAGATGCTTGTTTTAGGCCATAAAGGGATTTTCGAAGATGGCAGACCTTCCCTTCGTGTTCTCGTTCAAAACCTAAGGGGAGCTTCATGTAAACTTCCTCATTTAAATCTCCATGGAGGAATGCATTATTTACATCCAATTAATGTATAATCCAACTACGAGCAGAAGCAACTGCTAAAACACAACGAATAGTTACTAACTTAGCAACGGGAGCAAAGGTGTCATGATAATCAATACCCTCTACCTGAGTATAGCCCTTGGCAACCAACCGGCCTTATACCTATCTATGGACCCGTCTGATTTGTACTTCGTTTTATAGACCCACTTTGAGTCAATGGCTATTTTACCTTCCGGTAATCGCTCCAAAGTCAAAGTCCAATTCTGCTCCAAGGCATGTATTTCCTTTTCCATTGCCTCTCGCCAATGCTTGTGTTTTACAGCCTGTAGAAATGTTTTGGGCTCATCACTAGATGCGATGGCATTTAAAACAGTAATGTGAGCATTCGAGAATTGTGCATTAGAAATAAATTTTGAAATAGGATATACAATACCCGAATTAGCTGACGGAGAGGTAGTAAGAGTATGGGCTATAAAGGATGGAACATCACAAATGTAATCCCGATATATGACCGGCATTGAACAAACATGACCGTTGCATCTAGTGACAACGTCCGGACTCGATACGCCAACTTCACCCCGCTGTTGGTCGTCCAGACCACCAGCCGCTGCACTCTCACCGGCCAACTCACTGTCGGCTGGTGCTACTGGCGGCTCTTCGGTTGGCAGTGAGCCGACCGAAGGACCTCCTGTAGGAGTTGGTTCTACTTGAACCAATTCTGTATCTTCAACAAAAATGTGATTATGATCCAATGTCAATATACTCACATTTTCATCAAGTTTGTTAGGGACAACATCGGATTTTATGTAAGGAAAAACTTCTTCATAAAATCTAACATCACGGGATACCACAACCTTGTTATTTTCGACATCAAAAATTTTATACCCCTTTTGTCCATGGGGATAACCTATGAAAATTCCTGGTAGAGCATGACTCTCTAACTCGTCATGAGTTTTATTGTGAAAATAGCAATGACACCCAAAAACCAGCAAATGACTATATGATGGCAATTTCCTGGTCCAAATCTCAAATAGACTTTTATTGTTGAGCAAAATGGGTGCAGTTGAGTTAATTATATAAGCGGCTGTTAAAACGCACTCATCCCAAAACCTTTTCGGTAAGCCTGCTTGAAAAAGAAGAGCTCGGCCAACTTCCAAGAGGTGCTTATATTTTCGTTCCACGACTCCATTTTGTTGTGGTGTCCCAGTCAACGATGTTTGGAATTGAATCCCATGTTGTGCATAAAACTCCAACAAAGGCCCGTACTTGAATTCTTGTCCATTGTCACTCCTCACTTTTTTTACCTGAAACCCAAATTGAGTACTAACCATTCTACAAAACTCCATGAGTATTTTGTCAGCTTGGGACTTCTCCCTCATCAAGTAAAGCCAAGTGCAACAACTGAGATCATCGACTATGGTAAGAAAATAACAGGCTCCTGTTAATAAAACACGATACAAACCTCAAATATCACAATGTATAAGCTCAAAACAAACACTTGTTTTAGAATTCGATAAAGGAAATGGCAGACGTGCCTGCTTGGCACGGTGACAAGAATCACAAACAAAATTTGTCTTCTCAATGCTTAAATGCGGAAATGTAGACAATCTTGAAAAAGGCACGTCCTAAACAATTGTGGCACAAAACGGCTTCCTTATTCCTTTGAACTGAAAGAGAAGAAAGAGCCACCAATGAAGTCGACGGAATCTCCAGAAAATATAGCCCATCTCTAAGCCTGCCCGGTCCAATCAGCCTCTTCGGGCGTATGTCCAGTATATAACAAAAATGAGAGTGAAAAGTTAATGCACAATTCTCATTATGAGTTAATTTGCTCACAGATAACAAATTATATTTAAAACCAGGCACGTATAGCACATCAATAAGAACGAGGCTTTCTGAAACTCGAATCTTCGCAACATGGCTAACCAACAAACTTGACCCATTAGGCAATCTAACGGGTCCAACAGATTTATTAAGGGCAACATCAAACATCAAAGACAAGGATGAGGCCATGTGATCAGTGGCACCGGTATCGATAATCCAACTAGAAGAAATAGGGGCAACCTGACCTGTCAAGTTGACACTTGTAACAAAATTCATCCCCTGTTGAACTGAAGGATGAAAACCAAATGGAGTGCATTCATCAACCACTCCCCTTGTCATGGGAACTGCTACAGAATCTCTATGAGAGGAAGTGTTAAACATGACAAACCAAAACAATAATCACCAAAGTTACCTGAATATTTTGAACCTCAAATCTTAGGTTCAAACAACAAAAACAGTGAGACTATGATCACAAGGTAAAACCCAAAATTAGATCACAAACACAGTAGTCTCAATGTAAGACCAAAAATTCAATATGGTTGGATCTTTCAGAACATAAAACTTTCACTTTAACTTGAAATCTTGATCCCTGCAAATGCTCACTGCAACTCACTGTAAGGGGATGAATTAAACTTTGATCCAAACAATTGACCACAAAATCACACGGCCATTCAAAGCCAGAAAAAAACATTTTTTTTTTTATATATTTTAACGGATCATACTTTGCTCTGATACCATATAAAAGTTATAAAATAACCTAAAAGCAAGAACAAATTTGAAAAATAAGTCTTCACTTTTGATTGAATTAATGCAAATGATACAATCTTTCAACTTAAATAAGAAACAAGAAAGAAAACTAAAAGACATAAAATCAAATCTAAAGCTATAAGTTACAAGAATAAATTTGCAAATAAATTGGAAATTAACCCCCTAAGGGCTGGTTACCCTATACTAAGGAAGAAGAAGGAGAAAAGTCTTTGGTGACTTTAATTGGATCCTTGAATGATGTCTTCAATGCCTTGTCTTGAATGATGATTGAATGATGATTGTAAAGACTAAAGAATATTCCTAACTATGTACTTGTAGTAACAAAATACATAAAAGAATAAATATATAAAATAATACATGGAAATACATACTAGTATTCAACAATTTCAAAGTAGGAGATGATCAAAGATACATCTAACAACTGAATCGAAGTTCTTGATTGGGGAGGGTAAAGAGGAAGATAAAGATGTACCTAACAGTGAAGGCTTGTACAGAATTACTATCCACAACCAAATTATAAGCAATCCATCAGCCATTGGCTTCTTGGAGAACAATCTGAAATGCATAAAATTCCACAATTAATCCCAAAATTCACGATGCAGCAACAATGGTAACTGCAACGATTGAAAAGAAAATTCTACCTCAAAGATGAAGAAACTAGCCCTCTACCGAGGCTATCTTGGCTCTCCCGCTGAAAGCTTGAACACGGATAAATATATATGTACAGGGGATGACTCGTATAATTGAGGTGAAAGATAGGAGTGCTCAAAAAATGGTTTAAACTATAATTAATATTGGACCAAATTGTAAATTAGGGTTTGATTTGGTTAATTTGGTTTATAGTTTGAAAATGTCACGAATCTAAGTCCTTGGCTTGAATAATTTTTTGGGAGAATGAACCGAGAGGGAGAGAGAGAGTAGAGATTAGGAAGAGAATAGAGAATAAGATAAGGAAAATGAGAGAATTTTAGAATAGAAGAGAGTAAGGAAAGAAAACAGTTGAAGAGGGAGAATAGTAGAGAATTAATTCATTTCATTTCATTTCATTTTGGATGATACAAAAATACAACTCCTTCATGCCCTTATATAGAATTGGGAGGGGGTACAATCGGTTGACAACACACCCCCCACTCCAACAACTACATTAATTGCAAAGGCTTGTTTACAAGCAACATCTACCTAACCTTACCTACTACTAGTTGGGTAACCGGTTTTATCAAGCAACCAGTACTCCCCCTCAAACTAACCCACTTACTTATTTGATATTATAATTTATATTACATATCTTGTACAAAATAATAAAAGTAAAAAATGACTGATACTCTGACACGGAGCGTGACAATCCCTTCCCCTGAAAGCATCATTGTCCTCAAGGATGTGCAGCCTCCCGGGTCGTAGGGGTAATTTTTGTCTTCAAGGTTCACTTGCCACAATCGCGATCGGTGGGTGGATCTTTTTGTGCCAACTCCTGTTCTTGGGAATTGTCTCCATGCTCGAGCCTTTCCCTTCTTCTCCCTGTTCAGCCCGGCTTTCTTGTGACCCTTTTCTTGGCCCTTGTTAACAAGGCCCATGGTTGGTAGCAACTTGCAGTCATGTGGTGTTGGGTCCTTCATGAGAATCCGGTTGCTTCGTAGCTTACCACGCTGCTACTGCACTGTTAGCTTCCTCTTCTTGGCCTTGACCCAAGTGGACATCCCATGATGCGGGTCCTCCTTTATTTGCTGCGCATCCCTTTTTCCGGTGCCATGTGAATCAAAACCCGGTTGCCTTGGTTCACAAGTGGTAGCGTTATGGAGTTCTTGAAGTTCCATTGTTCCCCCTACTTCCTCGGGCTCTAGCTCGTGTGGTTCTTCAATGGTGGGGTTCTCAACAAGGAGTGGCTCGACAAGGGGTGGTTCCACTAAAGGTGATTCAACCGGTTCCATGATAGCAACCTCCTTCCTTGTATCTTCCTCCTCACCACCCGATGGCCACAATTTGCAAGTCGGGATAGGGCAATGCGGTTCTTCAACTTCCATGGCCACCTTCGTTGTTTCCGGCCATGGGTCATGCGGTTCATCAATAATGGTTTACCCAACAAGTGTTGGCTCAGCATCATCACGCCATTCTTGAAGTTGCGGTTGAATTTGAACTTCAATCCTTGGCGTTCCCAGTATCGGCTCAAGGCCTTGGCTAGAGACTTGAGGGAAGACACCAATCTGTTCGGTCCCTTGGTTGAACTCGTTGCTTCATGGCCATGGTAATCTTCAAGTGAGACTTGAAGAGTTGGATTGTGGGCTTTAATGTTCATCACACAACAATTGTCGTAGATGCATCTTCCATGTAGCCGCTTTCGTGCAATCTCGGCATCCTTCCTTGAGGTAAAGACCACTTGGGCTTCAACCTTTAAGATAGATGTTGAAGTGATCTCGATCTCTTCAAGGCAACCATACGGAAAAAAGACTTGGTGGAGGACGTCTTCGATGACAGAATAGAGAAAATCCCAAAACTTGACAAAGAGTGTAGCCTTGTTGGAGATTTGAAGAGATTAAGCATACATTTTTTTTTTTTTTTTTGAATCAGTAAGAAACCAACAAAAAAAAAAAAAATTTTTTAATTCGGATTTTTTTTTAATCTGAAAATGAGATTAACGAAAACATTAGGGATAGATTGAACCTCCGATTGAAAGGTGGCTCTGATACTACTTTGTCACGAACATAAGTCTGTGGCTTGGATAATTTTTGGGAGAAAGAACCGAGAGGGAGAGAGAGAGTAGAGCTTAAGAAGAGATTAGAGAATAATATAAGGAAAAAGGGAGAATTTTAGAATAGAAGAGAGTAAGGGAAGGAAACGGTTGAAGAGGGAGAAGAGTAGAGAATTAATTCATTTTATTTCATTTTGGATGATACAAAAATACAACTCCTTCATGCCCTTATATAGAATTGGGAGGGGAACAATCGGTTGACAACACACCCCCCACTTCAACAACTACATTAATTGCCAAGGCTTGATTACAAGCAACATCTACGTAATCTTACCTATTACTAGTTGGGTAACCGGTTTTATTAAGCAACCAGTACGTCCCCATAAACTAACCCATTTACTTAATTGATATTATATTTTACATTACATATCTTGTACAAAATAATAAAAGCGAAAAAAGACTGATTCTCTAACACGGAGCGTGATAGAAAAATTATAGTTTAGTTTAGAAAACGTTAGTTATTAGAATTTACGGTTTAGACCATAAACTAAAGAATTCAATGATTAATTACATTATCCAAATCATAACACGTTATGTTAGTAGCAAAAATTTACTTGATAACCCAATAAAAATAATTAGGGTTATTTATACTAAAGGTTTTTATACTTTTCTGATCATGTCATCTTAGTTCTTATACTTTTAATTATGTCAATTTGATCCCCTTAAAATTTATATTAAGTCAATTTAGTCATTTGGTCAAATTTTACTCACAGTAATAATGTAATTTTTAACGACAAAATCAAATTAGATGCAAGTAAAATCTATTATTTAATTTAATTTAACACAATCTGTAACTGAACTACTAAATAGTGTATTAACAAACCAAATATTACTGCTGAATTTGTCTCAAAAATGTTACTACTGAATTTAACAGACCAATTTTATTTATTGTTTGTAGTTTTTGTTTGTGATTATTTACATTTTAATACCCTGATATGTATTAAAATAATAAACAGGACCCTCACCTTTTTGAATTAATAAAAAAGCTCCTAAGTTTTCGTTGCATTAATGAAAAAAATGCCCCTAAATTTTTGTCATATTAATAAAAAGTCCACCCTCCGACCTGAAAATGTCATTTTTTGTCAACGGAGCTAAAATGACATCTTCTTCTTTTCTTATGCTACAGTAAAATGGCAAAAATATCCTTCAATAACTACATTTGTAAACAAATTAAGGGGAAGCAAATAGTTTCTACGTATTACAATATCTCGAATTTTGTACTAATAAGAATAGGCGAATTGAATGGTAAGAAAACATCATAATGTAGAAGCACATTTTTCCTCGAAATAAATGACAGAAAATCTCAATCGGATTTTTGTTTTCTTTGGAAAATCTTTTCCAAAGAAAAACTAATTCGTAGAATCTAACTAATTCGTAGAATCTACTTTTCTCTTAAAACAAATGAAGCCTAAATAATGATTCACTACTAAATATGTCTAGACTACATAGAGTCTCTCAGTAAACATATACTGGTATTTCATATTTTTTATTATCTCATCAGTGGTTTTGAAAAAGGTATTTATAAACATCTTTTTCAAACAACTAATTTAAATTATCGAATAAAGCATTAAATTTTTCTAAAAAGAAAGTGATTATTTAAAAAGAAAATTATTTTTACGTTTCTAATTTTCATATTGATTCAAAAAAATTTTAAAAATATTCTCATATAGAAAATTGTTAGAAAAAATCTTAAACAGGATCAAAAAGCAAGTTGGACACTTCTCTCAAAAATATTGCCATTCTTCTTTATTTCAAGTCATTCTCATCCTCAGTTACTCATCGAAAATAACAATCGGTGATTATGCAATAGCCACAATCACTCCTTTACCTACTCAAAGAAAATAATGAAGCATAATCAAGCTTTCATATTACAAATCATTTTGAAACTTTATAATTGCATCATCCAAATGCTCCTAGTGACAATTTTCTCTCCAAAACAATTATTTATCATCCCATTAGTTTATGAAACAATTTTCGTATCATCTTGTTCCTACCTACTTAAAAAACTCAAACGAAAAGGAAAATGCTTGGCTTTACAAAGAAAAGAAAAAAACAAAAACTTCTAAATTTCCACCGGGAGTCAACTAATCCTCAATAAACAAGATTACTTTATGAATTTATTTTGGTTGATACAAAGTCTTGCGAAACATTTCATACTTCAGAGCCTAGAGATCCTAAATTTTCATTCTCAAAATGTAAAATTAAAAAATTAATTGATTCGAAAGAATAGAAGAGAAACATGCTTAAACCGCAAATATTTTTGGCTCGCTTTATACCGCAGCAGTATGACTACAAAGAGTACTTGGACACATGTCATTACACATCCTTTGCGCGGCCAATTTAATCACTCATGATTTTTTACGTTTCACAAAAATACTACAACAAAACTACCATATTGGTTTTGAATGGTGGTACTATTTTTTTATATTTTCAAAATCTTTCGTTGAGAAATAAAAGCTTTATTCCAAGGCATTTTCATGAAGTATACGCCATTTTCAAAGGCTCGCATAAAATGCACAAATAATAACCCTAAATCTCCATTGACCAATGTGACCCCAAGTTCAGAAGGTGGTAACTCCGAGAAACATTCAGAGAAAATCTTTGACCAGCTATTAACTCTAGAAACGCCTAATGAGACAGAGTTGAGATTTTGGTGTGAAATGTGTAATGTTGCTGCTCGAGGTGTATTTAAAAGGTTAGAGTTAAGAATGTATATAAGTAAATGAGTGTTATGAAATATATGAAAAGTAGAGGTGATATTTATAGAGGGTGATGAAGAGGAAAGAAATATGTATTATAATGTTAGAATACATAAAAATAATTAATATAAATTATGGTACAAAACGTGACGTGGATCTACGACTAGGTTCACCATGATGTTATGAAAATGTGAACTCAGTATGAACCGAAAAACTATGTTGGAGGGGAAGTTCATGTTTATTTCCTTCCGCACTAGTTAAAGAACGGTAGTCAACACCTTCATCTTGCAGAATCTGACTAAATCGGTATTCCTCACCGACAGCATCCAGTATGCTACTGCAACTAGTAAGACAATCTGTGAAGACAGACTGTACAGTTTAGTGAATATTGTTATGTAGTGCCCTAGCTGCCCTTTTAGTCTAATTAGCAACAAGATCGACCTAGCGTATAGTACTTTTAAATGTTAATAAAACCTAACGTTGAATAAGTAATAAGGCTAATATTTTCAAAGTACTTACTACTAGTTGAAGACAGTTGCCATTTGGGTCAAAACAAAACTGAGAGCAGCACAGAACATGCACCTCATGCAGTGCAATGACACGCCTAGTGATAGATAAGTGCCATTGTATGTACTCTCTAGGCGACATTGAAGGATTATGCACGTTGGCGATACAATGCATGCGTGTGTTCCACAACTCGAGCCAATTCACATTGGAGAACACCCACTTCTCCTCCTACCTGCCTAGATGAGATGTATTATGTAACGAGTCAAGAGTGTCATCAAGATCTGGGATATGCTTTGTCAATTCAAACTAACACAACACTCTGTTAGGACAACGTAATTCGACAATGCCAAAGCATTTCAATGCTCCTACATATCGCGGGATGTCACGACCCTTGACATAAAACTCGGGCAAAGAGTTTAATCAGGATTGCCGGTACGGCGTCCAATTAACCTAGCAACAGACAAAATGACTTGATCATTACAGTAAATATTAAACGAAAAAGAAATATGTCTATTTTCATGTATATACCTAATAAGGTTCTTGGACATCAAGTTGGTCCTTGTAGAAGGACTGATAATGTCTTGGGTTCTCGCGGAATGTCAAGGCGGGACACTATCTGATTAAATATACAGTGAATTATATTACAATACATGCATAATATTATGTATACATTAAAGTAAGATATATGAAATATTTCGTCTTATTGGGCGCCAATGGCGACAGTGGATCATTAGCTGCAAATTGATTTTGACCCCGAACGATGACAATTGGTGGACCGATGTGTAAATGCTGCCACGACCACAACTACACATGATAAATTGTAAAATTAGTAATGTAACACATTTAAAAATTAAACATGAATATCATTATGGTTCATACCTGGAGTAATAAAACACATCCGCTGAATTGCTTGCCACTCTTCAAGCAACATCTACACAGTCGTCTGTAAAGATTGGCGAGTACTGCTGACCTCCAACTGTACAACCCACACTCCTCCATCGTATCAAGAAATGGTAGGAAGATGAGCGATGTCCAACTATTAGTGTTGTTGGTGACAGCACGGAGCCAATCAAATGGAGGACGTAACCTCTAGCATACTGCAACAACACTTGCTCATCAACATCATCTGAGTGTCAAATTGAAATTGTTCCATCAACCATCAATTTCTAACCATGCCACCATGTAATTGCCCTGGAGGGGAAGCTGCACCCAATAAACTCTGGTATAGGTTCCTCCAATTGTAAATAGAGGTACCAGTGACTGCCATGTCATTTATCCGTAAACCTAGTAAAACGGCTACATCTTGCAGTGTTGGCTCCATCTCACCAACACATAGATGGAATGTGTGAGTCTTCCGCCTCCACCTCTATACCAAAGCACTAACCAAGGAGTTATCAATTTAGAGATGACCTATTTGGGTCACTCCAATGAATCGGCCTATATGATATAAGGTGGTGTTGTATAGTGAAGGGATAACAGTTGGTGTTACCTCACCCTGATCTCGCCATGGCCTTGTAACACAAGATATCAAATATATCACTCAACTATTTAAAAAATTAATATACAATATTTTATGGCTAAACATAAATTATTAACATACCACTCCATACCAAACATCCTTCGACTAATGCTGGTCTTGAAGATGCAATATTGATATGTTGTCTAGACTCGGATTCTGTCCATCATATCGAATGTCCAAAGCATGCCATCCTTGTGTTCTTACCATTTCTCTAACAAAATTAAAAATAGTAACTTATATCCATGGTTTAAAAATAAAATTATAAATATTAAAATAGTCCAATCCATCACAGCACAAAAATAAAATTACACATATTATATCTAATTCCAGTTGTTAATAATACATATTACAACATGTTACACTAAAAAATAAAACACATCAAGCTATGAACCTAATTACAAAATGAATGTTGTCTACTAGGACAAGTTTTATTTTATTATGGCTCTCTGAGCATATATGGTTCATTTATTCTTGGAGGCGCCCTCCGTAACGTCCATTTCATTATGTAGCCAGGTTGATTTTGGCCATCCTCGACCAAATCTCCATCTAGTTAAATCTGCAACCACCATAGGCCTAGTGTACTTCGTTCATAAAGATTGATCAGGAAGAGGGTGAAGAGAAGATAACACCTCCTCAATACAATTTTATCATTTCAAATTGATCTAACAGTGTGCATGGGAGGCAATCTGAGGGTGGCGTGTGAATCTCACGACCACAACTGGGGCTGGCGCACGCAGGAGCGTGGCCGGTTGTTCGGGGTTGGGATCGGTGGCAGTGCATTCACCGGCGCCACCTCTTCCTGGTGGTGGTGCTCGCTGCTGATTCGGTGGCCTTTAGAGGGTGAATAACGTGAGAGAGGGTGCTAGGGTTTTTGGGGTTAGGGTGTTTAACGTAAGACGTTGGGGCTCGCAGACCCATCATCGGTGACTCATCCCTGGTGGCTCGTCTCTCCCTTCTTACCCTTCTGGTGGTTGTCTGGCCATCCCCGGTGGTGTGGTGGCGGTGATGGGTTCTCTTTCTTCTCCCAGCAATTTGGGGTCTTCTCTCTTTGAATTTGTAAGTTCCCTTGGTCCTTCACTTGCTATGGTGTTCTTGGGTTCTGGTGGCCCTTCTTGGCCGAATTGTTGCCGGTGGGAGTTGACTAGTGGCACCTAGTAGTTGTGGTGTTTGTCAACCCTACTCTTCTAGGGTTTTTCCTTCTTTTTTTTCCTCACGTTGCATGGCTGAGGAGACCCGGTCCCTTGACGTGGGTTCGGGTTCGGATCCAGCATGTGGGACTATTGGTGCTGGTGATGATGGCTCGGGTGGCTCTGGTCCCTTATCTCGGGCCGATACTATTCAGGCATCACCCCGAGAGGGTATCTTAAGATTCATTCAACCGAATACTGTTAATGGTGAAATTGTAACCACTATAACTGATGAAGATGTAGCCCCCGGACGTGAAATATGGGACCGATGCTTAGTCGGTCGTATTATTAGGAGTAGGGTTGCATACTCAAGGTGTGTGACCATCGCTAACATGCTTTGGGGATCTAAGGGCCTTGAGTGTGTTATCTCCAGCGGTGATGCCTACTACTTCCGGTTTAAGTCAGTTGCGGCATCGGAACATGTGCTTCGTGGTGGCCCTTGGTACATCAAGGGCCATTTTCTCTCCCTTAACTGTTGGAGTGAAGACTTTATCCCCTCTCATAATATGACAAAAATTCTGATTTAGGTCCAACTACATGGCATTCCGGTGTCCGTGTGGATGGAAGGGGTTCTTAGTTCCGTTGCTAGTGGGGTTGGGTGGCCACTCTACATGGACAAAGCTACCCTAGAGGGGACAATGATGAAGTATGCTAGAGTTTGTCAGGAAATTGAATCAAAGGTGGATCCGGCTAAGAAATTGATTATTGATTACAATGGTTCTCATATTCGTGTGACCGTTCATTATGAGGGAATGTCGAAACACTGTCGAAAATGTGAAGTTTTTGACCATTCATGCCATACCTCGAACGCTATTCCTCCTACACCTAATGCTCTTACTGAAACTCCAACACACGTAGCCGGAAAAAGGAAGAAAAAGAAGAACAAGAAGAAGAAGAATGGTAGGGTTACATGGGAAGAAGGTGGTGCTTGGGACCGAACCTAATTTGGGTTCGGGCTAGGAAAGGGAGGGGGAATCCGTCGTCTCGGGTTCCCTCTCACATCGCAGGTCCTTGCCTACCTCTCGGGTGAGGGCAGCTTTGAGCCCTCAGGATCCAACTATGGGGAGTGAGGGAGGGGTTGTGCGAGGCCCTTCCAAAACAGTGACCCCAACTGGGTCACGACAGTTCCCAGGCGCCCTTTATGGTTTGTCTGTTACCCAGATTGTTCATTCAGATCACCTGGGTCTCTCGGTGCTTAGTCCTTCAGCTAAGGATACTGAAGATTTGAACCGTGCCATTGTTCCTAGCAAGATTATAGAGGCCCGGCCTTTTCTTGTTAATCTTGTTGAGCCCGAGCTCTGTGTTGTGAATTGGGGGGTGGGGGCGAATGTGCAGATTGACTCTCCTAGTATTGCATCGCCGAACAGTTTCGCTTGTTTACTGTCTGATCAGGATGGTGAGGTCTCGACTTCTTCTCAATGCCTACTGCCTATGAAGTGTAGAGTGACTAGAGCCAGCTCGCAGGGTTGTGGTGCCCGTCGGTAAGCCCTCTTCCTTCTAATTGCTTATATGATGATTGGTTCCTAGAATATTAGGGGTTTTAACAACCCAAATTCTATTCGTGCTGTCCAGGAGCAGATTCGCTCCCACTCTCTTGGCTTGGTTGGTCTTATGGAGACTAAGACCAATCCTGTTGTTGCTAAGTCTGCTATCTCTAGTTGTGTGGATGGTTGGCCCTCTCTTTATGCTAGCATTGCTGGCATTCGATCTTGGTGTTGTCTTATTGTGTGTTGGGATCCCGGATTTTTGTTCAGAGTGGGGACCACTTTATTACTTGTTGGGTTCAGGATGTTCGTGGGGACTGCAGTTTCGCTGTTACCTTTGTCTACGGTTTTAATGCACCAGGACCGCATCATGATTTATGGTGCTATATTAGGTCTACTAGTGTTACTCTCCAGGGGACCCTTTGGCTACTCCTTGGAGATTTTAACACCTTTCTTAGCCGTAGTGATAGCTCCAGCAGGTTCTCTTCCTGGCCGGGCCATATGGATGACTTTCTGGATTGTGAGTCAGGTCTTTTGCTGCTAGCTTTTATTGGCCTTCGCTATACCTAGGCCAAGGGGGGTGAGGGTGATGTTCTTCTTCTCAAATGTCTTGATTGGTATTTGGCAAGTGAGGACTGGCTTCGGTCCTTTCCTATTTCCCTTATGGAGGTTCTTCCCGTTATTGACTCTTCCGATCATAGTGCTTTGGTGTTTAGAGGGCTTGGGGAGCGCCGCTCTAGGTATACTCTGTTCAAGTTCTTTAACTTTTGTGCTGATCATGAGGACTTCTTGCCCCTTGTTTGTCATGTTTGGGCCATACATGTTGATGGCTCTCCTATGTTTTAGCTCACCCAGAAGCTTAAAAAGCTGAAGGGCAAGCTTCGGGCCCTCAACACTAGGCACTTCAGCCATATTTCTGCTCGTGTGGAGGTGGCCAGAGATGCTTGGGTGGCAGGACAGAGAGCCCTTGATGCTGACCCTGATAGTGCTCACTTAAGGACTGAGGAGCGACAACTTTCGAGGGAGTACTCGAGGCTTTTCCGTGATGAGGAGGCTTTCTATCGCTAGAAGTCTCATATACAATGGCTCTCTTTGGGTGATCAGTGCACCAGGTTCTTTTATAGATCAGTTCTCTACAGGTAGTAGAGGAACTGGATTATTTCTAATGAGGGTGTGGGTGAGACTCGGACCTTTAATGAGGAGATTTCCAGGGCTGGAGTATCTTTTCTTTGGGAGCTGCCATCTAAGCCTAGTGGCCCCCTTCAGGAGGACGGCTCTGATTTATTTGAGGGCAGGTTGGATGAGGATCAGGCTCGCTCTCTTGTCCTTCCGGTTACTGATGCTGAGATCCGGGATGCTGTTTTTTCTACTGGGGATGATCGTGCTCTTGGGCCAGACGGGTATTCCTCCCTCTTCTTTAAGAGGGCATGGGAGATTGTAGGTACTAATATGGTGGGAGCTGTTCGCTCCTTCTTCTCTTCAAGGCGCGTGTTAGGTGTTCTGAATACTACCAGCATTAGCTCGGTACCGAAGGTGGAGAGCCCCACCACTTTCGTTGATTTCTGTCCCATCTCCTGTTGTAATGTAGTCTACAAGTGCGCTATAAAGATCATTGCTAACATGCTAAAGGGTGCTCTTCCTAGGCCGATTCACTATTCTCAGACTGCTTTTGTTTGGAGGCGGCATATTTCTGATAATGCCATGATGACGCAGGAGCTCATAAGAGACTACCACCATCATGTCTCATCTAGGTGTGCTTTGAAGGTGGATATCCATAAGGCATTTGGCACTGTAGAATGGGACTTTATCTTGGCTGGTATGAGTTGTGTGGGTATTCATGAGGTCATTGTGGGCTGGGTTCGTGAGTGCCTCTTTATCGTTCGGTTCTCAGTCGCCATTAATGGTGAGCTTCAAGGATTCTTTGACCCTAGCTGGGGTATTCGCCAGGGGTATCCTCTCTCCCTGTATCTATTTGTCAAAGCCATAAAGGGCCTTCAGGGTATTCTTTGTTAAGCGGCTACTGATCATCGTTTTCATTTCCATCCGGGATGTCATCAGGCTCATCTCACTCACCTTTGTTTTGATGATGACCTCATGATATTCTGTTAGGGTGATATTGATAGTTTGACTATGATTCGAGAGTCTTTGGATCACTTGCTGCTCTTTCGAGCTTGGTCTCTAGTGCAGCTAAGAGCACAGTTTTCTTAGCTGTGGTTGACCCTAATATTGAGCACTCCATTGTTGATACTTTGGGATTCAGGATTGGCCACTGCCCCATCAGATACCTTAGGGTGCCATTCATCACTTCTCAACTTCGGTGCATCAACTGCAAGCCTCTTATAGATCGCATCCTCTCTCGTATTTGGCTATGGACCTCTTGCTCTCTTTCTTATGCAGGCCGTTTGCAACTTATCAGGTCCGTGCTCTTCTCCATCCAGGTTTATTGGTCCTCAGTCTTCATGCTACCGAAGACGATTATCAGGCGGATAGAGTCTATCTTAGCAGCCTTCTTCTGGAGGGGCACCTTACTCAGTCCTGGTGGGGCGAAGGTTTCCTAGAGGCATCTGTGCTACCCTTGTAATAAGGGAGGTCTTGGGATTTGATGTCTTGAGGAGTCGAGCACAGCTTCGATCATGAAGCACATTTGGGTTCTTCTCTCTGACCCTTCTTCGTTGTGACCGCGCTGGATCCAAGCAAACCGGCTCCGAGGTCATAGCTGTTGGACCATTCAGATTTTGAAGTTGGCTTCTTGGTGTTGGCGCCACGTTCTTCAGCTCCTAGTATCTCTTCGGGTACTTTTCGTCATGTCATAGGTGATGGCTTGGACACAGCATTATGGACAGATTTCTGGCTTCCATGCGGGCGCCTCCTTGAGAGGTTTTCTACTCGAGTTCTGACATCTACTAGTCTTCCCTGGTGCTAGAGTAGCCGATATTATTTAGAGGGTTTAGTGGCAGTTCCCGCAGAGCTGCTCAAAGCTCCTTCCTATCTAGGACTTGGTGGACTTCCATCTAAGAGCTGGTGTTGCGGACCTTGTTAGGTGGTTGGGCGACCCTTTGGGGAAGTTGACCACCAAGTCTGCATGGGAGATGATTCGAAGTAGGGGAGCTGAGGATTCAGTCCATCATTGCTCTGGTTCACTTTACATGTTCCGAGGCATTCCATTGTGCTTTGATCAACTGCCTGTAAGAGATTGTGGACCTGGGATCGGTTGACGAGGCACAAAGTTCAAGGCACCAATTTGACAGTCTGTGTTCTATGTGAAGCTGAGGATGAGTCCCATTACCACCTTTTCTTTGCCTGCTCCTACTCGGCTTCTGTTTGGGGAAGAGTAGCTATCCATACCTTGATTGCTTGGCCTGTTCTGCCGTGGAATGAGCTCCTAGCATGGGCTTCCAGTCGTCTAGAGGGCGAGGAGTTAATCATTTCTGAGCCCGCCTTTGTCTTTTAGCGACCATCTACACCCTTTGATATGAGCGGAACCTGAGAATCTAAAGACATCAGTTCAAACCATCTACTACTGTGACTGAGGAGATTACTGGCATTGTTCAGAGTCGTCTTCTAGCTGCTTCCTTCCTCCGTGATGCTCATCGCTATGCTAATCTTCTTAAAAAGTGGGGGACTGTCACTTAGTGTACTCCTGTATTTTCACTTGTTGGCTTTTACTCTATTTGCTGTCTTCAGCTTGCTAGCTTCCATTTTTTTTTTGGTTTGCTTTATAGGCTTTTATCATGTCCTAGGGTATGCCCCTCGTATTCCTGTATATCTCTTTTTTGATATATAATATTTATTGCTGATCTATCGAAAAAAAAAAGAAAAAGAAAGAGGGTGAAACAATGGAGCATACGCACTTACATACATGTTAAGGCCGTACAACGGATCAACATATTGTCCATAGTTGATCCTATATATGGTACAACGTGCCATCACATATGAACATGGCCGATGAAATAGTTGCCATGTACCACAAGTGCAACTCCATTCATTAAATGTTACAGTGTAGTGAATCTCCCCTCTTAAGCCTGATTCAGTCTGATGCCTAGGAGTTGTTACCTGAAAACACATGGTATTTTGATCAAACAACAATAACGAGCACACTCTATTTTAGTGAAAATAGTAGGTGGCCATAGAAACTCGTTGAAAAGAACTCTCCGGCAAGATCCTTGTGACTGACGAAGTATTTGATGCATCCAAAAATTGACATTTACACAAAGACAGTTGCTAGGAGTGCTCGTTCCCCTTTCAAAACACTATTGAACACTTCTAATAAATTAATAGTCATATTACCATAACAATAACCACCATCACACAAAAGCGCCCAACGTTTTTAGGCTCTCTCTATCCACTCTCTAACCTCATCATTAACGTGGATGAAATGATGATACAAAGCATCGAACTTCCTCCTGGAAGATTCCCTCGCCATCAAACTTAACTTTTTCTTAAGTGTATGATTTTTAAATTTGTGGTTGAAATTACTAATCACGTGGCGAGTGTAATACTGATGCTGCCCTTCAAGCTCAGGCCATACCGCTGATATCCTATTCTTGATTCCAGCATGTTGATCAGAAATTATGCACATTGGAAAGCGCCCACCTGTCACAAGTCCGGAGACGCTGAAGAAACCAAGTCGTGCTCAATATGCTCTCCTCGTCCACCAACGGAAAGCACAATAGATATAGACCATTGTTAGCATCAAATATGACAGACCAGCAACTTCTCCATGTATTTCCGATACAAAAGGGTATCATCAACACTGAGCAATGGACAAAAATACTTGAATCCCTCGATGGATACCCCAAATGCCAAAAAACTCCGTGAAACAATGCTTCACCAGCTGCTTGGCTCTTAAATTGTCAGTCGACAAAAGTGCCTGGATTTGAGTGTTGCAATACAGTAAGAAGCTTAGGTAGCATCAGAAATGCTTCCTCATGTGTAAATGGCTGCACTTTGTGCACGCCATTTTGAATGGCTTGCATAAAATTTTAAATGGCGTGCATTTCGCTGAAATTTTTTTCAGATGTACTAGATTTCTATTTTTTTTTGGGAAAATGTGCCAATTTAATAAATTAGTCCTAAACTAGTCAACTAAAACAAAGGCAAAATTAACTAGCTAACAATTCTTATTAACGAATAAACACATGACTAAAATAAATAAGAAAAACAACATAAACTCTAATAAAAAAAACTATTGTATTTTATGATATATTGTATACTTAAATTAGGGTTATTTACATAAAATATTCTTGCACTTTTGCCAAGGTGTCGATTTAGTCATCTTGCTTTTAACTGTACCAACTTAGCTCTAGTAGAAGTTAGTATCATACTTTTTAATTGTTTGATCACATTAGATGTATGACCTAATGCAAATCCACCCTTTAACCTATTATTAAACTCACTCGTGATTAGGATGCTAAAAAATATTTTACCATCTTGACATAACTTTTATTATAGGACCACGAGTAAAATTCAGCTAATTAAAAATTAATTTAGCCTAAAAAATTTGGTCCTAATTTAGCCTTAATATTACGTTAGTCCTAATTTAAATATAATATAACGTAAGATATAGTAAATTTAAAAAAAAAGGTTATAGATGCACTCTCTCTCTCTCTCTCTCTCTATATATATATATATATAGGGAGCGGCTGGAATGAAATTGAAAGTTTTGTAAGAATATGAGAAAAATTAAATCTTCGCTATTAGATCTTAAGTAAGATTAATTAATGGTTCTAAAAGACTCATCGTATCTAGAGCCCTATCACCACCCAATGGTCACCACCACTGCTGCCACTCCTCTTCGCCACTTTGCCATTGCTACTCTCCATCCAATCTCAGATCCCAATGGTCACTACCACTGCCACCCACCACTCCTCTCCGCCACCGGCACCCATCCCTCTCTCTCTCCATCTCATCTCAAATCCCAACAGTCACCACAACCGCCACCCACCACCATCGCCACCGTTCTTTCTCTCTCCTTCCATCTCAAATCCCACGGTCACCACCACCGCCTCCCACCACCACCTCCAATGCCACCCGCCACCACCGAGTGGTGGTGAACGTTGGGATTTGAGATGGATGGAGAGGGAGAGAGATGGGTAGCGGTGGCCGAGAGGAGTGGCAGAGGTAGTGGGCGGCGGCGGCGGCGACAGAGAAGAGTGGCAGCTGAAGTGGGCAGTGGCGGTGGCGGTGGTGGTGTTGGGTGGCAGCGGACTGTTGGGATTTGAGATGGGATGGAGAGAGAGAGATGGGTGGCGATGGCAGGGTGGTGGAGAGGAGTGGCGGTGGTGGTGAGACTCCGGACACGATTGAGCTCTTAGAACCATTGATCAATCTCATTTAAGATCCAATATTGTAGATTTAATTTTCTCACATTCTCAGAAAACTTTCATTCTCATTCCAACCGCTATATATATATATACATATATAATGCTAATTTATTCTCCTCAATTGCACAATTTCAAATTAATTCTTAAATAAGTGTTAATTTCCAATTCTATATGAATGTTTAATGATTTTTCTTTTACGGTTGAAAATTTAAATACACCTTTTTAATTTGTTTCTCCATAATTACATAACGGTAGCTTTATGATTATTTACATTTTAGTAGGTCGACGTTTTTTTAAATAATAAAAATGATCGTAATCTTTTTGAATTAATAAAAAGGTCCATAAGTTTTTATTGTGTCAATAAAAATGCCCATTTCTAGTGTAATCGCGTCATTTTCTGTCAACTACTTTCTTTTATTAATAATGTCATACTAAAATGACAAAATACTCTTCAATACTCTTATTATTAGCCAAAATTTGAGATATTATAATACATAAAAACTATTCATTTCATTTAATTTGTTTAAAAATATGTTGCTTAAAGGGCAATTTTGTAATCTAACTATAATATTAATGGAAAACAGCTGCCACTTCAATTTTGTTGCTAGAAAATAGCGTTATCACACCGAAGAGTAAACTTAAAAAAATCGTAAATTTTTGTTATTATTTCTAAAATGTCCAGTGTTAGATGTAAATAACTAAAACCTCATTTTACTTTCGTTGCAAAAATGCGCAACCAGGTTGAATTTGTCAAATAGACAAATACCCTCTTTACTTAATTTTTCTTACCTTAATTTTTCTTACGGTTTTTATTGCGTCAATAGAAAGGCCCATTTTCAGTGTAATGGCATCATTTTCTGTCAATATAATTGAGTGTCAACTGCTTTTTTTTTTTTTTTATTAATGTTATACTAAAATGACAAAATACTCTTCAACAATCTTACTCTTACGTCATTAACACAAAATTCTAGATGTTGCAATATACATAAACTATTTATTTCGCTTAATTTGTTTAAAAATATGATTATTAAAGGGAAATTTTGTTATTTAACTATAACATTAATAAAAAGAAATGTCACTTCAGTTTTGATGCCAAAAAATAACATTATCAAATCGGAGAGTAGACTTTATATTAATACAACAAAAACTTAAAATTTTTTGGGAAATCACCCGGTTTAGACCCCCCAGCTCCCTTTTAACCTTAAATAGACCACATTCACCTTATATAGACCTTTTTGGATAAAATTGCTCCTTCTATTTCAAAATCCCACCTGTGCACTCCCTCCCCCCCCTTCTCTCTCTTCATTTAATGCAAGACAGGCAAAATGACACTTTTTGACTTTTTTCATTCCTTCTTTCCATTATTTTCCCGCCCATTTATTTTCCTTCTCTCATATTTCATTCTCTCTCTTTTTTTTGAACAGAGATATCTCATTCTCTCTACGTTCTTCGTCTTCTTCTATTATTTCGGAATTTTTCTGTCAAAAAAATATATATTATTTTCAAATTTTTGAGCTCCACTCTCAGCGTCCTGCGTGTTTCCTCGTCCTACTTGCATCCTTGGGTAAAATCATACACGGTGTATGGTGAGTTTTAAGGTGTAAAATCAACATTTGCATTTTTTTTTCAAGTTTTGCTGGTATAATGGTGTCAAATCAACCTTTATAAGTGTGTTTCAAGTAATTATTGGTGTATGATGAATCATACACAGTGTATGATTGGTTATATTGGTGTAAAATTAACTTATATTGGTGTATTTGAAGTAAATAGTGGTGTATGATGAATCACACACAGTGTATGATGAGTTTTAATGGTGTAAAATCAATATTTGCATTTTTTTTCAAGTTTTGCTGGTATAATGGTGTAAAATCAACCTTATAAGTGTGTTTCAAGTAATTATTGGTGTATGATGAGTCATACACGGTGTATGATGAGTTATATTGGTGTAAAATCAACTTATATTAGTGTATTTGAAGTAAATAGTGGTGTATGATCAATCATACACAGTGATTGATGAGTTTTAATGGTGTAAAATAAATATTTGCATTTTTTTGCAAGTTTTGCTGGTATAATGGCGCAAAATCAACCTTTATAAGTGTGTTTCATTTAATTATTGGGGTATGATGAGTCATACACGGTGTATGATGGGTTATATTGGTGTAAAATCAACTTGGTGTATTTGAAGTAAATATTGGTGTATGATCAATCATACACAGTGTATGATGAGTTTTAATGGTGTAAAATCAATATTTGCATGTATTTTTCAAGTTTTGCAGGTATAATAGTGTAAAATAAACTTTTATACATGTATTTTAAGTAATTATTGGTGTATGATGAATCATACACGGTGTATGATTGGTTATATTGGTGTAAAATTAACTTATATTGGAGTATTTGAAGTAAATAGCGGTGTATGATCAATCATACACAGTGTATGATGAGTTTTAATGGTGTAAAATCAATATTTGCATGTTTTTTTTCAAGTTTTGCTGGTACAATGGTGTAAAATCAACCTTTATAAGTGTGTTTCAAGTAATTATCGGTGTATGATGGGTTATATTGTTGTAAAATTAACTTATATTAGTGTATTTGAAGTAAATAGAGGGGTATGATGAATCATACACAGTGTATGATGAGTTTTAATGGTATAAAATTAATATTTGCATTTTTTTCAAGTTTTGCTGGTATAATGGTGTAAAATCAACCTTTATAATTGTGTTTCAAGTAATTATTGGTGTATGATGAATCATAAACGGTGTATGATGTATTATATTGGTGTAAAATCAACTTATATTGGTGTATTTGAAGTAAATAGTAGTGTATGATCAATCATACACAGTGTATGATGAGTTTTAATGGTGTAAAATTAATATTTGCATATTTTTTTCAAGTTTTGCTGGTATAATGGTGTAAAATCAACCTTTATAAGTGTGTTTCAAGTAATTAGTGGTGTATGACGAGTCATACACGGTGTATGATGGGTTATATTGGTATAAAATCAACTTATATTGGTGTATTTGAAGTAAATAGTGGTGTATGATCAATCATACACAGTGTATGATGAGTTTTAATGGTGTAAAATCAATATTTGCATTTTTTTTCAAGTTTTGCGGGTATAATGGTGTAAAATCAACCTTTATAAGTGTGTTTCAAGTAATTATGGGTGTATGATGAGTCATACACGGTATATGATAGGTTATATTGGTGTAAAATCAATTTATATTGGTGTATTTGAAGTAAATAGTGGTGTATGATCAATCATACACGGTGTATGATGAGTTTTAATGGCATAAAATCAACATTTTTTTTTCAAGTTTTGCTGGTATAATGGTATAAAATCAACCTTTATAAGTGTGTTTCAAGTAATTATTGGTGTATGAGGAGTCATACACGGTGTATGATGGGTTATATTGGTATAAAATCAACTTGGTGTATTTGAAGTAAATAGTGGTGTATGATCAATCATACACAGTGTATGATGAGTTTTAATGGTGTAAAATCAATATTTGCATGTATTTTTCAAGTTTTGCAGGTATAATAGTGTAAAATAAACTTTTATATATGTATTTTAAGTAATTATTGGTGTATGATGAATCATACACGGTGTACGATTGGTTATATTGGTGTAAAATTAACTTATATTGGAGTATTTGAAGTAAATAGTGGTGTATGATCAATCATACACAGTGTATGATGAGTTTTAATGGTGTAAAATCAATATTTGCATGTTTTTTTTCAAGTTTTGCTGGTACAATGGTGTAAAATCAACCTTTATAAGTGTGTTTCAAGTAATTATCGGTGTATGATGGGTTATATTGTTGTAAAATTAACTTATATTAGTGTATTTGAAGTAAATAGAGGGGTATGATGAATCATACACAGTGTATGATGAGTTTTAATGGTATAAAATTAATATTTGCATTTTTTTCAAGTTTTGCTGGTATAATGGTGTAAAATCAACCTTTATAATTGTGTTTCAAGTAATTATTGGTGTATGATGAATCATAAACGGTGTATGATGTGTTATATTGGTGTAAAATCAACTTATATTGGTGTATTTGAAGTAAATAGTAGTGTATGATCAATCATACACAGTGTATGATGAGTTTTAATGGTGTAAAATTAATATTTGCATATTTTTTTCAAGTTTTGCTGGTATAATGGTGTAAAATCAACCTTTATAAGTGTGTTTCAAGTAATTAGTGGTGTATGACGAGTCATACACGGTGTATGATGGGTTATATTGGTATAAAATCAACTTATATTGGTGTATTTGAAGTAAATAGTGGTGTATGATCAATCATACACAGTGTATGATGAGTTTTAATGGTGTAAAATCAATATTTGCATTTTTTTTCAAGTTTTGCTGGTATAATGGTGTAAAATCAACCTTTATAAGTGTGTTTCAAGTAATTATTGGTGTATGATGAGTCATACACGGTATATGATAGGTTATATTGGTGTAAAATCAACTTATATTGGTGTATTTGAAGTAAATAGTGGTGTATGATCAATCATACACGGTTTATGATGAGTTTTAATGGTGTAAAATCAACATTTTTTTTTCAAGTTTTGCTGGTATAATGGTATAAAATCAACCTTTATAAGTGTGTTTCAAGTAATTATTGGTGTATGATGAGTCATACACGGTGTATGATGGGTTATATTGGTGTAAAATCAACTTATATTGGTGTGTTTGAAGTAAATAGTGGTGTATGATCAATCATACACAGTGTATGATGAGTTTTAATGGTGTAAAATCAATATTTGCATATTTTTTTCAAGTTTTGCTGGTATAATGGTATAAAATCAACCTTTATAAGTGTGTTTCAAGTAATTATTGGTGTATGATAAATCATAAACGGTGTATGATGCGTTATGTTGGTGTAAAATCAACTTATATTGGTGTATTTGAAGTAAATAGTGGTGTATGATGAGTTTTAAATGGTGTAAAATCAATATTTGCATTTTTTTTCAAGTTTTGCTGGTATAATAGTGTAAAATAAACTTTTATACGTGTATTTCAAGTAATTGTGTGTGTATGATGAATCGTACACGGTGTATGATGGGTTATATTGGTGTTAAATCAACTTATATTGGTGTATTTGAATTAAACAGTAGTGTATAATCAATCGTACACAGTGTATGATGAGTTTTAATGGTGTAAAATCAATATTTTCATGTTTTTTTTTAAGTTTTGCTGGTATAATCGTCTAAAATAAACTTTTATATGTGTATTTCAAGTAATTATTGGTGTATGATTGGTTATATTAGTGTAAAATCAACTTATATTGGTGTATTTGAAGTAAATAGTGGTGTATGATCAATCATACATAGTGTATGATGAGTTTTAATGGTGTAAAATCAATATTGGCATGCTTTTTTTATGTTTTGTTGGTATAATAGTGTAAAATAAACTTTTATACGTGTATTTCAAGTAATTATTGGTGTATGATGAATCATACACGGTGTATGATTGGTTATATTGGTGTAAAATCAACTTATATTGGTGTATTTGAAGTAAATAGTGGTGTATGATCAATCATACACAGTGTATGAGTATGCTTTCGTATTATCCACACTTCAAGTCCAATGGGCACATTTGTTTGAGCGGGCCCCGTCAGAATATAAAATCATTCCTGGATCTTCACCCATCAGCTTAGCTTTTAGTATATTTGGTTTCTTGACAATTGCATTGAGATTAATTTTGTTTTTTTGATCTTGTAGGTCATCTCTTGCAACTGATGTGACTAAAAGTGTATATGGAAGTACAGTCGCGGTTCTCAAAGGCGAAAAGTTATCAATGAGAATCCTGGTATGTTAGCCCTTCTTCCCAATCCTATTCTATTTAGGGCCCCGTTACTAATATGAAACAAATAAATCGACAATAGTAAATCCCAAAAGTGTGAAGTTTTACTAGACTTTAAGCCCAACTTACCGAGTTGACATATCTGAGATCTATGTATAAGGCAAAATGATGTTTCATTTCAAAATCAATTGACAATAGGTGGAGTAACCCAATAGTTCTATAGGTTGCTCCTTTATGCTTCACAGATTTTTGTTTCTAGGTTCAAGGGATTCAAATTGTTACACACTATTCGTGAATAAGACTTTCCCAACAACATCAACAAAAATAGACTTAGTGCCACAACGATTCTCACCTATGCAGGGTTTGGGGGGGTTGGGATACGCAGCCTTTACTCCTTCAGGGTACTACCCTAAAGGGAGGTTGTGTCCGAGGTTTCCCAAACATCCTTAATTACACATTTATAAGCAATGGAAGTAACAAAATCTGATGTTGTGCTTGAATATACATGCTGAAATCATCTATCAACTTCACCGAGTAGTTTAAGCTTCTTCGATAGTTAATCTCTCAACATATACAATTTGAACAGGTCGATCACTCGATAGTAGAGGCATTTGGGCAAGGAGGAAGAACCGCTATCACAACTCGGGTCTACCCAACTAAGGCCATCTACAAAGACACCAAACTCTATGTCTTCAACAACGCAACTGAGGCTAGCATTACTGCGTCTATCAAGACATGGCAAATGAGCTCTGCTAGTATGCTTCACTCCCCAACTCAGCTACCTGTTTTCCTAATTTTCTCTGCTCTTTTCTTAACGATTTTGCGCCCTTATCTATAGGCTAGCGACTTAGAGTACTTAGATTCATTTGTTCATTTATTTAGGGCCTGTCTTATATTGTTTTCTATTTGCAACTTTTGGGTTTTAAGGAACACAAAAACCGGGTTTTGAAAAGTGGTTCTCCTGGTTTTTGGTTTTCTTTTCTTAGTTTCTTGTCAAACTAGAAAAAACCCGCAAACGAGAAGTCAAAAACAAATAAAAATCATTTGCAAAAGCTTGAAAACTACAAATAGAAAACTATATCAGACAGACACTTGCTTATTAGTGTATAAGGATTATATAGGACAACGATATACACTAGGTGTATTGACACCAGTACACCAGCATATATGGCACCAAATCTTACCATCAAAAAGAAAACTAGCTCTTATGTTTCTCTCTTTTCAACAAGTATTGCACAAGTTAGTGTCATACAGTAATCATTTTTCTCAGTGTATCAGTCATTTCACAATTATATATATAACTCTTTTTTATGTGTTTTTTGGGAACATAGGCTAAGGAGACATTCTGGAGAGAGAGACAAGAAAAAACCAAGAGCGAAGGAGAAAAGCATGTATATTCTTGCATTGAAGAACAAACATTCATGAGGAACAAAATGGAGAGAGAGGAAAGGACAATGTAAAGTACAAATTTTTATGTGTCGAGAAGCAAAATGGAGATGTGATTCTGAGTCCAATTATTCATTCAATTAATTATTGTTAATCACTTTGATTAGCAGAAATTTGCATAATATTTGATTCTGATATTTGTTGATCCTTCAATTCATACTTTGTATAATTATTTTTCATTCAGTTTGGCTTGTTGTAATGAAGTTCATTTGTTATGCTTAGAAACAATTATTCTCAACTTTTTTCTCCAAATGAACTTGAAATTCACTGCTTGATTTTCTAGTTATTGGCCTTGTTCCTGTGTTAATAATACTTTCTAGGAGGGACATGTAAAAACAAATGAATTAGAACTATATATTAGAATGAGTTTTCTATTATTTTTTGTTTTATTTTCAGCGTTTCCCTAATTAGAATAAAATAATAACTAAGAAATAAGAAGAAATATTTCCAATATTTTGATTTTTGAATTTCTGAAAAATATATAGATCTTAAAGAAATAAATAATTGGTCACATTTTTATGTTATTATTTAAAAATATTTTTATACTGTAAAATAATAATATAAAAGATTAGGCTATGATAGTGATCACTCTATTATTATCAAAACATTTCTAGAAATAACACAACCCTACTTCAAATATACCAATATAAGTTGATTTTACACCAATCCATCATACACCGTGTATGACTCATCATACACCAATAATTACTTGAAACACACTTAAAAAGGTTGATTTTACACCATTATACCAGCAAAATTTGAAAAAAAACATGCAAATATTAATTTTACACCATTAAAACTTATCATACACCGTGTATAATTGATCGTACACCACTATTTAATTCAAATACACCAATATAAGTTAATTTTACACCAATATTATCAATCATACATCGTATATGATTCATCATACACCAATAATTACTTAAAATACACGTATAAAAGTTTATTTTACACTATTATACCAGCAAAACTTGAAAAAAACATGCAAATATTGATTTTACACCATTAAAACTCATCATACACTGTGTATGATTGATCATACACCACTATTTACTTCAAATACACCAATATAAGTTGATTTTATATCAATATAACCCATCATACACCGTGTATGACTCATCATACACCAATAATTACTTGAAACACACTTATAAAGGTTGATTTTACACCATTATACCAGCAAAACTTGAAAAAAAATGCAAATATTGATTTTACACCATTAAAACTCATCATATACTGTGTATAATTGATCATACACCACTATTTACTTCAAATACACCAATATAAGTTGATTTTACACTAATATAACCTATCATATACTGTGTATGACTCATCATACACCAATAATTACTTGAAACACACTTATAAAGGTTAATTTTACACCATTATACCAGCAAAACTTGAAAAAAAATGCAAATATTGATTTTACACCATTAAAACTCATCATATACTGTGTATGATTGATCATACACCACTATTTACTTCAAATACACCAATATAAGTTGATTTTACACCAATATAACCCATCATACACCGTGTATGACTCATCATACACCGTGTATGACTCATCATACACCAATAATTACTTGAAACACACTTATAAAGGTTGATTTTACACCATTATACCAGCAAAACTTGAAAAAAAATGCAAATATTGATTTTACACCATTAAAACTCATCATACACCACTATTTACTTCAAATACACCAATATAGTTGATTTTACACCAATATAACCCATCATACACCGTGTATGACTCATCATACACCAATAATTACTTGAAACATACTTATAAAGGTTGATTTTATACCATTATACCAGCAAAACTTGAAAAAAAATGTTAATTTTACACCATTAAAACTCATCATACACCGTGTATGATTGATCATACACCACTATTTACTTCAAATACACCAATATAAGTTGATTTTACACCAATATAACCTATCATATACCGTGTATGACTCATCATATACCAATAATTACTTGAAACACACTTATAAAGGTTGATTTTACACCATTATACCAGCAAAACTTGAAAAAAATATGCAAATATTGATTTTACACCATTAAAACTCACCATACACCGTGTATGATTTTACCCAGGGATCCAAGTAGGACGAGGAAACACGCAGGACGCTGAGAATGAAGCTCGGAAATTCGAAAATAATATATATTTTTTTTGACAGAAAAATTCGAAAATAATAGAAGAAGAAGAAGAAAGAAGAGAGATTGAGATATCTCTGTTTAAAAAAAAGGGAGAGAATGAAATATGAGATAAGGAAGACAAATGGGTGGAAAAATAATGGAAAGAACGAATGAAAAAAGTCAAAAACTGTCATTTTGCCTACCTTTCATTAAATGAGGAGAGAGAAGGACGGGAGGGAGTGCACATGTGGGATTTTGAAATGGAAGGGGCAATTTTGTCCAAAAAGGCCTATTTAAGGTGAATGGTATTTAAGGTTAAAAGGTGGCTAGGGAGTCTAAACCGGTTGATTTTCCAAATTTTTTTTATTAATATAGCAAAAATCTAAAAACTTTTTTTATTAATTTAAAAATATTAAATTTTTTCTATTATTTCTGAACCGTCCTATATTAAATTTAACTAACCAAGACCTTATTTTCCATCTTTACTTACCTCCCGTTTGACAACGGGGATAAAAAGGGGTAAAAAAGGGTAAGAATAAAGGGAGATATTTTTTTACCCCTGTTTGACATATTATTCGAGAGGTAAAAGGGGGTAATAGGGGGAAATTTCTTACCCCTCTTTACCCCCCATTACCTTTCTTTACCCCAATTTTTTTAACTCTCAAATTGAATATAAGGGAGATAAGGGTAATTTTTAAAAATTTTTGGACACTTTTATCTTTATTTAATTATAACTCTCTTTACTTTTATTCCTTTACTTAATTATTAAATAAAAGTAATTATTTACATGTTTTTACCCAGTCCCAAATAAAGCATTAATTTTTCTTAACCTTGTCAAGCCGCCGAATAGCGCGCCCTTCCGCCATCGATGGCAGCAAGGAAGCTTTTATCAGAGCTCCGCCGCTCCCGTTTCTCTACCCCAATTCTTTGCCCCTTTCAATCCTCCTCTTACCCTAACCCTAACCCTAACCCTAATTTCCGACAACCGCTTCAAAATCATCCGCCATGGAGCTCCTCTCATTTCCACCAACCCTTTTTCCTCTCCTCATTCTACGCTACAACGTCGTATCGCAAGTATTCCAGCCACACCATGAACTCTGTGACTGAGTCAGAGCTCCGGAGTTTAGGGCTTAGTGATGTTAACGACGTGGAGGATTTGATTCTTCCAATACGATCTGTGATTTCGTTGCTTGATGGGTACCATGACCTCATAGGTCTTCCTTGGTGAGTAATTCGGTAAACTTCTCTCTGTTTGGTTGCTAAGAAAATTGGAGAAAGAGAAAGAAACAGCGATGGAAGCGCAAGGGTTTAGGGTTTATGCGTAATTGATGGCTGTGGGATTTAGTGTTCTTAATTTGGCTATGTGTAGTTTATGCACTGTATTGTGGTTAGGGGAGTAAACGAACGAGTAGTTTATCAAACTACTCGTGTTTGAAGTCGATTACAGCTCGTTCGTATTTGTTGTGGGGGCTCGAGAGCTTATCGAGCCGAGTTCAAACGGCGGGTGTTTGGATTGTTAACATTCGCGAACAATTTGGTAATGGCTTGTTAAGGTCTCATTAAAAGCTCGTTCAGAACTCGTTAAAGGCTCGATATAGTTAACATTAGTTGAAAAATGGTTCAACAATGGCTCGATAGTAGCTTGAATTTGATCGATAGTGAGCTTGACTAGAAAATAACATCGCTTGGTTATGTGCTCGATTTGGCTTAATAATGAGCTTGAATCCGCTCTATTAGGCTAAAGAGCGGAGCTGAGCTAAATATTGAACACATTAAAATCTTATCAAACTGAGTTCAACAAGGTTTGAAAACTCGATAAAAGCTCGGCTCGAACTCAGGCTCGAGTTCGAGTGCTCGGCTCAACTCAGCTCATTTGTGTGATGGGTTTTACTTTATTGTTTGTTTCTTGTGTCTGTTTACACTGAACATTTTTTGGGGGGGGGGGGGGGGGGGGGGGGGAATCTAATTGCTTCCTCATAGGTATTTATTATTATTGATGACTTTGCAGGTGGGTTGTGATTGTCTCATCGACGCTAGCTTTAAGAGTTGCACTATGGCCATTGCTGCTCTTGCAAATGCACAAGTTGAAGAGGATTAGCAAATTGTTCCCAAAATGTAAGATGTTAAATAGCTGTTGTGCCATAGGCTATTCAGTAGGGTAGCTTGTCCTTACCCGAAATAAAACTGTTGTGAATCATGTTGATCTAGATTTGAAACGCTATTGAAGTTAAGGCCCTATGACAAGAGATAATACGTTTAAATTCTCTTCTTCACTTGCCTACCCAAAAAAATTATGGATTTGACAATAGATATAACTCTGTGTCCGCTATTTTATTTGGGCATCATAGAAGTGGTGCCTATTCAACCAACTTAGTATTGCATGGAGCTGTACAGTCTAGTTGCATTCCCTTCCTGCTTCATATGGAAATGATCTCTTGATAGCTTGAGTTCTCCTATATGGAGGCCTTAGCACAATAAAGAGAAATATTCACATGTTGATGTCTTTGTAGGATATATAGGAAAAATGTTTACCATCTTTCTCCGGTCTTTGCATTCAAGTATTTGCTACTTGATGTGCAAAAAGTCAAAATCAAGTTTCAATATCATTTTCGTACCTCTTGGGAGAGAAAACTTTACCTAGTGTCCAGGAAGAGGTATCTGTCTTGCCATGCATCTTAGTTATATAAACTGACACAATTTTGGCTTGAATCTTATGTCAAAATTTCAAAGTGCCGCCTCCATTCCCGCCACCATTCTCAGGAAGGAGTTTTGTTGACCAATTTTCCCTTTTCCGGAGAGAACAACGAGCACTTGGTTGCCCCTCATACTTATGGTTCCTGGCATCTCTCGTGGTCCAGGTACATATTTATTATGATAAGAACATTATTTTGCTTTCTCAAGTGACTGTGACTGGGGGCTAGCTATTTTAAGTAAAAAATTCATGCAATATGGAGGTAGGGAGTGGGATTATGACATTCAATTGCTTAATAGTTTCTTTTTGAGTAAATACCTTGTATACCCACTGAATTATTATGTGAAATCAAAATGATCCCCGGCCTTTGATTTCGTTACGCACAATCCCTAACTATCATTTTATATTTAGTAGACCTGATTGCAACTTGGTCAAATTCGTTTAACAATGACAAATCTGGGATTAGTTTGACATCATGTACAACAACAACAACAGCATTCCCAGTGCCTCACGGGCTCCCGCAAAAGCAGGGTCTGGGGGTGGATGTACGCAGCCTTACCCCTTCCGAGTGGAAGAGAGGCTGTTTCCGAGGGCCCCCAACCTAAAGATCTTGCCGTCCTGGAAGCAAGGCATCCTCACGGCGGCTAGTTTGACATCATGTGATTGGGTAAAATTGGACTTCGTCATATATTACATGATTTGTATGTGATTTTGGTTCATGGAGTTAAAAAGATTTGCACGGAATTGCATCCGCCCGATAAAAATAGTCTGTCGAGAGTGTTTGAGGGAACTAGAAGTTAAGAGGGTCACTTTGAGTAACAATCTAGGGAGTGTCTAAGGTAATTTACCTTCATTTTCTTGATGATTTGAGTCAGATATTAAACGTTGAAATTTTAAATATAATGTAGAGAACTAAAAGCTCGTTCATCGTTTTACTTATTCTTCTGTATGCTGTTGCAGATTCCGTGCTTTCTCTTGTGGATGGCTAGTATCAGGAGAATGTCATTGGGTCATCACCCCGGGTTTGATATCGTAAGCCACTGATAATGTAAATAGCCATTTATGCATTTTGGTACATTAGCATGTTCCATCTGTTGTTTGCTAACATATCTAAGGATTTTGATCTTCTAACCAATGTCTCAAAATTCTCTGTACTTCCTACTTTTTTATCGGGTTGGGGGAATGGTTCTGAGTCATGGTTGCGGAATTGCAAAAACAAGATGTCATGGATGTAACGCATCGTGGTGAAATCTAGGCTAATTTCTGTTATGCATAGGGCATTATTTGATTCCGTGGATCTCAAGAAGGGCCTTTTATATTGGGAACCCCTTTGTTGATATTACCATTTATTTTGTGATCAGACAAACTGCTACTGTGATATGCACAAAGGTGTTGGACTGAACATATAAGCCACATTTTGTTCTTGTAGTTTCATGTGAAATGGCATTTGATGGGATTTTATAATATTTTAATTGGTTTCTGCATAAACTTGGAGTCAATTGGTGACGTAGTTTCTCTCTCCCTTTTTATTGCCTCTCTCAGTGTAGGCAAATGAGGGGTTAGGGTAAATTATTGGAGATGGGCTCATTCTGACCTTGAGAAATGACTCTGGTCTATCTTTTCTGTTATATTCTTGAATCTCTTGAAGGTGAAATGTAGTAGGAAGAATTTTGGACTTTGATATGCTTTGGGTTGCCTTTGATACTCAAATATCTCTGAAAAGAAATGTTTTTATGTGATGGTAACAGGAGCAACTGTCACGTAAAAAGAAGTATGGACTTTGATATGGATTTGAGGTCCCTCTGATACTCAAATACTTCTGATTGAAAAGAAATGTTTTGCATGATGTTAATAAAAGCAACTGATCATGTTTGGAAATGTTATGATATATCCATCCAAAGTAAATATAACTCGTTTCAATATAAGACAATGGTTTAAAAAAAAAAAAAAGGGATCATCACTGAGGGTTTGGGTTTGTATTCCTTAATTATGTTAACCTTTGGAATCTCGTTCCAACACTGACCTTTGATGATTGCAAAACTCGTGTAAACTGTCTGCAGGGTGGCATTCTATGGTTTCAGAATTTGACTGAGTACCCACATGGTATTTATGGGCCCATCTTTCCTGTACTCATTGCTGGTTTGCATTTCTGTAATGTTCAGGTATATGATTTTACTTCTTTCCGCTGACATTAAACTCGTATGTGGATAATCATATGATCTTAGCCCATTTTAATGTATTCTTGATCCTTGTCCTTTATTTGTGGGCTGTGTTAAGGGTAGTTGCTTGTAGTCTTCTGTTCATTTAACTGACATTATACTCGTATGTAGATAATGATATGATCTTATCCCATTTTAATGTATTCTTGAATGTTAATGATAGAGGCACTAGTTATCATTACAACTTGCAGTAGTTCTGGTCACTTTCTATGCCCCTTTATGCCCATTCCAACACATTGTGTTTTACTTCATTATTTCATGGAATCTATCTTTTCGGTTTTGGGGGACTTATCAGCTGGGAGGGGCTTTTTGTGTGTGAAGTAATTATTCTTTATTAGTGTAATGGTAGTGGATGCTTTGTCAGTTTTGGTTTCAACATGGGTTCTCCGCAGATATAAACTTTTCTTTAGCATAATGATGTTTTGTGTCTTTTCTTGAATGGTTTTCTCACGTCTGGCAACTTTTCATTGCTGTGCTAGATATCTTTCAGTTCTTCCTCACTTGGAAAGGTCACAGGCCTGTTTGGTCAGCTAGCCAAGGTGAGTACGTACGATTGTTAGATTTCATCTTAAAAAGCAACATATTGGTCTCTTTTAATGTGAAGGCTGGTTAATAATATGCATGCTGATTCTGATTGTTTTGCAACTTGACATTGAGACAAGAAGTACTCTAGAAGATGAAATATTATGTTCTTTACTTATGCTTGACCATCTAATGCCTTTGAATTATTTGAAACTCAAAATACATAGTTCATCAAGATCTTTTGTAGTGTGATGGCCATTGTCGGTAGTATTTATTTGTCTACGTGTTTGTTTCCTTGGTGCAGTACTACAAGGTTTATCTTGAGTTCCTGACATTTCCCCTACTCTTTATTGGGTTCTATATCCCCCAGGTGAGATTCTTTATGCATCGTTCCCTTTTCTTCCGAGATGTTAGCTCACTGTTAATTGACCAATTTTTCTTGCTGTAGTCTAATTGCATGGCCCTTTCCAATAGAACTTGCTGATGCTATTTGTGGCCTTTGTAAGCGAACACCAATGTTCGTTGAGATACAGATATTTGTTTTTAATAAAAAATAATGGAGATATTTATGTATCTATCAAAGGTCTAAATCTCTTTCTAGAAGAATGCTGGACGTGGCGTTAGTTTGTAACTGTTAATTGCCCTGTCCTACGCCTTATATGATGGGGCGCTGTTGGCTGCTTTCCCATATCTCATCAGATCTCATTTGATCTCTTTTTTAATCTTATGTTTTACCTGTCTTGACAGGGAAGCCTTGTCTATTGGGTTACCAACAGTTCTATAACGTGCTTTCAGGTTTGTCCTTGCACTGGTTGCCATTTGTCTTACATGTCTCTTTTCACAAGTTCATGCATCTTATGCCAGTTTTATTGCTATTTCCCCTGGCTATGGTCTGTGGTTATGAGGAGATGGTCTGATAGGGGCTTCGTTAATTACATTCTTAATACCAAGTTCCAACGTACTGCTCTTGAAATTTCTTGTTTTTTGTATATTGCATTGTTAAAACCTCTCATGTTTATTTTGGAAAAGCATCAACTTATTTTCAAAGATTTGATGATAATTTTTAGTCCCTCAATGCTCAACTCTGCTGTTCTTCGTACTTGATGGTGACCGAAGTTTGAAATGATTCTTGGGAAACTTCGGGTCATTTTCTCATGTTGTGCATGTCCATTGGCTCAGCAACTAGCTCTCAAGCATCCCACCATCCGCAAGAAACTGGGCTTACTAGATGACGAAGCCGTAAGATCAGCCTTAGCCTCTGATACGCGTGTATCTGGCACCAGACAACCAGAGACAGGGACTGGCCAGCGACTTATCTCAGCCCATGATCTATCCCCAGTAGAACTATTAGCTGTAAGTTACAATGGCCATAAACCCTATAACAACGTAGTATATTTTTCAATGTTACATGCATTTTTTCCTGTATAAAGTCAGATCTTTACTTCTGTAATCGATAACAGCTCTCGGTTAAGTACCTGGTGGAAGGGAACATGGATAAAGCTATTCCTTTGCTAAGGTAATAAAGTTTTTAATTGTCAGTCATATTGATTCTGTTGTGGTGCATCTAGCTCTTTGATTGAGTTCCCATTCTAACTTAATGAATTGACTCTGATTGCTTCGGTATATGTCATTTTGCATCAGACTAGCTCTCGACAAGGATCCAGAATACGTTAAAGCAATGGTTGTGATGGGGCAAACTCTGGTGCAAAAACAACTGTATACAGAAGCCATTGAATACCTAGAATGTGCTATTTCCAAGGTTGGTTATGTGCTTTTGGGTGGAAGAAATCTTGTCCTTTTTTAATAAGAAAAGAACTTGTATATTGACACGGTGTTTGTTGGAAGGGAGATCTTCTCCAGGAAAATATTTTCCTTTGAAAAAGATCTTCCAAGGAAAAATGGAATCTAGATTTCATTATTATTTTTTTTTTTTTTGGGATTGATGGGAAATTTGATTATCTTTGGTTCTGTTTAAGTTTAGAGTAATAAACATCTTTATTGTATGAATGCTTATCTAATTCATCACATGATCGGACCAAACTGGTATTATTTGTTCCAATCTTTTTTCTGACATTTTAGATATTTACCGGTCTCATTCCGTTTAGCTCCGTGTTTGAATTGATAAACACCCTTGACATAGGGGCATTGACTTTAAAGCTAGACCAAAAAATTCGGAATTTATGCGGAGAAAATAGCCAAATTCCTCTCACATGGAATGTTGACTTCCTTCCTATTATAAAGGAAGTCACATTCTCCCCAATGGAGAGAGAGCATTTTTCTCAGGAAATAGTTTTTGTCTCACTAATTTGTGCCAAATGAAGGAAAATGGGAAACGACTTCCTAAAATTATTGTTTTCTCCTCTACAAAGTGAAGCCCAAGAGAGAAAGGATGTACAGGATGTAAGAGATGTTAAGACTTCTTGAATGGTAAAAACAAATAAATGAAAATATATAATAAAACTCTCCAGCCTCTAAAGTAAACCAAAGTTATGTAGAAAAACCTCCAAAACTTTTTTCCCATGGAGAACCTAGTAAAACCATCTTATTGTGGCTGAAATATTTTGTTCTACTAACTGGTCAAAGTCACAGATGATAACGAATTCAATGTGTGATTTGTGAGGTAGTCAGCGGAGGCTTGCTGTAATCCTGGATTTATTGCATCATTCTTCTTCCAATAGTTTTGCAAATTGAATATTTAGACTAAAATGAGTGGTATTCTCCGACTTTAATCTTCTCTTGGTATTTTCATCAGCTCTTTCTCTTTGGCCGAGCAGCTGGATCTGAGGATGTTAGTCTTCTAATTCAGGCTTCTACATGGGCTGGTACTGCATATTGTCGGCAGGTACAGCTCTTTGCTTTTAGCAGTGACATATTGATATGCGCTGAACTATTAGGTTATGATTCAATTCAATGAGACCAAAGCTTAAAATTTTTAGAATGATTGATGAAGAAAAAGATAGGTGACATGGATGTCCTATGATAAAGTCTGAGTTAGTAAGAGCTAGCTTTTTTTAAAAAAAGGGCTATCCCTCCTCTTAACAACTGGTTCCGTTTTTTTGAATCATAGATTTTATCCTCTTAATCGGAGAGGCCACTAGTATGCAGTTCTATGAAAAAGACATTCCTTATTGATTTTCTTCCCAAGGAAAGCAGGCACTGTATTGCAGATCATTGCTTTAATTATAGGACACTGCTTTTTCCGGTCAATGGGTGGAACCTCTAGAAAGGTGGGAAAGAGATGCAATAGAACATAAGTTAGTTGCATAATGAAAGACTATTCATTGGGCTTAACGTAAGACACAGATTTATGATAGTATGCAGTTGTATACTTAGTCAACCCACTTAGTGAGAAAAAGACTTTGTTGTTATTTGTGATGATGTGTTAGCTAATGAGCTATTTTGGCTATAGAATTGTAATTCTAATTCTAGCATGTGAACCGTATAATGGAATTAGAATTCTAAACCCCGATTCTAGTCTTAGCCCTAATTTTAGGCTCCAATTCCATATGTTAAACAGGACCTAAGTTGTATTTTATACTTGTTTATCAGGGCAAAACTACAGAGGGGCTAGTACACCTAGAAAGATTGGCATCAATTGAAGAACCAGAAGACTCAAGACACAAAGCTCACTATTACAGTGGCTTAGTTATTCTTGCGAGGTATGCCTTGAAAATCAATGGGTTATTTATTTCCTGTTCTCCTAGGGTGTCCATCTTCACCCCCATCCTGACTCCACTGCTACTGCCAATAGCAAACAACCAACCACCAGCAGCACCACTCAGAGAATTAGGATTCGCCATAAAGCCTCAATTTTGAAACTATTTTGCAAGAATTAAGCATTAGAAAATGGTTTTTTAGTTTTCCATAATTCATAAACTGCAAACTTGAGAGTAATATTAAATGAGTGCTATCTTCAGTTAGTAGCTTCATGGCCCATGGGGATATACTCAGGGCCAGTCAAGACCCTAGGCAACCCGAGCAGTCACTTGGGCTTGTGAGGGTTCCCTTCTGAAAATTAATTATATTATGAGTTTATTTCTATTAGAAACATGTGTACAGTACATTATAATTGTATATGTACATAAATAATATATAGAACTTGCATATTAGCTATTATTATAATATAAAACGATTACTTAAGGTTTGCTTAATATGATCTAGACACCTCTGTCACGGAAAAAGAGCCCATCTATCATAACTTGCTTTGGGCCCCAAAATTTTGGGACCAACTCGAGACAGTTCTAACAAAGACCACTTGATCTCTTGTCCGTGGTCAGTGCTTTGTATAATGAAGGGCGTAAGGGTGAAGCTGTCAAGTACTTGCGCATGGCGGCTGCGTATAATCCAGAGTACAAGGATTTCTTGCAGCAATGTGAAAATGAGATGGATGATTTTGTGGATGATCTTGCCAGCAGTCGACGAAGCGACTACTAGTCTCATTTCAGGTTCAGTTCAGCAAGTTTCTGTTGGGCCCTTTTGTTCGTCGTTTAAAATTATTGTACTTCCTCTTTCTTAAAATAAATCTCTCCTTTGATTTTTTTCAAGTTAAAACTCAGTGGACTTTGATTATAATTCAAAGTTTAAACTTCAGTTTTTATGGAGTTTCGAATAATATTTTCAAAATGTTATTTACAAAGTATTTACTGCCAGTTTCTTTTTGAATTGTGGTCAAATTTTCTTGTTTTGGGTTCAGGAAAAGTTAAAAGTGATACTTATTTTAGTAAAAACAGATGGTAATGATTCTTCATTGTCTCAGCAAGTGTACGTATAAGGAGTGTGATGTATTTGTCACATTCAACTAATTTATTGATTGATGATGGATTCGTTTGTGTTACATTTGTGTTGTGGAGAAAGAACATTTGACTTTTTGAAATGAATGTGAAGATTAATCATTATGAAAATGGTTTAGTATTCAGTTCTGGATATTTTTGCCGAAGGTTTGTGTTTTTGTTTATTGTGTTAATTTAACTTTTTGTATCTTGTTGTGTTAATTCAGTTTTTGTACAATTTAGATTGTGTCAATTTAGTTTATATCATTAAAGTTAATGACTTTTTATTGGTTTGTTATGTCAGGTGCAAGTGATCAAAATAAACTCAGTTCACCCAATTTAAACCCACCTGTAACTTTGTGGTCCAATCATTGAAAATACATGCTAACTCGGTGTTAATTATGGGGTAATGTTATTACCAGGACAAAATTGTTAATGGTACAGCAAGTTTGTAAAATTTTGGCTATTATTTACTATAAATTATATTATTGTTTTGGTAGTAACATTTTTAGCTTGGACAATAGCACCCTAATTTTATTACAGGACTGATTAACAATATATAAATTGAATGGAAACTAAGTTAAGAATTATTGTGACACAAGGGTTTAGGTTGGCTGCTTTCTTAAAGCAGAAATTAGACATAATTAGAAAATGAAATTGGAGTTGGTGCATAGTAATTACGTGTGAGGGGGTAGTATACGGAGACTACAATGGGAAAGCCTACTTGTCATCCTTATCAGTTTTCATGTAGGAGATTGTTACGATTTGAAGATTGATTGTCTCTCAAAACAGTCAGTTTATGATTGGAATTATTAGGGGTTGCAGAAATAAGGTGACTCGTGAGTTTTTAGATTTTATAGTTTTAGAGCTCTATAAATAATAGGGTTTTCTTGTGCCGTGATAAGGTAGGGGGAAAAGCAAGGAGAGCACATATTGGGAGGTTGAGTTTAAGGATAAATACTGTTGTAATATCCCTGTTTCTATACTGAAATTTTTGTGCTCTCCTTTTGCGTGCGTAAACTTTGAACATGAATTCCGGGGTGCAACTTATTTCTTCTAATCCCTTTATTTGAGTTTGCTATTTTTATTTACGGTTCTCTATATATGGGTGGTCCTAACAAATGTAAGATCTCGTCAATGAGGGAGGTGTGGAAAAATCTACTGGCATACTTGAAGGTGAGTCGCAGATAATAACCGATGAGTGTTTATGGATGTTTGAATTGCTACTAAGAGACTCTAGACACATCCATCCTATGAGTTATCCTAAGAGATTTTTGTGCTTTTTGTCATATTAGAATCCCTTCAGCACTTTATGCATTTCGAAACACACAGAAGAGTCCTATAACCGTAATCAGTACAATGAAAATGTAAACAAAACAACTATCTCAAAACTAATTTAAAAGAAAAAGACCAACAAAAAAGAACATGATATCAAAACAGCATGTTTATACTAATCAAACTAGCCCCAAAATGTTCTAATTACATGGTTACTGGGTGGGTGAAGGAGAGAGATAGCCATAGGCATACTTATTTAAAGTATGACACAACAATCGACAGTGTAGTCAATGTCCTCCCTTTTTTAGAACATGTTGCCCTTTATGTTTCTTTTTCTGAACCCGTTGTTCTTTTGAGTATATAGTATACATTACATGGCTTTCTTGCCCCTTAAATAAAATGACCATTTATGGTGACAAATTGTATTCCTATCAATATCATGTTCGACTATGTATTTATGTATCTTATGTACTTACATACATGGGCCCTGATAGGCTTAGGCTTTTAATTGTGTAACCCATCATGCTTATTATAAATATACAAAAGGGCATCCATCATTCTTGGGTTCCTCGTTATTATACATGGTATTGGAGCCAATTAGTCCTCTCATTTTCTCTTCCTCTTCGAGGAAAACCCTAGCCGCCTAATGAAACCCTAGTTTCCTACGTCGCGTCGCCACTCACCATTAATGGCCATGGCCGATGCTGTGTCCTCCGCTCTCGGATCCGTAGTGACGCCGTTGACAATGGAGGACCGATTGCCCCACACGCCTTGCTATCTCCGTTTACCATATCCAATATTCGTCATTAGGTTTCTTTGATTCTTGATCTTAATAGTTCATCTTCTTTCCTTGTATGGCGCCGATCTTCTCTCTCGCTGTGTAGTGGTTATGTGGTTGATGACCATCTTGATGAATCTAGTCCTCAATCATTGGTAGAGGACCCCAATTATTAATGCTGGTGACAAGCTGATGGTCTCTTAAAGTATTGTCGTTGTTTGGTACTATTCTCTCTGATCTTGCTAGTCTTATTTGTGGTAGTTAACTATTGCAACTGTTTAGGGTGCTATTTCTCACCTTTTTTTACTGATCTTGTGCAATCTCAACAATTGCGATTTAAACAGGGGTTTGCTAATCTTATAAAAGGGGATATGTCAATGCTTTCTTATTGCACCAAAAATAACTCCTGTGATAATTTGAGATTCGTGGATTCTCCTGTTACTGATATTAATATGATCGTCTATGCTGTGGATGATTTATTTGATAGTAAGGAATTTAGTGCTATCTGTACTGTGTTAACTACAAGTGTCCTTTCCCTTCTTTTGGAGGTTCACTCGCATCTATCGCATGAAGACTTCCACATTCGGGATGAATATGCAGGTTGTTTTTCCATGGTTTTACTTGCTGCAGGTATTTCAATGGTTGCTAATCCTCTCGGTTTTGGATCCTTTCGATCAATTGCACCATCGTCTTGGGCACCCATTCTCATGTCGTTGGTTGTCTCGCCACCTCTATAACAGCTGGTCAGTTAGGCTCAGGATTAGATGCAACAAACCGCTTTTTATGGACATGGTACCGGTAGGCGTGGGCAAGTCTGTAATCGTAGTGGTCGTTGGGGCCTCAATCGTGAAGGTCATGGTAACGAAAATTGGTTGTGGAATTAGAATATGTGGGGCCCTCTTCAATAGCGTAGGCCATGGCTGGTTGGTCAGATGATGGTTCCTCAGCCCGATGTCTCAGTTTTGTGCTCCTCCAGAGTCTGGTAAGTTGTTCTTTGATCCATAATTCCATCATGCTAATAATAATTATGCTACTAGTTATGGGGTTTTATCCAGGATTTGAGTCTTAGCAGTTCATCCTAGTACAGTCCTTTACTACGTATTCTACCCCTATGCTTGACTCATCACGGGTCATGGATAGTGGCATCATGACTAACACAAAAAGATATCCTTAACGTCTCTTACTCGAGAACATGGCTTATATAAAATTCTTGTTGGTAATGGGGTAGCTATATTTGCTATTGGTTTTGGTTTTCTTAATCTGTGAGGCCATTGGTGACTCATGCACTTGTATCGGTCACCTTTCTGTCCTCCCCTTTCTCCATATCCACGCCGCCCCCATGCATAATCGTTGCCACATTGACAGCACCATCTATTGGCTTGTTGTTGCACACTGGCACTGTTCCCCTTTTTGGATTCAGCCCGGCCAGCTACAGGTTTAGCCCACCAACGACTCTCCTGTCCCATTTTATTTTACCCGTCTCTAGTATTTCCTGTATTTTACAATAAAGCTTGATAATGCTACTAATTATCCATCCCAACAAGAGAAAATTAACATGCTCCTAACTGCCTACCAAATATAAGGGATCATACATGGAACCTATAGATGTCCCCTTCCCTTTATCCCTAAATATATAAATTAGATCTGTGTTGATCAAAGCCTTAGGTATTGTATGGCTGCGACTCTCTCTCAGTCACTTATCAATGACATCATCCAATACTCCACCTTAAAAGCCATTGTATGCCATTGCCTAGCTCTTTCGAGATCACTTGATGGCAAATGAATTTGACCTTCAAAGTGAACTAATCACCCGTCATAGATGGAAAAATAATGTACGCTTATTTGTCAAAACTCAAAAATATAGATAATGATCTTGTTGTTACAAACTCTCATATCTCTAACAGAGAACTTACTCACTTTGCCCTTTTGGGCTTCCTTTTGAATACATTTCTTTTGCTTATTTTGTGGATAACACTTCCCATGCTCTTTACTTGGAGGAACCAAAAACATATCTGTTCAATTAGGAAGTTGCTATCACCTGCTACAATGGACGCACCCCTTTTGATCCCAATCATGTACTTGTTGTTCAAGACATCTCTCCTCAATTAGGAAGTTGCTATCACTCGCTATAACGGGCACACCCCTTCTGATCCTAGCCATGCACCAGTTGTTCAGAGTACTAATCATTATGATTTGAATTGAGGTCATGGTGATCATGATCGTGGTCACAACAACCACCACCCAGTCTATCAGGCTGGCCAATCTGGGCACCAATGCCAATTGTAGCAATACTGGTAGGGTTAGCAATTGCACTGCATTTGCCTTGCAATTGAGTATTACCAACATTTTACTCCTCCTTCAATTACGTAATGGTGTGCTCGGACTAGCCTTGCAGTTTTGCCATATCTGCTCTCGACCTTGTGAGGGTGCTCTTTCATGCTCCAATCACTTCAACATCGTCCTACCCTGATCCCTCTTAGTCTTTTGCCTCTATGGCTATCGGAGAACCTACAATTGCACCCTGACTTTAGAGCATCCAACCAATGATGCCTAATTTAATTAGTCTTAATAAGCTGCTTCCTCATTGTGGTCAACAAAGTGTTCTTGTTGGTGATAGTGCTTTACATCTTGTAACACATTTAGGTCCGCCATTCCCACAAATCCCGCGAGCTTGACCTAAAGAATGTTTTACTTGTTCGAAAATTAACTCACAACTTACTGTCAACACATAAATTGTGTTAGGATAACAATTGTATGGTGGAATTTGTCTTTTTTTTTTTTTTTTTTTGTTTCAATGACAAAACTATATGGACCTCACATCTTTGAGTACTTGGTAATGGTCCCCTCTCTAAATCTTGATCTTACATCACAGGTCTCGTCAATCGTGTCTGTACTGGAGAATTTTGGCTCGATGTCTAAGTCATCTAAGTAGTAGTGCTCTAGGTATTTTATGTAAACAAAAATTTCTAGTACATATTTTCTGGAGATTCATCAATCATGTTGTTTAGGGAAATCACATTTTTTTGCCTTTTGAGCGTGTTTTGCAAACTACTAGTGCACTACTACAACCTGTTCATTCGAATGAATAAAAATCGCCCATTCTTTTTACTTTGAATTTTAAATATTTGCGTTTGTTTATCGGTGACTTTTCATGATTTACCTGGCTATATCTAATGCAACAAAAATATGATATTTTTGGCATATTTATAGTTTTCAGAACTCTAATTGAAAATAAGTTTAACACTAAAATAAAAAATTTTCAAACTGACAACGAACATGAATTTGCCATTGACAGGTGAATTGTCTATGTCAATGCCATGGTTGTGTCTATCATGTCCTTATACTGCAGAAAAAAGGGGAAGCAAAACCAAAGCTTGCTATCTAAATTGAAACGATAAAATGCTTCTAATTTAATCTTGCCTTCCATATGAATTTCGGATGATGTGGTTTGTACCATTTGTTGTACGATCAATCGTCTTTCTACTCCCGTTTTGTCAGACCTATCTACTTATGAAAACTTTTCTAACAAAACTCATGATTTCAAGCAACTTTGCACCTTGGATATCCATGTTATCTCAGCCTTACACCTTCATACTCCTCATAAATTAGCTCTACTATCTACATCAGGTTCTTTTCTTGGGCACGCTGTATGCTGCAAGGGCTACAGATACCTTGATGCCATTACTAAGTGTATTTATATCAGTTGTCATGTTAGATTTGATGAAACATGATTTCCTTACCCCGAGTTACTTTGTCCAATCATCGTGAAACCGGCGGCCGCCATCAACTTGGTGGTGCCACCAACTTGGTGGTGCCACTTATCCTTCCAATGTTGGCGGCATCTGTCACCCCGTACCCAACTCGTGTGCCTAGAGAATAGGCATCCTTTATTAGGACATGGCAAGGTGAATGGAGTCCCAGTCACCTGTGCGGTTGCACCATCCATCCATTTACCTATGATTTGTCGCAACTCCGCTCGTGTCACCTATCGTCTCCCCTAAATGTTGATGATCCACCTAGGACCACATTTGAGATATGTGTCCGTCCTCTGGCTGTCTCCACCCATGCGTCCCCCATCCCAGCACCATCGCCCTAGGATGCGCTCCGGGTCTCTATGGACCATAAGCCTGCCAATATTCGTCTAGCGATGGCTCTGATGGTGCTACGTGCTCGGCCGTGCTCTTCGTCTAGCGTGGCTTTGAACCCTTGAACATCAATTATTGTCATCCACCTATATCCACACCCTATGCAAAGTCATCTCAAAGACGACACTGTCCTTGTCCTTTATTACGGTTGTTTATGGTTTTTATAGGCAGTAAAGAATCCTCAGTGGCCAAAAACTATGGTTGGTGAGTTTAATGCGCTCATTCAAAATCCTACTTGGGACTTGGTTTCCTATGATCCATCTAAGAGTCTTGCAGGAAGCATTTGGAAATATAGAGTGAAATACAAAGCAGATGGCTTTGTTGAATAGTTCAATGCTCAACTCATTGCTCAGGGTTTCCATCAACGTGAAGGGATTGACTTCAAGAAGACTTTTAGCCGGGAAGTCAAACCTTCCATAGTTCGCTTTATATTATCGCTTGTTGTTTCTCATTCCTAGCCTAAAGTTGGATGTGAAAAATGTATTCCTCCATTATTTTTAATGGAAGGGGCTCAAATGCAACAAACACAAGGTTTCATTCATTCAAAATAATCTAGCTTATGTTTGTCTCCTACGTAACGCATTGTACGGCATTAAGCACGCCGCGCATGCTTGGTTCAAGAGGTTCAATGGTTCTATACATATTCTGGGCTTCATCTGTAGTAGGGTTGATGCATCTTTATTTATATGATGCACATCTACCAACTTTATTCGTACATTACTCTATGTGGATGATGTTATTTCTCACTGGTACCAACTCAGCCAACATCACAAACTCATAAGCACTCTTGCCACTTAATTTGCTAAGAAGGACCCTAACCCCTTTGTTACTTCCTAGGCATTGAGGTGAAACATGACCCGGCTAGACTTTTTCTATCCCAACATAGTTACACATGGATCTTCTCACAACACAAAATATGCATTGTGCAAAACCAGTCAAAACCCCTCTTCCTGTCTAAGTCCAATGTTTCCTTAATGAGGGAGAACTACTTGAGGATCTTACTAAATATATAATTGTAGTAGGTGAACTTCAGTATCTGACTATGACTTACCCTGATATTTATTTTGCAGTTAACCATGTTTCCTAATTTATGCATGCACCTAGCCTCTTCGGTCCTATGACTGGAAGGTTTTCAAGTGCTTCCCATACTACTCAAAAACACACCTGACAATGGTCTCTCCATCCTATCTGGATCCTGTAACTGTGGTCACCTTTATTGATGTAGAGTGGGGAATTTTTCTTGATACTCGCCACTCTACTACTAGATATGCATTAACCTCTTCTGGCATGCCAAGAAATGATAAATTGTTTCCAAAATACGATTGAGTACGAGTACCATGCTATGGCCCAAGCCATTACTTAAAGTTATTGGCTTCGCTATTTGATGCGTGATCTAAGCCTTTGTCATTTTGGCCCAATCCTAGTGTATTGTAATAATGTCTCTAACTCCTATCTTGCCATTAATTCTATTTCCAATTATCACAGCAAGCTTATTTACGTAGACTTTCACTATATCAAGGAGAAAGTTCTCAAGGGTGATCTCTAGATTCGATATGCACTCACCACTAAGCAGGTTGCTGGTATTTTTACCAAAAGCCATTATTTTGATCAATTTAACTATCAAAAAAAGTAATCTTTATGTGACTTCTCCCGTTCAGATTCAGATGGCATATTAGAAGATATTACATCTATCTTTAGGATACCTTATGATTGTGATATTGTCTACTTTATCCTTTCTTCTCTTATATCTTTTCTAGTTATATTAGATTCAGATCTAAGACTAGGTGTAAATGAGCTAAGCTAGCTCGCAGGGCCATGAAGCTTGAAAGACTCGGCTCTTTTCAAGCACAAGCCAAGCTGGCTCATTTAGGCTATCGAGTCGAGCCCGAGCCTAGTGAAGCTCGAGCTTGTAGGCTCGCAAACCTAAATGAGTCTAAGGGAGCCTATCTTAATACAATTTATTAGCTTAAGTACGTCCAATCAAATCTAAGTTTGAGCTTAAATGAGCGTAGCCCGAGCCTCAATGAAACCATATAAGCCTATATTGAGCTTAAATGAGCTTAAAAATATGATTAGTTAGGAACCTTCGGAGCCGATTGGAGCTCAATCAAGCCAAGCTGGGCTCGAGCTTATGACTAGTCTAGCTCGAGCTTGAACATTCCCAACTCTGCGAGCTTAGAATTGAGCATGAGCCATGCTAAAGGTAAATGAGTCAAACCCTAAACCTGAAGAGCTCTTACTCGGCTTGGCTTGGATACAACCCTCATGTAGGGGTCTTGTAACCATCATTGCTCATTTAAGTAAAATATATATATATATATATATATTTTCCTCTCTTCAGTTTCACAATATATATATATATATATATATATCCAAAAATATTTAACAAGTGATTGGATGAGGTCAATCATGTATGATTCAAACTTGATTTAGCCCCTGGTCCTGGTAAATCCTTTTACTAGTTTGTTTACTTAAATTAAATGACTTTGATGAAAACACAAACTCGCAAGCACCTTCTCTTTCTCTTCTTTATTCCAACCTTTTCTTTTCTTTCTCTAATTGCCTCATGCCTTTACTTTCAATTCCAAAGTGATATGCGTATATGTAGTTTATATTTCTATCCAGTTGCAACAATGAATTACTCTTTTTATTTGCGGTTGATTAATGGGTTGACGGCTATCGGCTGATGCATGTGAGAGGCTGTCAAATCAATCAATCATGGGATAAATCTGAGTCGTTCGTTTAGCTTGATACATCTCAGCCGTTCATTCTCAAAATTTACCCTTTAAAACCCCTCTTCTCTTTCCATCTTCGTTCCCAAAACATTTCGAACCCTAAAATGAAACTTCATCTTTCGCCATAATTTTGACTTCAATATTCGCAAATTCCTTCCTTTCTTGGTTCATATTTTGCTTGGGGTGGTTGAGGATCTTGATTCCAGGCGTAGATATTTACTGTCATCTTCTTTAGCCTTTGGAAATACAAAAATGGCAGACCTAACCGGTACTATGGAAGTTCGTGGAGCATGGGGCTCCTACTGAAGAACCTACCAAGGAGGTTCGTGAGGATGTTTCCCATTTCGAACGTCCTACTGGAGGTGAAGGCGTCGTCATGGAGGAATGTAAGGAAGCAACTACCTTTGAGCAACCTAGTAGGGGGAGGGCCACTTCAGAATCTAGCCCCCAACGTCCTCCTATTGCACATTGGACAGTGGAACAGGCGGGGCTAGCGGAGAGGTTTCCAGAAGCGTTCTGGGCTCGTCCTTCCCGTGCTTTTGTATCCCAAACGGCGGGCGAAGAAGGAGTGGTTATGTTACGCGTTAGGTATTACTTTCCCGACGATTTTGAGATTCGAGGCCCTAGGGAGGACAAGTGCTCTCTTTACCAGCCAAAGGGTTTTTTCCTGGTTAGTGTAGATGCTCTTGACGTGGGCTTACAGTTTCCCATCCCGCTTTTTGTTTCAAAAATTTTGCTCCTGTGTATTCCCTTGCTAGGTGATGCGAAACACTATAGGAATATATATGGTTTTTTTTTTAGGATGCTTTGTTAACTAGTTTCAGCCAACCCATAGAGTTTTTGATATAATGTTGAAAACTAAACAATTCAAAAGTGGAACCTATTTTGAGAGTAGAGGCGGGTCCACTTTTATCAAGAGTAAACCCTCTAATTTGAAGAATTGGCTGAGTAAGTTTATCTGGGTCAAGCCGCCAGAGCAGCCTCATTATTCTATATGTTTGCAGGTTGTTAACAAGTAGACTCAGCTTGCGATGGAGAGCTTGAATCAGGAAGAGCATAAGGTATATCACTGCTTTACTAGGGAATATTAGGGGGATAAATTTTTGGTGATGCGGAAGCTATTGGAGCAGGAGATAGTGCTCGCCAAAGCCGGGTTTGGCCAAAAGCCATATCCGGGTATGTGTTCGGCCAACTTAATGTTATCTTACTCGGTTGTCATTGCAATGGGGGTATTTACCTTTGTTCTTTACTCTTTTTTCAGCTAAGGAGCTCCAGGCGTTAAACATACAATATTTTTTTTTTGTCTCTTCCTACTGGGAACAGAGGAAAAAGGAGGTGCCCTATCACTGAATGGCCAAAATCAGCGATGAGGCCATCCTGCTAACCTCCTAGTGCTGCTGTTGAAAGACCACCTCACTGAGTTCGTTGTCGCTTGGCGAGTCAAGAAGCGCCTTCGCCTAGCGAAGATGCCGTAATAGAGGTTGATTTTGATGTGGCAGAGGGTAGTAACCCTCTTGCTTTGGTTATGCAGGATCCCCTTATCGACGCTCCTGAAAGAGTTGTTGTTACTGGGTTGCTTAGCGAACAGGGACCTAGGGAAGGCATAAGGGATTCTAGGTTTTCTACGTCTTTTGCAGTTGGTGGCAACATAGAGCCTCTCCCATGATATTTAAAGGAGCTTACCTCTCCGAGTGACTTTTAAAGAGTTAGAAAGGCTTCCTCTGCTGAGACAGCGGTATGCGTTTCACGTGTAACGGATATTGTTTGCTTTAACTTATAATTCCCGCATGCCTTACATGTTATATGCGTAACTTGTAGGGGTTAGGCATGATTGGATCTGTATTGGCGGCAATTCATGATAGGGATGCCAAGCTTTAATGTACTTAGGATGAGTTTGCCTCTTATTATGTTGCTCTGAAGAAATCTCAAGACTTAGAGCAACGGCAAGGCAGATTGGTTGAGGAGCTGAAGACTAAAGTTGTCGAGCTCTCCTTGGTGGAGAAGGAATGTGCCGCCCAAGCTTGAAGGTTATTTGGCTAACTTGCCAAGCCAGTTGGCGGATGCGGGATAAGAGGCGATCGAGAATTACTTTGCCAGCTAGGAATTTTCTGAGTTGAAGAGTCAATTATACTTGGTAGGGGTAGATAAGGCACTATCCAAATTTCAAGAGAAAGTCCGGAGCATTCTCCCTCGATTTGACGTAGTCTTACTTTGAAAGGTGGCTGAGGAGGTTGGCCAAGAGATTAAGAATGAAGGAGGGCAAAGCTCTAGTTCGCCCAGTGATACTGAAAATTAGGATGTCGTCTTTCGAGATATATTTTTTGTCAAGTATCTTTGTTTGTTCTTGGAGTTATCATTTGAGAAAATGAATGAAACATATGTTAGTTAACTACTTTTTGTACATTGCTTGAAGTGTATATTTCTTTGTTGCCATATATTATTAGAGGTATTCTTTGCTCTATGTTTGAGAATAAAATCAAGGAACTTTCTTGGTATATCATGCCAAGAAGAGGCTTGCTTTGGCGATCACTTCGCGTCCATCAAAGAGTACCCTTGTGTATAGTGTAATACCCTGTCTAATTAAATCAGACTCGGTATTATAATATATGAAACTTAGAATAATTAAATTGAATTACGTATCTTAATACAATTAAAACTTGCTATCGTTTCAACCGGAATAAAAATAAGTACAAATGGGAAGTGGGGTGCAAGAAGAAGGAAAAGGGGGGGGGGGGGGGGGGGGGGGGGGGGGGGGGTCTGTAAATACTCCTAACCCCCAACCTCATTTCCTCACCCCTCACCTCTCGACTCTCTCTCTCTTCTCGGTTTTCTCTCTCTACCACTCACGACTCTCTCTCCTCGCTGGCACAGATCCAGTCACTCCGCCGGCATTACCACCTCTTAGAAGCAAAATTTGTTGGATTTAAGCTAGTGAAGGTAAGTATATTACTTCCCTTACTTGTTTGTAAAGTATGAAAATTGCTTTAGATGACTTAATTTGTGTGACTTATATTTTGAATGATTTATTGGTTTGGTAAAATAGGATTGGGCATATGCGTTTATGTGATTATGTGATTTAGACTCTTATGAGTTGAATTATATTGGTTTATACTTTGATTTAACATGTGAATTTCGAAGAAGTTTTTACGAATGTGTGAATTTCGAAGGAAATTATTGTGAACTTGTGATTTGAATCCGGCTGTGTAAGTGTACGGGGGGGAGACATCCGAATCCCGGTACCTATGACGACGCGGGGGAGACGTCCAAATCCCGGTCGTTACATAGAAGGAAATTATTTTGAAATTGTGATTTGAATTTGAAAGGTTTTATGGAAAGAGCTTACAGATAACTACGTTGACCCTCCGGGATCTGTCGACAATGTGAAATACAAAATGTGAAAAGTCGATCTGTGACCCTATCGCGGGAATAATACCGGCACATAGATCTATGTTCGATCCTATTGGATCTGTCGACTTAGAACCGGTTCGAATATGTGAAATGTAAACGTCAATGTGTGACCCTGTCGCGGGAATAATACCGGCCGTAGTATTCGATGCGTCTGTAAGTTTTACCGAAAAAGCTTTTGTGAATGAAAAGAGCTCTTGTAAATAAAAAATATGTGCTACCATAATGTGAATTTCTCTTATACATTGATTTTACTGGATTTGAGTGGAATTTTATCTATTTTAAATAATATGCCTGACCCGGGTAGGGAGTGTAATGTACTTACTGAGCGCGTTGTTTGCTCACTCAATTCGTTTATTTCTCTTTTTCCTAGATTAGTAACCCATGGCAAGTTCCTGAAGGAAGAAAGAGGGAACAGCTTACTCCGGAATTAGTTATTCGTATAGTTGAATAATATATGAATTTTGTTGTAGCATATTAGAACTATCTAGGATATTGTAATTTTTAAGCTTCCGCTCTACTAGTATTAAAATGTTAAGTTTGATGTATTTGGGATTATGTTTTATATAAGAACAATTTATATGATTTTGAGGAGTTTTGATCGAAAGATTCGGGCGTCGTACTACGATGTTGGGATTCATTGTAGTACGGCCATGTAGCGCCTTTGAACTTAAGCCTATTCGGTATTAACGTTTGGGGGTGTTACATAAAGTGGTATCAGAGCCCGGTTTATGAATTTTGGAGAAATTTAAGTGTGAAGGTCTGAACACTAGGATATGAATTTTGGGAAATTTTAGTGAGAACTCTAGGTTATTGAGAAATTTGGGTGTTGAAGTGAGAGCCTTAGGTTATGAACCTTGGAAAATTTAATTGATAGGATGAGAACTTGGTTTACTAATGTTAAGGAAATATAGTTGACCATTTGAATGAGTAACATCAACTATATTGGAGTTTAGAAGTTGTTTAACAACGTGGTTTCTTATGTAATTTGAATAAAGGTGAAGATGAGTGACATGAGCGAAACATTGGCATCTCTGAAAAGAAAGAGAACCCTGACAGAAAAAAGCAGGGTTCCACCCCCGATCGAAGAAGACCTTAGTGAATCGGAGGAGGATACAGAAGAAGAGCACCCTAATGACGAACGCGTTCCCCTGCAGAACAGACCCACTTGTAATTTTTAAGCTTCCGCTCTACTAGTATTAAAATGTTAAGTTTGATGTATTTGGGATTATGTTTTATATAAGAACAGTTTATATGATTTTGAGGAGTTTTGATCTAAAGATTCGGGCGTCGTACTACGATGTTGGGATTCATTGTAGTACGGCCATGTAGCGCCTTTGAACTTAAGCCTATTTGGTATTAACGTTTGGGGGCGTTACATAAAGTGGTATCAGAGCCTGGTTTATGAATTTTGGAGAAATTTAAGTGTGAAGGTCTGAACACTAGGATATGAATTTTGGGAAATTTTAGTGAGAACTCTAGGTTATTGAGAAATTTGGGTGTTGAAGTGAGAGCCTTAGGTTATGAACCTTGGAAAATTTAATTGATAGGATGAGAACTTGGTTTACTAATCTTAAGGAAATATAGTTGACCATTTGAATGAGTAACATCAACTATATTGGAGTTTAGAAGTTGTTTAACAACGTGGTTTCTTATGTAATTTGAATAAAGGTGAAGATGAGTGACATGAGCGAAACATTGGCATCTCTGAAAAGAAAGAGAACCCTGACAGAAAAAAGCAGGATTCCACCCCCGATCGAAGAAGACCTTAGTTAATCGGAGGAGGATACAGAAGAAGAGCACCCTAATGAGGAACTCGTTCCCCTGCAGAACAGACCCACTGGACAAAACGGCCAGAACTCAGGTGACTCCTCTAATCAGTTTGATGTTGCAACAATGCACCAGCTCATGGTTAAGCTTTTGCAACATCAACAACAAGCTTAAGTTGTGCCTCCCCTCACTCGACGCAGTGAAGAGACCCCGTTTGAAAGATTGTCAAAATTGAGGGCCCTAAAGTTTGAAGGAGCTGATGACTCTTTAGAAGCTGAAAAATAGATACGAGAGATGGAGACCTTGTTTAAGGCCATGTCAATAGCCAATGATGATAAGGTTCGAGCAGCTACCCCTTTTCTTAAGGGGGATGCTGAATTTTGGTGGACTACAGTCAAGGTGGCATATAAGAACGCCATTGAACATTTGAGTTGGGAAGAGTTTAAAGAGACCTTCTACAATCAGTTCTTCCCTTTCAAACCTGTTTGCTTTACTTGTCTCTAATGTCATGATGCTTGGGCTGAAACGTCCCAATTCATGAAACTTGTTAGCATATTGCAATACCGTCATCTGCTCTCCTTGTCTTAGCTCATAGAATTCATTTTCTCGCATTAGAAGGCGTCTGTCAAGTGTCATCTTTAAGAGATACAAGGAGGTTCTTGAACGCGCTCTGAAGGTCGAAGCAGATCTGAAGTTGGAAGGGTAGGAATATGCTGCCAAGAAAAAGTTGCCAGATGGCAAATCTCAAGGAGGAAAGCCTAACCGGTTTGGTGGCAATGAAAAAAGGTTTCGTACGAAGATTCCAGAGAGCTTTAACACTGGGTTCAAAAGATGCGAGTACTGTGGTAAGGAACATCATGGCGAATGCTACAGAAATTTAGGGGTTTGCTTCCAGTGTAAGGAGAAAGGACACATAGCCCGTAATTGTCCTCTCCAGAATAGAACCAGGAATGACAGACGGGGACCTCAGGGTAATGCCAGAGTTTTTGCTATGATCCAGAAGGACGAGACTGCCAGTGACCGTGTGGTGACAGGTACCCTTCCTATCAATTCTACGAATGCGCATGTATTATTTGACACTGGGGCCTCCCACTGTTTTGTGGCTAAGAAATTTGCCTCTAGGTTGACTTGTGAGCCGAAACTGCTAGATGAGCCCTTTTATGTGGCATCGTCATTGGGGTATGATGTGCTTACTGATCTTGTGTGTAAGGACTATTTGGTTACAATAGGCGGCGTGAAGTTAGAGGCAGACCTAGTACTCTTAGATATGGAAGATTTTGATGTGATTCTAGGAATCAATTGGCTGTCTTCTTATCACGCACATTTAGACTGTTTTGGGAAAAGGATTGTGTTTCAAATTCCTAACCAACCAGAGTTTGCTTATCATGGGAACGGGTTAAATCCTCTTATGGGAAGTCAAGACTCTAAGGCTTCTAGTAGGATAATTTCAGCCCTAAATGCTAGAAGGTCCCTAAGGAAGGGATGTCAAGGATTCCTTTGCCACATATTTGACAGTAGAAGGGACGACGTGAAGTTGGATGGTATTCCCATTGTTAGGGAATTTCCTGAGGTCTTTCCAAAAGACTTGCACGGTTTACCTCCAAGTAGGAAAATCGAGTTTGAAATTGATCTAGTACCTGGTAGTGGACCCATATCCAAAGCTCCTTATAGAATGGCTCCCTCTGAACTACGAGAATTGAAGGTACAACTACGAATTGTTAGATAAAGGCTTCATCCGACCAAGTGTCTCGCCATGGGGCGCTCCAGTATTGTTCGTGAAGAAGAAGGATGGCAGTATGAGGTTGTGCATTGACTACAGAAAATTGAATAAGGTGACTATAAAGAATAAATACCCCTTGCCTCGAATTGATGATTTGTTTGATCAACTTCAAGGTGCTAAGGTCTTTTCTAAGATTGACCTACAATCTGGTTATTATCAACTAAAGATCAAAGAGAAGGATGTGGCTAAGACTGCTTTTCGAACCAGGTATGGCTATTATGAATTCTTAGTTATGCCTTTTGGGCTGACAAATGCACCTGCTGCTTTTATGGATTTGATGAAGACAATACCTAGATCGATTCGTTGTCATATTCATAGATGACATATTGATCTACTCTAAGAGTAGGGAAGAGCACGAGGAACATCTGAGGATAGTATTGCAAACCCTGCATGAGCACCGGTTGTATGCCAAGTTGAGTAAGTGTGAGTTTTGGCTTGACGGAGTGGCATTCTTAGGCCATGTGATATCCAAAGATGGGATCTCAGTGGACCCGAGAAAGTTTGAAGCGATATTGGGATGGAATCCACCTACAAATGTAACAGAGATTCGAAGCTTCTTGGGACTGGCGGGTTACTATAGAATATTCATTAAGGGGTTTTCGCAGATTGCACTTCCCCTCACCCGTTTGACTCAAAAAGGAGTGAAGTTCGAATGGACCAATGAATGTGAAGGAAGCTTTCAAGAGTTGAAGAAGAGGTTAGTATCCGCCCCTGTACTTGCAATACCTACGGATGAGGGCAATTTTGTCATTTATAGTGACGCTTCAAAGAAAGGACCAGGTTGTGTGTTAATGCAGGATGAGAAGGTGATAGCCTATGCGTCCCGACAATTAAAGCTTCATGAAAAGAATTATCCAACGCATGACTTGGAGTTAGCGGTGGTGATATTCGCTTTGAAGATATGGAGACATTACCTTTATGGAGGATCTTGCCAGATTTACACAGACCACAAAAGCTTGAAATATTTGTTCACTCAGAAAGAGTTGAACTTGAGACAGAGGAGATGGTTGTAATTGATCAAGGACTATGATGTAACCATTAATTACCATCCTGGAAAAGCAAATGTAGTTACAGATGCACTAAGCAAGAAGTCAGTGGGCAACTTAGCTGCTTGATCACTTCTCAGCCTAAACTACTCAGAGACTTGGAAGAAATGCATATTGAAGTGTGCATCGGTGATAAAATGGGGGGTGTTTTAGCCAGTCTGGGTGCACAACCGCCATTGTTAGAAAAGATCAAGACCGCGCAACAACATGACCCGTTTTTGATGAAGATGAAAAGTAAGATGACCAATGGGGAATCTTCAGACTTTCTATTGCATGAGAATGGAGCATTGTGTTTCGGAGATAGATTATGTGTACCTGATGACCTGGCAATTAAGAGGGATATCATGAGAGAAGCACATAGTTTCTGCTTTTCGGTACATCCTGGAGGCACAAAGATGTATAGAGACCTGAAAAATCGCTTTTGGTGGAGAGACATGAAGCGAGATATTGCTGAGTTTGTGGCTAAGTGCTTGATCTGTCAACAAGTGAAGGCCGAACACCAAAAGCCTGGTGGATTGCTACAGTCATTAGAAGTGCTTGAATGGAAGTGGGATCGAATTTCCATGGATTTCGTCGTTGACCTACCGAGGACGGTTAGGAAGAATGATGCGATCTGGGTCATTGTGGATAGACTTACGAAGAGTGCACATTTTCTTCCTATTAGATTTAATACTCCGTTAGATAAGTTGGCGAAGTTATACATTGATATTGTGATGCGGTTGCATGGTGTGCCAATTGAAATTGTTTTTGACAGAGACCCGAGGTTTGTGTCAAGGTTTTGGGACAGTCTGCAGAAAGCTTTGGGAACTAACCTGAGTTTGAGTACCTCTTACCACCCTCAAACAGACGGGCAGACTGAGAGGACTATTCAAACATTGGAGAACATGCTGCGTGCCTGTGTTATAGACTTCAGGGGTAGTTGGGATGACTACATGAGTTTGGTAGAGTTTGCCTGCAACAATAGCTACCATTCTAGCATTGGGATGGCACCGTATGAAGCCTTGTATGGGTGAAGATGTAGAACTCCATTGTTCTGGAATGAGGTTGGAGAAAGGAGACTGTTAGGTCCTGAAATTGTACAAGATGCTGAAGAAAAGGTCAAGCTGATCAGAGAGAAAATGATGATAAGTCAAGCTAGGCAGAAAAGTTGGGCAGATAAGCATAGAAGACTATTGGAGTTTTCAGTAGGTGAACATGTGTACCTAAAGGTATCTCCAACTAAAGGTGTGATGAGTTTTGGAAGAAGGGGTAAGTTAAGTCCGCGCTTTGTAGGGCCATTTGAGATTTTGGCAAAAGTTGGAGACGTGGCTTATAAAGTAGCCTTACCACCAGAACTGTCCAGAATACATAACGTATTCCATGCTTCTCAATTGAGGAAGTATATTTCTGACCCTTATCACGTGATACGACACGAAGAGTTGCAAGTACAAGAAGACCTGACTTATGAAGAGCAGCTGGTTCGCATAATCGATCGGAAAGAGCACAAGTTAAGGCATAGAACGATCTCATATGTCAAGATTTAATGGAGTAACCATACTCATAGAGAAGCAACATGGGAGGCAGAAGAAGAGATGAGAAGCAAATACCCAGAATTATTCCAAAACGAAGGTAAGTTTCGAGGACGAAACTTTTGTTTAAGGGGGTGAGGATGTAATACACAGTCCAATTAAATCAGACTCTGTATTATAATATATGAAACTTAGAATAATTAAATTGAATTACGTATCTTAATACTATTAAAACTCGCTATCGTTTTAACTGGGATAAAAAGGAAGTGGGGAGCAAGAAAAGAAAAGAAAAAAAAAGAAAAAAGAAAAAAAAAAAAAAAGAACTTGGAGTGGGGTGCAAGAAGAAGAAAAAAAAAGGGGGTCTATAAATACCCCCAACCTCATTTCCTCACCCCTCACCTCTCGACTCTCTCTCTCTCTTCTCGGTTTTCTCTCTCTACCACTCACGACTCTCTCTCCTCGTCGGTACAGATCCGGTCACCTCGCCGGCGTCACCACCTCTTAGAAGCTAAATTTGTTGGATTTAAGCTAGTGAAGGTAAGTATATTACTTCCCTTACTTGTTTGTAAAGTATGAAATTGCTTTAGATGACTTAATTTGTGTGACTTATATTTTGAATGATTTATTGGTTTGATAAAATAGGATTGGGCATATGTGTTTATGTGATTTATACTTTTATGAGTTGAATTATATTGGTTTATACTTTGATTTAACATGTGAATTTCGAAGAAGTTTTTACGAATGTGTGAATTTCGAAGGAAATTATTGTGAACTTGTGATTGAATTTCGAAGGAAATTATTGTGAACTTGTGATTGAATTTCGAAGGAAATTATTGTGAACTTGTGATTTGAATCCGGCTGTGTAAGCGTACGCGGGGGAGACGTCCGAATCCCGGTCGTTACATAGAAGGAAATTATTTTGAAATTGTGATTTGAATTTGAAAGGTTTTATGGGAAGAGCTTACAGATAACTACGTTGACCCTCCAGGGTCTGTCGATGATCTGAAATGTGAAATACAAAATGTGAAAAGTCGATCTGTGACCCTATCGCGGGAATAATACCGGCACATAGATCTATGTTTGATCCTATTGGATCTGTCGACTTAGAACCGGTTCGAATATGTGAAATGTAAACGTCGATCTGTGACCCTGTCGCGGGAATAATACTGGCCGTAGTATTCGATGCGTCTGTAAGTTTTACCGAAAAAGCTTTTATGAATGAAAAGAGCTCTTGTAAATAAAAAACATGTGCTACCATAATATGAATTTCTCTTATAAATTGATTTTACTGGATTTGAGTGGAATTTTATCTATTTTAAATAATATGCCTGACTCGGGTAGGGAGTGTAATGTACTTACTGAGCGCGTTGTTTGCTCACCCAATTCGTTTATTTCTCTTTTTCACAGATTAGTAACCCATGGCAAGTTCCTGAAGGAAGAAAGAGGGAACAGCGTACTCCGGAATTAGTTATTCGTATAGTTGAATAATATATGAATTTTGTTGTAGCATATTAGAACTATCTAGGATATTGTAATTTTTAAGCTTCCGCTCTACTAGTATTAAAATGTTAAGTTTGATGTATTTGGGATTATATTTTATATAAGAACAGTTTATATGATTTTGAGGAGTTTTGATCGAAAGATTCGGGCGTCGTACTACGATGTTGGGATTCATTGTAGTACGGCCATGTAGCGCCTTTGAACTTAAGCCTATTCGGTATTAACGTTTGGGGGCGTCGCATATAGTACATTGAATTGACGTGTAAACACTAATGGTGAAGAGTTAATATCAATATTATCCATAGATAACGAGTAGTGAATAGCTAACAGTGAATAATATACACCCAATGAGTAACGTATACCATACGTTAATGCATAACCAGTAGTGAATAATGTGCACCGCTAAGGAATAACGAATGGTGAGTGGCATCATCCCAAACAATTAATGAATAACGAATCCTGTGTGCACCAATAGGCAGCTTGTAAGAACATAATGAGTAGAGAATCTAATTGCATTTCTTTTAGGCATATTGAAATCGCCTGTAGGAATGCTTTGAATAGCCATATGTAAGTAGGAAATAGTGGATTGTAAATATTCATTCCATCAATGAGTAGCGAGTAATGTAAACCCATACTATATACCAATGACGTGAAACCATAACAAATTGTGAGTGGCGTATGCTGCTAATAATTAGCCAACAACAAATACTATTTATAAGTGATGAATAACATCAACCAATACCATTAATGAATGGCGAGTCCTATAGGTGCCAAGATGCAACCTGTAGGATCATAGTGAGTAGAAAGTTAGGTGGCATTCCTTTTAGGCATAGTAAATCTGCCAGTAGGAACGCTATGAGCAGGCATGAGTGAATAGGCACTAATAAATAGGACACATCAACTCCGTCAAGGAATGGTGAGTGATAAATGGCGTAAATCCAGTTCATATGCCATTGGTGAATTATGAGTGGCGCCAATGAGCAATGTCAACGAGCATCTTATACTAACAACTTTAACAAATGGTGAATAGTGTATTGAGCAGCAGCAATAAGTAGCGAATGTTAACAAACGGTGAGTAGCATATGTGAGTTGCATCAACGAATGGCTAGTCCTGTAGGCATTAGGAGACAACCTACAGGATTGTATAAGTAGGGAGTCTGATGGCGTTTCGTTTAGGCGTACTGAATCCGCCAGTGAGAACACTTTGAGTAATCGTGTATGAATAGGGATTAATGGGAGTACCTAGTGAATGGCACATAGCGACTCCACCAAGGAGTGGCGAGTCCCATTTACGCCAGGAGGCGCCCCATAATATCATATCGGGCAGAAGGCTAGGTAACACTCCCATAGGGCATATTGAAATTGCCTGTGGGAGTGCTTTAGGTAGCGCACTAACAACGGACCACACAATTACACCTTAAGTATAAGAAAAAGAAGGCGGTATTGACCCTTGTTCAGAAATACAAAGTTCTTGGCATTAACTTTGAAGGCGGCAACCCCTAGCTAAGTTTGAAGGTGGCAACTTTCTGCCTGGTTGGTTGATTGATTGGCAGTAATGACAAGCCAAGCTTACTGACAAGCCCCCTACCAAACTCGTTGGCGGTAATTCATGGCTCAGTTGGTTGGCGATAATACGCTTATTGGCAAGACTCTTGCTGGACTTGTTGGTGCTAGCATCCAGCTTGGTTAGTTGGCAGCAACACCCCGTAAAGGTAGGCTTTGGTGTACTCTATTCAATTTTTTTTGTCTTGGTCGCCCATAATTCTAAAACCCTTGTCGATTTTATGCGTGAAGAAGTACTTTGAGATAACTTGGGTGGTTGTTATTAAGGGGGGTATAGGTTTTTGACACATACAAGTTGACACTTCGAGGCTTTATGATTATGGATTGGGAGCGTAGAGCCTAACAAATAAATCGACACTTAAAACCAAGTTTTATATGCCCAGCCCCCAGCTTAGTAAAAGGATTGGGTGCCAACCTAATAGGCAAAAAGGGACTTGGTTTGAGGGTAGATGTAGCAAGAAGGGATAAAAACTTAAAGTCCCAACTCACTTGGACAGCCCCCCGGGCCTAAGCTTGAAGTGGGCAACCAAGCCCCTAGCTAAAAACTTAACCCGGAGTGGATACCTGTGCTTCCCAACCAAGAACTTTACTTATGGCGGACACTGTAGCCCCTAGTGTAGTGGAAGGCGTGAGTGCTTTATAGGAAACGCCAAACCAAACACTAGTAGGCTATCCTTTCCATAGACGACGCCATTTGTTTTGGGATAAATTGAGCAGGTGAGAGCCGAAACAAAGTTGAGTAGGATCTTTAGGATGAGAGTCTGACTTAAGTTCTCACTGGGAAGTCAACCGTTGGGGCATTTGGTCCGGGCTTTCCTGCAAAATGAGCAAGGCCGTTAGAGGGACCAGTGGGTTAGACCGCGGGAGACCCCTCCAATGCCTAAGTCAGTAAGGGTCGTGGTTATAATATATAAGCGTAATAAAATACTTAGCCCAGGGTAAGTAGGAAGTTACTCTTGGAGAGCTGGGGGAGTATGGGCCAACAAAGGAAAGGTGGTTGGCGTGTGTCGTAGTTGGGAAGGGGGGGTGATGTAGGGTGTTGGGTTTGTGGAGAGGGAGAAAGAAGTGAGGTTCTCCAGCCTTCCTTCCATGGTGAAGAAGAGTGGGGTATTGGCGGTAGTGAGTTGCTTAGAGAGAGAAAGGTATGGAGAGTGTGGAGTGAGCCGAGAGAGAGGTGCCGGGTCCCCTAATTGGGGGAGAGGAAGTGGGTATTTATAGAAGAGGCAAAGGTGTTTGCAGTAAGTAGGAGTTGTGAACCACCTTGCCCTTATCGATCCTCCCTTCCCTCTATTTATATGCAAAGGGGTCTAATTAGTGTGGTAGGTAAAGGGAGGCGGTGGGTGAGGATTGGTTAGGTGGTCGGCAGCCTTCCCTTGGGGAGAAAGCAAAGTGTACCAGTGGTGGAGGAGATTGGCGATAGCATGCTAAGGTAAGTGGATGGCGGTACTACTGGATAGGCTGTTCCGTTAAGGGTATTGCCACCAAGTGTCTGTCGCCAAGGACTCATCCGTGGATCCCTCGCGGGGTGTTGTACTAGGGTTGTATGCCACCAAGGGTCTGTCAGGGTTATACCGCAAAACATGTACCATCAAGGGCCTGTTGGCCAGTGTCCCGCCAAGTACGTGCTTTACGATGTTGAGGCGGTATTCTGCTACCGGTATTCCCAATACTCGCCGACTAGTCTACTGCCAAGGGAAGCAGGCAGGTCAACTTATTTCCCTAACAGAAACAATGTTAATGATTTTCTACTTCTAGATATGTTTTTCAAATAAAAAATGAAAAGAAAAAACTGAATATAGAAAATAAAAATTATTTTCTCCTATAAACAAAGTATATCATTTTCTTTGCTCTAGAAGAAGAAAAATAGATTCTTCATCGATTTAAAAACATTTACATATACATATTTTTGGCCAAACATTTAAAAAAAAGAAAACTTAATAAATGTAATAAATATAAAAGAATAATCTTTTTGCTGGTTATAGTGCAGCCAAATGGGTCACTAAATCCCAGTCCAAACGAAAAGAAAAGAGAAGTGGGAAAAGAAGGAAACAAAATTAAGATCAAAAGGAGTAGCCTTTGACAGTTTCAAAATGGGAAAGTGGACGGGACAGAGTGATGAGAAAACGAAGGTTAGTTTTCAAGTCAAAGTTGTACACTACTGTAAACTAGTGAAGTCACCATGCTCAGATAATCTTCCTTTTCATACCCTGGATTTGGCTTCTATTAATTTGTGCATCTCTGCGTGGGCCCCTTAAAAATACAATAATTAAACTAAAAGTAATCTAATTACATGTTAATATACTAAAAAAATAATTCAATTTTGTTTTTTAATAAAAAAATAGCCCAACTCTACTTTTTTTACCAAAAAAATACAACTCTAACTTTTTTACCAAAATAACGTAACTCTAACTTTTCTACCAAAAATAACAAATCTAACTTTTTTAACAAAAATAACTAAACTTTAAAATTAATCTAAAAATAACTTAACTCTAAAAATTTGATTTAAAAAATTTTGAATTGTGGTGCGTGGTATGATGCTCCGACAATATATTTTTCTTCTATGTATTTTTGGTTTGGCTTGTTCTTTGTAGGGCTACAAATGAGCAAGCCGGCTCGCAAGCTAGTTTGACTCGACTCGTTAAGGAATCGGCTTAGGTTTGTCTAAGCTGACTTGAGAGCTTGCTCGGCTCGTTTAAGAGTGGCTCGTTTAAATAAACGAGCCAAATCAAATCGAAGCTAACTTGGCTCGAAAGGCTCACAAGCCGGCTCGTACAGCTTGTTTATGAGCGCATGAGCCTGCTCAATTATTGGCTCGCATGTCTAGATTGCGAAATTTAGTTACATGTATGTATTTTTTATTTCTAATTTTCATACATGATTTATTTTATCACTCTTTTCTGAAAATTCAAGTAATAATAATTATAAATGAGTATAATAAGTCTAATAAATGAGCTTACCAAGCCTAGTAAATGAGCATAATGAGTCGGCAAAACTCAACGAGCCAGCCCATCAAATAATCAAGCCTAAATGATACCAATAAAGAGCCGGTCTCGTTTACTAAACGAGCCGACCACAGATATGCAGCTCGGTTAGATAAATGATACGAATACCGAACGGGTCTCATTTAGTTAACGAGCCAATCCGAGCAAGGTACGGTTCGGCTCAGCTTGGCTCAGCTCATTTGCAGCCCTAGTTCTCTGGTTGTATTCCTCCGTTGTTTTGCTTGTTCAGTGACTCGGGACATTGCTTCTTCGTGGAATTGTACTCAATTATCAAAAAAAAAAAAACGTATTTTTAGTTTGGTTCGGTGGAAAAGAAATTAAGCCAAACCAAAAATACATGAAGAAAAATATATTATCATAGCATTATACCACACGCCATGCTTAGTCACTTATTCATTATTTTTTAAATTAATTTTAGATTTTAGCTATTTTTGGTAGAAAAGTTGGAGTTGGATTATGTTTTGGTAGAAAAGTTAGAGTTGGATTATTTTTTTGTTAGAAAACAGAGTTGGATTATTTTTAGTAGCTAGAATAACAGTAGTTGTGTAGCCAAGTTCACCCGCCCAATGCCAATTAGGCGAAGAGCTAGCTTTGCTATCCTGGCTCAGGGAAAAGTCTACTTGCTTGCGTCAGAGGGTGACCCTTTAGTTTTTGGGTTTGCTTGTCATTTTTGTTTGAAGAGATTCTGTTAGTCTTCTGTGTACCTTAGTACAAGGTCGAATAATATAGAATAACGATAGAAAGAATTGCTTAAATAACTAACGCGTCCAAAATCAGAGTCATGATCTACTAAAGGTATCGGAGATTGATTGGTTCAAATCCAATTCGTGACATGAAAAGTTAGAGTTGTGTTATTTTTTTTTATAGAAAATGAAGTTGGGTTATTTTTTGATATATTGATATATAGTTAGATTATTTTTAGGTTAATTGTTGTTAAATATATAATATGTTATGGGTGCAAATAGTGAAAGTGAAATATCTGAGATAACGAAACTTTTTAAGCTGTTTTTTTTAAACCTCGTGACTCGTTGGCTAGAAGTATATTTTGAGTTGTAAGGATCTTATTAGGAGAGGCATTCGTGGCAAGTGGGAAATGGTACGAAAATTTTATTTTGGTTTGATGTATGGTGCATGTCATGCATTGGTTTGATGCTTGATGCTTAACTATTACTTTATTGTTTCCTTTGTTTTCTGCCTTTTAAGATTGGAGGCACTAAGATACAACCTCTCTTTAGGGTAACATTCTGAAGGGATAAGGCTACATACATCATCCTGCTCGACCCTCCTTTGGTGGGAGCCTCGTGGCACTACTAAGATTGATGTTGTTGATGTTATTGTTGTTGTTAAATGGTGCTCTCATACTCTTGTTGAACTGGTGGAAGATTACATGTCGCTATAAACCCCTGAATCTAAAAGTGGATATCTTTATTCAACATGGGGAATGGGAGACGGAGGAGCTGTATTAGTTTCTCCATAGCCATCTATTACCCCTAGTGTTTTGCATTTTAATTCCATTTCACCTTTAGACATGATCAATTTTGTTGGGGTTTTACGACAGGTGCGAACTTCTTGATGACATCGGCAACATGGCTTGCTCATGATATGAAATGGATGGACAAGAATAGCTAGCCATTAAAATGGCTATGTAGTTAGCCCATTGTGCTATGCAGCTAGTGACATGTTGTCCTTTTGTTAAGAGCATGAGAAAAATAGTTCAAGTGTTTGTTTAGTATTCCTTTACCCAGCAATTTTGGTCGCAAGCGTGCTCTAGAGAGTAAATAAGCTAGTGCAAAGTTTGGGTTCTCTCAACAGGTGGTTGCAAGAAACTCGTAGTGACAGGAATCCCAGTGGAAAAGATCAAATTATGCAGAATCCTCACCCTATTGTGGGTTTTGCAGAAGAGTCATACCGAGATGGCTTTATGTGGGTTAATGCCTAACCTGGTAAAAGACTTGATGGAAGCATAAGTGAAAGACATGGAGTGGAAGCTATGTAATTAGGTAGATCAAGAATACATTTGTCCTGAAGGAACTCGACAACCAAGTAAACAACATGGCTAAGTGAGATATGGAGGCTATTAGGAGTTAAACTTGCAGCCTCCAGATCAATAAGGCTCTGATACTATGTCAAAAAACTGACTCTCCCGAAAGCATAAACTGATTGGTGAAGGTTAATAAATTGTTTTATACAGTCTAAAGCATAAGATAGACTATCTACCTATAGCTTGCTTAGAGTTCTCTTTACTTTCCAAAAAACAGAAGATATAACAGAACATCTTGTCTGTCTGACCTAATGAACTTTTTGTTCAATTGATCAACCAAAATGGGTGAGTCTTTTCATTGTTTTGGTCCTATTGCTTGGTCGGATGGTCTTTATGTCGGGTATCTTCCCTTGTTTTTGTCTTTGTCCTGTTGTTGTGTGTTGAAGGCTTTTGTTCTGATATAGAGTTCTTGTAAGTAGTTGTCGTGTTGTGGACTATCTTAGGTATTTTGATTTCTCATGGCCTAGTCAGTTGTTTGTCATTAGAGGTACCCTTGTTGGGTCTGTCATTTTAGATGTTTGGCGTTTCGTGTTTCGGAGTCTGAATTGCAAGCAGTCTTTTGTTTCAGGTGTTATTATGGTTGTTTGCCTTCAAGCCCTGCTATGTATTTTCTTAGACTTGTACTTCAAAATCAAAGAAAAACATTAATCACTCAAAATTATGCGATTAATATTCCTTTTTTAATCAAATTGTACTTAATTTGGTTAATAAAAGATAGGGGATTTCCTTAACAAGATGTGTATAATTACCCTATAACTTCTTTATTACAATAGCAGAAGGAAACTATGATAGGATAGCTTTTTAGGCTTCGACGGTTCTACCTTCATACCATTGGTTGCAAGTGCTCAATGATTCATCGATATATACACGCTAATATTACATCTAGTCATTTATTTGAATAAAAAAGTTAAAGTTGCCCCCAACTACTTGTAGAATTGTACCATCAAATAGACCAAAACAACATCTGGTTATACTCACACAGTGATAAAGAGCTTAAAATTATGGTATTTGTAATCTATAACTTTAAACTATTGTTGAATAAATCTTGAAAAAGACATATAAACACAACATGTGCTCAATGCGTCATAATTAATAATATGTAATAACACCGTGCTTTTCATACTGGAGTTATTATTCAAAAGTATTACTACAATCATCATCAGAATAAAACCCCTACTAATAAAATTTCTAGATCATTTACTGTTCTCAAGGAAAGCTTTACTTAACATGTCAGCATAAACAATTGGAGCATAAATCCAAGTTAGGAATCCATAACCGTAAATAACCTGGTTCTAAGAGCTCCTCTATTTAAGGTGGGGTATAGGAAACAGATACCTCAAGTGCGTATGACCGATTAAATTCTATTATTTTGTACTAAAAATACTATGGAAGATCAATTGTAGTAAAAGACGGGAATTCAATATAAATGCCCCGTCTATGATGTTCTGAATCTTTATTATTTTCGTTATGTTTCATTCCTAATCAATAGAAAAGAACAAAATAAAGGGGGAGGGGGAGGGGGTGGTTTGGTTGGAGGAGATACCGTGGTCAACAATTCATGAGGTGTGGCTATTGTGCTTCTGGCAATGCGGCTCTGCCTTGGGGTCCAGTCAAGTCATCATGATTAAAAAACTTTGCTTGTGTCCCACGGTTTAAGAGGACGGAGACCAATATGTTTGGTTTTATGTTGAAAAATTAAGGCTCCGTTTATTTAGAAAAAAAATTATATTTTAAAAAGTAGTTTTTTCTTTTTTCATTATTTAGCACAATATTGGTGAGGAAAATCTTTGCCTTCAAATGGGAAAAAATGACTTCCTTTTTAAAAGAGGGAAAGTCATCATTCTAAGTGATCTAGAAACATGATTCCGACAATATATAAGTATTCTCATTAGATTTTTCCTAAAAAATACTAACATGACATATGATTTCGGCCATATTTAGATAGTTTTTACATTAATATACGATGAACTTTTTATCGTAATTTGCTAAAAATATTGATATGACTTATAAATATAATATTAATTATGTATTATATTAGCACTTTTATATTTGGTCAAATTCTTACAAAAATTCATCAAATTTTGATGTATGGTACTTGAGTGATAAAATATTCAACTTCAGGGTACGTCATTATATACATTTAAATATCAGGATATGTAATAAATATTCAAACCTCAGGGTGTCTTAGTAATAACTCTACAACCCCACAGAGTCTAAATAATTTCAAATATATTGTATTACTATTTATAATATTTTATAATAAGGAATAAGACTATTGGTAAAAGATGATTCCTTTAAAACAAGCAAGGAATATCGAAATGTAAAAACATGCTTTCCGTTGAAACAAACAACAGAAAACCTCAACAGGAATAGCATTTTTCATGGAAAACCTTTTCCAAAGAAAAATATTTTTTGTGAGAAAAATACTTCCGTTGAAACAAACGGAGCTTAAAACGTATTGTTTTGATACAACAAATATTTTATTTAGCTTTTTTTTTTTAAGTACTTGACCCATATGTACATGTATTTTGGAAGTTGGTAGAATCTACTGTCTCTTTCTATGGAAAAATAGAAAAATAATGTGTATTCTTTAAAATATCAACTACAAGACAAAATCAAAATTTTTAGGGCTATTCGCATCAAAGTTTCTCGGATTCTTTTTATTGTGTAAATTTAATTCTTTTTCTTTTTGATAATTGAAGGAATAGCCTAGAGTCACAAACAAGGCCCACGAGTAAAAGAAAAAAACACAACGACAAGCTCTTTTACACTGATTTATCAACCTCCTCAAAGGTGCGCTTCTCTGCTTTACTTTTAAGCTCTTGTATTTTGTTATTGTATCAATTTATTTCTTTGGGCAAATATAAGTTAGTTATTGATGTAAATTTTTAACGATACAATTACGGTATCTGCAAGTAGCCCATTATAATCTATCCGATAACTCAATTTAACCCAATCTATGTCCAAATCATTCAAAATTCATTAATAATTATCATAAATTTTACTCCAAGGATAAATTGAAACAACTAAAAGTATAAGGACTAAATTAACACAATAAATGTTGTATAGAGACTTCTAGTGTTAATAATCCAAAGTTTTAAGATAAATAATTTTTTTATCCTTTTTTTTGGGATAAGTGGGGAAAAAAGCCCAAAACTAGTGTTAATACAATTTGAAAAACACAAATTTTGTTAAGGAAATAATAAAACAGGTATCAATATCAGTCGCCGGTTTCAAGACACATAGCGAATCGTTTTCCCTAAGGCTTATTTCTTGGATACCAAAATAGTGTAAAGAATACATTGAAAACCAACAACAAGGTAAGAGTAAGAGAGTAGACAGAGGGGGGTGACCAAGATTTTTTTTTAAGAGAGAAACGGTGAATGATTCTTTTTCAAGTCATATCCAAAACACCAAATGACGGGTTTATATAGAATTCTATGTGTCTGTTGGAAGAGACATTATTAAACACATATTTTTATCAAGGGACACATTCTTCCAAATTAATCAATTAATTTCCAAAAATTCAAAAATTGGGATGCCAAAAATAACAACCATAACTGCTTTGTGTGTCGACATACAGACCCAAACTTTGGGTTCTGTAAGTCTTTGTATCAACACAGTCCCAAACTTTGGTTTCTGCATATTTAAGCCAAAATACATAACAAGAATTCGAAACACTTTATTTTGAAAATGCATCGACATTCCCTGCTATTTTCAAAATACATCCATTCTTATACAATTTAAACAACATCTCGGAGTTGAAGCAAGTCTTTATTATAAATGAGAGTATCTCTCGGTTGAACTCTCACTTATCAAAGACATGTTACAATTAGTCGGAGCGTAATGGTAGAATAACCTTTGAACCATACAAGTCCATTTGACCAATCACCCATGTCTCCACATACAAGATTTTCTCTCCATAACACACCTCAGCTTCGACTGACACATATTAGGCCTTGCGTCCCGTACCCTTAATGAGTGTAACAGAGTCAAACCTGTGTCATTAAAACACTCCTTGTAGCGGCCAAACTTCACACTTATTTAGGTGGACCCCATTGATTATGTTCTTACACCACGACATTCAATAATTTTCTTGGGTCCATTAAGAGCATATGCTCAACCTCCTTTTCTCTTTGCCATAGGTTACCAAGCACTACACCCGAGATGGAATTTTACTTTTAGTTCTCGAAATTACATGGACAATGACAGGAAAAAAACCCGAAATAAAAACAGTTTGAAGACCGAGGCAGTGGCAGTAAGAGATGGTCTTCACAGAGCGTACTACACTACTACGTAAAAGACCATTTGCAACGGTTAAAAACCGCTGCATATGGACTAAAACCGCTGCATTACCTCTAATGCAGCGGTTCTTGAACCGTCCCATGTGCGGCTGTGGCATTAGCCTTTTGCAGCGGTTTTCGGAACTATTGTTGTGGTTCCGAAACTGTTGCATTTGGTTTGCTAATGCAGCGGTTTTTTTTACCCTTATGCAGCGGTTTCTCTATAGCTAATGCAGTGGTTATATAGAGCTAATACAACGGTTTTGTAGAGCTAATGCAACGGTTTTTTAGTTTTAATGCAGCGGTTTTTTTAACGCTAATGCAGCAGTTTTTTAGACCTAATGCAACAGTTTTGTAGAGCTAATGCAACGGTTTTTTAGTTCTCATGCAGCGGTTTTTTTAACTTTAATACAGCGGTTTTTTAGTTCTAATGTAGCGATTTTTTTAGAGCTAATGCAATGGTTTTGTAGAGCTAATGCAACGGTTTTTAGTTCTAATGCAGCGGTTTTGAGAGCTAATGCAAAAGTTTTTTAGTTCTAATGCAGCGGTTTTTTTAACGCTAATGCAGCAGTTTTTTAGACCTAATGCAACGGTTTTGTCGAGCTAATGCAACTGTTTTTTAGTTCTAATGCAGCGGTTTTTTTAACGCTAATGCAGCGGTTTTTTAGAGCTAATGCAACGGTTTTGTAGAGCTAATGCAACGGTTTTTTAGTTCTCATGCAGCGGTTTTTTTAACTTTAATGCAGCGGATTTTTAGTTCTAATGTAGCGATTTTTTTTAGAGCTAATGCAATGGTTTTGTAGAGCTAATGCAACGGTTTTAGTTCTAATGTAGCGGTTTTGAGAGCTAATGCAACGGTTTTTTAGTTCTAATACAACGGTTTTTTTAACGCTAATGCAGCAATTTCTTAAAGCTAATGCAACAGTTTTTTAGGTAATGAAGCAGTTCTATTACGTAATACAACGGTTTGAGACATATTATAACAATTATTTGAATTAGCAATTTTTACTACAGTTCATAAATGTATAAAAACTTTATCATATCCAAACATTTCACATATCTTGCCCGGCAACAGTAAAACTATTAGTAGTCCAAACATAACTTATAGTGTTAATAATTCATCATATAAAAAATCCTCAAATCAATTACATTGCTCATAACCACAAAATTCTATATCCACAAAATATATTTTTTTGAACAGACCACAAAATATATTAAGCACTACATTAAAGCCATAGTTCCAAGTCAATATCAAAAGTGCACACTACATCCAATCAAATTAATTATATTGTTCATAATCACAAAATCAGCACTAGGTTCCTTTAGCTGTGTGTCCACCAACATCATCGAGATCCTCAGCACTCTGATAACAAAAACAAATAAGATGAGCAAGTTGCAGTACTAGGCCTCGTACAGCAAGAGCAATATGATCAATTTTGAGTTAAAAATAAAAGAAATTCTTTATCATACCTCATTTACAGCACCTGATGAACAAGCAACATTTTAAGTAGCATTGTGACCATGTCCAAATAATCCTTCTACCAAGGTTTTAAGTACATGGGGATCAACCTGAGGGGTTGCCTTATAGAGAGGCTGTTTTTGAGTGCCCCCCCAACCTGAGGAGTGAGGACTTTCCAGGAAGTCACCCATCCTGATACTATTCTCATCCAAGCATGTTTAACTTCGGAGTTCTAATGAGATCTGGTGATGGCGTGTTGGCACCCTCTTAAAATGTAATCACATTATAGGTATATTTTAACAAATAAAATATCACGCATTAGTTTTCTGTTGTTAATCACAAAGTACTATCGACATCATGTAATGACCATAACTTAATAGCTAAACCAAGAAATCCGTTACTAAAACTGGTATTTTTGCCTACTGCCATAATGTTCGAGTAACCATAGCCAAGTCTGTGTGTTTTCACCATAATACAATTCAATAGTGATGTAGGACAAGTAGTAAAGAAATTCATATAGCAATTGGATGAGTAAAAACCCAAACAAATGGGACAGAAATATTGATCTACATTTACAATTCAAAATAGACATAAGTTTTGATCCTTATGAAATTTCGAGGCCTGTTAAATACCAAAATAAAGCTCTCGTACTGAACTATACAAATCAAATGCTGTTGGCCCACCAATTTTTCCCAAATTTGTCATCTATGCAAATCAAATGTTTGATAATGACACTAATTACCAAAAGAAAATTGGAAATAGTACTCTAAAAGCTTTAATGGCATAAATTTGTCAAAATTCTCATAGAAACCTTCATAAAGAAAACTAGAAACATACCAAGGACCAAAGAAGTACTCCAAAAGCCATAGGTCCTTGCTTTTAATCACCAACTCATCAAAATTGCATGAGTTCAGTTCCAGTAGTAGGTTCAAACTTTTCACTTGATCCTCCTATTGTTTTACCATTTAACTGTTCCTTCATAAGAATGAGCTAAAGCAATGGATGAAACCACCAATTACACTAGATTCCAACCACCATATGCATCAAGAATGAGCTAAAGCAATAACCAAAATAAATAAAATATTTTTTTGTTTCTTCTACACCTCTTAACCCATAAGCATCAAGTACTAACTCATGTAAATTCATATGAATTCTAGAGCTACTCATTGGTAAACAATCATAAGAATGTGAGCTCCCAATTAATATAGTTATTTATTCATAAGCATCATAATGTCAAAGTATATTTTCTTCAAATGTAGTTGTCTCCCAAGAACATAACAACAATAACAACAGTCCCAGTGCCAAAGTGGCTCCCGCAACAAGCAGGGTCTGGGGAGGGTGAATGTATGCAGCCTTCCCCCTTCTGGGTGGAAGAAAGGCTGTTTTCGAGGATCCCCATCCTGAAGAACGTGTCGTCATGCGAGTTGTCTCCCAAGAAATGTTCACCGAATGAAATAACTAATATAGTTATTTTGATAAAATACCATGTGAAAAAAACATATATTGACATTATTGATTCTATGTCATTGCTTACTAGAGCCATTCAAATACATGAACAAATAATCTTTTTCACATAACTGACTCCAAAACATGAACAAAAAAAAGCAACTAACCAACATACCTTCTAAACTAAAAGGATATCAAACTTTCCATATTGTTTTTGCACCTATTAAGCAACCAAAAAACACACATCTTCGATTCTATGTTTCACTCATCCACGGATAAAATACTATCAAAACGACATCAATTTCAAGCTTTAAAGAAACATTAGGGTCTATACGCAAATAAATATAAATTAAGTAGAAAATATATATTGTAAACTTGGGGGGAGACTGCTCCAAGCAGTTGGCCACTATAGGACCACCATTGTTTCCTCAATCGGAGCTAAGCATTGATAAAAAATAAGTTAGTCACATGTTAGACATAGCAGAGAATTGCTTATATCAATAATAATAGTATTAGTTGGTTATCCCCTACCTAATTCTATAAATAATGGCAATTAGGTTGTATTGAAGTTCTTAATTTCATAATGTTAACTAAACTTTCTCTCTCCCTTACTATTTCTCTCTATTTTCCTTAGTCATTTTCATCATATCATTGTCCTTTAATTCTCTGGGGTCAAAAGCATTTCAAATATTCCATTTCACCCTTCTTAATTTGACAAGATATGGGGTGTGAAACATAACACACCTCTTCACAAAGTGATTCAGGGAATAGTTTGACATCTACAATTTAGAGATAAGAACTCACTTTAAAGGATCCCAAAAAACAAAAAAGCTTAAAAAGCTTATAAGGTTCATAATTCTTTTAAAGTTTGTTAAACATGACATTGTCCCTCTCTTAACTACTTATAAGGTTCATAGCATAGCTATTAAGGCCTCAAATCGTTCTCAACCCTTCGATAAAACCCTAGTTTAGCTTTAAAGCATTCAATTTCTCAAAAATCTTAACATAGTGGTTGACAATCTGATCAGGAATTATTTTACAAATAAGCTATCTGAATAGAATTTAACCTGTGAAGTTCAATTCAAAGTTCATAATAGTCAAAACATTACTCCAAAAACTATGAAATTCACAACTAACCAAGCAAGGTTCTAGCTCAACTAACTAGATTGAAAGCCATAACTCAAATTCACAACTAATAGATATAAGCTTACCACAAAAGGAGAAAAAACCAACATTAAGAGGTCAGCACCAATATTAATTTTGTACTTTTAGGAGCTATTTCAACTTAAATTAGCAAAAATAAAGAGTAACCTTGAAATGAGTTAACCTTAGGGTTTATTTTGAAAAAGGTTGATCTCAAGAGTTGCAAATAAGGTCTAGGGTTTCCCTTTTTTGACCTTAAAACAGTGTCTAGGATTCAAAATAATTCTTGCCCTCTGTGGTTGAGAGCTAATCTTTCTTGCCAGCCTCAATAGTTTTTGAAAGCAATAACAAAGATCTATTAGAGAAATCTAAACAACACTCACAAGTGTCAAAACTTTCAACCACACCACATAACCAAACATAAAATCAATAATGTCTAAACTACACATATGAAGTCCATCTACACTTCAGAGATGAGAAATCGGGTTAAAAGATCCCGAAAATCATGCCCTAAGTAGTTGAGAACTAATCCTTCTTGCCAACATCGATGGTTTTCAAAAGCATTAATAAAGATCTACTAGGAAAATCTAAACCACACTCACAAGTGTCATAATGTTCAACCACACCACATAACCAAACATACAATCAATAATGTCTAAACCACATATACTAAGTCCATCTACACTTCAGAGATGAGAACTCACATTAAAAGATCCCCGACAATCTCGCTCTAAGTAGTTGAGAGCTAATCCTTCTTGCCAACATTGATAGTTTTCAAAATCACTCAAAAAGATTTATTAGGGAAATCTAAACCACACTCACAAGTATCATAATGTTCAACTACACCACATAACCAAACATACAATCCATAATGTCTAAACCACACATACTACATCAATTTACACTTCATAGATGAAAACTCACCCTAAAAGATCCCGAAAATCATGCCCTACATATTTGAGAGCTAAATGAAGTGGTTATGGCTGAATGGTTGAATATACAAAAGAAATGTGAGGAAATATCTAAAGGGTTAGATAAAAGTATAAAAAAAAATTCAAAAAAATCGTAAAGAGGGGCAAAAACAGTGGAGGTCTATGTGTAAAAGCATAAAAAATACCTCTATTGCCCCTATTACAGCCCTCAGCACCACCGACACCACCGATCCGACCACCATCGAAGTTGTGGAGCCAGATCTGACCGGAAATAGAATGACAACTGAGGATTCGGAATCTCTGACACCTATCGTGAACGCCGGCAGCGAAGAAAACCACCAGGAGAACAACGGTGGTAAGGACAAGGCAGACGAAGGGATCATCAAGCACAAAAATCAGGAGAAGAACCACGACTGCAAGCCGGAAGCTCCGAGCTCGATCGAGAACGTGACCACTATTGAGGAACCGAAACCACCATCTCCAGCCAAGAAAATCAATGTGTCGGTGGCAGAGAACGCCTCCAACGGCCGCTTGGAAGTAGCGGAGAAAGGGATAACGCCACAGAGGGCGTCGCACCGCCGCCGCTGCCACCGCCTTGGCGTCGCGCCACCTGATGTCCCCGGAACGCCGCTGTGGCGCTTGGCTGGTGATAGGGTTAGGGTTTCGTTGCTTTCAACAAGCAAGAAGAAGGGTGTGAAATTGGGGAAAAATTTTGAGTTTTATTACAATTTTGCCCCTAACTTTAAGTGCTTAATTACCACTTTTTCAGATATTTTAGAGAAAATTTTTTTTGCAAATTTTCGAAAATTTAAGGAATTAAAATTTGTAATTTTAGTATTTGATCCGGGAGTGTTAATAATTTGGGTATCAATATACCTTGATTCTTGAGGACGAGGATCTTAAAAAAGGAAATGTATTGATACAATCCAAAAATATATAGGTTAAGTGAGGGATAATTTAGATATTAAATAATTAGATTTAGTCCTTAATTACAATTATACCCTCTTCCTACTCTATATATAGGGGACTTGTGTTAGAGAAGAGGTAGGTTGAATGAGTTTGAAATGTTGCTCTCTCTCTCTCTCTAGTCTCTCCCTCCTCTCTTCTATCTAAATCTATGTTTGTTTCCTCTTCTTCTATGTAATCTCCCCCTTTTCTTGCTATAATATAATATAATCTTTAAGTTTGTAACACCGACGGCGACGATGAGCTTGATGGTAGTAAGGAGATCATCGGTGATGACCTCGGCGTGGCACCACCACCACCGTCATACGAGTCGAGCTGTCGGAGGAGGAGAACGCCACTAACGGCTGTTTCAAAGCAACCCGGACAAGTGACTATACCAGGGAGGGCGTTGTACCTCCGTCGCCGCTACTGCCATGGCGTCGCACCTCTCGCCGCCCTCCTTAAAACCGCCGCCATGCTGCGACTCCTATGGACTTAGGGTTTCGGGTTGTGGGGTGCGAAGGGAGGGAAAGGAGAAATGCTAGGTTTAAGAGTTAGGTATTACAATTGCAATTTTACCTTTTCTTTTTACTAAAATATTTTAGTTAAAGTAAATATTGAAGTTTTACTTAATTTTAAATAAGGTAACTGGGTAAAATTTATACTTATAATATTTGGATATCAATACCTTAATTCATGAGGACAAAGATCTTTTTAAGAATAAGGTACTGGTATAAGATAAATAAGTTAATCATGTGTTAGACATGTGATTAAATAATATTTTAATAGGTACCCTTATTTACTAATAATCTAGGTTATTTTTCTCTATATTACGTAATTATAATGTTAGGTAGTTATTTTCCCCTCCTCCATCTATAAATAGTGGCATTAGGTTTGTATGAGATTCATAATTTCAGAATATTAATCAAATTCTCTCACTCCCTTACTAGTTTCTCTCTCTCTCCCTCAATTTTTTCTCTAGTTCTCCCTTCCATCTATAAATAGTGGCATTAGGTTTGTATGAGATTCATAATTTCAGAATATTAATCAAATTCTCTCACTCCCTTACTAGTTTCTCTCTCTCTCCCTCAATTTTTTCTCTAGTTCTCCCTTCCATCTATAAATAGTGGTATTAGGTTTGTATGAGATTCATAATTTCAGATTATTAATCAAATTCTCTCACTCTCTTACTAGTTTCTCTCTCTCTCCCTCAATTTTTTCTCTAGTTCTCCCTCAATTATAGATCGACATAATTTTAACTATATCATACCAACAAACAGCAGTTGAGCAAATGTGCAAGCAATTTTGGGTTGGAGGTGAGTGAGGGTTTTAAAGTTAGTGGTCTGAAATAGGTAAGTAAAATTGGGGGTTTAAAATAATAATAAAATCATAAAATAGTTGAGATATGAATTGGAAATAAAATTTTAATAAAGAATTTTTAGTTTTATTATTCAAAAAATATTATTTAATATATTAATTTTTTCACAAATTTTGTTAAATAATTTTTTTAGTCTAAAAAGGTTTATGTAATTGATAAAATGGTTAAGAAAAGCCATGTATAAAGATTCAAAATAGGGCCTGCTTTCATTTTTTATACTGCTATTTGGACTATTTAATTAGATATATATATAAATTTTTAGCTAAATATTTTATAAAATTTGTGGATTAAATAATTAATATATTACATCTTAGGATACTAATATATAATTTATATAAAAAAATTATATAAGAAATTAGGTGAGTCTTGGTAACAGATTTAAAGTATTACCTAATACTAACAAATGTAATACTTTACAAGAACTGTTACCTATAATATAACTTATGTAACACTTTTTTAAAAGTGTTACATTAGATTTCAAGCAAAGGTAACAAATTCTTAAAAGTGTTACATTAGGTATCAGGCAAATGTAACAATAACATAAGTGTTACCTAAACACTATCTATGGTAACATTTTTGACAAATGTTACAATTTAAGTGTTACCTTTGCTCAATATTGTTGTAGTGTTCCCATGATAATAATATTGCTATACAATTTACGATGGTTTTTATTATCTATCTTGACAAGTCATCGGAAATAAGCAAATTATGCAGTTATATTTAGTTGTTTCACGAAGTTTATGAACTAAAAAATTATTACACCATATCTAAATATACTAATATTTAATTTACCTACAAATTTTAAAAGCAATATTATTGGTTACCTTGTGAATAAAACAAATTTTTTTTAGACTTTATGCAACGGTTTTGTAAAACGGTTGCATATGACTAAGCTTATGCAATGGTTTAAAAACCGCTGCATAAAATGTTAAAACCGCTGCATAATGGGGACCTAATGCAACGGTTTTAAAACCGCTGCATAAAATGGTCAAAACTGCTGCATAATGGGGACATAATGCAACGGTTTAAAACCGCTGCATAAACTTATCAAAACCACTGCATAATGGGGGCCTAATGCAACGGTTTTAAACCGCTGCATAAAATGGTCAAAACCGCTGCATAATAAGGGCCTAATGCAACGGTTTATAAACCGCAGCATAAACCGCCGCATATATATCATGTAATGCAGAGGTTTTATAAACGTTGCAAAACCGCCGCATAAAATAACTTTATGCAACGGTTTTAGAATCGCTGCAAAAGAACCGCTGCTTATGTCCAATTATGTAGTAGTGCTATCTACCTCAATGTGAACTTGACTTTAATTTGAATGGTCTATTATAAAGTTTGATTATCTATAGGAATGTACAAAATCCAAACTTATGGAATATACGAGTAAAGATCTAATTTTAATGACCAAAAAATTCCATTTCCACGGGGAGGAATGGGGACTACATCCATGAAATTGCACTTGAAGCATTCGACTCAATATTATAGGGCAATGAGAAATATCTTCTTTGATACTAGAGATGTCCAAATCAAACCAAATTGTAAAGAGCTTAGTATAGTTAAAGTTATGATTATCATGGGTGCTAAAAATCTGGCTAAAGCAATCCACCGGAGACTTTAAATACCCCCTATTAATGTAGAATTGTACCATCAAATAGATTAAAACAGCATCAGGTCATATTCACACTATGCTAGTAATATTGACAATATTATAAGTCTATGCATGCTTTTGGACTCTTTTATACTTTTAACTCCTTGAGAAACAGAACTTAAAATTATGGTATTTGTAATCTATAACTTTGTACTATCGTTGAATAAATTTTAAAAAAGACATACTTATAAACACAACATGTGCTCAATGCACCATGATTAATAGTATGTAATAACACCATGCTTTTCATACTGGAGTTGTTGTTCAAAAGTATTACTACAGTCATCATTAAAATAAGCCCTCTACTAATGAAATTTCTAGATCCTTCACCGTTCTCAAGGAAAGCTCTACTTAACATATCAGCAAAAACAATTGGAGCATAAATCCAAGTTAGGAATCCATAACCGTAAATAACTTGGCTCTAAGAGCTCCTCTATTTAAGGTGGGGTATGGGAAACAGATACCTCAGGTACGTATGACCTATCAAATTCTACTATTTTGTACTAAAAATGCTTTGGGAGATCAATTGTAGTAAAAGACGGGAAGTCAATATAAATGCCCCGCTTAGGATGTTCCGAATCTTTATTATTTTCGTTATGTTTCAATCCTAATCAGTAGAAAGGAACAAAAAAAAAAAAAAAAAAAAAAAAAAGGAGATACCGTGGTCAACAATTCATGAGGTGTGGCTCTTGTGCTTCTAGCAATGGGGTGCTGACTGGGGTCCAGTCAAGTCGTCATGGATTAAAAAACTTTGCTTGTGTCCCACGGTTTGAGAGGATGGAGACCAATATGTTTGGTTTTATGTTGAAAAACTAAAACATATTGTTTTGATACAACAAATATTTTATTTAGTTTTTTTGAAGTGTCTGACCCATATGTACAAGTATTTTGAAAGTCGGTAGAATTTGTTGTCTCGTTCGATGGAAAAATAGAAAAATAATGTATATTCTTTAAAATATCAACTACAAGACAAAATCAAAATTTTTAGGGTTATTTATATAAAAGTTTCTCTGACTCTTCTTATTGTGTAAATTTAGTCCTTTTTCTTTTTGATAATTGAAGGAATAGCCTAGAGTCACAAGCAAGGTCCCCGAGTAAAAAAGACACAACGACAAACTCTTTGACATTGATTTATCAACCTCCTCAAAGGTGCCCTTCTCAGCTTTATTTTTAAGCTCTTGTAATTTGTTATTGTATCAATTCATTTCTTTGGTCAAATATAAGTTAGTTATTGAGGTAAATTTTTAACGATACAATTACTGTATCTACAAGTAGCCAATTATAATTTACCCGTTAACTCAATTTAATCTAATCTATATTCAGATCATTCAAAATTTCATTAATAATTATCATAACTTTTACTCCAAGGATAAATTGACACAACTAAAAGTATAAGGACTAAATCAAGACAATAAATAATGTACAGAGACTTCTAGTGTTAATAATGCAAAGTTTTAAGATAAATAATTTTTTTATCTTTTTTTTTTTGGGGGGGGGGGGGGGGGGGGGAAGATAAGTGGGGAAAAAGGTCCAAAACTAGTGTTAATACAATTTGAAGAAAACACAGATTTTGTTATGGAAATAATAAAACCGGTATTAATATCAGTCACCGGCTTCAAGGCACATAACGAATCTTTTTTCTTAAGACTTATTTCTTATATACCAAATAGTGTAAAGAATACATTGAAAACCAACAAGGTAAGAGTAAGAGAGTAGAGAGACGGAGATGATCGAGACTTTTTTTTTTCTTTTTTTTTAAGAGAGAAACAGAGAATGGTTCTTTTTCAAGTCATATCCAAAACACCAAATGAGGAGTTTATATAGAATTCTATGTGTCTCTTGGAAAAGACATCATTAAACACATATTTTTATCAAGGGACACATTCTTCCCAATTAATAAATTAATTTCCAAAAAATCAGAAATTGGGATGCCAAAAATAACAACCATAACTTCTTTGTGTGTTAACATACACACCCAAACTCTGGGTTCTGTAAGTCTTTGTGTCAACACAGGTCCAAACTTTGGTTTCTACATATTTAAGCCAAAATACATAACAAAAATTTGAAACACTTTATTTTGAAAATGCATCGACATTCCCCACTATTTTCAAAATACATCCATTCTTATACAATTTAAACAACATCTCGGAGTTAAAGAAAGTCTTTATTATAAATGAGAGTATCTCTTGATTGAACTCTCACTTATCAAAGACACGTTACAATTAGTCGGAGCGTAATAGTAGAATAACCTTTGAACCATATAAGTCCATTTGACCAACCACACATGTCTCCAGGTACAAGATTTACTCTCCATAACACACCTCAGCTTTGACTGACATATTTTAGGCCTTGTGCCCCGTACCCTTAATGAGTGTAATAGAGTCAAACCTGTGTTATTAAAACACTCTTTGAAGCAGCCAAACTTCACACTCATTTAGGTAGACCCCATTGATCATGTCCCTAAACCACGACATTCAATAATTTCCTTTGGGTCCATTAAGAGCATATGCTCAACCTCCTTTTCTCTTTGCCACAGGTTACCAAGCACTACACCCGAGACGGAATTTTATTTTTAGTGCTTGCAATTACATGGATGATGACAGAAAAAAAAACCAGAAATAAAAACAATTTGAAGAACGAGGTAGTGGCAGTAAGATATGGTCTCACAGAGCAGACTATCTGCCTCAATGTGAACTTGAATTTAATTTGAATGGTCTATTATAAAGTTTGATTATCTATGGGAATGTACAAAATCCAAACTTACAGAATATACGAGTAAAGATCTCATTTTAATAACCAAAAAATTCAATTTCCATGGGGAGGAATGGGGACTACATCCATGAAATTGCACTTGAAGCATTCGACTCAATATTATAGGGCAGTGAGAAATATCTTCTTTGATACTGGAGATGTCCAAATCAAACCAAATTGTAAAGAGCTTAGTATAATTAAAGTTATGATTATCATGGGTGCTAAAAATCTGGCTAAAAGCGATCCACTGGAGACTTTAAATCCCCCCTATTAATGTTGGTCTTGGCTTCCTAGTGAATGAACTAACTATATTCCATTTCAGGGAATCCTAGGATGGCGGGATCCAAGGTAGATGCGAAGTCCTAACTATGGGATGAGAAGAGGGTATCAATTGTATGGATTTTTCATACAATGGTAAAGGAAGGATTTTTAGAACCGTATGATGGCTTAAGAACAAGAGATCCCCCCTCAACTTTATGGACTCGAGAATGCGATCCATGTTTGGTATGGTGTTTTGAAATGAGAGCATTTCTTACATTCCAAATTGCGCTAACTACTTGAAAGTATGTTGTTAACTAAGCCTTCCTCAATTTCCCTCCAAAGCAGGAGAATCACCATAGTGAAAAGAAATCTTTAATATTGTATGGTATAATAAGGTAGGACACCCTATCAAAATATCATGTTGGACTAAAGTTTTTGCAAACCTGCAAGAAAGAAACACATGGCTAAAATACTCACTATGATTAGAACAAAAAAAGTGCATGCGCTTTGATCTACATTAAGGATCTTAATCTAACCAGTATCTCTTTTGTGTTTAACCTTCCCAATAGAGCAAGCTAAGCCAAGCTCATATATAAACTAAGATCATGTTGGAAGGTTCAAACCATTCCAGTAGCCTTTCACCGATAAACTAAGATCCCGAGGTCAAGATGACATCCATATATAAAATGAGCTAGCTGAAAAAGCCCCCTTTAAGGTCATGTTGTCATATATCAACATCCTCCATCATAAGACAAAGAGTATCTTCTTGAAGGTCCTAAATGAGGGATAACCTGTTGGGAAATATATCAAAGGTACAACAACAACAATAATAACAGTCCCAATGCTTCAAGGGCTCCTGCAAAAGTAGGGTCCTGGGGGGTGGATGTATACAGCCTTCCCCCCTTCAGGGTGCTACCCTGAAAAGAGGCTGTCTTTCAAGGACCACCAGGGAAATATATCAAAGATAAATTCCCAAAATTAATCAGAATTGGCGCAACAGAAAAATTTTGAATTGGGATCTTTGATTTAATATGATATTAAAATATTTAATAAAATGCATATATAATATATATGATAGCATAAAATAAAGGAAAGCATAAAAGAGAAAAGCTATAGAAAGCTTACCAGAACCAGTGGCCCAAATTATGCTTGTTAGAAATTCTCGAGACCTCCACGAATTTTTTCACAGTATCCTCTTTTACACTCGAAGAGTGGGCTCTAAATATAACGTCCGTAAAAATTTTAGAAAATTTTTCCTCTGATATTTCTTTCAAGAATACTTTTGAATGAAAAAAAAAACTAAATTAAAATTCAATGTCGTGGACTCGTATTCATAATCATATCTCTAAATAGAAGCTAAATCATAACATAAATCATATTCTTCGGAAAAATTAAAATAAACAAAAAAAATACGGTATAGTTCACATGGATCAATCCATGTCACCGATCTCGACCGTGCTGGTGCAATGAATTGACAACGCAACATGTGGTCGCATATATGTCAAAGCATGAGCCATTTGCAGCTATGTGGGTGCGTAACCAACACACAGTAAATATGACACTTCTAGATCTTTATTCTCATAATTAAGACAAGTCATCTCACATATTATATTATAGTCCTAATAGATAAATAGTCTAAACTTATCGCTCACTACCAATATTCTTTTAACAACATATCACCCCATTTAATTTAAGTCTTTCTGTAGATTAATCTCATTCACCATTTAAATCAAATACTGATTTTGTCATCATGGGACAACTTCTATCTCCTGGTTACATTTAAAAAAAGTAATCAGAGGCATGTATAACTCATAAAATGCAATCATACAATAAAATAAATAAACAATTTTATTTGTTAATAGTTAAAATTAAATAATCACATCTTCAGGACACTCTTCCCAACAATAGCCCACTTATCCTAAACTCAAGTGGTCGTGCACTACATATCTATCTCCTAGGGATCTAACAATTCATTGACAATAATAGTTTAAAATACCGATATCTTACAATGTCATTTTATTACTCACAATGTATGGATTCATAACGAAACTTTGCTTTAGCAAACAAGTCTACTCTACAACTTCTGAAGCTATCAAGCCTCTGACTTCCATAGTGAATTAAGTAATACAAGCTTGTGCACTTCACCATCATGGCTCCCACCCTAAGGGTAAATGCAAATTCTGACATCAGACATCTAGAATTCTTATCAAAATTAGCAGCCTATAATAAGTCCAATATCCTATTTTTACAATATCGTAAAAGTTTAATGATAAGAATAGTTGGCTTATCCAAAACTGATAATACAGACAAATCTTAACAATTTGTAACAATCTCATCCCATTCTCAATAATGTCATCTACATACAACACCAAGAA